>CM050168.1:218531983-219731983 GCA_027410445.1 Discoglossus pictus | reverse complement strand
AATTTCAAGCCTTCGCATGTGTTTCACTTTGGATGTTTGTGTTTTTAGCCCATAGCAATTGCTCACAAGAACACAAAGGGCCACATAATCACACTTTAGGCAAAGCCACTTATAGATCTGGGAGATCACTAAAGGCAGCGATCACTCAAATGGTTATACATTAGTGTTATTTGCAGGAAAAGTGTAAAAAATTACATTGTTTCCACAATTAGAAAAATTGGTTATTTTTTTTCCTCATACATATACAGCCAAACCTTTTGGGATTTATCGTTATATTCTTTTGGGGATTTAAATGGAGGGAGGAGAGAGGAGGGGGGAGCAGTGGTGAGGCGTGGCAAGGCGGCCCTAACACCAGGCATATTTAGACGAGGGACAGAGCGGGAGGGGCCTGATCCGGGAGTAGTTCGGGGGACGCACAGGCCTCAGGGACAGGTCAGGGAGGCAAGGATCCCTGGCCACAGTCGGTAGGGCAAGAGGCTAAGAGAAAGCACAGGGCCTGGAACTACACGCACCAGGAGAATGTGGTTCTCCTTGGTGCCATCTGTGGCCGCCCCGTAATCATGGAAGTCAGGTCAGGACCTGGGGCACAGGCAAAGAAGGAGGAGAGGCTGAGGTAACAGCAGTGGGAACAGAGCAAAGGGATGAGGTCCGTCAAGCATTATTTTGACAACAACAGGGCTAAGGTGAGGAGGAGGATGGCCAAGGAGGACAAGAATGTGACTGTGCACTATAGTGATTGGGAGAGGGTGGCCAAGGACCATCTGAGCCAGGTGCCCGATGCTGGAGATTCAGGCCTGGTGGCCCAGTAGGACCCTCCATGCCAGGTGAATATCACATACACCAAACATGTACATGATGACCAACAAGGACATGGAATTAACAAGGGATAGATGGATGCATCATTAAATCTATGATGCTGACAAATCGCTGTCATTCATGGGCACAACAACAGTAATCAACCAATAGAGAGTGCATGTATTGGTGTGCCCACTGCAGCCTATGCAGTTACAGACCGCAGCCGGAATCAAGATAGCATTAGGAGCCAAGAACAATCAATACCAAGAAACAAAGAATAGATCATATCTAGCAAATGATAGTTAATCTGAGTTGCAATTAAGAGAATCATCCAGGTTCAAGCCTAGATGTCAGATAGTTAGGAATAAACACAAAACAATGTATGATTCATCCTACTAATAACATATACTTTCTTTTTTCTCTTTCAGCAGCAAGGAGGTCTGGGTCCAGTGGTGAGCCAGAGGCAGGGGGGTCGGCTCCAATGGTGCAGGAAGTGTAGGAGCAAGCCCCCACCCAGCAGGAACCAGCGCAGGGGGAGGAGGAAAGAAGAGGACCAGAGGGCCCTGGTTTGGAGGAGGAGGATATCATCTGGCTAGTGGGGTCACCAGCAGGATCAGCAGCCACACCGCTGGGATTTTACCCCAGTATCCCCCTCCTCTAGAGACTCAGCATCTTGCCAGGGCCCTCCCATCTGACCAGACACCACCTCCTCCTCCCCTCAGCAGTGCGTCAGACTGGCCACCACCACTGGGCCCACCAACACCAACACCCTTATTTCACCAGGCTCCAGCCGGGCCCCAGATCCTCCACACTGGGAGACCACCGCCACCTCCTGACCAGGCCACGGCCCAGGGTCCTCCATCCCCAACATCAAGCCAGGCTGCAAAGGCGGAGATGCTGGCCCTCATGCAGCAGCAGTTGGAGTGTCTATGGGGGATCCAAGCCAGCATCTCTGCCAATCATGGGGTGGTTATGCTCAGCCTGGACAGGTGCAATAGGGAGGAGAGGAGGCACCACATAATGACAGAATCCTATCTGGCGGGCTGCTCAATATGGGGGCAGGCCAGAGAGCATTCCAGGAGGTTACTACAGATGCCATGAGCTCTGGTCCCCAGCCCGCCACTTCTACCCCGGAGACATCTCATGGCCACCCGCAGCACAGCCCCCCTCTCCTCCCCCATGCCTCCACAAGTGCCACTAATGATGCCGCTGCCTCCTGAGGGGTTGCCTCCCCCTTAAATCTGTAAACTAATGAGCCCTAGTTACTATGCAATAGATTAATACATAACATAATAATTATAATAATAATAATAGTAATGATATCATTAGATCTCATATAATAATATATATCATATATAATAATAAAGGATTAATGCACATGCAAAATCTAATATGTGATACTGTGGAGTATCAACATTCCCCTGAAGGCCTGATAGGAATATGACAGGGGATCATATAAATTGATTGACAGCAAAACAGTTAATGTGAGGTCACCAAATTATAATGGGTATACATCTTGGCACATGGCCACCGGCAATGGAGTGGGACTTTCCAGGATGGGCGTAGCAGAGATTATCCCTGATGGAGGTAAGTAGGCTGTTGCTACATGTGCCTCTGCAAAGTCTCTGTGTTTGTTTGCGGCCATTCCTGATGGGTTAGAGTAGATTAGTGTGGTGTATGTTCCCCTGATCCCCTTCAGGATTGCTAAGTGGTGGTGGTGAGGGGGCTTGTGTACCTGAATGAAGCTGTGAGCTATACCATGTAGGGCCACTGTAGGTGGGCAGTTCATAGCAAAGAGGTCAGACAAATCACATTTCACTAGAGTATCTTTGTCATGCAAACCTTGTGGATATGCACAGACAGAGACATGAGTAAGTATACTGCAGTCCATAGGGTTCACAAAGAATCGGACACAACTGAGGGACTGAACAACCATATGTAAACTGTTGCCCTAGTACTTGATATATGTCATGTGGCTGTCTACTTTGGCCACTATTTGTTGTTCCAATGTAGATGTGATGAGTGAAATGTATATAAGATGATCTTTGTATTTTTAGGGTCCACATTAGAGCCTCTGTGAGTGATAAAGGGTTTATATGTCAGCCACTTCCATGTATTTGTGTTGCAATTTAATGAGGTAGTGTGTCTTTAATAGCTTTCAGCATGTTGCAGCATGGCTTTTCATATTGGCATATGCATGACCATAACAACCTATGAGGAAAATAAAATTGTATTTCTTTGCAATATTTGATATTTGGGAGTTGTGCAAGTAATTATTGTCATTTGCAGTGCTAACTAGTCTGTAAACGCTTTGCGGGTCCTATTTGGAAGCCGTAATCTTTGGGCCGCCTTTTGGCATTTGCGGGCTTGAGCGATTTTTGCAATTGAATTGCGATTTGCAATTTTAGCGTGGAAGATCAAAGGCTTTGGGAGAGTGTAAGTTCCGGGTTTGTCCATCACAAAGTTTTCAAGGCCATAACCCGTAACCAGTTCGGAGCCTGCAAAAAAACGCCAATTGAATAGTAAATTAACTTGTGGCCTCACTTACGGGCTACAGTAACTTTTTTTGCTCAATTGAGTCTCTAAATTTTTGTTATAGGCCATATTCTATTACTGAAATGAATAGAATATAGGTATCCAAAAATTTTTAATTATTATGATTGTTGTCATGAAATTGCATTTATTTTTATATTTGTTTTACAAACACCATGTTTACAGACTATTTCAAAGTTATGTAGCACAGATCTTTCAATAGTAACCATGAAATGAAGTAAAATAAAAGCAGTAAATGCTCTTTTTACACGTGCAAGTTGCATATTTTGTCCTTTTATGTAAGGTGACTGCACACCACAAAAAAACAGTAGACTCTCCTCTGTTTTGGTAACTCTCTTTCATGGTTCCGATATCCTTGTGAAATCGTTCCCATTGCTCATTACTAACTTCTAGGTAAAAAAGTAAAGATGAGAATGCAAAAAAATCTTGAAAGACATCCTGCTGCCAAGATTTTTGTAGTTTTTGAAATGTACTGAATTAAGTAAATTTTGCTGTATCAGGTGAGGCCCATGAATGGCTCAGTGTCTGCCTCTGATGAAAATAAATCTATATCTTCCCAGTTTTCTGGAGACTTATGTATGTAGAGACCTTCTCCATGAGGAACTACTTTTATAATTTTAGGTACATTGGTGACTGGTTGGCTCGCACCAAATCATGGGAACTACAAATAGCAATGCTTTCTTTCCTACCTTTCACCGATTCAGTCAGGCTAACATAACATGTAATGCAGCGCACATTAGGAGCTCACATTTTGTCCTGATCAACAGGTCTTTGTTATATAAATAAATGTGACATGCTGGTCTTTTGTAAAGCCCAGATCTGTAATCAGCACCCACAAAATAATACAAGGCAGTTAATACAGTTCATGTTACAAAAACTTGTAAATCAATGAATACTTTTGCTATACAACATCAATTATCATGAATATTATATTTATTCAGTTACACAAATCATACAATAATAATTCTAAAATAAAATAAAAATATTTGTTGAACCCACCCAAGACTACATAAAGCTGAAATGAACAATTACCCTAACAACAATTTTAAAGGGACTCTTTATCCCTCTAATATACATACTTTACAACTTGTTGCAAATTGATATAGTTTGTTATTGATACAAAGCAAGTTTACAGTTATTCCTATAAATTACATTTGTCAAAGACAAAACTTGTGTAGGTATCTTTGAATTTATTCAGAGTTTTGCCATATAATCAGGGAGTTGCTACTTCTCTGGTGCATAGCTGAGTGGAGCCTCTCTACAGATAATACAAATGGACTGTTCTGATATAGCGACAATATTTTTGACGACATTGTGTGTTTGAAGTACCTTGTACAAATAAGATGCTGTATGTACTTGAAAAGCACAGTATACCATTAAATTGTTTTGTGGAAGTCCAAAGATACTTTAACCTTAATAATGAATTTAACTGATCAGAGTACATCATCAGCATGTGATAGCTGGGATTTGATTTCTGATTAGAACTTCCTTGCCAAGCTGGTCTGCCCAAATCATATTTTCTGAGTATACTATTTAATAATTGTAGTCCTTTTTTCCCCACATCTAATTGTTCACATGTAATATATTTACAGTGAAAATCACACCAAGTAATAAGGAGTCAGACAAATCAAAACGTAAGCAACTTCATCATCCCGAGGCCTCTGTAGTAGAAGTCTTACGACTGTTGGCTGACAACGAATGGTAAGTAAAGGCAAATGGTGAAGAAACATATGATACTTGGAATACACCATAAATGTTAGTATTAGCACCATGTACACATAAAGTTTATCAGAATGAAAACTGGTGCATTAGTATGTCACAATAGGCACTAAATAAGTCAACACATTTGAGTGTCCCATCAATGAAATACATTTTTTAAAGACATCATTGTTTATGATATTGTGACGCCTATGCCCACCCTTACTCCACATGCTCCACTTTTATAACTTATGTTATCATGCCCTATGCAAAACACATAAAAGGGCCATGGTAAGGACCCAACACTCTACAGTATGCATAATGCCTCTCTTTGTTTTTGCGGTGACTGGACAAACATTTAACAGTGAAATAATATAATGCAAAAAAAAAAAGAAACCACAAAGAGTAAATATCATAGTATCGATGCTTTCTTGTTTTTAATAATTCCATTTTGATAAAAGATTTTAAAACATGAGATTTTAGAAACACTTTGTCACTAAAACCTGTAATACACATTTTGCTGCGTGATTAACTTTGCATTTCCTGCTATGTAATTTAATTTTATAGACCATGATTATGTTGTATTGTGATTTATTTTTTATGTTGGAGCATTTTTTGCACAAGCTTTCTAACCCTTCTAATCCAAACTGCTACAAAGACCACCATTAACTGGGCAAAACACAATATGGCTGTTTCACCTCAGCCTTGATGCCCTACTGTCCCCAATCAGCTTGCTCCAGGAGACAATGAGCTGTCAGCTCAGTAGTCTCTGCAGCAGTGCTGCATAGTTAAAACATATACCTCTCCCACATCTATGTACATAAACCTCTTCCCTTTGTAGACAAGGGGTTACAATTTATGAGATCAGCAGGGGTTTAAGACCCAATTGTCGATCAGTCCTACAAGACCAAGGAACCCCAGGGATTCCCTCCTCCCAATGGCTGAAGGGATTCAATCCCTCGCTCACTAAATTGTGATTTATAGCTATAATCTTAGATATATGTTTTGGACTCTCTTGGGTCTTGTCAGTGAGGTGTAGCTGAACTCTTTAAGACACAATTGGCAAGGAGACCATATCTGGAGCCCCCAATCACTCTTAGCATGACAAAACCCCTAAGGGTCATTTGCATAGGCAATAACAAAGTCAGAGGCGCTCAATCTGAGAACGAACAACACCTTACTCAAAACAGTGATCCAGCCCAAAAATACCAGGCAATTCTATCCTGAACATGAGAAGCAGCAAAATCCAAAACCCTTAAGGATCCCCATGGCACATTAGGGGTTGACTTTCTTATACAAAAACCCATGGTAGTTAGGGAGTTAAGTTTAGATGCAATGGGAGTCTATATATACCCCCATGGTACTGAGGGGTTAATTCATAAGTTCCATGGGACCCCATGGTAGTTAGGGTTGCTTAGAATACCACACAGGTCCCTTTATGGGGTTAATTTTTGTATGTCACTGAAGGCCTTACATGACCTTCATGGTAATGGTTAATTGATTAAATATAGTATATGAGAAACCACAGGAGTCCTTGCAGAACCTGCATGGATAGGGGGTTACTTTTAGATGTCACTGAGGTCATTACAGGCAGAGGAGTTAACTGTGGATAGTAGGTTAACTGTAGGTGCCATGGAGGTCTTTACAGAACCGCCATGGCATATAGGCTTATATAAGATGCCATAGTATTAGTGCCATGGAGTTACTTGCTAGGTTATTATGTAGATTGGCAGACCCCGTGGCACAGGAGTCCTATAATGGGGTCAGAAAGCCACAAAGAAAGAGATTGTCACCATCTGGAACCTCCCTTCATCTTTCAGTTCTCTCACATATATGGTGCCATGTTTCACAGCTGAGAGCAAAGGCCACAGCAACAGAGAGGGGCTTCACATTTTCATTGTCCCATGATACTCGGAAACACAGCATGTCACTGCTTTCAATATTTTCTTCTGTGATTGAAATCTGGTTAATTTCCTAAATAGATTATTTATTAAAAAAACAGAAATAAGAAAAAGAAAAACATACAATACAGTACATCCCCACTTACCCTAATGTTTTAGGTATTAGTGTATTTTGAAAACTGTACGTTGAATAAATCGTAAATGAAATGTACATATGCATGTATAGAGCACATATTGTAGCATAACTGCAAAAAAACCTTCTATATTCACAGTACTATTCAGTTATTTATGGCTCGGATTTTGCAGATGTTAATGATTTTGGGCATCTTATGTCTGCTTTTTCTAAGTACTTATCCAGAACTCTGTATCTAAAATGAAACTGTGTAAGTAGAGACTGTGTACTTATTGGACTTACTGTAGTGCAGGTTTCCCACCAAAACAAATTACATATGGATACATTGCGATGTCACTGACATTTCCGCAAGTGAGACCTCAGTGATTGCACCATCCAGTTTTCCTTCAAAGGTTACCCTGTCTTAGGTTCTCCCCCTTCCATTTTTTTATTCTGTCTGTTCATAATGCAAAGAAATTGAAAAAATAACCCATAGTACAACGTATATCCTAAAAAGGCTGTATAGACCTTGTAAATGAAATTCAGTTATGTATAAGAATTGAAGGTGTGTATGACATTAGTATATAGAAGCAATATAGAAAAAGTAAATTAACATATTTATCCTTAAACTCCCAAAAGATTTGCCAGTCTTATCTCTAAAATACATTCTGCATTAGCTTCCATTTAACAAACAAGTCACTCTTTTACTTTTCTTCTTTTATAGCCCACCAAATCTGCAATGCCCTTACACAAAGAATAATGTAGTAATGACATAATTCATATAAAATCCAGTTTTATCACTGAAGCATTTTTACTTATTTCTGCATTCACTTCCTGTCTCAATCATCCACCACCATATACTGGATCTCTTTTTCCCAAACCATATTCTATGGAACGCTGTGATCTATTTTGTGTGACTAATCCTCTCTTACTATTTGCTGTTTTTAGGGAAAAGAAGATAAAGGGCTTACATTTAATAAGGTGTCTCACAGTACACCATCCAAGTGTAGCAATCAAAAAGATTCGAGACATTAGAGCAGCTGTTACTCAGGAGGTTGGTTTATTTATTTTTTGTTCAAAGACAAATATAGATGTAGCTAGCAGAATATAATAAATAAAGGTACAGTATGTTGGGACCAGGGAAGCGGGATTTGTGCTTGATATTTTTTTCTATTATTAATATTAATAAAAAATCAGAAGTAACAGACCTGCAACCAGCATATATTGCTGCCTCTGAGACCACTGTTAACAAGCTGCCCTCTGTACAGAAGGTTAGTCGATCTCTAACCCCAATGAAAACAGATATGACTGTGTTTAGTGTATCTAAACCTCTCTGCTAAATGCCTTATATAAACATAATACAGTATGGGCCCTCATTGTGCGCCTGTGTCTCCTCCCCCCCCTCGCCTGTGTCTCATTCCCACCTCTCTCTCCCCTGTACCTCCTTTTCATCTCTACCTCCACTGTGCCTCCTCCCCCCCTCACTCCCATGTACCTCCTGTCCCCCCTCCCTCCCCTGTGTCTACTTTCCCCCCTCTCTCCATCTCCTGTGCTGAAAGCTGCATTGAAGCAAATCTGACACCAAAAAATCAAGTTGTTTTTTAAAGGTAAATCATGAAAAACTTTTTATGTATTGTATTAGCCATTTGTTGCTAGAGTGAATCACTCCTGAGATGTTTCTATTGTAATATAATAATAGGCTCTTGAATACTAATTACCTTAGATGTGATAATTAAGATTACAGTTGGCATGACTGTCTCTGTGGTAACAAAACAATGTCCCTCCAAGATTATAAAGGGGTAAACACATTTCTCCCATCTTATTAAACACTCTGAGCTCTATATTAGCATATTGAGACACGCATTACCATAAATAAACCACGCATGCATCTAAGGAATGATGGAGAAAAAAGCTGGTACAACGTACATACATTTTTTAATAGTCTTTAACAACTTGTTGTTAGGATGACAGTCACCCTTTTAAGTCTCACTCACAAAATAGTTTAATGTATTAAAACAAAACTGCTATAATTTGTGCAATCATTTTGTTTCAAATGACTTGTAATTAATGAAGAACGTTTCTAGGATTTTGGGGTTCAATTGCAAAAGTCTCAATATAATTAAAAATGTTTGTATCATACTTAGTTGAAGAACTTACGTTCTGGTGTCTCCAGAGCTGAGATTGGCTGTTTAGGGGACATGTTCACCCATCTAAAGAAAAACATGAGTTTTGATCTGGATGGTTGTATCAAGATACTTCTCCACAAGGCTGGTGAATCCAACAATTTTATTCGTGAAGATGTGGACAAGACTCTCAGCACCGTAGTACAGAACGTCATCCATAGATCGAAAATTGGCATTAATGATAGTTATTACTTGTGTATATAGCTGTACTTTGCATAATATACTTGTACTGTTTAAATGACACTGTACAATGACAAATATATATATTTATATATATTTGAAAACTTTGAGGGCATACATAAGCAGGAGAAAATGCTAGTTTTTAATTTAAAAACAAAAATGTCTCTGCTATAACAGACTGCCACAACTTGACACCACCAATATCCAAAGTGAGGTAACCTCTGAACCCTGGGCAGTGCAAACTCTATAATGGGGCTACAATGGAATATGAAATCATCACTCTCACTTTCATGCACTGATCCCATGTAAACATTAGAATTATGTGGGACATAAGCAATAAATGCAATTATTCAATTCTACATAAAAACAACATTTACCATACCAAACCTTGTAACTTAATCCTAAAACAACACCACTATTCCTGTCTTTGGAAGGCTCCTCCTGTCCCCAACCTCTCAAAGTTGAGGGACATACCCTCGGCATGCTTTCGCGGCATGCCGAGGAAGAGCTTATATTCTCTCGTGCTCCATACAGTGCACTTCCTTGCCCTCGTGACCCGTCCCGATACCATCTGGAGGCGGGTCCTACCAGCTGACGAGGGCAAGAGGCCCCGGTGGAGGGAACTTTATTCTGATTTAGTTCCACGACCCACTGGGGACTTGAGTTGGAGAGTGCTCCATGGTGTACTGAGCACGGGAGAGTATTTAGCTAAATTCACGGACTCTCCCTCCACTTGTCCATTCTGTGGCAAGGGAGAGTCCGTGTATCATATTTATTTTAGTTGCGCCAGACTGCAGCCCCTCTTGTCACTCTTGAGGGGCCTCCTCTTGCAGTTCTGGCTGCATTTCTCCCCTCACATTTTTATTTTTGGGTGCCCAGTGTCCCGGGGCAATAAGGCCAGGGACCTCCTCGTCAACCTGCTCCTGGCATTAGCTAAATTGGCTATATATAAGTCCAGGAAGCAGTGTTTGATAGGGGGGGTTCCCTTGTCACCTGAGGCCATGTTCCGGGTGCTGGTGCGCTCCCGTATCCGGGCAGAGTACCACCTGGCTTTGTCCACTGGGGGAATGGATGAGTTTGTCTCCCAGTGGGCTGTAGATGGTGTGCTCTGCTCGGTTTCCCCCCATCCAGTTTCTTTTTCTCTCAACCTCCTAAAATGATTTTTATTTAGTTTACAGAACATGTTTTCTCATAATTTTAAAATACACTATGTACAGCTGGAAAAAGCATTGCAACAATGAACTGAAGTAGCATAGTACTCCCCCTCATACCTTTATATGAAGAGCTATTCATGGAAACCTTAGTACATACTGTGCAATGCTATCTGATGGACAAATTCATAAAATCCAAATCAACAATGATTCTCAGAGCTTCAGATCACTAATGTAGAAATAAGAAGTTGATCTCCTTATCTCCAGAGGATGAAGTGATAATAATACTGAATAATACAGAACCAATCTCTGAAACAGCAACCAAATTGCCCAGCAAACAGAATAAGTTCTTGGGACATAGCTGGCACAACAACAAGTACAAATAAATCAAAATAAACAATTAATACAATTTGTCAATAAAGTCACAACTTTAACCACGAAAATGAAATATCTCCTTAAAAGAATAAGTTAAAAGTTAATGACTTAGAAAATCTTGATTGATGAAATAGTAAGCTTGTAGAAAATACAGCAGTAAAATCCTTTTAGTAACATTTTATTTGTAAAAAGTGTATTTTATATAATATAGTATAATTTAATAATTATGCTGTTTTCAAGCCCACCACGTTCTAAAGATTTGTGTGGTTTTGATCAAGGGAAACAGTTATTATAATTTTATATATAGAGCAGTAAGACAGAAACAAGCACAATATTTCTTATATAGACAATAAAAGTGCCCAAGGTATGGGAAACAGAGAAAAACCCTTACAAATGTGTATTAAATGGAAAAATCCGAATAACAAGACTGAAAATCTGTATAAACATAGTATAACAACAAGAAATGTTCTGGTGTGGCAGGAAAAGAAATGTTAAATCTTCAAAGACCAATAGGAGACAGACGAGAAGAATCAAGGAGCTGTAATAGCATAGTAAATATCAAGCCTCCCCCTCATACCTTTACTTAAAGAGCTATTCATGGAAACCCTAGTACATACTGTGCAATGCTATCTGATGGACAAATTCATAAAATCCAAATCAACAATGATTCTCAGCGCTTTAGATCACTAATGTAGAAATAAGAAGTTGGTCTAATTATCTCCAGAGGATGAAGTGATAATAATACTGATTAATACAGAACCAATCTCTGAAACATCAACCAAATTGCCCAGCAAACAGAATAAGTTCTTGGGACATAGCTGGCACAACAACAAGTAAAAATAAATCAAAATAAACACTTAATACAATTTGTCAATGAAGTCACAACTTTAACCAAGAAGATGAAATATATCCTTAAAAGAATAAATTAAAAGTTAATGACTTTGAAAATCTTGATTGCTGAAATAGTACGTTTGTAGAAAATACAGAAGTGAAATCCTCTCAGTAAAATTGTGTTTTTAAAAAGTATATGTAGCTAGCAGAATATAATAAATAAAGGTACAGTATGTTGGGACCAGGGGAAGCGGGATGTGTGCTTGATATTTTACATTAATATTAATAAAAAATCAGAAGTAACAGACCTGCAACCAGCATATATTGCTGCCTCTGAGACCACTGTTAACAAGCTAGAAGATTAGTCGATCTCTAACCCCAATGAAAACAGATATGACTTTGTTTAGTGTATCTAAACCTCTTTGCTAAATGCCTTATATAAACATAATACAGTATGGGCCCTCATTGTGCGCCTGTGTCTCCTCCCCCCCTCGCCTGTGTCTCATTTCCACCTCTCCCTCCCCTGTACCTCTTTTTCACCTCTACCTCCCCTGTGCCTCCTTCCCCCCCTCACTCCCATGTACCTCCTGTCCCCCCTCCCTCCCCTGTGTCTACTTCCCCCCCTCTCTCCATCTCCTGTGCTGAAAGCTGCATTGAAGCAAATCTGACACCAAAAAATCAAGTTGTTTTTTAAAGTTAAATCATGAAAAACTATTTATGTATTGTATTAGCCATTTGTTGCTAGAGTGAATCACTCCTGAGATGTTTCTATTGTAATATAATTATAGGCTCTTGAATACTAATTACCTTAGATGTGAGAATTAAGATTACAGTTGGCATGACTGTCTCTGTGGTAACAAAACAATGTCCCTCCAAGATTATAAAGGGGTTAACATTTCTCCCATCTTATTAAACACTCTGAGCTCTATATTAGCATATTGAGACACGCATTACCATAAATAAACCACGCATGCATCTAAGGAATGATGGAGAAAAAAGCTGGTACAATGTACAGACATTTTTTAATAGTCTTTAACAACTTGTTGTTAGGATGACAGTCACCCTTTTAAGTCTCACTCACAAAATAGTTTAATGTATTAAAACAAAACTGCAATAATTTGTGCAATCATTTTTTTTCAAATGACTTGTAATTAATGAAGAACGTTTCTGGGATTTTGGGGTTCAATTGCAAAAGTCTCAATATAATTAAAAATGTTTGTATCATACTTAGGTGAAGAACTTACGTTCTGGTGTCTCCAGAGCTGAGATTGGCTGTTTAGGGGACATGTTCACCCATCTAAAGAAAAACATGAGTTTCGATCTGGATAGTTGTATCAAGATACTTCTCCACAAGGCTGGTGAATCCAACAATTTTATTCGTGAAGATGTGGACAAGACTCTGAGCACCATAGTACAGAACGTCATCCCTAGATCTGCCCTCGTAGCCCTAATAAATGGGGGGCTCAGGTATTACATTGCACTGAATTTATGCAGAGCAGAAAATTGGCATTAATGATAGTTATTACTTGTGTATATAGCTGTACTTTGCATAATATACTTGTACTGTTTAAATGACACTGTACAATGACAAATATATATATTTATATATATTTGAAAACTTTGAGGGCATACATAAGCAGGAAAAAATGCTAGTTTTTAATTTAAAAACAAAAATGTCTCTGATTTAACAGACTGCCACAACTTGACACCACCAATATCCAAAGTGAGGTAACCTCTGAACCCTGGGCAGTGCAGACTCTATAATAGGGCTACAATGGAATATGAAATCATCACTCTCACTTTCATGCAATGATCCCATGTAAACATTAGAATTATGTGGGACATAAGCAATAAATGCAATTATTCAATTCTACATCAAAACTTAATCCTAAAACAACACCACTATTCCTGTCTTTGGAATAGTACTATGTACAGCTGGAAAAAGCATTGCAACAATGAGCTGTAGTAGCATAGTACTCCCCATCATACCTTTATATGAAGAGCTATTCATGGAAACCTTAGTACATACTGTGCAATGCTATCTGATGGACAGATTCATAAAATCCAAATCAACAATGATTCTCAGAGCTTCAGATCACTAATGTAGAAATAAGAAGTTGGTCTCCTTATCTCCAGAGGATGAAGTAATAATAATACTGAATAATACAGGACCAATCGCTGAAACATCAACCAAATTGCCCAGCAAACAGAAGAAGTTGGTCTCAGAGGCAGCAATATATGGGACATAGCTGGCACAACAACAAGTAAAAATAAATCAAAATAAACACTTAATAGAATTTGTCAATGAAGTCACAACTTTAACCAAGAAGATGAAATATCTCCTTAAAAGAATAAATTAAAAGTTAATGACTTTGAAAATCTTGATTGCTGAAATAGTATGTTTGTAGAAAATACAGAAGTAAAATCCTCACAGTAAAATTGTGTTTTTAAAAAGTATATGTAGCTAGCAGAATATAATAAATAAAGGTACAGTATGTTGGGACCAGGGGAAGCGGGATTTGTGCTTGATATTTTACATTAATATTAATAAAAAATCAGAAGCAACAGACCTGCAACCAGCATATATTGCTGCCTCTGAGACCACTGTTAACAAGCTGCCCTCTGTACAGAAGGTTAGTCGATCTCTAACCCCAATGAAAACAGATATGACTGTGTTTAGTGTATCTAAACCTCTTTGCTAAATGCCTTATATAAACATAATACAGTATGGGCCCTCATTGTGCGCCTGTGTCTCCTCCCCCCCTCGCCTGTGTCTCATTTCCACCTCTCCCTCCCCTGTACCTCTTTTCACCTCTACCTCCCCTGTGCCTCCTTCCCCCCTCACTCCCATGTACCTCCTGTCCCCCCTCCCTCCCCTGTGTCTACTTTCCCCCCTCTCTCCATCTCCTGTGCTGAAAGCTGCATTAAAGCAAATCTGACACCAAAAAATCAAGTTGTTTTTTAAAGTTAAATTATGAAAAACTATTTATGTATTGTATTAGCCATTTGTTGCTAGAGTGAATCACTCCTGAGATGTTTCTATTGTAATATAATAATAGTCTCTTGAATACTAATTACCTTAGATGTGATAATTAAGATTACAGTTGGCATGACTGTCTCTGTGGTAACAAAACAATGTCCCTCCAAGATTATAAAGGGGTTAACATTTCTCCCATCTTATTAAACACTCTGAGCTCTATATTAGCATATTGAGACACGCATTACCATAAATAAACCACGCATGCATCTAAGGAATGATGGAGAAAAAAGCTGGTACAATGTACAGACATTTTTTAATAGTCTTTAACAACTTGTTGTTAGGATGACAGTCACCCTTTTAAGTCTCACTCACAAAATAGTTTAATGTAAAACTGCTATAATTTGTGCAATCATTTTGTTTCAAATGACTTGTAATTAATGAAGAACGTTTCTGGGATTTTGGGGTTCAATTGCAAAAGTCTCAATATAATTAAAAATGTTTGTATCATACTTAGGTGAAGAACTTACGTTCTGGTGTCTCCAGAGCTGAGATTGGCTGTTTAGGGGACATGTTCACCCATCTAAAGAAAAACATGAATTTTGATCTGGATAGTTGTATCAAGATACTTCTCCACAAGGCTGGTGAATCCAACAATTTTATTCGTGAAGATGTGGACAAGACTCTGAGCACCATAGTACAGAACGTCATCCCTAGATCTGCCCTTGTAGCCCTAATAAATGGGGGGCTCAGGTATTACATTGCACTGAATTTATGCAGAGCAGAAAATTGGCATTAATGATAGTTATCACTTGTGTATATAGCTGTACTTTGCATAATATACTTGTACTGTTTAAATGGCACTGTACAATGACAAATATATATATTTATATATATTTGAAAACTTTGAGTGCATACATAAGCAGGAGAAAATGCTAGTTTTTAATTTAAAAACAAAAATAGATGCCTCTGCTTTAACAGACTGCCACAACTTGACACCACCAATATCCAAAGTGAGGTAACCTCTGAACCCTGGGCAGTGCAAACTCTATAATGGGGCTACAATGGAATATGTAATCATCACTCTCACTTTCATGCACTGATCCCATGTAAACATTAGAATTATGTGGGACATAAGCAATAAATGCAATTATTCAATTCTACATAAAAACAACATTTACCATACCAAACCTTGTAACTTAATCCTAAAACAACACCACTATTTCTGTCTTTGGAATAGTACTATGTACAGCTGGAAAAAGCATTGCAACAATGAGCTGTAGTAGCATAGTACTCCCCCTCATACCTTTATATGAAGAGCTTTTCATGGAAACCTTAGTACATACTGTGCAATGCTATCTGATGGACAGATTCATAAAATCCAAATCAACAATGATTCTCAGAGCTTCAGATCACCAATGTAGAAATAAGAAGTTGGTCTCCTTATCTCCAGAGGATGAAGTGATAATAATACTGAATAATACAGAACCAATCTCTGAAACATCAACCAAATTGCCCAGCAAACAGAAGAAGTTCTTGGGACATAGCTGGAACAACAAGTAAAAATAAATCAAAATAAACACTTAATACAATTTGTCAATGAAGTCACAACTTTAACCACGAAAATGAAATATCTCCTTAAAAGAATAAGTTAAAAGTTAATTACTTAGAAAATCTTGATTGCTGAAATAGTAAGCTTGTAGAAAATACAGCAGTAAAATCCTTTTAGTAACATTTTATTTGTAAAAAGTGTATTTTATATAATATAGTATAATTTTATAATTATGCTGTTTTCTAGCCCACCAGGTTCTAAAGATTTGTGTGGTTTTGATCAAGGGAAACAGTTATTATAATTTTATATAAAGAGCAGTAAGACAGAAACAAGCACAATATTTCTTATATAGACAATAAAAGTGCCCAAGGTATGGGAAACAGAGAAAAACCCTTACAAATGTGTATTAAATGGAAAAATCCAAATAACAAGACTGAAAATCTGTAAAAACATAGTATAACAACAAGAAATGTTCTGGTGTGGCAGGAAAAGAAACGTTAAATCTTCAAAGACCAATAGGAGACAGACGAGAAGAATCAAGGAGCTGTAATAGCATAGTAAATATCAAGCCTCCCCCTCATAACTTTATATGAAGGGCTCTACATGAACACTTTAGCACATACTATGCAATGCTATCTGATGGACAACTTCATAAAATCCAAATCAACAATAATTCTCAGCGCTTCAGACCACTAATGTAGAAATAAGAAGTTGATCTCCTTATCTCCAGAGGATGAAGTGATAATAATACTGAATAATACAGAACCAATCGCTGAAACATCAACCAAATTGCCCAGCAAACAGAAGAAGTTATTGGGACATAGCTGGCACAACAACAAGTAAAAATAAATCAAAATAAACACTTAATACAATTTGTCAATGAAGTCACAACTTTAACCAAGAAGATGAAATATATCCTTAAAAGAATAAATTAAAAGTTAATGACTTTGAAAATCTTGATTGCTGAAATAGTACGTTTGTAGAAAATACAGAAGTGAAATCCTCTCAGTAAAATTGTGTTTTTAAAAAGTATATTTTATATACAATACAATTTTATAATTATGCTGGTTTCAAGCCCACCACATTCTAAATATTTGTGTGGTTTTGATCAAGGGAAACAGTTGTTATAATTTTATATACAGTGGATATAAAAAGTCTACACACCCCTGTTAAAATGTCAGGTTTCTGTGCTGTAAAAAAATGAGACAAAGATAAATAATTTCAAAACTTTTTCCACCTTTAATGTGACCTATAAACTGTACAACTCAATTGAAAAACAAACTGAAATCTTTTAGGTGGAGGGAACGAAACACGTCAAATAAGGCAAACAATTGCTTGCAACCTCACTCCCAGGCTTCCTGGCTCCCCCCCTGCTGTGTGTGAATGTTTTTTATTTTTTTTCCGTATTTTTCGATTTCTGTGGGTCGTCTGTTAAATTCGTATTTTTCCGAGGTTGTATCTTTTTCCCCTAGTTCGCATGTGTGACTGGCCCGCTGGCTGCAATGAGTATGTATACATACTTGATCCTATTTATAATTTATTTATTCACACAGTGAAATATAAATTGATGGTTTTAAAATAAGTAAAATAAATATTATACACTTCTTTATGGTATTCATCTATTTTATTTTATTTCATCTTATACATTGTCATTGCATTTATATTGTTTAACCCCTTAGATATACCAAGTTCATTTTATTTATTTTATAATTATTTTTTTATTACCAATTAATTTTGACATATTCAACTATGAAATCACTACTACTACTACTTCATGAATAGAGGAACTGACTCTTGTACGGTGAGGTAGGCACACATAAGTGTGTTCTTATTTTTCCAGTAGCAGCGTTAACTTCTTTTATATTCCCATGATCATTTTCTTCTTTTATAGCTGGGGTGCCATCCACTAGTTAAGTTTTAAATTACTAGACTTAGGACTTCAATTAAAATATTTAAAACTATGAGAAAATATGAACAGTCTAGTGCTGGGGAGGAAGATTATTTCTCATTCTCACAGCACAAGTTACTTTTGTGTTTCCTGTAATTTTCACAGTACCTAGTGCAGTGAACATCACTATATCTGTCGTTCACTGTCAGCCATATTCCCTGCATTGTGTTTCATGCTACATTCAGCCCTCCATTTCCCCACCTCTGTCTGCCTTATTTTAGCAGTTGGGTCACATGACCATAGGCTCCTCTACCAACTGTCAGTTTCCTCATAAATTCCATTCTAAGACTAAAATCCTGAAAGAAATGGCCTCCACTGGGCAATGTATTTATATTTTTAAATGTCTAAAATTATGGAGGAATGTCTTATTAGTCAGAACTCAGCAGGTAGAAAGTTAAATAAAAATCTTTTCATTGAGGACTGAAGAAGAGAACAGACAGCAGATCCCTCATCCTTCCCCTTCTTCTTACTCCCTATAACAGCCATCATCATGTTTCCAGGCAGCTGTCAGGTAGAAATAGCAGCATTTTATGCTTTCATTAACAAAATGTTGAGCAGGACCAACAACTTGTGGGTAAAATGGCTGCCACATAGAGCTGAAGATCCTCCCACTAATAAAACAAAATGGATGCCAAAACAATTTAACCCCTTACGTCCCCCATAATATAACTATAATCCAACTATTATGCCTATATTGTGCTAGCCTGATGAGTCTTAATATAATACTTATGATTTTGTTTTCAAGCTAATCACATGTGAAACTTCCAAAATATTCATATCAGGTTTTTTTTTAATTAATATATTTAGCCACAGTTCAAAGAAATATTTTTTATCAAGAAACAACTGTATTTGATAGGCCCAAGAACAACTGTACAGTTAATACATCCTGAGCATGCAAATGTACACTAAATTGTTGTTGTTTTTTTAAACCATATATTTTTATAAAAGTCTTACTATTAGATGGTGAGGATTTGAAATCTTTATGGAGACTAATAGAACTGAGAATGGAAAATTCACCCTCACAGCAGACTGATATATTGTACATTTGGAAAGGATTACCTTAGCCTAATTTTACAGAACATTGTTAGCGTGTTTGATTGTGACCAGGAAAGTAAGCCTCGATCAACTCTTCTAAAATTAGTAATAGTTAGGCAGGCCAAGAAAATGGAGATGTGGTAACTGAAACTAGGGAAGACTATGTAAAGGAAGACGTCAGTTCAGTTTACCTAAAGGACCACTGTAATGCCATAGCAAGAGCTGCTAGTTATTTTAATTATGCATTGATCATTAATAACATTATTATTTAATTATTTGCAATAGCAATATTCAATATTATATTCATTTTTAAAGATTAAAATGTCTGCATCTAGAAGAGTTATTGTCTCCTCCCTAATAAGGTCATTACGGGGTGTGTGGAGTGTTCAGCTGAAAGACAGGTATAAACGTTTTTAAGAACAACTAGATATGATAAGAGAATAAAGAACCATTGATAGGCTGCACCAAAAGCAAATGTTTGTTGCCAAGTGAAACTGCTGATAAATAACAGATCATTGTGTGGTTGGTAAACTTATCTAAAAATGTAGTAGCGTCCTGCTAGTCAAAGTCGCCCATCCCCATTGGCCTTATAATGGGTGGATACCAGCAGCATCTGAACGTTGACAGTAAGTAAAATACTGAATATTGCTTTCTAAAATGATTGAATATTCATTTTAATAATGATCAATACCTAAATAAAACAACTAGCTCATACGAATAAAAGCTGACTGAAGATCTATTAAAAAAAACAACAGAATTTTCTTAAAAAAATTAAAATTACCTATATTCTAAATGAGGGTGAATTTGAGTATATATTATCTTCCTGATGAAAATACGTAAAAAATGAGTTTGGCCAGTAATCTCAAGCATGAAGTCCTTTTGCAGTGAAAGAATTACAATATGTGATTTAATATCTAATTCAATTATACATTTTTTTAAATTTAATGGTCTGTTTTCCAATGGAAGATGTTGTCTTCACTGGTAATGAACAAATCACACTGAATAATGATGCTGATTTTCTGTACACTGATAATGAATATTCTGTTATGTGTAATGATACTCAGTTTCTGACAATATATATATATATATATATATATATATATATATATATATATATATATTCAATTATATGATGATGTTGAAAATATATCTATACACAATAATGAAACAGCAGCACTATATGATGATAGTGAGCACCTAAAAAACGATAATGAATAATTTGTCCCTCATTATGACGCTGAGCAACTATATATAGAAAATGACCAAAGTGCACTGTATGACTATGTTGAGTACTGGCTAAATATAATATCCATAGCCGGATTACCCATAAAGCACAATAGGCAGACGCCTTCAGGTGCAATGATGAGAGGGGCGCATCATTAGTGTGAGGAAAGTTATGTCATACATACTTTTTTTTTAATGAAGTTTGGCAAATTTGCAATTTTTTATTTGTGGGGATGAAGTGAAGAAGTTGAGGGTGTGCATTTTTGTTTTAAGAACTCACTAGGGATGAATTCGATTTGAGGAAAAACAGGAGTGCATGGGTGGTGAGCAGACTTGCATTGCATCCTCAGCGCAGGACAGCAGGCACAGCTTACATATTAAATCACTGATCTCCCAGAGATTGATAACAGTGGAAGAGCTGATCGTGACTCCCTTAATCAAGCCAAAATACTGATTTGCTTTGGATTAAAAAAAAATCAAGTTTGAATCTCCAACCCTGGAGAGTAGACTCATGGGAGGTGCAGGAGATTCATCATTGCATTTCCTGTCCCTGATCTGCTGTAAGCTGCCACCAGGAAGAATGTTTACACTTGAAGTAAGTACTACGGTCTATACATCCAGATCAGTAATAGATGACAGAAAAGGCCAAAATAAAGTTTGCTGTATATATATATATATATATATATATATATATATATATATACTAGCGAATTGCTCGTCAAAAAATAACGGCCATAAAATTGTAAGCCGGGCAATGGAATTTGCCAAACAATATGAGGCTTTTGCTTCACTGAGCACCTTTGGCGCTCATCGTGTGGCTTGCAATGAGCGCCTTTGGCCTTTAGCGCTCATTTCGAATCTTTTCTTTCGCCTATTGTATGGGCCGCTCATTGCAGGGTTCATTAACCTGATGTTTTTGTGCTTGGGAATGACATGTGTCTCTTTCCAGCATCTCCTCCCTGTGCCTTCCCTGAGTGTTTCTCTTCTGTGTGTCTGCTGTTTGTGTGGGGCGCGCTGACTGCCGTTTATTTTATTTTCAAAGTCCCACGTGCCAGTTGTTGGTGGTGTGTTAGTGTCTTTGCCATCATGTATTTTCTAAGTCCTGCGTGCCTGGCTTTGCTCAGCCTCATTATCATGCTGTTTCAGAATTATTTACGTTTTTCATACAACATTTTTTTTCTCGCATAGAAGATTTTCTTTTGAGGAAACACATCAAATAAGGCTCAAAAAAGCTTGCAACCTCACTCCCAGACTTCCTCTCCCCTGTCCTGTGTGTCAGTGTGTTTTTATGTTTTTTCAATTATTTTTCTTGTTTTTCTATTGCAGTGGTTCGGCCGTTAAATTCATATTTTTCCGAGGTCGTATTTTGTTGGTGTAAGTGTTAGTGTCTTTGCCGTTGTGTATTTTCTAAGTCCAGCGTGCCTGGCTTTGCTCAGCCTCGTTTTCATCCTGTTTCAGAATTTTTTAAGTTTTTCGTTTGTCATTTTTTTTCTCGCTAAGAAGATTTTCGTGTGAGGAAACACGTCAAATAAGGCTCAAAATTGCTTGCAACCTCACTCCCAGACTTCCTGGCTCTCCCCCTGTCCTGTGTGTCAGTGTGTTTTTATGTTTTTTCAATTATTTTTCGTGTTTTTCTATTGCAGTGGTTCAGCCGTTAAATTAATATTTTTCCGAGGTCGTATTTTGTTGGTGTAAGTGTTAGTGTCTTTGCCGTTGTGTATTTTCTAAGTCCAGCGTGCCTGTCTTTGCTCAGCCTTCTTTTCATCCTGTTTCAGAATTTTTTACGTTTTTCGTCCATCATTTTTTTTCTTGCTTAGCCGATTTTCGAGTGACGAAACACGTCAAATAAGGTACAAAATAGCTTGCAACCTCACTCCCAGGCTTCCTGGCTCTCCCCTTATGCTGTGTATGAATGTTTTTTATTATTTTTTTCGATTTCTGTGGGTCGGCTGTTAAATACGTATTTTTCCGAGGTCGTATCTTTTTCCCCTAGCTCGCATATGTGACTGGGCCGCTGGCTGCAATGAGCGCCTTCGGTGCTCATTTCAGCCTAAGTGCTGCGCGGCTGCTTAATTGCTCATTTCAGGGCAAGCCCTGCGGGCTTCAATGCCTTAACAGCTCACCTAGCATCGTGAGGAGAGCAGGGAAATGAGCGCCTTTGGAGTTTTTTTGCCTAAGTCCTGCGAGCTCGGAATGCTTCAATGCCTGCTTCAGCGCCTAAAGCTTCAATAACATATGTTCAATTTACCACAACCCTTTGCTTATATAATATATATATATATATATATATATATATATATTATGTATACATACTTGATCCTATTTACTATTTATTTATTCACACAGTGAAATATAAATTGATGGTTTTAAAATAAGTAAAATAAATATTATACACTTCTTTATGGTATTCATCTAATTTATTTTATTTCATCTTATACTTTGTCATTGCATTTATATTGTTTAACCCCTTTGATACACCAAGTTCATTTTATTTATTTTATAATTATTTTTTTATTACCAATTAATTTTGACATATTCAACTATGAAATCACTACTACTACTTCATGAATAGAGGTACTGACTCTTGTACGGGTGGATTAATTTACCGTATGTGCTGTCCGTATACCTCTTACTGTGAGGTAGGCACACATAAGTGTGTTCTTATTTTTCCAGTAGCAGCGTTAACTTCTTTTATATTCCCATGATCATTTTCTTCTTTTATAGCTGGGGTTCCATTCACTAGTTAAGTTTTAAATTACTAGACTTAGGACATCAATTACAATATTTAAAACTATGAGAAAATATGAACAGTCTAGTGCTGGGGAGGAAGATTATTTCTCATTCTCACAGCACAAGTTATTTTTTTTTATTTATTTTTTTAAATTGATTTTTATTAGACAGGTCAGACATACAACATAGTGCAGCAAAAACATTTGAGATGGTAAGTAGGAATTAACAATAAACGTATTTCACATATCTGGTTTCTAGTATGTCATCTGCCTGTCCAAAACTCCTCTCTTTTTTCTGTTTTTCTGGTATTATAATAGCTGATATTAGCTTTTAATTAACTTAAAACTAATGAAAAAAACTATATGTAATAAAGTCCCATAACTATGGGAAAACATTTATGAACTTGGATTCCTGACCATCTGTTGTCTTGAGCTTGGTTGGTATCCACTAATATGTTGCGAACTCTGTGTTTAGGTTACTGTATGAGGCTAATGGTGTTGGGTAAGTTAAGACAACTCCTGATATGGTTCCCTTAATAGCTCCTTTGGAGGGAAAAGTGTCACTCACCCTATTCATCTGCCTCGTCTAGCACAAGTTATTTTTGTGTTTCCTGTAATTTTCACAGTACCTAGTGCAGTGCACATCACTATATCTGTTGTTCACTGTCAGCCATATTCCCTGCATTGTGTTTCATGCTACATTCAGCCCTCTATTTCCCCATCTCTGTCTGCCTTATTTTAGCAGTTGGGTCACATGACCATAGGCTCCTCTACCAACTGTCAGTTTCCTCATAAATTCCATTCTAAGACTAAACTCCTGAAAGAAATGGCCTCCACTGGGCAATGTATTTATATGTTTAAATGTCTAAAATAATGCAAGCATGTCTTATTAATCAGAACTCAGCAGGTAGAAAGTTAAATTAAAATCTTGTCATTGAGGACTGAAGAAGAGAACAGACAGCAGATCCCTCATCCTTCCCCTGACCCTTACTCCCTATAACAGCCATCATCAGGTTTCCAGGCAGCTGTCAGCGAGAAATAGTAGCACTTTATGCTTTAATTAACAAGATGTTGAGCAGGACCAACAACTTGTGGGTAAAATGGCTGCCACATAGAGCTGAAGCTCCTCCCACTAATAAAACAAAATGGATGCCAAAACAATTTAACCCCTTACGTCCCACATAATATAACTATAATCTAACTATTATGCCTATATTGTGCTAGCCTGATGAACATTAATATAATGCTTATGATTTTGTTTTCAAGCTAATCACATGTGTAACTTCCAAAATATTCATATCAATTTTTTTTTATTAATATATTTAGCCACAGTTCAAATAAATATTTTTTATCAAGAAACAACTGTATTTGATAGGCCCAAGAACAACTGCACAGTTAATACATCCTGAGCATGCAAATGTACACTAAATTGTTGTTGTTTTTTTAAACCATATATTTTTATAAAAGTCTTACTATTAGATGCTGAGGATTTGAAATCTTTATGGAGACTAATAGAACTGAGAATGGAAAATTCACCCTCACAGCAGACTGATTTATTGTACATTTGGAAAGGATTACCTTAGCCTAATTTTACAGAACATTGTTAGCGTGTTTGATAATTACCAGGAAAGTAAGCCTCGATCAACTCTTCTAAAATTAGTAATAGTTAGGCCAAGAAACCATGGAGATGTGGTAACTGAAACTAGGGAAGACTATGTAAAGGAAGACGTCAGTTCAGTTTACGTAAAGGATCACTGTAATGCCATAGCAAGAGCTGCTAGTTATTTTAATTATGCATTGATCATTAATAACATTATTATTTAATTATTTACAATAACAATATTCAATATTATAATTATTTTTAAAGATTAAAATGTCTGCATCTAGAAGAGTTATTGTCTCCTCCCTAATAAGGTCATTACGGGGTGTGTGGGGTGTTCAGCTGAAAGACAGGTATAAACGGTTTTAAGAACAACTAGATATGATAAGAGAATAAATAACCATTGATAGGCTGCACCAAAAGCAAACGTGTATTACCAAGTGAAACTGCTGATAAATAAAAGATCATTGTGTGGTTGGTAAACATAACTTAAAATTTAGTAGCGTCCTGCTAGTCAAAGTCGCCCATCCTCATTGGCCTTATAATGGGTGGATACCAGCAGCATCTGAGTCTGAACCTTGACAGTAAATAAAATACTGAATATTGCTTTCTAAAATGATTGAATATTCATTTTAATAATGATCAATACCTAAATAAAACAACTAGCTCATACGAATAAAAGCTGACTGAAGATCTATTTTAAAAAAAATATCAGAATTTTCTTTAAAAAATTAAAATGACCCATATTCTAAATAAGGGTGAATTTGAGTATATATTATCTACCTGATGAAAATACCTAAAAAATTAGACCAGTTTGTCCAGTAATCTCAAGCATGAAGTCCTTTTGCAGTGAAAGAATTACAATATGTGATTTAATTTCTAATTCAATTATACATTTTTTTAAATTTACTGGTCTGTGATCCAATGGAAGATGTTGTCTTCACTGGTAATGAACAAATCACACTGAATAATGATGCTGATTTTCTGTACACTGATAATGAATATTCTGTTATGTGTAATGATACTCAGTTTCTGACAATATATATATATATATATATATATATATATATATATATATATTCAATTATATGATGATGTTGAAAATATATCTATACACAATAATGAAACAGCAGCACTATATGATGATAGTGAGCACCTAAAAACCGATAATGAATAATTTGTCCCTTATTATGACACTGAGCAACTATATATAGAAAATGACCAAAGTGCACTGTATGACTATGTTGAGTACTGGCTAAATATAATATCCATAGCCGGATTACCCATAAAGCACAATAGGCAGACGCCTACAGGTGCAACTGTTATGGACTGGGATCCTTACAAAATGCATAACTGTATTCGTGCACCTGCTTATATATCTTATCTTTGCAGTATTATCGTATAACCAAAGTTTTATTAATAATGCTTAATTATTGGGAACTCTAAGATGGAGGATTCTCTATGTCCGCATACAAGATGCTGGCACCACTACTTCTGGTCTAGCAGGGATGACGACAGCTACCACACCTTGGACACTAAGAAGGAGAGCGCCATCTTTCCTTTGTCTCAACTTCTAAACCAATGGGAAGATAGACTCATCCCTTATGGGATGAGACCTGAAGACTCTTTAAACTCCTGACCCAATACCTGTCCAAGATCCCGTAAAAGGACACCTTAGAACCAATGAAGTGCTTAATTAAACCTGATGTTTTGCTTAGTTGCAACTTTAATCTGATTATTAAAAACTATATAAATGACGAATGACGTAATAAAATTAGGCGAGAGAAAGCTTTATACCAGAACTTTGTGTTGGTGTATTATTTCTCAAAGGTGTGCACACTATATGTATATTGGTAATTTGGCTAGGGACAGATATCTCTGAAGAATACTTTTGTTCTCCCAAAACAAAATGGCGCCCAAACAGGGACTTGAGGTTTAACCAAACCGCAGCAGACGAGAGGAGTTCGGACGGACTTCACGTGAACAGGCGGAGCCTGATCACCTCCGGTAGACGGTAAGGATATGATTAGTACCTTATCCGCGTAGACCTGTTCCTGGGACTCTGTCCGTTGTCCAGTTCCGCTGTAGGGGAGGTTACAAAAGTATAGGTAATAGCTTGCCTCAAGTCCATTGTGAATCCTGTACAAGAGATAGTGATATCTGTCGCCTGTGTGTGACTGTTGATAGCGTGGTTGAGTGATTGTGATCTCTTAGATATTGTGATTCGGGGGGGCATACACGTGTGTGTGCAACAGGCTGTGGGGACGGATGAGTTGTGCCGAGAGTCGCACATAACCAAGAGAAGTTGCACATACGGGCGTGCATATACGTAGCCCGGGGATCGGGATTGCTTTGCATACTTTCCCGGGGAGGGTCTATGCATGCTGGATAGATGAATATCTCTCGGGGGTCATGATGGTCATGCCTTAGTAGCGTGGTAACCCCGAAAGACGTCTATCATACACTAGGGTGTTTAAACGTGTATGTGGGACACGGACTTCAGTGGCAGATTGATAGTGTTGTAAAGCACAATAAGCCCTGAGGGTGTTGATTTGTGAGCACGTAATAGTTCGAGACCCTGAATTGACATATCTCTGAATTTGAAGTTTTCTGCAGAAAAAGGTTTGATGATTATGATGCTAATTCAATGCTGATTATTAATGCATGATAATATGAAATGTGATTATGTCTTGTTGATTCACATGCCTCTGTCCACTGTTCTTCTTGCTATCCCTTGCCAGCAGTGAGTGGTTACGCACTGCAAAGGTATAGTCCCCGGAGGGCGGTAACAACGGTCTGAGTTTAGAGAAGACGTACGGAGTAACCCTTCGTAGCAGTCGAACAAATCAGACCTTCTCTTTCAAACTCTCTCTCTCTCTGTTACTACCTAATTGAGTCCTCATTGTTGAATACGTATTTGCTTAACGTAGAGATATGGGGCAGAATCAAGCTAAACCGAGTGAGGGCGTGTTGGCCCGGGATATAGCCAAGAAAAGGGGAGGTGAAGCTGTGGTAAACCGGTGCAAGAAGATGTTTAAAGTGTGAGGGATTACTGGTGTTGTTGGAGGACATTTGTGGGCAGAAGAGTGGCGTAGGGTGTTGAGAGACAACAAAGGGCAGCTACAAGATTGTGGTTTGTTGCAGAGTGCAGAAGCATGGTACAGGGTGGCTAAAGCAATTGCACGGGAGGGTTGGATAGGGAAAGAGGTTGAAATGAAGGGACAGAAAATGTATGTGTATCATGCTCCATGTGAAGCGGCCAGCTCCCCGTACTCGACCATTGTCCCCTCCACACTGCAAACATCCTGTAACCTTAACGCACCACAACCACTACCCTCTGCCGAACAAAGACATTCCACTCAGCCACAACCCAAAGATGGCGCCCACACACACACACGAAAGAGGAGCCACACTCACACCCGAACTCCACCCATCATGAAATGATGACACCCGTTGCACCGCCCATCCAAGGTGGCCCGCCCATCACACCTACCGCCCCGATGGCACATTCCACCCCTCTATATCCGATATTGACTGCAAATGGAACTTTGTATTCCCTATACCCGATGTTTCCATCTTTGGCGGCACCAAGTGTTGTAGAAGGTTCAACCAGAGGTGCTGGGCCCCATAGTGTACACAGTGTGCCCAGCTCTGCCGCAAGCCCGCCGTTAGTTCCCCTCCCCAACCCTAGAGCACCGTTGGATGTGCAAGCTCCGCCCACATACCATCATCAACATGATAGTTCAGACGAGGAAGATGACGAAGGGGAGGAGAAGGGGTGGAGGAATGGAAAGATAGAAGAACAAACCCAAAAGCGAAATCTAAGAGGAGGGGCAAGAAAAGGGAAAGTCTAATGTACGTTGCATTTACCCCGACACAAGCCACCTCCCTTATAAACACATTGCCCGACCCCGAAAAACAACCTATGCCTTTCTATAGGAAAGTGGCACAGATCCAAAAAACTTACTCTGCAGCTTGGAAAGACCTTGTTAGCCTGTGTGAAATTAGGGCAGGAGATTCATACTGGCCCATTAGGCGGAATGCAATAGATCCGTATGATATAGATCGCCAAAAGGATGACCTTTCATCGGGTGTACTGTTCTGTGAACTGTTAAGATATTGGGCGAAAGATAAATTAGCAGATCAAGCAATTTATTTACAAGATATCAAACAGGAGACTGATGAATCAGTAGAAAAGTTTCATGCACGACTCACACAAGTATTTACAGATCTTGTCTTCAGCCCACATAACAAAACACACAGATGTTAAGCACAGCTTTCGTGCTAGGATTGAAGGACACACTTCAGAAGGGCCTGTTGACATCCAGACCAGAATATAGAGTGTTACCTTTAGACACCTTACTGCTGGTTGCTAAAGGGTTGGAGACAGCAGCAACTAAACAACCTACATCATCAGCGTCTAAAAAGACTGCTGTGCTTATGGTGAACTCTGAAGAGTCACCACAGAGAGAAACAAGACAGTGCTTTAATTGTGGGAAACCGGGACACCTTAGCAAGAATTGCAGGGCACCCAGGAAACTGAGACCTAAACAGCAGGGAGGTGATACGAATGGAGGGCCTGTGGCCCAAACCACAGCATAGGACGGGGGCGAGCCTGTGTCAGTGTCCCCTATCCTGGCAGTTTCTTCAGGGGATGACGGAATGGGACCTCAAGCTATCGTGACACTACCAATAGAGGGAACTCCCACAACCTTCCTAGTAGACACAGGTGCAGCCAGAAGCGTCCTAAGAAAGCAAGATCTGCTCGATACATCTTACCTGTCTGACATTGATGTCGCCTGTATAGGAGTGGATGGTGTCCCCACTTCCAACCATTTAACTCAACCTATGCAAATAGGCCCGTTCCCAGACCTGTTTGCGAGATTTGTAGTATCTTCTACATGCCCTATAAACTTGTTAGGTGCAGATGTGCTTTCCCGACTGCAAGCATCCATCTCATTCACCCCGGACGGAACTGTACAGGTATCTTCACCTCTACGAGTCACTGACACGTCAGCACTCTGTTCACTGCCCATATTACTATACATAGATGCCAATAGCAGCCGTGATTTAGGGCCAGCTGATATCTTGGACAAGATTCCAGCAACACTCTGGTCACAAGGACCAGAAGATATTGGACATCTGAAAGTGCCACCGGTCAGAGTAAAATTGAAACCCGGAGCAGAGTTACCACGGAAGCCACAGTATCCTCTGAAGCACAAATAGATGCAATCTCTCAACAGATAGAGAGATTAGTGCAGCAAGGGGCGTTGGTCCTGTGTACGTCACCATGTAACACGCCCCTCTTCCCAGTAAAGAAGAAATCCAAAAAGGGAGAGCCAGTAAAATACCGTATGGTGCAGGATTTGTGAGCAGTCAATGAAGCAACCATATTAGACACTCCTATAGTGCCTAACCCGAACACTCTCCTTTCTGGAATACCTCCAACAGCTGCATACTTTACCGTGGTAGGTTTAGCAAATGCTTTCTTCAGTATTCCCCTTGATCCTTCTTGCCAGTACCTGTTTGCTTTCACGCATGATCATAATCAATACAAATGGACTGTAATGCCCCAAGGAGCACAAAATTCGCCCAGCCAGTTTGCCAAGGCTATGAGCCATATCCTTGACTCTTGGCAACAAGCGAATCCTGACATTGTATTACTACAGTATGTTGATGATCTCTTGTTATGTGCTGAAGATCTTCCCATAGCCACAAGAACATCGGAAAGCTTGCTGAGACACTTGGCAGAACAAGGATGTAAAGTATCCAGAGAAAAGCTGCAATGGTGTAAAGAGACTGTCATATTCTTAGGACACTGTCTTTCAAAAGGTGTGGTCATCTTACACGCACCCGTGTGCAAGCAATAGAAGACATGTCAGTCCCAGAAGGACACAGACCCCTGCATGCTTTCCTAGGCCTTATATCTTACTGTAGAGCATGGATCCCAGAAGCATCCCTTTTAATGCAACCCTTGTATGATGTATTGAAGACTGAACCGTATGAGATGACACAGATAGCCCTGTGTAACTTCTACACCCTGAAGAAGGCTATCTCGTCAGCACCAGCACTAGGATTTCCAAACTATGATCTCCCATTCAAGCTGTTTGTATCAGAAAGAGAAGGACAGGCAATAGGAGTCTTAACACAGTCCCATGGAAACAGACAACGCCCTATTGGCTATTTCTCGTGTCAATTAGATGCCGTGGCAAGGGGAGGACCATCATGCCTCAGAGCAGCATTGGCAGCACATGCCTTACTATACAAAACAAATGACATAGTCCTTGGATATCCTCTGACAGTTCTTGCACCACATGACATTGCGGCCATCATACAGCAGACTCAACCAAAGCACATGACTGCAGCTAGACACCTCAGTCTGCAATGTTCCCTCCTTCTGCCAGACAATGTTACATTGCAGAGATACTATGTTCTCAATCCAGCCACTCTCTTACCATTTCCAGAGGGGGAAGATGAAGAAGATGGAAACTTTTGGTACAGCCTGACTTTGAATCCAGAATCAGGAATAACCAATCTATATGTAAAAAGACGTCTATTGGAATGTGGAAACACAAGACCCTTTATATTGCACACTGTGGAATAAACAATCTCCAGGCCGAGATTTCCAATATGAAGCAAGTTTCACTGAGTTGAAGCAGGCCACCTTAAAACTAAAGACATTGTACAACAATGCAGCAGGCGATAGTGCATTCACGGTGGAACTCCCACCAGAAGCAGAAGTGCTCTTTTGGGATACAGAAATTCCACACGTAGCATTATCAAAGTTTGCACCAAATGGATGGAAATCATTGGGAGCCGCATTCAAACGGTGGGAATCTGCAGATGAAGAGGAACTGGAGGAGGAAGGAGTAGGAAAGAAAACTTTTGACTGGCAAACAAACAGCACTCCCAGTATACAAGTCAGAAACGCATATGCAGTCCCAGGACTCACAAATCCACCTCATGACTGTCTCCAACAGATGGAAATGGAAACCTCGCACTTGGCTAATGTGAAAGAACTTATTCTAACAGACCCAGACATTACCCTGTATGTAGATGGCTCAAGGTATGCTGATGAACATGGGAAGTACCATACAGGATATGCTGTGACCACAGAGAAAGACGTAATACAAGCCTCCTCGTTACCTCCCTCCATGTCAGCACAAGAAGCAGAATTGATTGCATTAACCAAAGCTTGTGAAGCTGCAGCAGGAATTCGAGCCAATATCTATACAGACTCAAGGTATGCTCTGGGAGTGACTCAAGACTTTGGGATAATTTGGAGAGCCAGAGGATTCATGACAGCTGCAGGCACTCCAGTGAAGCATGATAAAGCCATCCGTGAACTGTTAGAAGCTCTAACACTCCCAAAGGAAGTGGCCATACTGAAAGTAAAGGCACATGGGAAGCTAAACTCAGATGAAGCACGAGGAAATCATCTAGCAGATCAGGCAGCTAAACAGGCAGCAATGACCTCACAGGAAATGGAAAGGAGAGAGGTGGATGGACACATAAACATTTATACAATGCAGACTCTGCCAACAGACTTAAAATTGCTTAAAGAATTGCAGAAGACGGCAGGTCCAGAAGAAGTGAATAAATGGAAAGCAAAGGGAGCAGCCCTGAAAGATGGACTATATGTTGATAATCTGAGATTGTGTTTGCCAAGAAGTTTGTACCCAGCAGCAGTACAATGGGCACATGGACCAGCACACTTGTCAAAGACTCTCATGAATACCCTAATAAACAAGTATTACATGGCCCCAGGCATCACTACTCTGACAAACACTTACTGTAAATCGTGCAGTATTTGTGCCAGGTGCAATGTAGGCCGCACTGAGAAACCACCACAGAGACATTTGGCAAAGTCATTGTATCCATTCCAGAGGATACAAATTGATAATTTTCAGATGCCAAAGAGTGGGCTGTATGAATATGCATTAGTCATCGTAGACATGTTCTCCGGATGGCTAGAAGCCTACCCAGTTACAAACATGACAGCAAAGACAACCGTGAAACGCCTGTTAACAGAGGTCATCTGCAAATATGGTGTTCCTGAAGTAATTGAAAGTGACCAGGGACCAGCTTTTACAGCAGTATTGGCCAAGGAAATATGGACAGCCCTAGGAGTGACCCTCTCCTTTCATACGCCTTACCATCCTCAAAGTAGTGGGAAGGTGGAACGTATGAATGGTACCTTGACATCTAGGATGTTGAAAATGTCACAAGAAACTGGTATGCCATGGCCTGAAGGTCTCCCCATAGCCTTGTTCAGTGTCAGGTATACCCCTAGGGGGAAACATGCATTGTCTCCCCATGAAATCCTGTTTGGGTCTGCTCCTAGACTAGGGTGCTACTTTCCTCAGCAGCTACAACTAAAATCTGATGTACTTGTTGACTATGTGATTGCACTGTCCACTGCACTGACTAAAATCCATGCACAAGTGTTCTCTTCTATTCCAGATTCGGAAGTAATCACTGGTACTTATCAATTACTTCCTGGAGATTGGGTCTTGGTCAAGAAATTTGTGAGGAAAACCCCTCTGGAACCTAGATTTGAAGGCCCATTCCAAGTACTACTGATCACAGCTACATCAGTTAAGTTGGAAGGGAAAGCTACTTGGGTCCATGCATCACATTGTAAAAAGGTTCCTCCCCCTGATGACCAGGAAACAACACAATGAGTACAGCCCAGTGGTTTATTCTGTTCCTTGCAGTATACGTGAGCAAAGCTCAACATGTAACCATTACAAAACATGAGGATGGCATTACACTTTGGTACAATTCACATACTACACATGTTGCTACATACACCTTTGACTTCTGTGACATTGTTCGCTGCCCCCCGAACAATGTGATTTATATAAGAAAGATATATACATATGTGTTACTGATGAAATTGTTGGAAGACACTGTAACACATGGAAGGCGGTGGGATGGAACACTGGAACACATTGGGATTATAGGCCTCAGAGTGCTGCAGATAAGAAAGATGACCAGGGTAGATCCCTCCTTGACCGAATGACTATAATAAAGACTGGTAGATGTCTAAATAGTGGATCTATTTGTAGTATGCAATTGACTCTGACCATACAAAACCCTTGTCCCATAGATGCTGACACATATCTACTGGGGGCTTGGATTAGAGGACAAACTGCTAAATTCACAGGCAAATTTAAGATAGCAGATCTATATAAGCACCCAGACTTACCTCTGGCATTACGGACAGGGCCCCACATCATTGGAACAATGACTGCTACTGGTGACCCAACATATGAGGACACGTTAGCTACTGAAACTGGATTTTCAGATCTTAATGTGTGGTTGGAATGGATGAAATACAATGTACAGGAAAGTAATAAGACCAACTGTTATGTATGCGGCCATGCTAGGCCTCATTTAGGTACTCTTCCACTTACTATACCCTTTCTGGAAGAGATATGTTTTATGAGTTTGTTCAAATATAAACATAGTTATATAACTAAGTGCGAACAATGGAGGAAGACGTACCCTATAATAGCTAATAATCTCCATCCAGGTGAAGGTATAACTATATACCCCGGAAATTATACATGTTACAGGAGAAATGTGCCACATGGGCTCAATCTGCAGAAGTTCCCAAATGGATTTTGTCATACATACAGAGATGGTTCATCCACACTGCTAGTCAATCAGACCCGATCTTTAGGGGACATATATTGGTTATGTGGGGATATGAAACTCAGGGTAAGACTGTCAGGAGTATGGTATGGGGAATGTACCTTGGCTAAAGCCATAATGCCGTTACACATTGTCCCAACTTATTATGAAGACAATCTACCTAATGTCCCCCAAGCAAGGTCCAGAAAGAGAAGACAAACTTCATCATCTGGACCTCAGGAAAGTTTTGACCCACATGTGTATATTGATACTATTGGAGTCCCAAGTGGGGTGCCCGACCAATTTAAGGCCCGAAACCAGATAGCAGCAGGATTTGAATCGCTGATACCAATGATTGGTGTAAACAAGAATGTTCCCTGGATTAATTATATCTACTATAACCAGCAACGATGTATTGACTATACTAAGGATGCCTTAAAAGGCATTGCAGAACAATTAGAGGCTACATCACACATGGCCTTCCAGAATCGTATGGCATTAGACATGATCCTTGCAGAAAAAGGTGGAGTTTGTAAAATGCTTCCTGACACTAGCACATGTTGTACGTACATTCCTTATAACACAGGTCCAAACGGCAAGATCACACTGACAATCCAGAAATTGGCCAATCTTGGTCAAGAATTAAAAGAAAATTCTGGCACTACAGATTATTGGGAATCATGGTTTGGTTGGATGAATGGCTGGCAGAAAGTGTTATTACAAATAGGGATGGCCATCTTTATTGTCATAATTTTGCTAGCCTTCCTCTTATGTTGTATTATTCCTTGTATACGCAACTACCTTCAGAAGGCTGTGGACAAGGCTTCTCCCACCTTTATTGACCAAGATTTATACACAGATCTACATGGACAGAATGATGGTTGTAAGACATCCCATCTTCTGATGCAGACTTTAACTGGCTCTAAGGAGAGTGTTCTGTGAGCTGAGCCACACTATATCTGAGTACTATGGTCCCTATCCAAGCCTAGTTACACTATTAGAATATTAGAGGCTCGTTAGGTTTCCCATGCCACATAGGTCATAGGGTAGGTGTGACGTCAGGTCGTGGCAAGCCCGATCGAACGAAGATATGTACATATGACTTACATGCAATGCTTTCAACATCCGGAAATAGAAAACATAAAGAATAGTGCTCTGGAAGGACCATAGTTAAGAAGTATCTATATATACAAGATACTTAGCTCTAGACACCCGATACTAGATCAGGGTTTTATAGTCAGTAAGCTTTATTAAGAATTGTGAGTGCTACGAATATAATATGCTATTTTAGGGGGGACTGTTATGGACTGGGATCCGTACAAAATGCATATTTGTATTCGTGCACCTGCTTATATATCTTATCTTTGCAGTATTATCGTATAACCAAAGTTTTATTAACAATGCTGAATCATTGGGAACTCTAAGATGGAGGATTCACTACTTCCGCATACAAGATGCCGGCGGCACTACTTCCGGTCTAGCAGGGATGACGACAGCTACAACAACTTGGACACTAGAAGGAGAGTGCCATCTTCCCTTTGTCTCAACTTCTGAACCAATGGGAAGATAGACTCATCCCTTGTGGGATGAGACCTGAAGACTCCCTAAAACTCCGCACCCAATACCTGTCCAAGATCCCGTAAAAGCGGACACCTTAGAACCAATGAAGTGCTTAATTAAACCTGATGTTTTGCTTAGTTGCAACTTTTATCTAATTATTAAAAACGATATAAATGACGACTGTCGTAATAAAATTAGGCGAGAGAAAGCTTTATACCAGAACTTTGTATTGGTGTATTGTTTCTCAAAGGTGTGCACACTATATGTATATTGGTAATTTGGCCAGGGACAGATATCTCTGAAGAATACTTTTGTTCTCCCATAACACAATCATGAGAGGGGCGCATCATGAGTGTGAGGAAAGTTATGTCATACATACTTTTTTTTAATGAAGTTTGGCAAATTTGCAATTTTTTATTTGTGGGGGTGAAGTAAAGAAGTTGAGGGTGTGCATTTTTGTTTTAAGAACTCACTAGGGATGAATTTGATTTGAGGAAAAACAGGAGTGCATGGGTGGTGAGCAGACTTGCGTTGCATCCTCAGCGCAGGACAGCAGGCACAGCTTACATATTAAATCACTGATCTCCCAGAGATTGATAACAGTGGAAGAGCTGATCGTGACTCCCTTAATCAAGCCAAAATACTGCTTTGCTGTGGTTTAATAAAAATCAAGTTTGAATCTTCAACCCTGGAGAATAGACTCATGGGAGGTGCAGGAGATTCATCATTGCATTTCCTGTCCCTGATCTGCTGTAAGCTGCCACCAGGAAGAATGTTTACACTTGAAGTAAGTACTACGGTCTATACATCCAGATCAGTAATAGATGACAGAAAAGGCTAAAATAAAGTTTGCTGTATATATATATATATATATATATATATATATATATATATATATATATTAGCGAATTGCCCGTCAAAAAATAACGGCCATAAAATTGTAAGCCAGGCAATACAATTTGCCACACAATATGAGGTTTTTGCTTCTCTGAGCACCTTTGGTGCTCATCGTGCGCCTTTGGCCTTTGGCGCTCATTTCGAATCTTTTCTTTCGCCTATTGTACGGGCCTCTCATTGTAGGGTTCATTAACCTGATGTTTTTGTGCTTGGGAATGCCATGTGTCTCTTTCCAGCATCTCCCCCCTGTGCCTTCCCTGAGTGTTTCTCTTCTGTGTGTCTGCTGTTTGTGTGGGGCGCGCTGACTGACGTTTATTTTATTTTCAAAGTCCCACGTGCCTGTCGTTGTTGGTGTGTTAGTGTCTTTGCCATTATGTATTTTCTAAGTCCTGCATGCCTGGCTTTGCTCAGCCTCATTATCATGCAGTTTCAGAATTATTTACGTTTTTTCGTACAACATTTTTTTTCTCGCTTAGAAGATTTCTGTGTGAGGAAAAAAAAAAATACCTTGCAACCTCACTCCCAGACTTCTTCTCCCTTGTCCTGTGTGTCAGTGTGTTTTTATGTTTTTTTCAATTAATTATCTTGTTTTTCTATTGCAGTGGTTCGGCCGTTAAATTCATATTTTTCCGAGGTCGTATTTTGCTGGTGTAAGTGTTAGTGTCTTTGCCGTTGTGTATTTTCTAAGTCCAGCGTGCCTGTCTTTGCTCAGCCTTCTTTTCATCCTGTTTCAGAATTTTTTACGTTTTTCGTCCATCATTTTTTTTCTTGCTTAGCCGATTTTCGAGTGACGAAACACGTCAAATAAGGCACAAAATTGCTTGCAACCTCACTCCCAGGCTTCCTGGCTCTCCCCCTCTGCTGTGTGTAAATGTTTTTTTTTTTTATTTCTGTGGGTCGGCTGTTACATTTGTATTTTTCCGAGGTCGTATCTTTTTCCCCTTGCTCGCATGTGTGACTGGGCCGCTGGCTGCAATGAGCGCCTTTGGTGCTCATTTCAGCCTAAATGCTGCGCGGCTGCTTAATTGCTTATTTCAGGCTAAGCCCCGCGGGCTTCAATGCCTTAACAGCTCACCTCGCATTGTGAGGAGAGCAGGGAAATGAGCGCCTTTTGCACTCTTTGCCTAAGTCCTGCTAGTTCGGAATGCTTCAATGCCTGCTTTAGTGCCTAAAGCTTCAATAACATATGTTCAATTTACCACAACCCTTTATTATGTATACATACTTGATCCTCTTTACTATTTATTTATTCACACAGTGAAATATAAATTGATGGCTTTAAAATAAGTAAAATAAATATTATACACTTCCTTATGGTATTCATCTATTTTCATCTATCATTGAGGACTGAAGAAGAGAACAGGCAGCAGATCCCTCATCCTTCCCCTGCCCCTTGCTCCCTATAAGAGCCATCATCAGGTTTCCAGGCAGCTGTCAGGGAGGAATAGCAGCATTTTATACTTTAATTAACAAGACGTTCATTTGAAATTTTGGTAGCTAGGGTAAAAAGGCTCTGTCTTAATGCTTTCTAATTATGTTGGGAAGTGTTGTCTTTGTGAAAGTCTTACCTTGCCTTTTTATCAGCAACTAACGAACTGGCCATCTCTGGGTCTTTCCTGTTGGAAATGATAAGCCCCACAAAACTGACAGACAATATTCCTATTACCACAATTATGAACCTCTACTGCTAAAGATTGAAGTAAAGGACAATTGTGAGAACATATATCAATATGACTCTCTAAATCCTCATTAGAATTCTTATCTGATTGTTCATCAACATTTTCTAAATGCTTTTGTTTTTTAGTAGCCTTCTTTGGCTTGGATGTCAGTTTGTCAGCCACTAATCTTTTGCTTGCGAGTCTCTTCCGTTCTTTTTGTCGTCAAATTTCCTTCTGCTCAGGCGTCTGTTGATCTGGCCAATGTTTTTTGACGTTGTCTATTTTTATGTATTTTCTTTTCCTGTTACTTGTCAGTATCTTTCATATTAATCTGTAAATAAAAGTAGTACATTAGTACTTTTGCTCCTTTGTTTATTTATTTGTTTTAACTGAATATTTTATTATTTTGTTTTTGTTATTTTTTCTTCTATCCTATTTTGTGTGCACCACTGTTTGCTTTATGAGATTGGATTTAACAGATTAGCTAGGTTGCAGTCTATTGCGTGAAAGGCACACAACAAACATGATAGGTCCTTCTATTTTTTATGTGTTAACAGCATTTCTTGTGTTATCCTGTTTTGTGTGTGCCAGTGTTATCATTATGGGTTTAGATGTGCTTTTTGTGCGCTATTGTTGTCATTGGGTGTTTAGGGTAGGCTTAGAGGTTTGCGCACCAAAAATAGTATATATCCTTCCATTTTGTATATGTTAACAGCATTGTCCTTTTATGTTTTGTGTGCACCACTGTTGGCATTAGGGGTTTACGGTTATGGGGTTAGGTGTTAGTTAGGTTATGGGGTTAGGTGTTAGTTAGGTTGCTGTACGTTTCCACAAAGGTTGCTGTACGTTTCCACAAAGGCAGATACAAAACATTATAGGTCCTTCCATTTTATATGTGTGAACAACATGTATCCTGTTTTGTGTATGCCACTGTTAACATGATCTCTTTTGTTTATGGGTTAGGCTTGTAGGTTGTGGGCCAGAAAACAAAATATAATTTCCTATTTTAAATCTGTTAACAACATTTGTTGTAGTATCCTGTTTTGTGTACGTCACTGTTGGCATTAGGGTTGTAGGTTATAGGGTTAGGCTTAGAGGGGTAGTTATGTTGCAGTGTATTTTGACATTGGTGCACACCAAACAGGATAGGTCTTTCTTTTTTTCTTTTTTTTACTTGTTATACTGTACCTGTTGTGTTGAATTATTAGTTGTCTATAAATGACGGATGGTCCCCTGCTGCCAATCTTCCTGCGACACTCTTCAGGCAGTGTCTGTTGAAAAAGATTGACAGAATAGAAATGCAAATGTTGAAATAACTTTATTTTTTATTTTTTCGACTAAGACCATAGTAGTTTTGTTAAGCAAATGTATTTTTCTACATTACCTGTTGTTTTTAATTTGTTGTCTGTAAATTTCTGCAGATTTGACAATCTGTGTTAAACCATGCAGTGCTGCAAATTATTCACTGACACTGTTGAGGCAGAGTCTGTTGAAAATGACAACAAATGGAAATGTTGAAATGCAGTGTAAATATATATCTACATTTTTGGTAAAAGCATAAATTATGTTGTAAAATATATCTTAATAAAAGCTATGTTCTTGTTGAAATTTCTCCTTTTTTCTTCTTTTGAAATTTACAGCATTTTACCCCACGTAAACATTTATCTGTCTTTGAAATCTTACTATACATGAATAATGTCTTCAAATTGCTTCTGTACATTAATATTTTTTTTTTACAGTATTTGAAAGGCAATTTTTAAAAATAAATTATTAATTTATTAATTAATGCTAAAACTTTATCTTTTAAATGTTACTGTACATGAATAAAGTTGTGGAAATTTCTGGAAAGTTTGCAGTATTTATAAACTATAGACTATAGCTGAAGTAGAAACCGTTAGAACGCAATATGCATGTGCTATTTGCGTTCCAGGTGTCAACTCGCATTTTAGCCGCCATTTGGAGCAAAGTTGTTAGTTCTTGCATAGAAAATGGCCTCAATTTTGTATGTGCTACGTGCAGCAGGATGTGTGTTACGTGCCGCATGAAGTGTTATTGAGTTTGGGTAAGTGTTCCGAGTACATGTTTTAATTTTACATATTTAGCCTCATTTTTTTTTTTTTTTATAAGTCCCACTTTTCTGGTGTTTTCCTTTGTAAAGTGTTACAAGTCGTAATTTGTAAACTCGATTTTCTTTTCAAACTGGGTCTTGCAGTGTGAATTCGATAATGAAGGTTTCTGTTGAACTGTAGTCCTGCAGGTCATAGGCGCTCATCTCCACCAGCGCAGTAATCGCCTTTGGCGCTCCCTGCCTAAGTCATACGGTGCTTAGCACCTATGGCGCTCATCTCCACCAGCACAAGGAGCGCCTTTGGTGAGCCCGTTATGCAAGCCCGCAACATTAGCAACAACCCGTATTGCTCACAACTATATATGTGATAGTATAACGGTATTAATGCTTTACATTGTGATAGTATAGATTATAATGTCAGTGCCGAGGTCAGGTTAAGTTAACTGTTTCGGAGCTGGTTTTCAGCTTCTACGGTAAATATAATTCAGGATTGCTCTGCAGTATAATTAAATGATAGTGCTATAAACAATGTTTGGGATAAAGAAAAACATTGTTAAGCACAGTGTAGCATTATTTTGTACTGATATATCATAGATGTGTGCTATGGCCATTATAATGTATCACATATGATTAACTGGGAAACAAACTAAATCAGACTAAATAAATGTAACCTCTTCCTCAAACAAAACTAATGGATGAATCCATGTTCATATGCTTACACTATAACTGTATCAGGAATCATGTTGAAGTAACCATTTTAGAGCTGGTTTGCAGCTTCATCAGAAGTATAATTAAGTGATTAACTATTTCAGAATGGCATTGTGGCTTAATCAGAAGTATAATTAAATGACAGGGCTAAAGTAAAACATTACCATAGTGTAGCATACATTTTTACTGATATATCACAGGTCTAAATCTGTGCTATGGCCATTACAGTACAGTACATATGATTTACTGGACAACAAACTTAATAATACTAAAGAGATATATCCTCTTCCCCAAACAAAGCCAATGGATGTATTCATGTTTATCACATATTAGAGTTGTCGTCACGCAATGTTAAATAATACGGCCTTGCGCATGCGCAATTTGCGCCAAAGGCACTCATTGTGAAGCCCACAACATTGTGTGATGACAACTCTCTGTGCTCTCTCTCTGTCTGTGCACTGTCTCTCGCTCTCTGTGTGCGCTGTCTGTGTATGATCTCTCTGTCTGTGTGCACTCTCTCTCTCTGTACCCCTACCTCTCTGTATTGATCTCTTTGTGCTCTCTGTCTGTGCAAACTCTCTGTCTGTGCACTCTGTCTCTGTTCGCTCTCTGTCTGCACTCTCTCTCTAGCTCTTTGTGTGTGCTGTCTGTGTGTACTCTCTCTCTGTACCCCTCTCTCTCTTTGTAGATTTCTGTGTGTGCGCTCTATCTGTCTGCGCTATGTGTGCGTTGTCTGTGTGTGATCTCTCTGTCTGTGTGCACTCTCTCTCTCTTTATACCCCTCCCTCTCTTTGTCAATCTCTGTGCGCTCTCTGTGCGCTCTTTCTATCTGTGCACTATCTCTGCTTTATTTCTGTGCACTCTCTCTTGCTTTGTGTGCTCTGTCTGTGTGCGCCCTCTCTGTTTGTGTGCGCTCTTGCTCTGTAATTCTCTCTCTCTGTACCTCTCCCTCTCTGTACCTGTCTCTCTATGTACCTATCTCTCTCTCTTTATCTGTACCTCTCTCTCTCTTTCTCTCTGTACCTATCTCTCTCTCACTCTGTACCTCTCTCTCCCTCTCTCTCACTTTGCTGTCTTTATCTGAAGTGCAAATGGCCACCAGCTTCTGTTAAGATCAGGTTTTAGGCCCTGCCCCCACTGATGTCATAGCCACACCTTGATAACGTCAGCGTTAACAACAACCTCACAGTACGACAACTACATATATAACTAGCTACTTGACCGTTAAAAATTACGGGTTTAAATTTGAAGGCTAGCAATGCTATTTGCCACCCAACGCGATTTTCCCCCTGTGCATCATATTTTTTTGTTTGTGGTTTAATATGTCTGGAAAACGACAACACTAACATGAAGTTATTAATTAATTTATTTTTTTGTTACAACATGCAACTTTTATAGTTCTATCTGTCAACCACTCAAAATCCATATTTTGATAAAATGTGAAAATTTTTAACCCTATACATCAATATTATAAGAATGTGTAAAGTTTGGCAAGCAGTTATTTAAGACATGTGTAAATGTTTATATGGAATCCAGAGGAAGGCAAACAGAAAAAACCCAAGTGAAACGTAGCCAATTGTGTCAAATGGTTAAAAAAATAATGATTTACTGACCCAGATACTGGCGATCGGATTACTCCCTGGATTAATAGTCTTTCAGTAATTATACAGATAAATACATACAAATTAAGTGATAATCACAATGAATGAAACCCATAACAACTGTATAAACAAACTGTAAACACATACAATAAAACTTTAAATTACATAGAATGCAAGTAGTAAGTTTATGCAATGAAATGACAAAGTTTTGTAAAGGCTTGTTATAATGTTTTTTTTTTATTTGTATTGTTGTTAGTAGTGGTTCCTCTAAAAAGAGCCCAGTAGATGAATATTGTTGTCTTTGGGATGTAACCACTGTACTGACCTTTGTTTTTGTTTTTTAGATAGAGGTCCTCTAAAAAGAGCCCAGCAGACAAATAATGTTGTCATTGGGATGTAACCACTCCGTGTGTCCGTTGTTTTTGTTTTTTGTTAGAATTAGTGGTCTTCTAAAAAGAGCCCAAGAGATGTAAAAGTTAGTCCTTGAAATGTAACCACTGTTTTATTTGGTTTTTAAATAGTGGTCCTCTGAAAAGAGCCCAAGAGATGTAAAAGTTAATCTTTGAGATGTAACCACAGTTTTTTTTGTTTTCTTTCTGTTGTTTTGTTGTCCTTTCTTTGATAGAATTTACAACTCATCATAGTAGGCAATATTTTTAGTAAATACTCATCTATCATCTAATAATTCGCCCTGACTCATTTTTTTTAATGAAAACTTTAATTACTTGGAAAATGACACATAGAGTTGTCCATGGGCAAATACTTGTTTCTTCTAAAAATAGGCCAACAGAGTTAACCGTTTGTCCTTGGGATTTATTAATGGTCATTGCAAATGCCATAATAATGTGAAATTGTCTCCTATGAAGTACAAAAGGCAAGCTTGTCTCACTTGAAGCCAAATCTATTCTTGGTATGAATACTGCTTCACCTTTATGGGTACCATTCAGAATTTCTGCATGTATGAAATGGCCTCTTAAATCCTGAACAATTCATCTGGTCCCATTACAAAGTCCTTTTTTTTGGATTCATATTTTTTCAGTAAAATGAGAATTGCTCCTTTTTTGAGTAGCAAAACATGTGGTGGCATTCCAGAGGGAGTTAAGGAATTTAGAAATTCTGTGGTAAAATTAGATTCACTCTCTTTGTCATCAGCTAGAACAGAATCTGCACTGTAATAATTTTTTTGTTGTCCATCAATTAATTTGAATATTTTGTTATTGAGATCCAAAGCATCTTTATTTTTGGATATTAATATTACTTTCTGTGCAGAAGAATGTTCTGGAGTTATTCCATTTGGGAATGTAGGTGATATGAGTAAATCTTTACATATCATTTGTGCTGGGATTTCAACAGTATCATCAGGTAAATTATTTATTAAGTAGTTTTTTCATTAGCCAATTTGAATTAGCCAATCATTGAATTAATTTTGTCCTTTAGATCTCATAATTTTTTCTAATCAAAGGTGTGTAAATTCTTTCCATAGTGGACTTCACTTTATACATGTTTCCACAATGTCTGTGCGATTTCCACGTACAACCACAGGTCTGAAATCTCCACCTCATAACATGACTTTTCCACCAAAAGGCAAATCATTACCCATGACTTCACGCAATAAACGATTAATACATTGCAGAGCATGGCACGACATCATAGTGGCCTCATCTATGATAATCAATTTTGCTTTTTTTTTAAACGTATTTGCTTTAGGGGATTTCATTCTAATATCCAACACTGATGTTTCTAAAATTGGAACTGGAAGCTTAAATCCATTATGTACTGTTCTGCGACCTTCTAAAAATAGTGCAGCAATTCCAGTTGTTGCAAAGAGAAGTGCAATTTCACCTTTACCTCTAATTGAGCTCATGAACAAATTATATAAATATGTTTTTCCTCATCCACTGGGTCCATCTAGATAGAAATAACTTTCTTTGAGCAAGTCATCATCTACTGCTTCTTGTATGGCATTGAAAGTGTGCAATTGCAAATGATTTAAAGTGGCAATTTTTTCTTCTGTTTTTTTGTATCTCAACATCAGCGTCAAAGTCCTCAAAGTTGATATCATCTATAATTTATGGATCTGGGAGATTAAAAGTTGCACAACTTAATCCATGACATAGAAAGAGTTGAATTTCCATGAATGCTTTTAATTCAGCTGTGGACTTGTTATAACATTTTAAAAAGCCTTCATACATATGTATTTTAAATGTTTCCCACAAAGCTAAAGCATTAGGAACATTGCAAAATATGCAAATGAATGCAAACTGTTCCCTCATCTGCCGTGGCATTTTATATAGTGCTGCTTCTTCTAGACATCTCTACCATTCTGTCTCATCAGCAAGGACGTTTCTGTGTCTGGCAGCTAATTGAAATGTGTCATAAAGTCTGTCAGTGACAGTTCTCAAGTCTTCAAAACTTTGTGCACCAGGAACATTTAAAAGTAGTTAACATAATCAGGAATGTTCAATGTCTCTTGGACTTTATACATTCGGGGTATAATTTTATTACCACCCTGTTTTTGTCTCTTGGACTTTATACATTCGGGGTATAATTTTATTACCACCCTGTTTTCTCTGTTTCCATAACCCATTGACAAAATCATAATGATATGGAATCTCATTGTATAAGTATTCCCTTGCCACAATGTCCTTACAGTTTAATGTAAGCCAAGCAGTAAGTGTGGTTTGTCGATGTTCATTTTGTGCCAAAGCATTCTCTCCATTGCCACTATGGAAATAAACTAATTGTCTTTGTGGCAGATGTACAGCTAATCGATATACTGCATATGGGCAATTTCAAATTTCAGAAGTCGCCACATTGCTACTGGCGCATTGACAAAGCGAGCATCTACATGAGAAGCAAGTTCATCATGTAGTAACTCATTGTCTTGTTCATTTGGTCCATTTTTCACGACGACAGTTGCTACTTCATACCCTTTATAAATATACTAGGAAATTGCTTGTCAAAAATGATGGGAAGAAAATTGTAAACCTGGCAATGCTGTTTGCCACACAATGTGAGGATTTTGCCCCTCTGGGCACCTTGGGCACTCCTCATGAGCCCTGCGCTGAGCGCTTTTGGAGCTCATCGTGAGCCTCTCCCCCGTGTAGTTTAGGGGCCTCGCGCTAAGTGTTACTGTCTTGGTGTAAGTGTTACTGCCTTGGGTTAAGTGTTACTGCCTTGGGTAAAGTGTTACTGGCTTGTGTTAAGTGTTACTTCCTTTGTGCTGTTCAGCCTCGTTTACATCCTTTTACGTTTTTTCGGGAGCCATTTTTTTTCTTGCATAGACGATTTTTGATTGTGATAAAACTGCAAATATCCTCAAATTAACTTGCAACCTCACTCACAGACTCACTGGCTGTCCCCCTGTGCTGTGTGTGAGTGTGTAAGTGAATTTGAGGCATAATTTTTTTGGGTGTTTTTTCCAGTTGCGTGGTTCCGGTGTTTTATGTGCTTCAGTCCTAAGTCCTATGGGGCTCGAGAAACAAAGAAAAATCATTCAGCAGCATGAATTTTCGCTGATTTTGCACTTTGCATAGAATCCATATTAATATTTTATGAGAGTTCGGTGCTCATTGCAGCCTAAGTCCCACAGGCCTCGCAGTCGCAGCACTTAAGATAGGATTAAATTCATCCCTAATTGCAGTTTAAGCCACTTTAAGTTCAAGCATGGAAATATTACTTTTGACACGTTGTTTAGTGTTTGGATAACTGGGAAGTATTCATTTTGGTTGCCAACCTGGCTCCCCATTGGGATACAAAATTGGATAAGTCATTGGATCCATATTGGTACCTAATATATTAATGTCAATGAAAGGTCGCTTTTTATTTCTGGGATATATTCTAATATCCCTCTGAAAAGGTGGTTACCCCTCATCAGTTTGAAAAACCATTGCAACCTCATTAGCTGTGGGTAAGTTGTAACGTTGTTTATCAGTATGTCGGTCTCTTGTAAGAACCATATTAACTTTTGACATGGCCAATTGATTTTGTTCAGCATGAATGTGTTGTTGTTCTTCAACTTCTGACAGTTTTTTATAAGCTTTGTTTTGGAGAAAACCAAAATAGTTCTCGGAGATATCTGTCCCTGGCCAAATTACCAATATACAGATAGTGTGCACACCTTAGAGAAATAATACACCAACACAGAGTTCTGGTATAAAGCTTTCTCTCGCGCCCCTTTTTTTAATTAAAATCAGCTGTCATATTTATAACATTTTTAACAATCAGATAAATGTTGCATCTTGCTGAACACCAGTCTAAGTAAGGCCTCTGATTGGTTCCGGAAGGCGGCGGGGCACATATCCTTATTAGGTTTCGGATCTGATGTCATTATGGCCAGTTTAAGTGAAACCTCTGATTGGCCCCGGAAGGTGGTGGGGCTCACATCCTTATTTGGTCACAGATATGAATGCCATCTTACTGCTCTCAGGATATGATGTTACCGACATCTTGCATGTGGAAGTGATGAATCCTCCATCTTAGAGTTCCCAATGTTTCAGCAATATTATTAAACTTTGGTTACGTGATAATACTGCAAAGATAATATATATAAGTAGGACACAAACATAAATGCATTTTATACGGATTTCAGTCCATAACAGTCCCCCCTAAAATATCATGCAATGTTTATGTTACCCCTACGTTCTTAAGTCTTAATTAATAGTTATTATATCCTTACTCATTATTGGATATCAAAACACTACTCTTTGTAGTTTCTATTTCCGGATGTTGTGAGCATTGCGTGTAAGACATAGGTACATATCTTCGTTCGATCAGGCTTGCCATGACCTGACGTCACACCTACCCTATGCGGCATGGGAAAACCTAATAAGCCTCTATTAACTAATAGTGTATCTGGTCTAGAACAAGGACCATAATGCTTAGGTATAATACCTTTACAAAACACTCTCCATAGAGCCAGTTACTGTCTGCATTAGACTGTGAGACGTCTTGCATATATCATTCTGTCCATAAAGATCTGTGTCTAGGTTCTGGGGGCACCACCAGGGGGAAGCTTTTTCCATTGCATTCTGCAAATAAGTACGCATACAGGGAATAATACAGCATAGGAGGAAGGCAAGTAGAATTATGACAACAAGGATAGCCATCCCAGCTTGTAACAAAACCTTTTGCCAACCATTCATCCAACTAAACCATGAATCCCAGTTATCTATAGTACCAGAATTTTCTTTTAGTTCTTGGCCAAGTTCAGCTAGTTTCTTTATGGCCAAGGTGATCTTACCGTTTGGTCCTGTATTATCAGGAATATATGTGCAACATGCACTAGTGGCTGGAAGCATTTTACATACTCCTCCTTTCTCTGCAAGAATCATATCTAATGCCATACGATTCTGGAAGGTCATGTGTGATGTAGCTTCTAACTGTTCTGCAATACCTTTTAAGGCATCCTTGGTATAATTAACAAACCGTTGCTGATTATAGTAAATATAATTAATCCAAGCAACATTCTTATTTACTCCAATCATTGGTATGAGTGACTCAAAACCTGCTGCTACTTGATTGCGAGCTTTAAATTCATTTGGCACCCCCCTTGGGACTCCTATGGTATCAATATATACATGTGGGTCAAAACTTTCTCTAGGTTCAGATGATAATGATGCATGTCTCTTCTTTCTAGATTGTGTTTGAAGAATGCTAGATGGATCACCATAATAAGTTAGGACAATATGGAGTGGCATAATAACCTTAGCTAAGGTACACTCTCCCCGCCATACTCCTGACATTCTGACTCTAAGCTTCATGTCCCCACATATCCAATATATATCTCCTAAGGATTCTGTGTGATTAATCAATAATGTGGATGATCCATCTCTGTATGTCTGACAAAAACCACTTGGGAACCTCTGTAAGTTAGTTCCATAAGAAACATTCCTACGGTAACATGTATAATTTCCTGGATATATAGTTATACCCTCGCCTGGATGCGGGTTATTAGTTATCATAGGATATGTCTTTTTACATTTTTTACATCTACTTACATCACTGAGTGTGTTTTTAAACAGGCTCAGGAAACAGTTTTCTTCTAATAAAGGTATAGTGAGTGGAACAGTACCCAAATAGGGCCTAGCATGACCACACACATAACAATTAGTTTTGTTATTTTCTTGGACATTATATTTCATCCATTCTAACCATACATTGAGATCTGAATACCCTGTTTCAGTAGCTAAAGTATCTTCATATGTTGGATCACCATTAGCAGTCATTGTTCCAATGATCTTGGGACCTGGTTGTAATATCTGTAATACAAGTGGTAAGTAAGGATAATTGTATAAGTCTGCTAACTTAAATTTACCTGAGAACTTTGTAGTCTCCCCCTTACTCCATGCTCCCATCAAATATGTGTCAGCATCTATGGGACTAGGATTTTGTATAGTCAGAGTTAGCTGTATGCTAGAACTAGTCTTGCCACTATTTAAACATCTACTAGAACTAGTCTTGCCACTATTTAAACATCTACCAGTCTTTAGTAGAGTCATATGATTTAGTAGAGATCTACCTAGGTAATTTTTCTTGGCTACAGCGTTCTGAGGTCTATACTCCAAGGGTGTTCCAGTAGTCCATCCTACCATATCCCATGTAGGACAATCTTTCCCATAAGCATTCCCATAAATCTTTCCATCAACACATATGTATATAGCCTTATTAGGGGAAGATTTATACAAGTCACACTGTTCATGGACAGTAGGACATCTAACAATATCACAGAAGTCAAAGGTGTATGTAGCAACATGTGTAGAAAGTGCATTATACCAAAATGTGACTCCATCTTCACATTTTGTAATAGTTACATGTTGTGCACTGTTCAAGAATACTGTAAGAAACAAGATAAAACACTAAGTTATACTCATTGTGTTGGTTCCTGTTCATCAGGGGGAGCAACCTTTTTGCAATGTGACGCGTGGACCCAAGTAGGTTTCCCTTCCAACTTAACCGAAGTGGTTGTGATCAGTAGGACTTGGAAAGGACCTTCGTATCTGGGTTCCAGTGGGGTTTTCCTCACAAACCTCTTGACCAGAAACCAATCTCCAGGAAGTAGTTGGTGTGTGCCAGTATCTACCTCCGGATCTGGAATAGAAGAGAACACTTGTGCATGGATTTTAGTCAGTGCTGTGGACAAGGCTATCACATAGTCAACAAGTACATCATATTTCAACTGCAATTGCTGATGGAAATAACATCCTAATCTAGGAGCAGACCCAAATAAGATCTCATGACGAGATAAAGCATGTTTTCCCCTAGGGGTATAGACACTGAACAAAGCTATAGGAAGGCTCTCAGGCCACGGCATACCAGTTTCTTGTGACATTTTTAGCATTCTAGACTTCAAAGTCCCATTCATACGTTCCACCCTCCCACTACTCTGGGGATGGTAGGGTGTATGAAAAGATAGTGTCACTCCTAGAGCTGTCCATATTTCTTTAGCTAAGATTGCAGTGAAAGCTGGTCCCTGGTCACTTTCAATTACTTCAGGAACCCCATATCTGCAGATGACCTCTGTTAGTAACCGCTTCACTGTGGTCTTTGCAGTCATATTTGTGACTGGGTACACTTCTGGCCATCCTGAGAACATATCTACAATGACCAATGCATATTCAAACCGGCCACTTTTTGGCATTTGAATGTGGTCAATTTGTATCCTCTGGAATGGATACAGAGATTTTGCTAAATGCTTCTGTGGGGGTTTCTCAGTTCGGCCTGTATTACATTTAGCACAGATGCTACAGGATTTGCAATAGTTGCTCGTAAGTGTAGTTATGCCTGGGGCCATATAGTACTTGTCTATTAGAGCGTTCATGAGGGTCTTTGACAAGTGTGCCGGTCCGTGGGCCCACTGTACTGTTGCTGGATAGAGATTCTTTGGTAAACACAATCTCAGATTATCAACATACAATCCATCTTTAAGCATTGCTCCCTTTGCTTTCCACTTGTTTACTTCTTCTGGGTCTGTAGTCTTCTGGAATTCTTTGAGTAGTTTCAAATCCGTAGGTAAAGTCTGCATTGTGTAGATATTTATGTCTTTCTTCTCCTCTTTCTTGTCCATTTCCTGTGATATCATTGCTGCCTTTTTAGCCATTTGATCTGCTAGATGATTTCCTCGTGCTTCATTTGAGTTTAGCTTCCCATGTGCCTTCACCTTCAGTATGGCCACTTCTTCTGGGAGTGCTAACGCATCCATCAGTTCACGTATGGCTTTATCATGCTTCACTGGAGTACCTGCAGCTGTCATAAATCCTCTGGCTTTCCAAATTATTCCTAAGTCTTGAGTCACTCCTAGAGCATATCTTTAATCTGTATAGATGTTAACTCGCCGTCCTGCTGCAATCTCACAGGCTTTAGTCAATGCAATCAACTCTGCTTCTTGTGCTGACATGGAGGGAGGTAGTGAGAAGGCTCGCATCACATCTTTATCCGTAGTCACAGCATATCCTGTGTGATATTTTCCATTCTCATCAGCATTACTTGATCCATCCACATACAGAGTGATGTCTGGGTCTGTCAGGGCAAGTTCTTTTACATTCGCAAGGTGTGAGGTCTCCATTTCCATTTGCTGAAGACAGTCATGAGGTGGGTTTACTGATCCTGGAACAGCATATGGGTCTTCAGCCTGTACTTTGGGAAAGCTATTCACATGCCAGTTGAGGGTTTGTTTTGTTATCCCTTCTGCTTCTAGTTCATCTTCATCTGCGGACTCCCACCATTTCAGTGCAGTCCCCAATGAGCTCCATGTACTTTGTGCAGACTTTGTTAGTGCTATGTGTGGGACAGCTGTATCCCAATGTTTATAGAGCAATTCTGCTTCAAAGGGAAGCTCTACCGTGAGTGCGCTATCCCCTATTGCATCATTATACAATGTCATCGGTTTTAATGTGACTTGCTTCATTTTCATAAGCTTCGCTTTATATTGAAGATCCCGTCCTGGTGTTTGTTTGTTCCACAGCGTACAATATAGAGAGTCTTGTGTTTCATCTGTTTCTGTCTTCTTGACTAGGCGTCCTAGTAAATGACTTTTTACATCCGAGCTTATGCTTGACTCCTGATCCAAGTTCAAACTATACCAGAAATGTCCTTCTTCCTCATCTCCCCCCTCAGGAAATGGCAAGAGAGTGGCTGGATTAAGTACATAACACCTCTGTAAGTTGACATTATCTGGCAGGAGCAGTGAACATTGGAGACGGAGGTGTCTGGCTGCTGTCAGGTGTTTTGGCTGCGTCTGATTTATGATAACAGCAATGTCATGTGGAGCAAGAACTGTCAAGGGATACCCAAGGACTATGTCACTTGTCTCATAGTTGGGTAGCCCTAATGCAGGGGCTGAGGAGATAGCCTGTTTCAGAGCGTAGAAGTTATTTAGGGCTATCTGAGTCATCTGAAAGGGTTCAATCTTCAGGACATCATACAAGGGCTGCATTAGGAGAGAGGATTCTGGGATCCACGCTCTGCAATAGGATATGAGACCTAGGAAAGCGTGGAGAGGTCTGTGTCCTTCTGGTACAGACATTTCTTCTATTGCCCTAACACGGCTGTGTGTGAGATGACGCACTCCTTTGGAAAGACAATGTCCCAGGAATATGACAGTCTCCTGACACCACTGTAACTTTTCTCTGGATGCTTTGCACCCTTGTTCTGCCAAATGTCTCAGTAAACTCTCTGATGTCCGTGTAGCTGTAGGAAGGTCTTCAGCACAGAGTAAGAGGTCATCAACATATTGTAAAAGTACAACATCAGGGTTTTCCTGTTGCCAAGAATCAAGGATTAGACCCATGGCTTTAGCAAAATGACTAGGAGAATTCTGTGCTCCTTGGGGCATGACAGTCAATGTAAATTGATTATGATCATGTGTAAATGCGAAGAGGTACTGACATGAAGGATCTAGAGTAATGCTAAATAAGGCATTTGCCAGATCCACTACAGTAAAGTATGCTGCTGTTGGAGGTGTTCCAGAGAGGAGAGTGTGTGTGTTAGGTACTATGGGAGTGTCCAATATGGTTGCTTCATTGACTGCTCGCAAATCTTGTACCATACGGTATTTTACTGTCTCTCCTTTCTTGGATTTCTTTTTCACTGGGAAGAGGGGCGTGTTACATGGTGATGTACACCGGACCCTGTTTTAACAGGATCTCTATCTGCTGTGTAATTGCATCAATCTGCGCTGGCTTCAGAGGGTATTGGGATCTTCGTGGTAATTCAGCTCCAGGCTTCAACTTCACTATGACTGGAGGCACCTATATGCCCAATATCTTCCGGACGACGTGACCAGAGGGTTGCCGGAATCTTATCCAAGATGTCGGCCGGACCTTGTCTATTGTCATTTTTTTGCATCTAAGTGGAGTAATATTGGTAATGAGCAGAGTGCTGACGTGTCAGTAATTGTTAAAGGCGAGGACACTTGTATAGTCCCATCCGGGGTAAACAAGATGGATGCTTGCAAGCGGGAAAGCATGTCTGCACCTAACAAGTTCATTGGGCATGTGGAGGACACTACAAATCTTGCAAGCAGATCTGGGAATGGGCCTATTTGTAGTGGCTGAGTCAACTGGTTGGATGAGGGGATACCATGAACTCCTACACAAGCAACATCAATGTCAGACAGGTAAGATGAGTCGGGCAGATCTTCTGGCTGCACCTGTGTCTACTAGGAAGGTGGTAGGGATTTCTTCTATTGGTAATGTTACAATAGCTTGAGTTCCTAGTCTTCTATCCCCTGAAGATACTGCCATAGCAGGAGATAGTGACACAAGCTCACCACTGTCCTATGCTGTGCTTTGGCCTCCCTGCTCCTCTTTAGTGACATCCCCATGCTGATTTGTCCTCGATTTTCTAGGCATTATACAATTCTTGCTGATGTGTCCAAACTTGTTACAATTGAAACACCGCCGTGTTTCCTTCTTCTCCCCTTTATATGCCGGCTCCTCAGAGGTTACCATGAGAGCGGCAGTTTTTTTGTACATTGATGATGTAGGGCGTGCATTTTCTACAGACTCCAGCCCTTTTGCAACAAGTAGTAGCGTATCTAATGGTAATACTTTATATTCTGGTCTGGAAGTCAATAGACCTTTCTTTATAGATTCCTTTAGCCCTATCACAAAAGCTGTGCTTAACATATGTGTGTGTGTCTTATTGTGTGGGCTGAAGCCGAGGTCTGTGAACACCTGCGTGAGCCGTGAGTGAAACTTTTCTATTGATTCGTCTCTGTCCTGTTTAATATCCTGCAGATTAACAGCCTGGTCTGCCAATTTATCCTTCGCCCAGTCTCTTAATAGTTCACAGAATATTTCACCTAATTCATAGTCAGTTGTCTCACGTGGCAGATCATATGGGTCTATTGTCTTTTGCATTATGGGCCAATATGAATTTCCTGCTCTGATTTCACACAAACTAACCAAGTCTCTCCAGGCTGCAGCATATGTCTTCTGAATTTGTGATATCTTTCTGTAGAAAGGCATGGGCTGCTTTTCACGGTCAGGTAGTGTGTTTATGAGGGAGGTGGCTTGTGTCGGTGTGAATGCAACATACATTAGATTCGCTCTACTGTTTCTGTTACGCCCTCTATGTTGGCTCGTTCCTGAGCCCAGGATCTTACTCCTCCACTCCTTCGCACTCTCTCCTACTTTTATCTCATCCTCTTCTTTTACATTGTCATTTTTATGACGGCCTGCGGGAGTAAAGAGCAATGAGGAATCCGAGCTAACATCCATGTTTGACTGTCTCTGAGAAAGGGGAGGAGTGGTAGCGTCTGTCTCCGGTGTCCTTGTCTGTGGGGCGGCCCATGGTGACGTGTTATCTGGGAGTGGCACGACTGGGAACATCGAGTATGGAGTATACATAGTTCCGTCTTTACAGGAAAAAGGGGCGTATTCACCAAGGGGGCGTTCGGTATGACAGGTGGACCTTCCTGAGTGGGCGCCGCTATCATCTTAATGGGAGGGTTTTATAGGGTGACAGGACCCCTCCTTAGATTGTGTGTGGGCGCCATTTTGGGGCTGTGGCTGGGTGGAATGTCTTTGTTCTGCACAGGGAGTTTGTGTGGTGTTGGGGTTACAGGATGCTTGAATTACAGAGGGGACAACGGCTGGAAGTAGGGGACTGACAGTCTCACATGGTGCATAGTATGCATACATTTTCTGTCCACGTACTTCAACCTCTTTCTCTGTCCACCCCTCTATCTCAATCGCCTTAGCTACCCTGTACCATGCTTCTGCACCTGGTAATAAACCAAAATCTTGTAACTGTCCTCTATTATTTCTCAACACTTTCCGCCACTCTTCTGCCCTCAGATGTCCTCCCACAATATTTGTGAATCCACACACTTTAAACATCCTTTTAGATTTATTTACCACGGCCTCTCCCCCTCTTTTCTTTACCACATCCCGAGCCAACATGCCCTCAATATTCAATTTAGTCTGTTTCTGTCCCATTCTCCTGTCCTAAGTATAGCACAAGCTAGTTTTAGAAGGCAGACAAGATGAGAGAGAGAGGTGAGAGAAAAGAGGAACAAGCAGACCAGTTGTCTGAAAGGGAGAGAGGTGAGAGAAAAGAGGAACAAGCAGACCTTTTTGTCTGAAATGCTCGACTGCTATGAAATGAGAATCACTTCACACGTCTTCCCTAAACTCAAACAATAGTTACTGCCCTCCGAGGGACCACTAGGTTGTAGTGTGTAACCACACACTACTGGCAAAGGGATAGCAGAGAGTGTAGTGTATAATGACAAGTGATTTAGATAGACACAAGATTACGAAAGAGAATAACATCACATTTCATTATCAAACATACATCTTAGCTGGCAATATCACAACATAGCAGTATATGATACAGAAATTGTCTCAGAGTTACTTTCTAAAAGAAAAATATCCTAAAGCAACGTTGTGTTTACTTTTTCTTTTATAGTAAAGACTAATGAAACATTGAATGTCTCTTATATCTTCCTGTTAATAAAGATTAATATATCCAAGAAGTAGTGGATACAGGGCCCTGACTCCAGCAGAGGTAGTATAGTAGGTGCTGTTTGCCTTTAAGATGGGTGTCAATTTCCTCCCAGGACACTCCTACTTTTACACAAACATTACTTCACGTACTATAAGCAAAATCTAACAACATCATGAAAACATGAACAGAAACATGACAGTTATTTCACTTACTGTACAAACTCATACGACCTTAAGCATTGGCATAGAAAGAATTCTCTTAACTATGATACGTCCTTAAAAGAATTCAACCGGGATGGGAGGGGGAGTAAATTATTTTTGCAGATTGTGCTCTGACCCACACAGCTGCAGAGAAATTCACAAGTACAGGGAGAGAAATTCTAAGCTACATTTCTCATTAAAATATGCATCACAACCAGCAATAACAAACCACAGTAATATTTAAACAATTTCTGCAGAAAATTTCTGACTCTTAAGATATTGTAGTCCAAAGTCTCACACCGTTGTGTGCTAAAATTGACGCCTTCAGAGAGTTATTGTGCTATTCGGACACAATTAATCCGTCCCTGAAGTCTGCATCCCACATACATGCCTTTACACCTTAGTGTGTGATAGATATCTCCCGGGGTCATCACCCTACCAAGGCACAAACATAATGACCCCCAAGAGATACTCGGCTATACAACATGCATAGACCCTCCTTAGGAAAGGTATGTATATGCACGTCTATACGTACGGCTACTTCAGGGCTATAGGGTTATCCGGACACTACCCAATCCGTCCCTGGAGTCTGCCGCACGCACACATGTATGTCCTGGACCACAATATCCAAGAAATCACAATCACTCAACCCACACTTTCAACAGTCATACACAGGTGACAGATATCAATGGTACAGGGTTCGTAATGGACTTGAGGCAAGTAATTTACCTGTACTTTTTGACACCTCACCAACAGCGGGCCTGGATGACGGGCTGAGTCCCAGAAACAGGTTTTACGCGGTCAAGGTGCTAACTGTGTCCTTACCGTGTACCGGAGGGGATCAGGCTCCGCCCGCTCCTGTAGGCTCCGTCCGGATCTCCTTGCGTCCCGCTGCAAGTTCAGTTAAACCTCAAGCCCAACAGTTGGGCGTCAATTGTTTTGGAGAAAACCAAAATAGTTCTCAGAGATATCTGTCCCTGGCCAAATTACCAATATACAGATAGTGTAAACACCTTAGAGAAATAATACACCAACACAGAGTTCTGGTATAAAGCATTCTCTCGCGCCCCTTTTTTTATTAAAATCAGCTGTCATATTTATAACATTTTTAACAATCAGATAAATGTTGCATCTTGCTGAACACCAGTCTAAGTAAGGCCTCTGATTGGTTTCCGGAAGGCGGCGGGGAACATATCCTTATTAGGTTTCGGATCTGATGTCATTATGGCCAGTTTAAGTGAAACCTCTGATTGGCCCAGGAAGGTGGTGGGGCTCACATCCTTATTTGGTCACGGATATGAATGCCATCTTACTGCTCTCAGGATATGATGTTACCGACATCTTGCATGTGGAAGTGATGAATCCTCCATCTTAGAGTTCCCAATGTTTCAGCAATATTAATAAAACTTTGGTTACGTGATAATACTGCAAAGATAAGATATATAAGTAGGACACAAACATAAATGCATTTTATACGTATTTCAGTCCATAACAGCTTGACTGTATGGATTTTTTTCCATAATCTTATCAAGCTCACGAAAAACAGTGGGTAAGCATTTAGTATTTTCAGGAAGCTGCATACATTGTTCCAAAGCTTTGTTTGTATCTAGTACATACAGTTGAGCAAATTTTCTTTGTGAAGTACGGTGGTAAATTTGCCCTTGTACTTTAAAACAGTAAGGGCCATATCATTCAACATTACCAGCTAATTTTGCACCCATAGATGCAAAAGAAATGGCACTATTATAAGATTGTATATTTTGTTTAAAATATTTGTAATTTGGGAAAGCTGAGTCACTCTTTATACTTTGTAAATATGTTGGGAATTCTTGTTTTTTTGGAAGTTTGACTTCTCCCTTTTGACAGCAACTAATGAACTTACCATCTCTTGGTCTTTCACTTACAAAATGATAAGCCCCAAAAAATTCACAAAGCACATTCAACATACCACAATTGTGAGGCTCGAAATTTATATCTGTAAATAATGGACTTTCATGTGAAGAAATGTCAACATTAGAATGTATATCTACATTATTATCATGACCATATTTTTCACATATTTCTGGCTCACTATTTTTGAGTTTTATAGCTCTCTTACGCAGACTTTTGGGATCAAGCATGTGTCGTTTGTTGTACATTTGCTCACACTTTTGTTATCATAGTTTTTTCTTACTGTCCTCGGATAGTTTATTTCTCCATATATTTTTTCCTTTGTTGGTCAGACGTTGTTTATATTGCTTGCTGGTTTCTGGCTGCTCATCCAGAAGGAATCTGTAATTATAAATATGATTCTTTATTTTCAACGTACGAATTATGTGAATGAGCCATTTGGATGTGAATTAATTATTACATGTAGCTTACCTCTTCCACTTCTTTATCCACTGGTCTCAAAACAGTGTGTCTTTTCTTATTCTCTCACGCTCTTCTTCTTGTACTCTTTTCTTGCTGTCCTACAACTATTTAGCTCTCCATATTTGCGTTCCCTGTCCATACGTAGTTTGGCTTCCTTCCTGGTTTCTATTTTTTCAGCCATCGTAATCTTTAATGTAAGATGTAAATCTTTTTTTGTAACCTACAGATTATCATGAAGCATTTAAATATTGTGGAATATTTTTTGTTAAGTTATGTGAAGTTGTAATGGATTAAGAATTGTTTTTTTCTTGCAATCGTGCAAGGTGCAGTGGCGCATAACATGAGTGTGGCGAGTCTGTGACGCAGTGCGGCAAAGTGACCTGGGTGAGTGACTGTGAAGACCAAGCTGTGATAGAGAGAGAGAGCAGTGTGTGATAGAGAGGGATAGTGCAGAGTGCGTGACAGAGAGAGTGTGTGATAGACAGAGTGTGTGGGAGAGTGTAGTGCATGTGTTTGGGACAGGGAGAGCTAATTGTGTGTGATAGGGAGGGCCGTGCAATATATAGAGTGAAATGTAATATAGAGATTGCAATCTAATATAGAGAGTGCATTGTACATAATGAACTGCCGTGGAAGAAGACACAGGGGAGGGAGAGGGATGGAGAGGAGAGGGAAGAGACACAGGTGAGGGGGGCAGGAGGGGTAAGAGACACAGGGGGGAAGAGAAGGTGAGAGGGACACAGACGAGGGAGAGTGTTGTGGAAGGAGGAGTAAGAGATACAGGGGCGGGAGTGGCGAAGAGATACAGGGGAGGGAGAGAGGGGGCAAAAAGACACAGGGGTGGGAGAGGGGTTGGGAACAGACACATGGGAGGTATGGGGAGGGGGAGAGCCACAGGTTATGGAGAGGGGGATGGGAAGCGCTACAGGGGAGGTAGATGGGGTGGAGAGGGGGACATTGGACACAGAGTAGTGGTGAAGGAAGCACGTGATGACAGCACATTTTTCATTACTGCTGTTAAAAGTAATAATATCTGCAGTTAAAAATATATGGTGTCTGCAAATTAAATATATTGTACCTGCTAGTAAGCGAAATCTCTGTCCAATCTCCGTCACTGCAGCAATCTTCTGTATCCCAGTGAAATTGACAGATGCCTGCAAAGTATCAAAGAAGATTATCAGTATATAGTATGTTCTTTTAATAAAGTAATGACTCACAATTTTTTCTTGACCTCTTATTTTATAATTTGTGACATGAAATACCCAAACACCTCACAATAATTTGTTATGCATATAAAATCTAATTTTCTATAACCTAATGTAATATATAAGAATTATGCAATCAATGAATTTAATGAAATATACTGCACTGTCAAATTTAAATGTCTGAATCATATAAAAAGAAATAGGCTATAACGTAATATAATATATCATAAATATGATATCAATTAATGTAATGAAATATAGGGCACTGCAGGCTAACTCTAATCATATTCCAGCAATTAATATATGTTATAGTGTGCAAACATATACAGCTTACAATGTGTTAAATCACTGGCTTAATTAATTAATAATAAGCCTTTACCACTTATGTTTCTATGTATTTGGTAAAGATAAATACAAATTAACATATAGCAAAGCAAGGAGGGCCCTCTTTTTAGCTAGGAATCCAATGTCCATGGTGCATTCCCAAAGTACTTAGGATAGGAACTCGCAGACTTAAAATCTACGGTATAGTGAGTGGTAAATGAGGGAGAGAATGCTGATAAGTGTGTTAGGGTGGAAGGTGATACGCTTTTTTAAAGAGATGCATTTAAGTGAGGTTTTAAATGTTTTGAGGCACGAGGATAATCTGAGTGGAGTGAGGCAAGGAGTTCCAGAGAATTGGGGCAGCACAAGAAAAGTCCTGGAGGCAGAAGTCAGAGGAGGTGACAAGAGTTGTAGAAAGAAGACGGTCATTAGCAGAACGAAAAGGGTGGGTGGGGGAGTATTTGGAGATGAGAGCAGAGATGTATGAGGGAGTGTTATTGTTTTGGCTTTGTAAGCTATGGTCATGATTTTAAATGTTATTCTTGAGTCTAAGGGAAGCCAGTGGAGTGATTGACAGAGAGGTGATGCCGACACTGAATGTTGTGTACGGGAGATGAGTCTAGCAGAGGCATTCATAATGGATTAAAGTGGAGATAGTCTGGTGGTGGGTAGGCCAACAAGAAGTGAGTTGCAGTAGTCTAGTCGAGAGATGATGAGAGAGTGTATTAGGATTTTAGTTGTGTCTTGTTTTTTAGATGGAGTAGACAAGATTTAGTTAGTGATTGCATGTGAGGGATGAATGACAGAGCAGGTTCCAGTAGAACTCCAAGACAACAGGCTTGGGAGGTGATGATGTCATTGTACACAGTGAGAGAAATGTGAGGAATTTATGCTATAGGAGAGAGAGGTAAGATTAGGAGTTCAGTTTTAGACATGTTGAGTTTGAGATGGTGGGTGGACATCCAAGAGGATATACTAGAGAGGCAGTTGAAGAAGTGCGTTAGAAGAGAGGGGGATAGATCTGGTGCTGAGAGGTCAATGTGGGTGTTATCTGCATAGAGATGATAATGAAGCAAAAATGAGTTTATTTGGGTACCAAGTGAGGATGTGTAGATATATAAGAGGGGGGCCTAGGACTGATCCTTGGGGTATGCCAACAGACAGGGGGTGAGGAGAAGAAGATGTGACAGTGAGCTAGTAAAGTCGTAATTGTGAGAGCCCCACAGTCCATTTCGTGCCTCAGTCCTAACTCAAGCACCCATTGCTGTAACAGGCCTTCAGCGCTTATTGCAGCCTAAGTCCCGCGGGCCTCGCAATGAGCGCTCATTGCAGCCACGGGCCTTGCAGTCGCTCGTCAACTGCTCGCCTTGCTTCACGAGGCTCGCAGTTGCAGCCTTCGCTATGCGAGGGTAGCAAACGGGACCAACATCGTAAACGTTCCCCACACTGACAATTATATATATGATAGACTACTCACAATTCTAGTGCAGAACCTTCATGACTGGATCTACTCTCTCATTTCTGTCTTTTCTGAGTTCTGAGATTTCGTTGCAGTAGCATTTCAGAATATCTTGGATATTTGAGTCATCTTCCAATGAGACGTCGTGAGAGTGCATCCAGATCCCACACACCATTGAGAACATCAGGGTGGTCAGATGTGGAGATCTTTTCAGAGGAGGAAGACATTCTCAAAATACTTACAGGCCCTTTTATTCTTCCTTGTTAGCGTGAACACCTTTATGGTAGCACTGTTAACCAGTGAGGTAAACTCCCATTCAAAAGACAGAAATAAATAGTGTCTGCCCTAGTTACGCTGCTGGCAAAAGGAGGGTATACAGAGAGGATTCCCTGCATCTGCTTGCTGACTGAGGTCCTTAAGGGGGTCCTTGATGATGTACAAGACTTAAAGACCTTAGTCATCCCTCGTGTCATCTGGGCAAAAGAGCTGCTCAGGTGTTTACAGGTGTGCCTGAAAGTTGAAATGGAGTCCAGAAGACAGAAACATCTAGAGATCGTTATGCAAACTGGCATGGAAGCAGCTGATTCTTAAAATGTTAACAACATTTTGAGTCTCCTCCCAAGTATTTTGGATGAGAAATATAAAAGCATGAACTTTTACAGTCAACATTTTTCTCTTTCTACGAGTTTATCCTGTATATCATCAGAGGAGCAAGCCTTGGTTACATCAGCCTTGGACTGTATAAAGAATTATATCGGGTTTAAGAAATGTAATCTCTGTAAATACTATAGATATAGTCAGACCATCTAAGACTAATTTATACATACAAGGTAACACACATAGGCAGAATTACATTAATCAGCATGTGGATGATAAAACTGTAATATCTATATGTATTTATGCCTTGGTACAGTAATAAAGTTACATAGTTACATGGTAATTTAGGGTGAAAAAAGACTTTAGTCCATTAAGTTCAACCTTTTTAGATCTCCTCTGATCTGCAATACGCAGATTTATTGTTCATTGATCCAGAGGAAGGCAAACAGAAGAAAAACCTTTGTCAAAAACTTTGGCAATTGTCTCAACAGGGAAAAAAATATAAAATTCCATCCTGACCCCCGATACTGGTGATCGGATTCATCCCTGGATCAATACTCCCTCTCTATTTATCCAGGATAGCCCTTAAAGCCCTTTTTATTTAAAAATATATCCAATCACTTTTTAAAGTTCTCTATTGAATCCGCTGTCACCACCTCCTTTGGTAGAGAATTCCACAGTTTAACTGCCCTTAATGTGAAGAAACCATTTCTTTCTTTAAGGTGAAATCTTTTTACTTCTAATCTCAAAGGATGTCCTTGTGTCAAATGAAAAACTCTTGGCACAAAAAGTTCCCTTGACAAAGTCTTGTATCGACCCTGGATATATTTATATAAGGTAATCATATCCCCTCTTAGACGCCTTTTTTCTAGAGTAAATAAGTTTAATTTCGTTAGTCTTTCTTCATAACTTAGCCCCTTCATTCCCTTTATTAGCTTTGTTGCCCTTCTCTGTACTTTTTCCAGCTCTAAAATGTCCTTTTTATGTAGTGGTGCCCAAAATTGTACTCCATATTCCAAATAAGGGCGTGTTAGGGATTTGTATACTGGGAGAATTATATTTGCGTCACTTGCTTCTATACCCTTCTTTATACATGCTAATATTTGACTTGCCTTTCCAGATGCTGCTTGGCATTGAGCACTGTTTCCTAGGTGGTTGTCCACAAGTACTACCAAATCCCTTTCAATATCTGATACCCCTAAATTTGCTCCATTAAGATTATAAATTGCAGGGCTATTTTTCCTTCCCAGATGCATACCTTTACATGTATTCGTATTAAATCTCATCTGCCATTTAGATGCCCATTCCTCTAATTTATGCAAATCCCTTTGGAGGGAAAGTACATCATTTTCTGATTTAATTACCTTGCACAACTTTGTGTTATCAGCAAAAATGGAGACACCACACTCCAATCCCACTTCCAAGTCATTGATAAATATGTTAAAAAGGAGGGGACCTAATACTGACCCCTCAGGAACCCCACTTACCACTTTAGTTTAAACCGAGTATGTTCCATTTACCACAACGCTTTGCTTCTTGTCTTTTAGCTAGCTCCCAATCAATAAGCAAATATTTATGGCAATTCCTGTATCCCTTAGTTTGCTCAATAGTCTCCCATATGGCACTGTATCAAAAGTGATTGCAAAACCCAAATAGGCTACATCCACTGACTTGCCTTGATCCAAGTTCCTACTAACCTCCTCATAGAAACTAATTAGGTTTGTTTGACATGATCTATCCTTCATAAATCCATGTTGGCTCCTACTAATAATCCTGTTTGATTAGACATATTCCTGTATATTATCCCTCATTAACCTTTCAAAAAGCTTTCCCACTACCGAACTGAGACTCAAAGGTCTATAATTCCCTGGACTTGCTCTTGCTCTCTTCTTAAATATAGGTATCACCTCTGCCTTTCTCCAGTCATCTGGTAGAGACCCTGTGTTAAGTGAATCTTGAAAAATTAGATATAATGGTTTTGCTGTTATAGAGCCCACTTCCCTCCGTACCCTTGGATTTATACCATCAGGACCTGGGGCTTTATTAACATTTATTTTTTCCAACCTCTTTTGGATTTCTTCCTGTGTGTGTGTATATACCGTATTTATCGGCATATAACATGCACCGGCGTATAACACGCACCTCATTTTAAGAAGGGAATTTCAGGGCAAAAAAAAATTCAAATAAAGAACTTTGAAGCAAAATCCTCAACCTCCCTCCTCATCCTCAACCCCCTCCTCATCCTCCTTCCTCAACCCCCCTCCTCAACCTCAACCTCCCTCCTCATCCTCAACCCCCCTCCTCAACCCCCCTCCTCATCCTCAACCCCCTCCTCAACCTCCCTCCTCATCCTCCCTCCTCCACCCCCCTCAACCTCCCTCCTCAAAGCCCCTCCTCAACCCCCCAATCCTCATCCTCCTTCCTCAACCCCCCTCCTCAACCTCAACTCCTCATCCTCAACCCCCTCCTCATCCTCAACCCCCTCCTCAACCTCCCTCCTCAACCCCCCCTCCTCAACCCCCTCCTCAACCTCCCTCCTCAACCCCCCTATCCTCAACCTCCCTCCTCAAACCCCCTCCTTAACCCCCATCCTCATCCTCCCTCCTCAACCCCCTATCCTCAACCCCCTCCTCAATCTCAACCCCCCTATCCTCAACCCCTCTCCTCAACCTCAATCCCCCTCCTCAACCCCCCTCCGCATTCTAACCCCCCTCCTCCTTCTAAACCCCCCTCCGCATTCTACCCCCCTCCTCATTCTAAAGCCCCCTTTCCTCAACCTAAACCCCCCTCCTCTTCAACTTAAACCCCCCTCCTCCTCATCCTAAACCCCCCTAAATATACCCCTCTCACTTACCTGCTTCTGCTCCGGCCTCCGCTTCGCTCCTTGACCTGGTGACTTCACATGCGCGCCAGCGCGCCACGTCATTAGCATATACCGAGTGCCGACAGCGGAGCGGAGGCTGGAGCAGAAGCAGGTAAGTGAGGGGTGTGTATTTAGGGGGGTTTAGGTTGAGGAGGGGGGTTTAGGTTGAGGAGGAGGGGGGTTTAGGTTGAGGAGGGGGGTTAGAATGCGGAGGGGGTTTAGAGGGAGGAGGGAGGTTGAGGATTAGGAGGGGAGAGGGAATATCGGCGTATAACACGCACCTACGATTTGCCCCCTATTTTCAGGGAGAAAAAGTGTGTGTTATACGCCGATAAATACGTTATATACTGTATAAAAACTCACTATTCCAAGCAGTGAGTCTGTAAGGAAAATCTAATACTTGGCTAGAGAGGATCACCATAAGGGGTTAATATTTTTTCTGCCGTTAGATATTTTCTCTTGAACTCTATACCACTGGGTCAAGTTCCCCTTTTGACCCTCTGCCCTGTCTGTTGCTTGATACTTGTGTTTTCACATTCTAACCACAGCAGACTTTTTCTGTACATGGAGCATTCATGACAGAAACTCGCAAGATATTATGTCCTGACCGCAAGGACCTTTTCAGTTACTGGCCTTGAGACCAGATGATGTGACATCTGTACATTTACTTGTGTAAAAGGTCCAGAAAATAATGTAACAAACAGAAATCTTTTGTACACGCAAACTGTGTGTAAAAGCCAAGAAAAAGTATAACTTTGTGTGCAGTGTTCATTCCTTCTGCAGGATAATATTTCCCTAACAGAGTTTGACAGCCACTTCCTGTTAATTCCAGGCAGGTGCTCTTTAGTGGTCATTTTGTAATTCAGTTCCACGCAGACACCTTCTAGTAGCCAGTCTGTGAACTGCAGTATTTCATTTTTTTTAGGTCAAAAACAATTTTTAGGGATTTTTAACCTAAAACATGGGTACCGCTCACAGGGAGACATCCCTAGGCAGCTGCCTAATTGGCCTAATTGGTAATCTGTCCATGTCTAAGATTTACTGGGCAACAAACCTAATCAAGCTAACTGGATGCATTTATGTTTATATACATACTAGCGACTTGCCCATCAAAAAATGACAGTCAATAACATTTGAAGCCATGGGAATGCTGTTTGGGACATAATTGAAACCATTTTGTACTGTGAGGATCTTCGACGCTCATTGTGAGGCTTGCGCTGAGCGCCTTTGGCGCTCATTGCGAGTCTCAGGGCCTTCAGTACTCATTGCGAGGCTTCGCTGAGCACCTTCGGCGCTCATTGCGAGCCTCTCATGTGGTGTACTTTTGGTCCTCTGAGAGAGATATATATTTCTATGTATATGTAGTTAAGTGATAATTAATGATTTATTCAATTAATTAATTAATTAAGTAATAATTTATAATTTATGCAATAAATGTATATACTTTCATTATTTATAATTCATATATGCAGCGAGCAATAGGCTGACGAGCTAACAATCTGTTTGTATTTTGCGTCTGCATACAATATACATTGTGAGTGATAGTGCCCTACTTATAAAGTGTAATGAATGTTTGAACTGTGCATTCTAAATAGGCTGCGTGTACGAGGTAAAGCCGTTTGGTTTGTTGTGTAAAGCGGCATTGTATAGTCGTAATGTTATTAATGTGGTACGAGTGTCGTGACCATTTTCCTGCTTTTCTAAGAGTGTATGTTGTAGGTCGTAGTGTGATGTGTAAAGTGCTACGCGCTCATTGCTTAAGTGCTGCGAGTTTAACGGCTCGTTGCCTAAGTGCTCCGAGATTAACTGCTCGCCTCGCCGGCAATGCGCTAAGTCTTACGCACCATGCAAACAGCGTGACGATGTCTTGTAGTTAGACAATTATAATATGTGATGGTATAACAGTATCAATGCATTACATTGTGATAAATTAGCTAATAATGTCAGCTAGTAAAGTTTTTATACCACAGCGTAACATTAATTTCTACTGATATATCACAAAACTAAATCTGGGCTATGGCCATTACAGTATAGCCCATTTGATTTACTGGGCAATAAACTTAATCAAACTAAATATATGCATACTTTTCCCCTAATAAACCTAATGGATGAATCCATGTTTAAATACATATAGTATAACTGTAAAAAATGCTTTACATTGTGATAGTATAGATTATAATGTCAGTGCCCTGGGTCAGGTTAAGTTAACTGTTTCAGAGCTGGTTTTCAGCTTCTAGGGTAAATATAATTCAGGATTGCTTTGCAGTATAATTAAATGTTAGTACTAAAAAAAAGGATTGGGCTAAAGAAAAATTTTTTTAACCACAGCATTAATTACTACTGATATATCACAGATGTGTGCTATGGCCATTATAATGTATCACATATAGTGATGTCGCGAACATAACATTTTCGGTTTGCAAAGTGCGGACGCGAATTTCATCAAATGTTCGCGAACGGGCGAACCGCCATAGACTTCAATGGGCAGGCAAATTTCAAAACCCACAGGGACTCTTTCTGGCCACAATAGTGATGGGAAAATTGTTTCAAGGGGACTAACACCTGGACTGTGGCATGCTGCAGGGGGATCCATGGCAAAACTCCCACGGAAAATTACATAGTTGATGCAGAGTCTGGTTTTAAGCCATAAAGGGCATAAATCACCTAACATTCCTAAATTGTTTGTAATAACATGCTTTAAAACATCAGGTATGATGTTTTATCGATCAGGTAGTGTAAGGGTTATACCCGCTTCACAGTAACAGACCAATCTCCCCGTTTAATGCACCGCAAACAACCGCAAACAGTCCTTTTGCACAACCGCAAACTCCCCATTTGCACAAGGTTTGATACCAAGCTAGCCATGTCCCATTCCTTGTCCTCACTGATGTCATTGAAGGTCTCTTCCTCCACCCAGCCACCAAGGGTCCCCAAAAGGTGACAACAAGCCCCCTGGGACGCCTGCTGTGTTTGGTCTTCCACCTCCTCAAAGCCACCTTCCTCCTCTGACTCCTCTTCTTCAGACTCCTCTCTCTGCGTTGCCTCTGTCTGCGTTATTATAAGGTGTGTACTGTTAAGTAGTACTATTCCTATCGGTTTAATCCCTGTTATGTCCACTATTAGGGGACGTGTATATGGCATTGATTTTTGGAACAGGGAGATGGAAAAAGATGCTTGGTCGGACCTCCTACTTCAAATTTGGGGCACTGCACGTGCAATGTAATGTGCCACCAGATAGGAGTGGTGTATTAAGTTGTACTATTTATTCCTATCAGTTTGATAACTGTTACGTCCCCTATCAGGGGACGTGTATATGGCATGGATTTTTGATAGCAGGAGATGGAAAAAGATGCTTGGTCGGTCCTCAAATTTGGGACACTGCGCGTGCAATCTAAGGTGCCACCAGATAGGAGTGGTGTGTTTAGTTGTACTATATATTCCTATCGGATTCAATAAAGCCAATAAACCTGGCCCGTTACTAGCCAGGAAACTACAAACCAAAACAACATAAAATAGGATACTTCAAATTAAGACCTCGAAGGGAGAAAAAACAACGAACCCAAATAAGATCCAGAAGATTTTTACAAAATTTTACAATACCCTTTATACGGCAACAAAACACATAGATCTAGACAAAATGAGGGGATTTCTTAATTACTGTGATCTCCCCTTAATAGAAGAAAATGAATTAGAGACTTTAAATGCCAAAATGACCCTAGAGGAAGTGAGAAAAGCAGTCCAGAACCTCAAACCTGGTAAGTCACCAGGCCCAGACGGTACACCAATTTATATTATAAAAAATGTATAGACATATTAGGCCCGCACTTGGTCACTCTAATAGAGTTCTAGAAGGCAAGTAAACACCAGCAGAGCTGAACAGGGGAGATATCGCTCTATTCCCTAAGGAGGGTCGAGATGTCCTAGAACCAAAAAACTACAGGCCAATATCATTACTAAACTGTGATACAAAGATCCTGTCAAAAATAATAGCGTATAGAATGTCATCCTTCTTGCCTAAGTTAATACATAATGACCAAGTAGGCTTTGTCTCCCACAGGCAAGCGGGAGACAACATTAGAAAAGTCATGAACCTACTGTACCACACCAAAGCCTCTAAAATGCAAGCCTGTCTTATGGCCTTTGACATTGAAAAGGCGTTTGATTCCCTTGAGCTGACTTACCAATACGCCACGCTTGAAAAATTTGGTATTAAAGGCCATTTGATAAGTCTCATACAATCATTATACAAATCATCCAGGGCAAGGTGACAGATTCCGGGAGATGAGAGATCCTTAATTAAAATAGAAAGAGGAACAAGACAGGGGTTCCCCCTTTCTCCCCTTCTATTCGCAATAGCAATAGAACCCCTGGCTCAGATAATTAGGGCCAACGCTGGGATCACAGGCATAAAAATAGGCATCACCATTTCAAAACTTGTCTATTTGCAGACGACATGCTGTGTATGCTCTCAAACCCTACCCAATCGGTCTCAGAGTTGATTCGAACTATGGAGGAGTTTGGTCAGTTTTCTGGCCTTAAACTGAACATAGAGAAGACAGAAGCACTAGCGATTGACTTAACAGCAGTAGAGAAGCAGGGTCTCCAAGAGAAGTTTAATATTAAGTGGGATAAGAACCACATAAACTACCTGGGAATCCGACTAACCCCTAAGCTAGAGGACTTGTACAAAGCCAACCACTCCAAACTTTATAAAACAATAATTAATGACCTGAGTAAATGGATAAAGTATAGGTTATCATGGCTAGGGAGAATAAATATGATAAAAATGAATGTCCTTCCTAGGTTGCTCTACATATTTCGAACACTCCTGATCGCGATTAAATAAAAAGAATTAGAAAATATTCAAAGGAAAATATTTCAGTTTATCCGGAACCACTCTCCCTCACGCATCACAAAGAAAATGATGTACCTTCATAAGTCAGAGGGGAGACTATCGTGTCCAAACTTAAAATATTACCACAAGGCAGCTCAGTTATCTTTCCTCCCAATAGCACATTCTATAGGGCATCAACCGGCCTGGGTGTATTTAGAGAACCACACTATAAGGCCCTTAACCTGGGACAAGGTGGCTTGGCTATCAGAATTGCCTCAGAGCCTTAAAAACTCGCCAACCCCCCTAATCAGACACTCACTATCATACTGGAAATGGGCCAAGAAACACACAGGTTTGTTCCCTAGATCCACCCAAATGACCCCAATTCTTGACCACCCTCAGGCCCCGAAACACATGAGCACAACTTCACAACACTGGTGGAGGTCAAGGAAACTAGATAGACTGGGAGACTGGTTAGTAAAGGGCCAGATGCTCACCTATGAGGAACTGAGGGACAAGCATGAGCTACCACTGTCAGAACATTACAATTACTGTAGGCTGAGGCATTTCACACACTCCCTGACCCAGAAACAGGGGACACCGGTCTTAAATTGGTTCTCCAAAATTTGTAAAGATAAACCTCTATCAAGGGGGATCATTGGTCGCTTTAAAAATATAAAACATTTGTTACTGGTTGAAGCGACACTGGGGGAAGGACCGGAGTGGGGGAGCCCTGGAGACCCTTCAGAAGCAACCGGCGGCAAAATCATCCCAGGAAAGTAGAGGTCGCTTACTGAAGCCTGCCCTAGGGTAACCCAAGGGTGATTGCCCAGGTTAGATATTGTCAATAATAAGCAAATACTGCTGGAGGGATGATAGCTAATAGGACTTAGATGTTTCCTGCAGATATACTCTTTACTATTGTCTGTTTTACCATGTTTTAGGTATCTCTTAAATTGCAATCACAGTAAAAAATAAGAAAAATTATTATCCTAAAAAGTAAAAATAAGAAGGACTAGCCAGCTAACTTTCACAACATGTCTTTATTGTAAATATGTATTTTTGCGCAACTGTTATGCAAGACTGTTCAAAAATGCTTTATTTTTCATTACGTGCTGTATGCCTTATGACAATAAAGAATTGAAATGCAAAAATTAGGTATTGTTGCAGCGACCAGAAAAATTGATGTTAGTTTGCCAGGTAGAAAGTGCCCTAAAACATTGCGTCTTGAACCCTAGTTGGTGGCGGATCACGCAAGTCATCCGGCATTCAGGGATAAAATACAGCAGCGTGTGGACCATTATTAGCTCAAGGCAGCTCATCTATCAGGCCTTTTTTAATCAAATGTATCGCCCACTGTCAGTCCCTTCGGGATCCATCCCTCATTTATCTTAATAAAGCTGAGGTAATCTAGACTTTTTTGACCTAGGCGACTTCTCTTCTCAGTGACAAAACCTCCTGCTGCACTGAAGGTCCTTTCTGACAGGACACTTGAAGCGGGGCAGGACAGAAGTTCTATGGCAAATTGGGATAGCTCAGGCCACAGGGCAAGCATGCACACCCAGAAGTCAAGGGGTTCATCGCTCCTCATAGTGTCGATATTTGCAGTTAAGGCGACGTAGTCTGTTACCTGACGGTCGAGTCGTTCTCTGAGGGTGGACCCTGAAGGGCTGTGGCGAAGCATAGGACTTAAAATGCTCTGCATGTCCTCCATCAACAACACGTCTGTAAAGCGTCCTCTCCTTGCCGGCGTGGTCGTGGGAGGAGGAGAATTATGTTCACCTCTTCCGCTGTTAGATTGCCGTTGTGCTGTGACGCTTAAACGCTGTGTAAAGGATACTTTTTAATTTATTTTTGAAGTGCTGCATCCTTTCCGACTTGTGGTAATTTGGTAACATTTCAGGCACTTTCTGCTTATACCGGGGGTCTAGTAGCGTGGACACCCAGTACAGGTCGTTCTCCTTCATCCTTTTTATACGAGGATCGCTCAACAGGCACGACAGCATGAAAGACCCCGTTTGCACAAGGTTGGATGCCGAGCTAGTCATGTCCCGTTCCTCGTCCTCAGTGATCTCACTGAAGGTATGTTCTTCCCTCCAGCCACGTACAACACCACGTGTACCAGATAGGTGACAACGAGCACCCTGGGATGCCTGTTGTGGTTGGTCTTCCTCCTCCTCCTCAAAGCCACATTCCTCCTCTGACTCCTCTTCCTCACAATCCTCTTCCAGCGTTGCCGCAGGTCCAGCAAGCGATGCTGATAAGGCTGTTTCTGGTGGTGATGGTGACCACAACTCTTCCTCTTCACGCTCATCTACGGCCTGATCCAGCACTCTTCGCAGGGCACGCTCCAGGAAGAAAACAAATGGTATGATGTCGCTGATGGTGCCCTCGGTGCGACTGACCCGGTTTTTCACCTCCTCAAAAAGACGCATAAGCCTACAGGCATTGTGCATGAGCGTCCAGTAACGTGGCAAAAAAATCCCCAGCTCCGCAGAGGCTGTCCTAGCACCCCGGTCATACAAATACTCGTTAACGGCCTTTTCTTGTTGGAGCAGGCGGTCGAACATTAGGAGTGTTGAATTCCAACGTGTCGGGCTGTCGAAAATCAAGCGCCTCACTGGCATGTTGTTTCGCCGCTGGATATCTGTAAAGTGCACCATGGCCATGTAGGAACTCCTGAAATGGCCACACACCTTCCTGGCCTGCTTCAGGACTTCCTGTAAGCCTGGGTGCTTATCCACAAAGCGTTGTACAATCAGATTACACACATGTGCCATGCACGGCACATGTGTCAACTTGCCCAAATTCAATGCCGCCAACAAATTTCTTCCTTTGTCACAAACCACTTTGCCAATCTCCAGTTGGTACGGAGTCAGCCACTGATCCACCTGTGCGTTCAGGGCGGACAGGAGTGCTGGTCCGGTGTGACTCTCTGCTTTCAGAGAAGTCAACCCCAAGACGGCGTGACACTGCCGTATCCGGGATGTGGAATAGTACCTGTAGAGCTGGGGGGGGGTGCCGTTGATGTGGAGCAAGACATAGCAGCAGAAGAAGAAGACTCAGCCGAGCTTTTTATGGAAGAGGATGGAGTAGGAGGAGTAGAGGAGGTGGCAGCAGACCTGCCTGCAAGTCGTGGCGGTGTCACCAACTCCTCAGCATGAGCCACGTATTCCATGCTTGGCAGCCGTTACCAGGTTTACCAAATGCGCAGTGTAGGTGATATACCTGCCCTGACCATGCTTTGCAGACCATGTATCAGTGGTCAGATGGACCCTTGCCCCAACACTGTGTGCCAGAGATGCCATTACTTCCTTTTGCACAATCGAGTACAGGTTGGGGATTGCCTTTTGTGCAAAGAAATTTCGGCCGGGTACCTTCCACTGCGGTGTCCCAATAGCTACAATTTTTTTGAACGCCTCAGACTCCACCAGCTTGTATGGTAAAAGCTGGCGGGCTAAGAGTTCAGACAAGCCAGCTGTCAGTTGCCGGGCAAGGGGGTGACTTTGTGAAATTGGCTTCTTACGCTCAAACATGTCCTTGACAGACACCTGACTGTGGGCAGATGAGCAGGGACTTCTCAGGGCGAGACACGGAGTGGCGGATGGTTGAGAGGGGGCAAGCAGGGCAGCAGTGGTTGACGTGGCTGAAGATGCTGGACCAGGAGGAGGATGGCGGCTTTGACTTTGTGTGCTGCTTGTTCTCATGTGTTGATCCCATAGGCGTTTGTGATGTGACATCATGTGCCTTCGCAAAGAAGTTGTACCTAGGTGGGTGTTGGACTTCCCACGACTCAGTTTTTTTTTTGCACAGGTTGCAAATGGCAACACTGTTGTCACAGACAGACACACAAAAAAATTGCCACACTGCTGAGCTCCGCAATGACGGCATTCTGGTGGTGGCAACAGCATGCGTTGACTGGCGTGCTGTCTGGCTGACCCCGGGTGCCGATGCATGCTGTCTGACTGTGCCACTAGCTACTTTGGACGACCTCCCCCTGCTTCCAACGTGTCTCCTCCTCCTCTCTGTCTCCCTATCTGAACTTTCCTCCTGTTCTTCTTCTCTTATAGCGGGCACCCACGTGACATCCATGGACGCATCGTCATCATTAACCGCTTCACTTGTATCTGACAACTCAACAAAGGAAGCAGCAACGGGTACAACATCATCATCAGACCGTACGTCCATGTGTGTAATGCTGCCTGACTGGGACATATCCCTGTTATCTACATCCTCTGGCACTTATGTTTGAGCATCACTCATTTCTTCCAACGGATGTGTAAATAACTCTGCTGTCGGATCAAGTGAAGCGGCTGTGGTGCTAGTGTTGGTGGTGGCGACAGGCAGGGGGAGTGGTAACTGGAGAGGTGCCCGAAGCTAAGCTGGAGGAGGATGTTGCGTCTAGGTTCCGAGTGGAAGCTGTAGAAGATTGGGTGTCCTGTGTTAGCCAGTCAACCATGTCCACAGAACTTTTTTCAAGTTCAGGGTACGTGGCCTCTGAAAACTGGGCATTATTCTAGGGCCAAAGGGAATCACAGCACCACGATGGCCCCTGCGGGGTGGCCTGCCTCTGCCTGTCATTTTTTTTCCGATTACTGGTACTATGCGTGCAAGCTACTGTGACACCAGATATGAGTGGCACTGTGCACTGGCAAAAGTTGGCACAGTAGACGCAATAGGCCTCACACACACGCCTGTAGGCAGGCAACTGATATTCAATCGATTACAGTCAAAAAAGTGTTGCTTTATTTCACTGAGCACAATATAAGCTATGAGCCTGACACAGGCAGGCAACTGAAATTAGATTAAAGGAAAAAAGGGTTGTTTTTTTTTTCAATGTATGGTACACCAACTATGACTGGTGAAACAGAGCAGAATATTAGATGTGAGCCTGACACAGGCAGGCAACTGAAATTAGATTACAGGGGAAAAAATGGTTGTTTTCAATGTATGGTACACCACCAGGTATGAGTAGTGAAAATAAGCACAATATAAGCTGTTAGGTGTTAGCCTGTCACACACACACGCTGGCAGGCAGGCATATGCAATTAGATTACACAGAAAAAAAAAATAAAATAAAATAATTGATGTTCTAGCCCTAAAAAGGGCTTTTTGGGTTGCTGTCCTTGCAGCAGATATCAGATGAGTCCTTCAGTTCTGTAGTGGAAGCTAAATACACAGCCTGGCTATCTATTTCCCTATTAAATCTCCAGCAGCTACACTATCTGTCCACTCACAACGAATGCAGCTTCAGAATGATTCTAAAATGGATGCTGTCCTTCAGATGGAAGGCTCTGGAAGGGAGTGTATGCTGCTGATTGGCTGGAATGTGTCTGCTGACTGTGAGGTGCAGGGTCAAAGTTTCCTAAATGATAAAGAATAGGGGGCGGACCGAAAAGCGCATGTGTCCGTAGTCCGCTGAATAGTCCGCGGGCGAACTGTCCGGGACATCTCTAATTGTAATTGATCAGCTAATTAGAAATCCTCATCCTATCCAATCCTGGTCAATTTAGCCTTAGGTACTGTATTAAAATCTCCTACAATCATTAATGGTAAGTCTTCAAGTGAGAGCAGTCTAGTCAAAATTCTATCAAAGAAGGCTGGTTGACTCTGATTCAGGGCGTATAAATTACATAATATAAATGTACATAGGCTCATGTAATTCCACATCTAATTCTATATGTTGTCTCTGATATTCAAGCCCGTTTCTAAATATAATTGCAATACCTTTATTTTCTTCTCATATTTTGTATATATCACTTCCTTAACCCAATCTCTTTGCAATTGTTTATGTTCTTTAGTGTTTAAGTGTGTTTCTTGCAGAAGTACTATATGAATACCAGCTTTCTTAAATGATGACAAGACTGCTCTACGTGTAATTGGGGATTTTATTCCAACAACATTCCAAGTTACTATCTTACACATATAAATATTATCAAATAGTACAAATTCATCAAAATACCAACGTTCCTGATTTTTTAGTCCTAATTACTTTGTATTCAATAGAAATATATTAATTTACAAACAAATATACATAAGTACAAACTAAAATATCAGTACTCAAGATAGATAGGAAGGTATTTGAACATAAGAATCTTATTTTTCTGCCTCATTATTTCTCAGTTATTTAAGGGCTTCAGCTGTCTTGTTAAATGGAATTACCCTTTTCTCTGTTTCTATCAATAATTTAGCTGGATCCAACAATCTAAATGTTTCCTTTTATTCCTAAAGAATTTTACAACAATCTGAAAATGATTTCCTTTTTCTAGACACCTTAGCTGAATAATCATTAAATAGCCTTCATATGTAATACTATGAAGTTTCTTTTAGTTTTTTAAAAGTTGTATTTTTTCTTGAAAGCTAAAAATGTTATCATAACAGTTCTACCAGCCCTTAAACCATTCGTTGTTCACTTTTCTGTACGTACCCTATGAGCACTTTCCATTTGTAATGGGCAAACAGAGGGATTCCTATAGATTAGTTTAGGAAGCTCTACAGGAGAAAATGTTAACAAATGATTTGCTCTAATTGATTCTGGTAAACCAATTAATCTCAAATTATTATGCCTACTCCTGTTCTCTAACTCTTCTGTTTTATTCAAAAGATTCTGATTGTGTTGTACAAGATTTTGTATTTGTTGTTTCTGTGTTCCTATGATTTGTCTTTTTTTTTTCTTTTCAAAATCTTTTTATTGACACATAAGCAGTGTTCAATAACACAATATTGTTGGACTCGCAGGTCCAACACAATTTTGCTTAAACAGGATTTTTTAACAACATTTTAGATATCTTGTACAACTTTGTTGTCAATAATGATTATCCTGTCCTGACAATTTTGTCTGTCTGCTTTATGTGTCCACCATAACCTTTTTCCGTTTTCTCAACTTTGCAGGAAACGCCTGCTAGCTATTCCTTCCCTAGCAATTGACTTCTCAATACTAAACTTGTCAAATTCTTACATGTGAGCTAACTTGTTGTCTTTCCATGTAGATATATATAGATGTTCAATTTTGCATAGCTCGAGAATTACATTATTCACCTAGTATATGGGAAGTATAACATCGAACAAACAATGAATAAACAAGTCAATGAACTTATTACCTGTATCTTCCTTGCTTTTTTTTTTCCTGCTTCTTTCTGTCTATCTTCTTCAGTTTACTCAATTCGCCAGTAGTTGTCAACGCCCAAGACACCCGTCACCCCGGCCTGGAGTCTCAGCCTCATCCGATTACGCCTTCCCTTTCTAGTGTATTATTTCCACTCTAAATCAAGTTTTTGTTAAATTAAAATAGCTTTGTCCGACTCCACCCATCTGTCCCAAATTTGACTAAAACTGGAGAGGGAGTTGTTTATTGAATGCGTAATTTTTTCATAAATCATGATGTGGTTTAATTTTTTTATAACCTCTTGGGCGTCTAAATGGGGTGATTTCCAATTCTTTGCAATGTGGATTTTGGTTGCCAGCATGACCATTTGTATCCACTTCTTATGGTTCTTATTAACGTTCAGTACTGGCATTCCCAGTAAGCATGTCTCCTTAGAGGGGTGTATTTCCCTGTCTAATACCTCAGTGATCATTGCAGTTACCCTTCGCCACAGGGCCTGTACTTTTGGGCAGTCCCACCAGATGTGGCCAAAGGTTCCTCTATCTGAGCAGTTCCAAAAGCACTCAGGAGGGGAAAGCGGATTTATCTTATTTAGCCTGTCAGGTGTCATGTATACCCTGTGTAGTACTTTAGTTGCTGTTTCTAAATAGCTAAAGAAGAGGGAGCCTTTAGTCAGTGCCTTGGGTATTTTTCCCCATCTCTGGGTGTCCCATTCTACTCCCATTTTATGTTCCCATTGTAGGACATGTTTAGGCTTTTGGTCTTTAAGTGGCTTGTTGGCAAGCGAGTAAAGGGTACCAATTATGCCTCTGGCTAGGGGATTCTGCGCACATACTTTCGCAAACCAGGTGTCCTGTCGGGGACCCCAGGATTTGACCAGTTCTTGGACCCGGTGGCATATCTTGTTATAGTTAAATATCTCCCTGTCTGGTAGATTGTACTTATTTATGAATTGTATAGAGGTTATAAGGTGGCCGTCTTGGAACCATGCCCCTAGCAGGTCTAGTTTCCGCGAGAGCCACCATGCTTTTTTAGACCCCCCTAATTCCTTCATAATCTGGGACCCCGAAAGGACTGGCGTGAGAGATGAAAGGGAGTGTGTTAACTGCCGCTTGGAGTTCGCCCCTCTCCACTCCTGCAGGGATAATTTAATCATTGGATTATTGTAGCCTGATTTAGCTATTGGGGGGAGTGTCGGGGACCAAATGATTTTATCCCATTTGTAGGGTTTCATTTGATAGTTCTCTAGGGATACCCACATTGGTTGGTGTTCACTGGAATGGGCTTGTGGTAGGAAGGAAATCTGGGCTGCTTTAAAGTAGTGTATCAAATTTGGGCACGCCAAACCTCCTGCTTCTCTGTCTCTATACATTATGGACTTGTTGATTCTCGGGTGTTTATGTTGCCAGATGAATCGGAATACCGCTTTTTGGAAGCCATCTAGATCTCCTCTATGTATTCTAATCGGGAGTGTTCTAAAATAGTATAAGATTTTGGGTAACATGTTCATTTTAAAAGCGTTTATTCTTCCTGTCTATGACAGGTTGTATCTATTCCACCTAAGTAGATGTGCTCGTAATTTTTTGTAAAGGGGGATATAATTTTCTTTGTATAAAGCTGACAACTCTGGTGTGAGGTTAACTCCTAGATATTTGATATTTCCCTTTGGCCATGAGAACGAGTGTCCCTCTTTTAGGGCTTGTAGCTGGTCTGAGGGCACTCACATGCATATTATTTCAGATTTATCTGCATTAACTTTGAGGCCTGACAAGTTCCCAAACGGGGACATTAAGTCCATAAGGGCTGCTATTGAGGTTACCGGTTTTGTAAGCGTGCACAAGATGTCATCTGCGAACAAGCTGCATTTCATTTGTTGACATCCCACCTCAATACCCTGTATGGTGGGGCATGTCCTAATGGCCTGAGCAAGAGGTTCGATGGCTAAAGCGAATAGTAGCGGGGACAGGAGGCATCCCTGCCTCGTACCTCTCTGGATGTTTATAAGATCTCTATTAGCCCCTGGAAGCCTAAGGCTTGCCGTCGGTGCTTTGTATAATGTATTTACTAGATTTGTAAATTTGCCTCTGATGCCGAATTTATCTAGAACCGCATGTAAATAAGGCCATTCAACGGAGTCGAATGCCTTTTCTAGATCTAAGGCTACTAGACTGAGAGGTATATTCGCCTTTTTAGCTATGTGGGAGACATTTAGAATACGTTGTATGTTATCCCCAGCTTGTCTGTACGGCACAAAGCCCACTTGGTCTTTGTGTATTAGTTTGGGGAGGAATTTGGCTACCCTTGCTGCCATTAGCTTAGATAGGATTTTAATGTCCCCGTTTAACAGGGATATTGGCCTATAGTTCCTTGGATTTAAAGTATCCTTTCCTGGTTTAGGGATAAAGATTACATCTGCCTGGTTCAGCTCGGCTGGCATTGGCTCTCCTAATAGCATCTCATTAAATAATTTGCTTAGGTGTGGGGCAAGGTGTTTTGCAAGGCTTTTATAGTATAAGTTTGAGTAGCCATCCGGGCCAGGGGCTTTTCCTGCTTTAAGCGTTTTTATAGTGTCAATAACTTCGGACGGGGTTATCTCTGCATTTAGGGAGTCTAATTTCCCCTCCGAGATTTTGGGAATGTCTAGGCTGTTAAGGAATTCCTGCACAGTGAAGTTATTGGCTTTTGTTTTTGCCGAGTAGATTTCTTGGTAGCACTTGTGGAATGTCTTTTTTATTTCCGATTGGTTCATTGTAATTTCTCCACTTTCCGTTTTAATTTTGGTGATATGAGTTAAGTTTTTCTTTAGGTTGAGTCTGCGTGCAAGCATAGGGGAGGGCTTGTTACCCTTGGCGTAAAACTTATGCCTAGTTTTCCTAAGGGCCTGTTCAGTTTTAGCGGCTAGTACAGAATCTAGTTCTAGTCTAGCGTTGTCTAGCTGGGTTCTAGAGACCCCAGGAGCTTTGGCCTGAATTGCTTTTTCCAAGTACTGCAGTTTTTTAAATAAGTCATTTTCTTTTTGAATGCATTGTTTCTTTCTGGCAGCTGCCAGTTTAATTATGGTGCCTCTAATGTATGCTTTGTGCGCTACCCTATATTTGCCTCGGGGACCATGTTTAACGTGAAGTAATCTTGAATGTCATGTTCTATTTGAGCTAGCGATCCGGGATTGGTTAGAAACGCCTCGTTTAGGCTCCACTTCCCAGGGGTTGTGAGACTAAGTCCCAGTTGAATTTTGATGCTAACTACCGCGTGGTCAGACCAAGGGCAAGGGTGGATCTGGGCATCCACTGTGTGGTTAAATAGCGAGGTATGAGTTAGGAGAACATCTATTCTGGAATAGGAATTGTGAGTTGGGGAGTAATAAGAATACTCCTTTTCCGAGGGGTGTAGTCCTCTCCAGGCTTCAATAAACTCTAGCTCCCTCATTTGTGTGTGAATTGTTTTGAGCTGTTTCATGTTACGCGTGGGATGGGTTGCTCTTGATCTGTCTACAGAAGGCTCGAGCGTAAGGTTAATGTCACCTCCTAGTATGATTCTGCCCCAGTCTTTTTGCTTCAAGGTACTTAGCAATTTAGTGAGCGCTCTGGTGGGCACTGTGGTGGGGGCATAGATATTAGCCAATGAGATTCTGAGGTTTAGGATGGTTCCTGTTAAAATTAGAAAATTACACTCTTTGTCTTTGGTTTGTTTTTCAACTACAAATGGGAAATCACGGTGTAGCTAAGCCTGCTTTTTTGCTTTTCTGGTTGCAAGTGTAGAATACTGGGAATTCCTTGTGTAGGTAGGTGGGTACTTTGCCCTGAGCGAAATGGGTCTCTTGCATAAATATGACAGATGGATGGAATCTTTTATAAAACAGGAAAGCTTTGCCTCTTTTAAATTGAGAGTTGAAGCCCCTTACATTGTGTGTTAAAAAGGTGTGCTCTACATCAGCCATTGCTTTTTCGTGCAGTTAGCTTTATATGTTCTCAGTGGGGAGTGTGTGGCGGTTAGGTTACCTGGGTGTGGAATGCTGAAGGACCGTGACCTGCGCCGGGAACCTCCCTTGGGTGTCTTGGGCGCCGAGACCACCTGTAAACTGGATAGACTAAGAAGAAAAGCAAAAGAGATACAGAAGCTTAGATTCAACATTTCAATAAACTGGTTAAAACATTTCCTAACAATTTGGTAGTTTCCCTGTCTCCCTACCTGTTTCCATACCTTGAGGCCAGTAGCTATTGCTCCCATTACTGGGTTTGACCTTTTAGGGAGAGGACTCCCTCCTGGGGGTTCTACCTGAGGAGTTGTTAAGGGCTCAAAACTCCCCTTAATCTTCATCCCTCCAAATCATTTAAGTCACCTCAAGAGCTCCGCTACAGCTAGATCTGCATATCTGTATATAACAATCTATCTGTCTCTAACATAACTTAAACATTTAAGCTATTTGCTGCAATTTCTTCGGCTCAACCTGCTCATGGGGAAAAAAACGTGTTCAATACTCTCTCAATGATTAGCATCAGGATCCTCGCAGTCGGCTGACGGAGATGTGTCCAGACCTCCTCCTGTAGCTTGCTCCATGAGAGGCCCCCTACTGAAGGCTGCTGTTTTTGTTTTTTTGGCCGATACTTGCCACACCTTGGCAAGACTGGGTCTGGGTCTTGGACTTCTCCTTTCAGCGTCTCTATCCTCTGCTAGTAAATTCAGCTTTCTCAGGAGGATCTCAGCTTCTTCTACTGTGTGTACTCTGTAAGTGGATCCGCCCCGCTGGAAAATTAGTGAAAATGGAAAACCCCACTTGTAGAGGATTTTGTGGCTGGACAATATCTCCAGCATGGGTTTCATCTCCTTCCTTTTCTGCAGTGTGGCCGGAGCTCAACTCCTCATCCTCAACCCCCCTCCTTATCCTCAACCCCCTCCTCAACCTCCCTCCTCATCCTCCCTCCTCAACCCCCCCATCCTCAACCCCCTCCTCAACCTCCCTCCTCAACCTCCCTATCCTCAACCTCCCTCCTCAAACCCCCTCCTCAACCCCCCATCCTCATCCTCCCTCCTCAACCCCCCAATCCTCAACCCCCTCCTCAACCTCAACCCCCCTATACTAAACCCCTCTCCTCAACCTCAACCCCCTCTTCAACCCCCCTCCGCATTCTAACCCCCCTCCTCATTCTAAACCCCCCTCCGCATTCTAACCCCCCTCCTCATTCTAAACCCCCCTCTCCTCAACCTAAACCCCCCTCCTCTTCAACCTAAACCCCCCTCCTCCTCAACCTAAACCCCCCTAAATACACCCCTCTAACTTACCTGCTTCTGCTCCAGCCTCCGCTCCGCTCCTTGACCCGGTGACTTCACATGCGCGCCAGTCATATACCGAGCATATACTCGGCATATACCGAGTGCCGACAGCGGAGCGGAGGCCGGAGCAGAAGCAGGTAAGTGAGGGGGGTGTATTTAGGGGGGTTTAGGTTGAGGAGGGGGGTTTAGGTTGAGGAGGAGGGGGGTTTAGGTTGAGGAGGGGGGTTTAGAATGCGGAGGGGGTTTAGAGTGAGGAGGGAGGTTGAGGATGAGGAGGGGAGAGGGAATATCGGCGTATAACACGCACCTACGATTTGCCCCCTATTTTCAGAGAGAAAAAGTGTGTGTTATACGCCGATAAATACGTTATATACTGTATAAAAACTCACTATTCCAAGCAGTGAGTCTGTAAGGAAAATCTAATACTTGGCTAGAGAGGATCACCATAAGGGGTTAATATTTTTTCTGCCGTTAGATATTTTCTCTTGAACTCTATACCACTGGGTCAAGTTCCCCTTTTGACCCTCTGCCCTGTCTGTTGCTTGATACTTGTGTTTTCACATTCTAACCACAGAAGACTTTTTCTGTACATGACAGAAACTCGCAAGATATTATGCCCTGACCGCAAGGACCTTTTCAGTTACTGGCCTTGAGACCAGATGACGTGACATCTGTACATTTACTTGTGTAAAAGGTCCTGAAAATAATGTAACAAACAGAGATCTTTTGTACATGCAAACTGTGTGTAAAAGCCAAGTAAAAGTATAACTTTGTGTGCAGTGTTCTTTCCTTCTGCAGGATAATATTTCCCTAACAGAGTCTGACAGCCATTTCCTGTTAATTCCAGGCAGGTGCTCTTTAGTGGCCAGTCATTTTGTAATTCAGGCAGACACCTTCTAGTAGCTAGTCTGTGAACTGCAGTATTTCATTTTTTTTAGGTTTGAACCTAAAACATGGGTACCGCTCACAGGGAGACATCCCTAGGCAGCTGCCTAATTGGCCTAATTAGTAATCTGTCCATGTCTAAGATTTACTGGGCAACAAACCTAATCAAGCTAACTGGATGCATTTATGTTTATATACACACTAGCGACTTGCCCATCAAAAAATGACAGTCAATAACATTTGAAGCCATGGGAATGCTGTTTGGGACATAATTGAAACCGTTTTGTACTGTGAGGATCTTCGACGCTCATTGTGAGGCTTGCGCTGAGCGCCTTTGGCGCTCATTGCGAGTCTCAGGGCCTTCGGTACTCATTGCGAGGCTTCGCTGAGCACCTTTGGCGCTCATTGCGAGCCTCTCATGTGGTGTACTTTTGGTCCTCTGAGAGAGATATATATTTCTATGTATATGTAGTTAAGTGATAATGAATGATTTATTCAATTAATTAATTAAGTAATAATTTATAATTTATGCAATAAATGTATATACTTTTATTATTTATAATTCACATATGCAGCGAGCAATAGGCTGACGAGCTAACAATCTGTTTGTATTTTGCGTCTGCATACAATATACATTTTGATTGTTAGTGCCCTACTTATAAAGTGTAATGAATGTTTGAACTGTGCATTCTAAATAGGCTGCGTGTACGAGGTAAAGCCGTTTGGTTTGTTGTGTAAAGCGGCATTGTATAGTCGTAATGTTATTAATGTGGTACGAGTGTCGTGACCATTTTCCTGCTTTTCTAAGAGTGTATGTTGTAGGTCGTAGTGTGATGTGTAAAGTGCTACGCGCTCATTGCTTAAGTGCTGCGAGTTTAACGGCTCGTGTCCTAAGTGCTCCGAGATTAACTGCTCGCCTCGCTGGCAATGCGCTAAGTCTTACGCACCATGCAAACAGCGTGACGAAGTCGTGTAGTTAGACAATTATAATATGTGATGGTATAACAGTATCAATGCATTACATTGTGATAAATTAGCTAATAATGTCAGTTAGTAAAGTTTTTTTAGCACAATGTAACATTAATTTCTACTGATATATCACAAAACTAAATCTGGGCTATGGCCATTACAGTATAGCCTATTTGATTTACTGGGCAATAAACTTAATCAAACTAAATATATGCATACTTTTCCCCTAATAAACCTAATGGATGAATCCATGTTTATATACATATAGTATAACTGTAAAAAATGCTTTACATTGTGATAGTATAGATTATAATGTCAGTGCCCTGGGTCAGGTTAAGTTATCTGTTTCAGAGCTGGTTTTCAGCTTCTAGGGTAAGTATAATTCAGGATTGCTTTGCAGTATAATTAAATGATAGTACAAAAAAAATGATTGGGCTAAAGAAAAACATTTTTAACCACATCATTAATTACTACTGATATATCACAGATGTGTGCTATGGCCATTACAATGTATCACATATAGTGATGTCGCGAACATAACATTTTCGGTTCGCGAACCGCGGACGCAAATTTCATCAAATGTTCGCGAACCGGGGCGAACCGCCATAGACTTCAATGGGCATGCAAATTTCAAAACCCACAGGGACTCTTTCTGGCCACAATAGTGATGGGAAAGTTGTTTCCAGGTGGACTAACACCTGGACTGTGGCATAGTTGATGCAGAGTCTGGTTTTAAGCCATAAAGGGCATAAATCACCTAACATTCCTAAATTGTTTGGAATAACATGCTTTAAAACATCAGGCATGATGTTGTGTCGATCAGGTAGTGTAAGGGTTACACCCGCTTCACAGTAACAGACCAATCTCCCTGTTTAATGCACCACAAACAACCACAAACAGTCTCTTTGCACAACCGCAAACTCCCCATTTGCACAAGGTTGGATACCAAGCTAGCCATGTCCCATTCCTTGTCCTCACTGATGTCATTGAAGGTCTCTTCCTCCACCCAGCCACCAAGGGTCCCCGAAAGGTGACAACAAGCCCCCTGGGACGCCTGCTGTGTTTGGTCTTCCACCTCCTCAAAGCCACCTTCCTCCTCTGACTCCTCTTCTTCAGACTCCTCTCTCTGCGTTGCCTCTGTCTGCGTTATTATAAGGTGTGTACTGTTAAGTAGTACTATTCCTATCGGTTTAATCCCTGTTACGTCCACTATTAGGGGACGTGTATATGGCATTGATTTTTGGAACAGGGAGATGGAAAAAGATGCTTGGTCGGACCTCCTACTTCAAATTTGGGGCACTGCACGTGCAATGTAATGTGCCACCAGATAGGAGTGGTGTATTAAGTTGTACTATTTATTCCTATCAGTTTGATACCTGTTACGTCACCTATCAGGGGACGTGTATATGGCATGGATTTTTGGAAGCGGGAGATGGAAAAAGATGCCTGGTCGGTCCTCAAATTTGGGGCACTGCACGTGCAATCTAAGGTGCCACCAGATAGGAGTGGTGTGTTCAGTTGTACTATTTATTCCTATCGGATTCAATAAAGCCAATAAACCTGGCCCGTTACTAGCCAGGAAACTACAAACCAAAACAACACAAAATAGGATACTTCAAATTAAGACCTCGAAGGGAGAAAAAACAACAAACCCAAATAAGATCCAGAAGATTTTTACAAAATTTTATAATACCCTTTATACGGCAACAAAACACATAGATCTACACAAAATGAGGGGATTTCTTAATTACTGTGATCTCCCCTTAATAGAAGAAAATGACTTAGAGACTTTAAATGCCAAAGTGACCCTAGAGGAAGTGAGAAAAGCAGTCCAGAACCTCAAACCTGGTAAGTCACCAGGCCCAGACGGTACACCAATTTATATTATAAAAAATGTATAGACATATTAGGCCCGCACTTGGTCACTCTAACAAAGTTCTAGAAGGCAAGCAAACACCAGCAGAGCTGGAAAGGGCAGATATCGCTCTAGTCCCTAAGAAGGGTCGAGATGCCCTAGAACCAAAAAACTACAGGCCAATATCGTTACTAAACTGTGAAACAAAGATCCTGTCAAAAATAATAGCATATAGAATGTCATCCTTCTTGCCTAAGTTAATACATAATGACCAAGTAGGCTTTTTCTGCCACAGGCAAGCGGGAGACAACATTAGAAAAGTCATGAACCTACTGTACCACACCAAAGCCTCTAAAATTCAAGCCTGTCTTATGGCCTTTGACATTGAAAAAGCGTTTGATTCCATGGAGCTGACTTACCAATACGCCACGCTTGAAAAATTTGGTATTAAAGGCCATTTCATAAGTCTCATACACTCATTATACAAATCATCCAGGGCAAGGTTACAGATTCCTGGGAGATGAGAGATCCTTAATTAAAATAGAAAGAAGAACAAGACAGGGGTGCCCCCTTTCTCCCCTTCTATTCGCAATAGCAATAGAACCCCTGGCTCAGACAATTAGGGCCAACGCTGGGATGACAGGCATAAAAATAGGCCATCACCATTTCAAAACTTGTCTATTTGCAGAAGACATGCTGTGTATGCTCTCAAACCCTACCCAATCGGTCTCAGAGTTGATTCGAACTATGGAGGAGTTTGGTCAGTTTTCTGGCCTTAAACTGAACATAGAGAAGACAGAAGCACTAGCGATTGACTTAACAGCAGTAGAGAAGCAGGGTCTCCAAGAGAAGTTTAATATTAAGTGGGATAAGAACCACATAAACTACCTGGGAATCCGACTAAACCCCTAAGCTAGATGACTTGTACAAAGCCAACCACTCCAAACTTTATAAAACAATAATTAATGACCTGAGTAAATGGACAAAGTATAGGTTATCATGGCTAGGGAGAATAAATATGATAAAAATGAATGTCCTTCCTAGGTTGCTCTACATATTTCGAACACTCCTGATCGCGATTAAATAAAAAGAATTAGAAAATATTCAAAGGAAAATATTTCAGTTTATCTGGAACCACTCTCCCTCACGCATCACAAAGAAAATGATGTACCTTCATAAGTCAGAGGGGAGACTTTCGTGTCCAAACTTAAAATATTACCACTAGGCAGCTCAGTTATCTTTCCTCCCAATAGCACATTCTATAGGGCATCAACCGGCCTGGGTGTATTTAGAGTACCACACTTTAAGGCCCTTAACCTGGGACAAGGTGGCTTGGCTATCAGAATTGCCTCAGAGCCTTAAAAACTCGCCATACCCCCTAATCAGACACTCACTATCATACTGGAAATGGGCCAAGAAACACACGGGTTTGTTCCCTGGATCCACCCAAATGACCCCAATTCTTGACCACCCTCAGGCCCCGAAACACATGAGCACAACATCACAACACTGGTGGAGGTCAAGGAAACTAGATAGACTGAGAGACTGGTTAGTAAAGGGCCAGATGCTCACCTATGAGGAACTGAGGGACAAGCATGAGCTACCACTGTCAGAACATTACAATTACTGTAGGCTGAGGCATTTCACACACTCCCTGACCCAGAAACAGGGGACACCGGTCTTAAATTGGTTCTCCAAAATTTGTAAAGATAAACCTCTATCAAAGGGGATCATTGGGTCGCTTTACAAATATAAAACATTTGTTCATGGGTGAAGCGACACTGGGAGAAGGACCGGAGTGGGGGAGCCCTGGAGACCCTTCAGAAGCAACTGGCGGCAAAATCATCCCAGGAAAGGAGAGGTCGCTTACTGAAGCCTGCCCTAGGGTAACCCAAGGGTGATTGCCCAGGTTAGATATTGTCAATAAAAAGCTAATACTGCTGGAGGGATGATAGCTAATAGGACTTTGATGTTTCCTGCAGATATACTCTTTACTATTGTCTGTTTTACCATGTTTTAGGTATCTCTTAAATTGCAATCACAGTAAAAAATAAGAAAAATTATTATCCTAAAAAGTAAAAATAAGAAGGACTAGCCAGCTAACTTTCCCAAAATGTCTTTATTGTAAATATGTATTTTTGCACAACTGTTATGCAAGACTGTTCAAAAATGCTTTATTTTTCATTACATGCTGTACGCCTTCTGACAATAATAGAATTTAAATGCAAAGATTAGGTATTGTTGCAGCAACCAGAAAAATTGATGTTAGTTTGCCATGTAGAAAGTGCCCTAAAACATTGCATCTTGAACCCAAGTTGGTGGCGGATAAGTCACACAAGTCATCCGGCATTCAGGGATAAAATACAGCAGCGTTTGGACCATTATTAGCTCAAGGCAGCTCATCTATCAGGCCTTTTTGTAATCGAATGTATCGCCCACTGTCAGTCCCTTCCGGATCCATCCCTTTATCTTAATAAAGCTGAGGTAATCTAGACTTTTTTGACATAGGCGACTTCTCTTCTCAGTGACAAAACCACCTGCTGCACTGAAGGTCCTTTCTGACAGGACACTTGAAGCGGGGCAGGACAGAAGATCTATGGCAAATTGGGATAGCTCAGGCCACAGGGCAAGCGTGCACACCCAGTAGTCAAGGGGTTCATCGCTCCTCATAGTGTCGATATTTGCCGTTAAGGCGACGTAGTCTGTTACCTGGCGGGCGAGTCGTTCTCTGAGGGTGGACCCTGAAGGGCTGTGGCGATGCATAGGACTTAAAAAGCTCCGCATGTCCTCCATCCACAACACGTCTGTAAAGCGTCCTCTCCTTGCCGGCGTGGTCGTGGGAGGAGGAGGATTACGTTCACCTCTTCCGCTGTTAGATTGCCGTTGTGCTGTGACATCACCCTTAAACGCTGTGTAAAGGATACTTTTTAATTTATTTTTGAAGTGCTGCATCCTTTCCGACTTGTGGTAATTTGGTAACATTTCAGGCACTTTCTGCTGATACCTGGGGTCTAGTAGCGTGGACACCCAGTACAGGTCGTTCTCCTTCATCCTTTTTATACGAGGGTCCCTCAACAGGCACGACAGCATGAAAGACCCCGTTTGCACAAGGTTGGATGCCGAGCTAGTCATGTCCCGTTCCTCGTCCTCAGTGATCTCACTGAAGGTATGTTCTTCCCCCCAGCCACGTACAACACCACGGGTACCAGATAGGTGACAACGAGTACCCTGGGATGCCTGTTGTGGTTGGTCTTCCTCCTCCTCCTCTAAGCCACATTCCTCCTCTGACTCCTCTTCCTCACAATCCTCTTCCAGCATTGCCGCAGGTCCAGCAAGCAATGCTGATAAGGCTGTTTCTGGTGGTGATGGTGACCACAACTCTTCCTCTTCACGCTCATCTACGGCCTGATCCAGCACTCTTCGCAGGGCACGCTCCAGGGAGAAAAGAAATGGTATGATGTCGCTGATGGTGCCTTCAGTGCGACTGACCAGGTTTGTCACCTCGTCAAAAGGACGCATAAGCCTACAGGCATTGTGCATGAGCGTCCAGTAACGTGGCAAAAAAATCCCCAGCTCCGCAGAGGCTGCCCTAGCACCCCGGTCATACAAATACTCGTTAACGGCCTTTTCTTGTTGGAGCAGGCGGTCGAACATTAGGAGTGTTGAATTCCAACGTGTCGGGCTGTCGAAAATCAAGCGCCTCACTGGCATGTTGTTTCGCCGCTGGATATCTGTAAAGTGCACCATGGCCATGTAGGAACTCCTGAAATGGCCACACACCTTCCTGGCCTGCTTCAGGACTTCCTGTAAGCCTGGGTGCTTATCCACAAAGCGTTGTACAATCAGATTACACACATGTGCCATGCACGGCACATGTGTCAACTTGCCAACATTCAATGCCGCCAACAAATTTCTTCCGTTGTCACAAACCACTTTGCCAATCTCCAGTTGGTACGGAGTCAGCCACTGATCCACCTGTGCGTTCAGGGCGGACAGGAGTGCTGGTCCGGTGTGACTCTCTGCTTTCAGAGAAGTCAACCCCAAGACGGCGTGACACTGCCGTATCCGGGATGTGGAATAGTACCTGTGGAGCTGGGGGGGTGCCGTTGATGTGGAGCAAGACATAGCAGCAGCAGAAGAAGACTCAGCCGAGCTTTTTATGGAAGAGGATGGAGTAGGAGGAGTAGAGGAGGTGGCAGCAGACCTGCCTGCAAGTCGTGGCGGTGTCACCAACTCCTCAGCAGAGCCACGTATTCCATGCTTGGCAGCCGTCACCAGGTTTACCCAATGCGCAGTGTAGGTGACATACCTGCCCTGACCATGCTTTGTCGACCAGGTATCAGTGGTCAGATGGACCCTTGCCCCAACACTGTGTGCCAGAGATGCCATTACTTCCTTTTGCACAATCGAGTACAGGTTGGGGATTGCCTTTTGTGCAAAGAAATTTCGGCCGGGTACCTTCCACTGCGGTGTCCCAATAGCTACAAATTTTTTGAACGCCTCAGACTCCACCAGTTTGTATGGTAAAAGCTGGCGGGCTAAGAGTTCAGACAAGCCAGCTGTCAGTTGCCGGGCAAGGGGGTGACTTTGTGACATTGGCTTCTTACGCTCAAACATGTCCTTGACAGACACCTGACTGTGGGCAGAAGAGCAGGGACTGCTCAGGGCGAGACACGGAGTGGCGGATGGTTGAGAGGCGGGCAAGCAGGGCAGCAGTGGTTGACGTGGCTGAAGATGCTGGACCAGGAGGAGGATGGCGGCTTTGACTTTGTGTGCTGCTTGTACTCATGTGTTGATCCCATAGGCGTTTGTGATGTGACATCATGTGCCTTCGCAAAGAAGTTGTACCTAGGTGGGTGTTGGACTTCCCACGACTCAGTTTCTTTTCGCACAGGTTGCAAATGGCATCGCTGTTGTCACAGACAGACACACAAAAAAATTGCCACACTGCTGAGCTCTGCAATGACGACATTCTGGTGGTGGCAACAGCATGCGTTGACTGGCGTGCTGTCTAGCTGACCCCGGGTGCCGATGCATGCTGTCTGACTGTGCCACTAGCTACTTTGGACGACCTCCCCCTGCTTCCAACTTGTCTCCTCCTCCTCTCTGTCTCCCCATCTGAACTTTCCTCCTGTTCTTCTTCTTCTATCCATGGACGCATCGTCATCATCAACCACTTCACTTGTATCTGACAACTCAACAAAGGAAGCAGCACCGGGTACAACATCATCATCATCAGACCATACGTCCATGTGTGTAATGCTGCCTGACTGGGACATATCCCTGTTATCTACATCCTCTGGCACTTATGTTTGAGCATCACTCATTTCTTCCAACGGATGTGTAAATAACTCTGCTGACGGATCAAGTTAAGCGGCTGTGGTGCTAGTGTTGGTGGTGGCGACAGGCAGGGGGAGTGGTAACTGGAGAGGTGCCCGAAGCTAAGCTGGAGGAGGATGTTGCGTCTAGGTACCGAGCGGAAGCTGTAGAAGATTGGGTGTCCTGTGTTAGCCAGTCAACCATGTCCACAGAACTTTTTTCAAGTTCAGGGTACGTGGCCTCTGAAAACTGGGCATTATTCTAGGGCCAAAGGGAATCACAGCACCACGACGGCCCCTGCGGGGTGGCCTGCCTCTGCCTGTCATTTTTTTTTCGATTAGTAGTACTATGCGTGCAAGCTACTGTGACACCAGATATGAGTGGCACTGTGCACTGGCAAAAGTTGGCACAGTAGACGCAATAGGCCTCACACACACGCCTGTAGGCAGGCAACTGATATTCAATCGATTACAGTCAAAAAAGTGTTGCTTTATTTCACTGAGCACAATATAAGCTGTGAGCCTGACACAGGCAGGCAACTGAAATTAGATTAAAGGAAAAAAGGGTTGTTTTTTTTTCAATGTATGGTACACCAACTATGACTGGTGAAACAGCGCAGAATATTAGATGTGAGCCTGACACAGGCAGGCAACTGAAATTAGATTACAGGGGAAAAAATGGTTGTTTTCAATGTATGGTACACCACCAGGTATGAGTAGTGAAAATAAGCACAATATACGCTGTTAGGTGTTAGCCTGTCACACACACACGCTGGCAGGCAGGCATATGCAATTAGATTACACAGAAAAAAAAAATTAAAAAAATAATTGATGTTCTAGCACTAAAAAGGGCTTTTTGGGTTGCTGTCCTTGCAGCAGATATCAGATGAGTCCTTCAGTTCTGTAGTGGAAGCTAAATACACAGCCTGGCTATCTATTTCCCTATTAAATCTCCAGCAGCTACACTATCTGTCCTCTCGAATGCAGCTTCAGAATGATTCTAAAATGGATGCTGTTCTTCAGATGGAAGGCTCTGGAAGGGAGTGTATGCTGCTGATTGGCTGGAATGTGTCTGCTGACTGTGAGGTGCAGGGTCAAAGTTTCCTAAATGATAAAGAATAGGGGGCGGACCGAAAAGCGCATGTGTCCGCCGTCCGCTGCGAGCGCGAAAGAGCAGGCGAACTGTCCGGGACATCTCTAATTGTAATTGATCAGCTAATTAGAAATCCTCATCCTATCCAATCCTGTCCAATTTAGCCTTAGGTACTGTATTAAAATCTTCTACAATCATTAATGGTAAGTCTTCAAGTGAGAGCAGTCTAGTCAAAATTCTATCAAAGAAGGCTGGTTGACTCTGATTCAGGGCGTATAAATTACATAATATAAATTTACATAGGCTCATGTAATTCCACATCTAATTCTATATGTTGTCTCTGATATTCAAGCCTGTTTCTAAATATAATTGCAATACCTTTATTTTCTTCTCATATTTTGTATATATCACTTCCTTAACCCAATCTCTTTGCAATTGTTTATGTTCTTTAGTGTTTAAGTGTGTTTCTTGCAGAAGTACTATATGAATACCAGCTTTCTTAAATGATGACAAGACTGCTCTACGTTTAATTGGGGATTTGATTCCACCAACATTCCAAGTTACTATCTTACACATATAAATATTATCAAATAGTACATTTCATCAAAATACCAACGTTCCTGATTTTTTAGTCCTAATTACTTTGTATTCAACAGAAATATATTAATTTACAAACAAATATACATAAGTACAAACTAAAATATCAGTACTCAAGATAGATAGGAAGGTATTTAAACAGAAGAATCTTATTTTTCTGCCTCATTATTTCTCAGATATTTAAGGGCTTCAGCTGTCTTGTTAAATAGAATTACCCTTTTCTCTGTTTCTATCAATAATTTAGATGGATACAACAATCTAAATGTTTCCTTTTATTCCTAAAGAATTTTACAACAATCTGAAAATGATTTCCTTTTTCTAGACACCTCAGCTGAATAATCATTAAATAGCCTTCATATGTAATACTATCAAGTTTCTTTTAGTTTTTTAAAAGTTGTATTTTTTCTTGAAAGCTAAAAATGTTATCATAACAGTTCTACCAGCCTTTAAACCATTCGTTGTTCACTTTTCTGTACGTACCCTATGAGCACTTTCCATTTGTAATGGGCAAACAGAGGGATTCCTATAGATTAGTTTAGGAAGCTCTACAGGAGAAAATGTTAACAAATTATTTGCTCTAAATTGATTCTGGTAAACCAATTAATCTCAAATTATTATGCCTACTCCTGTTCTCTAATTCTGTTTTATTCAAAAGATTCTTATTGTGTTGTACAAGATTTTGTATTTGTTGTTTCTGTGTTCCTATGATTTGTCTTTAATGTCTGAAATCCACTGTTCTGTCTTTGAAATTCGTTGATTAATTCTATTACTAATTTTTGATCCCTAAGGTTTTCAGGTGAAATTTCCATAGATAGATTTAAATATTGTCTGATTTATTTCTGATCTCTAAATTCTTTAGGTTTTTATTCTCTCTGTGATGAGGTTTTCTGTTTATTAGCATATGTGCCTGTTATTTCTAATGAGATTAATGATTTTCTTATTTATCCATCAAAAAGTAGTATAATTTATACTACTAGATCTTATTGGATATACATTGAACCATTGTCAGAATACAATTACTAAAAGATACTGTATTTATCGGCATATAACACGCACCTGCGTATAACACGCGCCTCATTTTAAGAAGGGAATTTCAGGGGGAAAAAAAAATTCAAATAAAGAACTTTGAAGCAAAATCCTCAACCTCAACCTCCCTCCTCATCCTCAACCCCCTCCTAAACCTCCCTCCTCATCCTCCGTCCTCAACCCCCTCCTCAAACCCCCCATCCTCAACCCCCTCCTCCACTCCCCCATCCTCATCCTTCTTCCTCAACCCCCCTCCTCAACCCCCCTCCTCAACCTCCCTCCTCCTCAACCTCCCTCCTCATCATCAACTCCCCTCCTCATCCTCAACCCCCCTCCTCATCCTCAACCCCCTCCTAAACCTCCCTCCTCATCCTCCGTCCTCAACCCCCTCCTCAAACCCCCCATCCTCAACCCCCTCCTCCACTCCCCCATCCTCATCCTCCTTCCTCAACCCCCCTCCTCAACCCCCCTCCTCAACCTCCCTCCTCCTCAATCCCCCTCCTCATCCTCAACCCCCCTCCTCATCCTCAACCTCCCTCCTCATCCTCAACCCCCTCCTCAACCTCCCTCCTCATCCTCCCTCCTCAACCCCCCCATCCTCAACCCCCTCCTCAACCTCCCTCCTCAACCCTTCTATCCTCAACCCCCTCCTCAACCCCCCATCCTCATCCTCCCTCCTCAACCCCCCTCGTCAACCTCAACCCCCCTATCCTCAACCCCCCTATCCTCAACCCCCCTATCCTCAACCCCCCTCCTCAACCTCAACCCCCCTCCTCAACCTCCCTCCTCATTCTAAACCCCCCTCCGCATTCTAACACCCCCTCCTCTACCTAAACCCGCCTCCTCAACCTAAACCCCCCTAAATACCTCCCCCTCACTTACCTGCTTCTGCTCCGGCCTCCGCTCCTTGACTCGGTGACGTCACATGCGCGCCAGCACGCCACGTAATTAGCATATACCGGGTGCACCCGGTACATGCTAATAACGTGGCGCGCATGTGACGTGACCGGGTCAAGGAGCGGAGGCCGGAGCAAGTGATGGGGAGGTATTTAGGGGGGTTTAGGTTGAGGGGGGGGGGTTTAGGTTGAGGAGGAGGGGGGTTTGGGTTGAGGAGGGAGGGGTTAGAATGCGGAGGGGGTTTAGAATGAGGAGGGAGGTTGAGGATGAAGAGGGGGGAGGTAATATCGGCGTATAACACGCACCTATCATTTGCCCCCTATTTTCAGGTAAAAAAAGTGCGTGTTATACGCCGATAAATACGGTACATACAATCACTAAGAAAATCACTTATTAAAACTACAAAAAATCATAGTAATTTCTAAGAAAATGAGAAGAGAATTAACCTCACCAAAACTGACTAATCAATATACAATAACAATAACATTTGATGACAAATACAATATTCTCCAAGATCTTCATGTAAGTCCTCCTAAAGTAACTACCGATGTAGAAACACCCAATAGTAAATGAGACCGTCATCATGAAGTCAGTAAAACATGGCTTTCAAACCACAATCTGTTACAATTTTGAAGTCCAATTTGCGAACGGATTCGTAATCCATAAAACTTGCGATATTAAAAAATCAATATATCTACTATTTTATTCCATGCAAGTTCAATTATATGTATTTACCCATTGATTTCCGGGATCGATAATAAATGGAAATTACATATAAAAAAAAAATGTTATTGCAGATTTGCAAGCTTGAGAGTGTTGTGCAATTAATTATAATATCTTTCATCGCTTTCCCTGTGTTTTGAAATACAGTAGTGTGTTTATATTTGCTTTTACAGTGCTACGAACAGGTGTTTAACCCCCTTACTAGTCCTGACTAGCACTACATATGGGATTTACAGGTGTGACAACAATTGCGGGCTTGAGGAAATGTAGCAATTTAATAGCAATTTGCGATTGCAACATTTACGTGGTTGAAAGATCAAAGGCTTAGCTGAGTGAGAGTCACGATTTTGGCAACCGCAGTTGCTTTTCAACCTGTAATCCACAAATATTTTGCGGGTAACTAAAAGGGGCTAATTTAATAACATTAACTTTTGCGGGCTTCAGTAACTACAATTTGTGGAATTTAAGCCCATGGACTTTTTTGATACATTCATTATTGACAGGTTTGAAGGCAATTGCGGGCTTGTTAAATTGTTGCAATTGAATATGGATTTTGCGTCTTTAGCACTGAAAGATGTTGTTACATCGAAATGCGCCAGGCTACGTGTGATGCTGCATGGGTCCTCTAGCGGGCCGTGTGTTTAGCGTCCTCTGAGCCCTGAGAGCTTTTAGCTAGATGAACCCTTTACTGAACTTTATTGAGTCCCTAATGTGCCAAATGTGATTCCCCTTACCCCTACAACCTTAGAGGGCCTTCTACAGATAGGGACAAAGTGGTGTGGTCCTGTTTTGGTGGTCTGGTGGATGCATTGATTTACATGTGGGGATGTAGGTATAGAGTACTCCATGTTCAGAGAAGAAGCTTTATTCCTCAGAATTTAGATAATGCCTGTTATTTAAGAGGTAATCTGGTCCTGTCCAATATAACAGGCCACTGATATATTCAGAGCTTCCAAACCCATATTACTGTTTCAAGAAGGGCTAGGAGGCCTCCGTTCCCCTTGCGCCAGGCCCAAGTGTGGATCCCAACTGGATCAATACACAAGCAAATACTCCTCCTTTAAAGTAGGTCTCTACCGCTCTCATTGGTTAGAAGTCTGCTGTGCCTCGCTTGATCTCCTGCCGCTCTCACCACCTAGGAAACTGCAGCACCGCATTGGATCACTGCCTGCTCTCACCAGCTTAGTGGTTGCTGGAGAGTTTATTTTTCTGGATTTAATCCATTTTGATCAGACAGATTTTGTCAGTAATAGGAATTCCATAAAGAACATCAGAATAGCTTATTAGCTATTCACTAAGCTGCCATAACGCAGCATATCTCAAAAATAAGCACAACTCTTCCCATATGTAACATAAAATAAACATTATTTACAGCTGTTAATTACATACATTCTTTGACTCAATAGTCATGCAATAGGGACAACCCTAATTATTCCTCTCTATTACACTTAGTTTACATTTTGCAGTCAAAACCAGGTTCATTCAGCAGTTTAAAGGTATACCCATCATCAAATTAAATATGTGCCTGCTATACCCACCATTATTTCTATACTTCAATAGTATTTGCTAATTTGCAGAACACAAAATCAATATCCAGAAATAAGCAATACTTTGAAACCCCATCTTCTCTAAAACACAATCTTTACTTGTTTTAGGAAAATATACCTTACACATTAAATACCTTTGGTTAAAAGTACCCATAGACATCTACAACAGTATACCTTAAATGTGTCACTGATTAAAGACTTAATGAAAAAGGTAAATTACTGTAACAAGTTGATAGTCTGGTTTATGTAACAATATGCTGTCATAAAATCAAATAATTGTAATAGTTTCGCTAACAGAAAACAACCTGTTAATCCAAACTCTACCTTTATTCTAAAATGACTTCGGAAGCACAATAAGTTCAATACGTTGCTACTGAGAGTTTACAAGGGCACTGGACAGTCATTGGCATAGAGGCCCAAAATATTTTGGGGGGGGGATAATTTTAAAGAGACCAAAAAAACTGTGGCCCTGAGTGTTTCAGTTCAGCTCTACTACCAGGACAGGCAGCCTCCAAGGGAAAAGGACCAGCTAATCAACAATTATAAAGAAAACATACAACAGAACATTACGCAATATAAATAAATCGAGTTAGAATATGAAAGGACGAGTACTTATCCACCACCAATGGAAGCAATTATCTGAGACTATTCAAATTCTCCTGGTATCCCCCCTAGTCCAATACGAGATGAATGATGAGCTGCTATCCTGAAGACTTGCAGACCTCCCTGCAGAGTAAGTCACTTTGATGAAAACGTTTTTGGAGAAGAGGAAAACAATAGGGAAAAAATAGAAATAAAAATATGGTGAAGTAAGTTTGGGTTATTTGAATACATGCATAAATATTGTTCTTACAAAACATAAAAACTGGCTACTTTATATTAAAACCGTCAATTATTAAGCATAAAATGTATGTAGAACATATTTTAATGTATGTATTATGGCAGATTATTTACACTTTTGTTACACTTTTGTGAGCTTTAAATTAATCATTATTATTTATCTCAACAAGACTTTTAATAGTTTCGCTAACAGAAGATGACCTGTTAATCCAAATTCTACCTTTATTTCAAAATGACTTAAGAAGCACAGTAAGTTTCTACTGAGATTTTATTTGCTAACCCATATCCCTAAAGATTATTTTGTGTAATATCCCACAGCTCATAATGCGTACTCATTCAATATGATGAAGAGCAGTTTATCGTAGTTAGTCCTAATTATTATTATAATTAATAGTGTCAACAACAAAAAAGGGAGAAATAAATATTTGTATTTTTTTCTTTTTTTATTGAAAGATTTGGACATACAATTTTTTAAAAGACACATAAACAAAGAGCGTCTTGCAAATTCTTAAACATCAATTCCAAAAATGACATTCATAGACAAATCAGACATACTTCATTCATATCACACTCATCCGATTAAATAAGCTCTACTTATGGGTGAAATACGGTTTATAAACCTAATAGTAATAAACATTTACAGTTACTTTTTTCTAGCATCTAGTCTAAAGTATCCCAGATATCCCACTTAAGTTTATCATGCAATGTAAGTCCAGTTTCCGAGAAGTGTCTCTCTAGTTCCCTATAGTGTTCCACATTATATCCCTCCAAACAGGGGGATCCCTTTGTTTTTATCTTGCTACAATTAAAAGTTTAACAATTGTATAAACTTGAAACATAAAAGCTATTTCTTCTTTCTTGAAAATGTGGAATAGACCACTGTAAGGGGCAGGAGAAACAGCCTTCTCCAACACTGTATAAACAAAATCAAAACATTCAATCCAAAGTGTATTAATGTAAGGACAATCCCACCAAACATGAAGATAGCTGCCAATTAGTCCACATCCTCTTCATCATAATATATTGTAAATCTTGTGGGAGATCTGATATACTCAAACTGGTACAATATACCATTTATTAGATAGCTTGAAATACATTTCCCTCTGAGCAGCGTTTTTGATAAATCTGTTAGTATTTTTAAGGGCTTTAACCCAGCTTTCATATGTTAAGATTTTGCCTGTGTCAACTTCCCAAGTTTTCATACCCTTAGTTTTTATTTTTTCTAGTTCTAATGGAGTTATATTAAAACATCTTGATATCATTTGGGAAGAGTCACAGCTTTTAATAATTGATTCTAACCAATTAAGTTTCTTATTAAGTTTCTTCTTTATGCTGCAATCTCTTAAGGCGTGCAATAATTGTTCATATACTAACCATTTTTGTGGATGCATTCCTAGCTTGTCTATCATTTGGTTGAAAGTTGCTAACTCACCTTCTGTATACAAATCATTGAGAAATTGAACACCCTTACTAGTCCAATCTCTTGTCCAGGATATTTTATTAAATTTTTCTATTGTATTAATTGATGTGGTCATACTCAAAGTTGGTAAAGTTTATATTTTGTATTTATTCTTCTCCATGTATTCAAAATGTTTTTAACTGTGTATGCTTCCTTACTTATATAATCCTGTGGATATTTATCTACATAAATTAAAGCTTTTAAGTCTTCATTCTGAACTAGTGTCTTTTCTGTCTGATACCATGGGTAATTATTTTGTGGGTATAACCATTTTAATGAGTGAGTTAGCATTGTAGCTTCTTGGTATAGTTTTAAAACTGGATATGAAATACCACCTTGGACAAATCGTCCTGCCATTGCTCCTTTTTTCAACCTAGTATGTTTTCTCAAGTGAATAAATGTATCTATTACACTTTGAAATTTTGAAATCCAATATGAAGGAAAGTTAATTGCAAAACATCTAAGTATGTAGTTAATTTTTGGGAGAATTACCATTTTAATACAAGAGATTCTACCCGAGAATGAGAGTTTCAGATACCTCCATCCTTCTATAATTTCTTCTACTTTATGGTAAACTTTCTTACTGTTAATTTAAATAAATGTAGTTATTTCATCATCAAAATGAATTCCTAAATGCTTAAAGGTATTAGTTTCCCAATCAAAAGTATATTGATCAAGCAAAAACTTTTTTTCAGCATTAGAGTTATTTAACGTCATAATTTCTGATTTTTCTGTATTTAACTTATAGTTTGAAATAAAGCCATAATTCTCAATTAGTTTTAAAACTTGTGGAAGTGTTTCACTTGGGCGTGTGAGCGTCAACACAAAATCATCGGCAAACAAGGTTATCTTGTGCTCTTTCTCTCCCAACCTTATACCCTTCATGCTGGCAGTACTTCTTATAGCTTCTGCCAGGGACTCTATCAACAGTGCAAACAGGGTGGGAGAGAGAGGGCACCCTTGTCTTGTACCATTACAGATCTCAAAGGTTTGGGAATTAAAGCCTGTACTACTCACTGATGCAGATGGTGCTGAGTATAGTGCTCTTATGACATGTGAGCCAAATTTAGCCCAATTTCAATAATGTGGATTTTTATGTACTCCCACCCTACCAAATTCTTTCTCTGCATCTAAAGAGATGAGCAGGGTGGGAGCACCTGAAAATTTTGAATAAGCAATCAGATCCATTAATTTCCTGAGATTGTCAAGTCTGTATCTACCGGAAATTAATTCTGTTTGGTCGTTTGAAATCAGTTTATCTATAATTTTTTTCATTCTAACGACTAAAATTTTCAAATACAGCTTTAGGTCCAAATTCATTAAAGAAATGGGTCTATAATTTGTGATTATTTTTAGGAATCATAATTATGTTTGCTCTTAGCATCTCTTCTGGTATTTTGCCCAAATCTTTAAATTCATTAAACAATTTTTCCAAATAGGTACCCAAGATTGGGTGAAATAATTTATAAAAAGCGTTTGTATAGCCATCCGGGCCAGGTGTTGTTAAAATATTTATGACTTCAACCACTTCCTTTTCAATAATCGGTTTATTGAGTTTGTCTAAATCTGAACCAGATATCCTGGGTAATTTATACGTATCTAAAAACTTCGAAATATCTTCCTTTGTTTTTCTCTAAAGTTTTGGTAGTATTTGGCAAAAGCATTAGTTATTTCTTTTGAAATATAATTACCTTCATTCAATAAATATTATAGTCTTGGTCTAACATTTTTTTTTTCATTTTATTAACTAAGATTTTGCTTATTTTGTTGTCATGGTAGTAATACCTTTGCTGCATCCGCCATATTGTTTTATCCGAAAGTAATTGATTAATTGTATTTATTTGATTTTGATTTCTTTAAATATCTGTATATTTAATGTTGTTAGTGTTTTGTTTATTACTTTTCTCCAGGTTGTAAAGTTGAATTAATAATTTACCTAATGGGAGACCTCTATTCTTCATCGATTAAGCCTTCATTTTAATCAAAATGCCCGTTGTGAAGGCTTTCTGGGCTGTCCATATCATACTAATAGATGTTACTGACTTTGAATTGATGTAAAAAAAATACTATTTTTTTTCTCTCAAATATGCTTTCCTCTTTTCGCCTTCTAGTATTAAAGCATCTAGTTTCCAAGGTGGTCTTGTATATAAATCATTATCAAGTTTCATGTCCATTTTAATATAGGTGTGATCTAATAAAGTAATAGGGCCATGGGTAGGAGAAAAGTAAGAGTAGTCCCTTTGTACAGGATGTAAAATCCTTCAAGCATCATACATATGGTAATCATTTATTAGTTTTGTAAACTGTTGGGAATTGTTTTCCAATTTCGCTATATTTTTTATTATTTTCTGAGCTTTTCTGTCCAACTCTGCATAAACAATCAGATTGAAGTCTTCTGCTATTATGGAAGAACCAAAAGAATATTTTTTTAACTTTCTTAAATATTTGTTTTATAAATAAAAAAGTTGATTATCGTTTGGGGCATATACATTTATTAATGTAAATTTCTAGTCAATTATTTCTCCCACCCACAAAATAAATCTTAAGGAGACTAAGCCCTAAGGGTAATTTGCATAAACAGAAAAAACAAGTCAGAGATGCTCATCAGAGAAAGAACCAACCTTAATAGGTGAGTTCTATGGCCATGATACGCCACCCTGAGAGCAACCTCTTTTAGCTCACTTGAGCCCTTCACAGGGAGAAATATCCTGTAGTATATCAGTCTGGTCCCACTCAAAAGAGTGACCCAGCCCCGAAATACCAGGCAATTCTACCCTGAACAGAAGAAACAGCAAACCACAGACGCGTTTCGGCCTTTATGGGCCTCGTCAGTGAGGTGCAGCTGAACTCCCTAAGGCACAGTGAGCAAGGGGTCCACGTCTGGAGTCCCCTATTAACCTTAGGGAGACTAAACCCTAAGGGTAATTTGCATAAACAGAAAAACTAAGTCAGAGGTGCTCATCAGAGAACGAACCATCAGAGAGTGTCAATCCTTCATAAATCTACTATTTCAAACTTTTAAGTTATCAATTGTATCTTGGAGCCAAAACAAGCAAGTTTTCGATAAAATTATCTTTAGTTTGCAGCAGTTTGGCAATATCCCTTGTTATTTCTGTTACCACTCAGAAGATGATAAGGTTAAAGGCCTTACAGATTTAGCATTTTTTTTCTAGTGTAATATTCCAGGTGCTTAAAAGTTCTTCTCCCTTACTTGGAGTACTGATTTTGTGCCAGCGGGAAGCTTTTGAAACTGAAAGTCCCCCCTGGAAGATCCATTTGTAAATGAGTCCTTCATTCCTTAGAGCTTGAGTAATCGTTCCAAATTGTTTCCGTCTTAATAATGTTGCTGCTGATAGATCTGAAAAAATCCTTATGCTTTCGTATGGAGCTTCCAAGATCTTTATTTTGAGGCTTGCTTTTATTATAGCTTCTTTAGTTGTCAAGTGATGGCATTTTACTATGACATCTCTTGAGATTTTGTTATCTAAATATAAAGGCGTAGGGATTCTATGACAGGCATCTAGTCTACTTTCTTCTTGTGAGAGTGTAGGGACCAGTGTGAAAAATAACTTGCTTAGATATGCCTTTAAGTCCTCATTCGTGATATGTTCTGAAATTCCTTTAATCCTAAGGATACTTCTTCTGGCCCTGTCTTCCAGATTCGCCATTTTGTTGGTTAAATCATTAAATCTTTCTTCTAATTTTGTTGAATTAGATAATAACGTGTTATGATCTGTTGCTAGTTTGTCAAACTTAATTTCCAAATCTGATATTTTGTTATTAACTTCTTTAATTGCTTTTGAATGTTCCAAAATTTGAGACTTGATATCAGACATAAAATTGATCTGGAAGTCTTGAAGTAGTTTTCCCATCTTTGTAACAGTGAGTTGATCCTCTTGTTCTTCAGACTCATTGTTAGAAGATTTTTCTGATGTAGTGGTTGATTTTGAGTTAGAAGTCTTGTTCAGCACTCAAATTAAGGAAAAAGAAATAGACAAACAAGGGAGAGAGATGGGAGAGGAACACATGGCTTAAAATCTACTGTTCATGTTTTGCTAATCTACCAGTATTATTTCATTGCATAACACCAGCATCCCCCACCTCACTATCATATCACTGAATAACACAGGCTTCCTCCCATCTCGCTATTATATCACTACATAACACAAGCTTTCCCCCCTCTCACTTCCCTCCAATTTTAATCGCTACATGATAATTTACTAGGGCATAATAGTGTGAGGTTTGGTGGGATATGGGTGATGATGGAAGAGAAGAGAAATTGAAGAGGAATTAGTGAAGAGCGAGAAGTAAAAGACTGAAAGAAGAGGTAGAAGGGGAGAAAGAAGAAAAATGAATAATAAAAGAAAAACAGAATAAAGAGTAACATTCAGTTGAAAAGATATGAATGTATCTACTGCAAGAATAAAAAACTACACGCCTTGCAATGCCTTTCCCCCCTCTACTTGCTGCTCAAAGCTGTCTCTTTGCCCCCTCTCCCTGCCTTGTGGCTTTTTTCCTTTATCTCCCTCCCCTGTGTCATCCATCTCCCCCCACCCCTATGTCTCTTTCCTTCTTACTCCCTCCTCTATACTCCTGTTTGCGTGTCTGAAACCATCTGCGGGCTTAGGAAATTGATTAATTTCCTGAAGGCCGAAATGTGTTTCGGATTTATGGGCTTCAAAAAAATTACGGCTTTACGGACAACATTTTTTTTCTCTAATAGCCATTTTCGTCATGCCCAAAGATGCCTAATTAAAGATAAAATTAGCTTGCAACCTTACTTACAGGTTCCCTACCTCTCCACCTGTGGTGTGTGAGGTTTTGAGCTAATTTGGTAATTAATATGGGTCTTTTGGCGACCCCCGAACGGCTTCCAAGTTACGGGCTTGAAAGAAATGGCTGCCATTAATAAAGCCAACTTTTTTTAAGTCTTTCAAAGTCTTGCAGGCCTTGCTATGAGCAGCTTTGTAGCTCATTGTGAGCCTTTTTCTAAGTCTTGCGGGCCTCGCAATGAGCGCCTTTGGCGCTCATTGCAAGCCTTTTTCTAAGTTGTGTGGGCCTCACGGCACGCATCGCGGGCCTCGCGATCAGCACCTTCGGCCTTTGGCGCTCATTGCTCATGCGCAACCCGTCATTTTTTACATTGCGTGACGAAAACTGGCAATTACGACAACTATTATATGTGATTGGTCCTCGCACTAACTAATGCCACTACTTTTGCATTAAGGTTTTTATGTATATTTGTTTCTCAAAATACAGTTATGCAATCTCTGAAATTGAGAAGTTAATTTTCTCAAGGTCAAAAACATTCAAGACTGTATATATATATATATATATATATATATATATATATATATATATATATTACCTTCTATAATTAATACCGAACAGTCATATACTTTGTACAAATCCCATAGTATATTAAAGCAAGACAAAGATCATCAGTCCATACTATTATTTATGCAAAGGTGTTCTTCGGGCTTGTACATCTCCTGCTTACGCAAGATGCTTCCAGTTTGGTTAAAACTCTTCTGTCACTGTTAGCAAGGTTCAGCTGTCTCAACCCTTGATCCATGCATCCTAAACCAGGTCCATCTACTTACATTCCCCATAACCTGTTATCAGAGACCCCATCCAATAGTATAATGCAGAATAAAAGACAAGGACATCAGATTGGTATAGAACAGACCACAGCTTTATTAACAGCAAACAAAGTAACAGCAGTGCATGCTCAAAACAAATAATTCATTAATTGCTAGATAAAGCAGATGAGAGGAGGGAACAACGAGGAGGAACAAACAAGGCAATTTCCTGGAACCCTGTGCCCAGGAGAAATAAAGACAAACCCTGACGAACATACTCATAGAACCTAAAACACTGATACCTCCTCGAAATGAGCAAGGACTCTAGTCACAATGCCATGTTCAGAAACTGGAATGATAGTCACCGCCACAAAAAAGAGCTAAAGTTTGTTTTATTACCTCAGCTACGGAAAAGTTAAACACACTAAGTCCCAATTTGTTGAGATGGACCCTATCTCTTAAGTAAAAGGGGGAGGCCTCAGTAATCTCCAAGTCGTCCCTATGCCTGATGGATACACACCCAGTCATCTGATAAAATGGGCTATGATTATGTTTATCTTATTTTTTATTTTATTTATCAAGCTCGGTTAGCTGTGGTTCTCCAGCCCTTCTTCAAGCCTTTGATTGTTTGGTGTACAATAAAACATTTGGTAACATTCTCCACATCTTGTCACTTAAACAGGAAAATTGAGGCAGACATCTTACACACCAGGGCAGTGGGGGAATTTCTCTGAGCATAGTCATGTAATATAAAGGCAAGGAGAATATCAAAATCCATTCCGTGTCAGTAAAGCATTTGCAGATCTCTTAACCAGATTCCATTGATGCCATATTAATTGATAACAATTCCAAGTATTGGGAGCCAAGGAGTTGTGAATTCAGTATTCTATACCCAGGATCCTAATTTCTATTAGAAGAGATGTAGGCCAAAGGTCTCTTCAGGGACGTGCTTTCTGAAACAACTGACACTGAAAACGTGAAGGAGCATTAGCAAGATATTTTGATAACCGGACACATAAACTGCTGTGCAAAATACATTGCAAACATTTTAAAACCATATGCCTAAGGAGGCACATTACAAGTAGTAAAGAGGAAGATATAGTGTTGATGGTCTGCATGACTCCTAGATTAGCCCAATGAAATACCACGTGATGGTTAGGCACCTGCTCCCCCCATATGAACACAGACACGACTATAGGGAATAGATCCAAGAAAGCCACATTTTTAAGTAACCTCAAAAGGTTCCAATCACGTGGCCAAGGTTTGGCACAGCAATGCCCTTGGAAATATGCAGCAAAATCTGTAGAACAAGCCGCATCTGTATGTAGGTGTAGCTGATAATTCAAAACTTATTCTTGAAGAATAAAGGTTCTCCCATAAAAATTCTGTAAAGCCACCCCAAACCCATAAGTCCTCCTTGTGCTTCCGTGTTATCCGAAAGTGGTGGTGGGGCAGAACAACGTCAGCCATCGCAAGAGACAAAAAACACCAAACTAAGCAGCCCATGGGCATTATTCTGCCTGCAAAATTTAATTTACCTGATGTGGATTGTAGGTCCCTGAGTGTATCCTTCTTTACATTAAGAACCAAAGAACCTGAATTTCTTAGATCAACAACTTTATTGGCTGGTAAATGACATTTGAAAGATGTATCAATGTTTTTGGTTAGCCGTTGTGTCCATGACCCTATGTACCAAAGCATGCCAGGAGCATCTTTCAGCCTCTGCCCCTCTGAGCTCCCTCAATATCCTTTTTATTGCTTCAAGTACCTCATCTATCCATATTGAATATTGCATACTAGAGCCATTCACTTCACAATGACTTTACATGAGATCCATTCTCTCTCCAACTACTAAATAACCTTCTAACATTTCACACCTTCCTACCTATGTAACTCTCACTTCTTTCCTTAACCTTGCTATTCCTTGTCTGCTCCTCTCCAGGTCTCTGCCTCTTAAATACCTGTTAGATTGTAAGTAGATAGTTTCCATTCTAGTAAGGTGTTTTGGGGAAAAGCACTTTTACAAGACTTGAAGCTCACAACAGGGCCCTCAATTTTCTACAGTTGGTAATATTTGTACAATGTTGTATATTTCCTTTTTCTTAACCCCTATACAATGCTACGGAATATGTTGGCGCGATACAAATAAAAGATAATATTATAATAATATCCATCTCTGCTTCTGCCATCCATTTCTTTGTGTCCCTTCAATCTTTCCCAGCATCAGAGTCTTCTCTAGAGAATCCTGTCTTCTCATGATATGGCCAAAATATTTGAGCTTTAGACTCATAATCAAACTCAACAACAAACAGAATGGATTGTTTTCCTGTAGTATTAATTGGATCTTCTTGTAGTTCATGGAAGTCTAAGCAATTTTCTCCAGTGCCACAATTTAAAGGTGTCAATTCTGCAGGTCTCATATGTGTTTGTTACTACTGGAAATACCATACAGTTGTGCTCAAAAGTTTGCCTACCCTGGCAGAAATTTAGAATTTTTTTAAAATTTATTTTTAAAATATGACTGATTATACCAAAAATTTCTTTTTTGAAGGATTGTGATCATATGAAGCCATTTATGGCCACTCGACTTCATCGTGCCTGAGTAATGCGCGGCGATGCATGCGCGCTCATGCATGTGATCCAGACAAAATCGCTCCTGTGAAAAAGCGCACCCTCGCATCCCTCCCACTCAGTGCCAGTGGCACAGTAACAGAATATATAGGGAGAGAGATGGACAGACATAGCAAGGATAGACATATAGAGGAGCCATATACATATATCTACCAGGCAACAGCTGGTACATGGCACAGTCACACAATATATAGGGACCAAAAGTGCTATTTTAGAAGAGGGGTCAACAAGGCCTATAGTGAAAAGTATACCATATCCACTGTGAAACATGGTGGTAGCTCAATGATGTAGCTAACTCTTGTGAAAATTGTGAAAATTGATGGCAAGATGAATTCAGCATGTTATCAGAAAATACTGGCAGACAATTTGCATTCCTCTGCATGAAGGCTGCGCATGGGACGCTCATGGACCTTTCTGTCATTGATGTAAAAGAGGGCAATACACAGTATTAAGGGCACGCACACTATTAAACAGGGTAATTTAATTGTTTTCTTTGTTGCCATGTTTTGTTTAATGATTGTGCCATTCTGTTAAAACCAACAATTGAATATGAATACCATAAGAAATAAAAGAAATGTGTTTTGCCTGCTCACTCAAGTTTTCTTTAAAAATGGTATATATATTACCAATTCACCAAGGGTATGCAAACTTTTGAGCACAACTGTATTTCTAACTATGTGAAGCTTTGTTGATAGTGTAATATCATTACTTGTTTGGATTTGATGGCAGGAGGGACAAACTGGCAGCAGTCTATATGCTAATTCAATATCGACTTTTGCAAACAATGTGGCTCTTCCAGATAGCCAAACTAGGGTTAGAAAGGTGATGTATTAACCAAAACTTTCCAGGATCCTTTTTAGACACTACCACTAATGAAGACATTTGTAAACCAGTATTAGGATGTTTAGAAAAGGGACCTGGCATCCTATACCTCTTAACATCAAGAGCCAGCTTGTCCCAAACAGAAGAAAATTGAAATACGGACCTTAAATTACTTGGACATCTCCCCAATTTTATATCAGAATAGGGGATACAATGTGATAAGAGATCTGCATCTTATTGTTTTCCTGGTAACCAAGCATCCATTTCCAGAATTAGAGAGCCCCCAGACTAAGTGATAATTTTAGGCAACAAAAAAGAGGATGAAGAGCTCCACATTCAGAACACTTGTGAAAAAAGACAGGCCCCATTTACAGGAGCTCTCATTGTAAATAATACAATGACGTGTTTTGGCAGCTAAAGCTGATTACGAAGGTCTGTCAGTTTAGGACGATTATTATTATTATTATTATTATTATTATTATTAATTTTATTTATAATGCACCAACATATTCTGTAGCGCTGTTCAGGGGATAAGAACAATGAAGGAAACAATATTGGCAAAATTAAGAAAATGGAGGGCCCAGTTTTGAGGCCGATTCATTAGGGCGAAGCGGAGTAAAAAGTTTTAGACAATTACCTATGTCACAATGATCCCACTACATATCAGCCCAAATCACCATCCTTTTTTTTCATCATAATTGCACCAGGTCATCTTCCTGTATGTTTTGTGGATTACATCAGTTTCTTCTACATAATAGAAAAGAGCTGAGCAATTCTATTAGTATTATTCCCCAATAATGCTAAATAGCTACAATGACTTGCAACCAATTAGAAAAAAAAAGTTTTAGGAGTCCTGCATTTTCTCTTCTCATCCTCTTTTTTGGCTGTGTATTTTTTGCCATCGTCTTTAATTTCAATTAAATTATCCAGGCAACAGAAAGAATATCTCTATATATACTCTACACCATATTTTGTTTCTTAAATCCTGTGACATCTGCTCCCTGATTGGCCCACTGCTCAGAATGTTTTTTTAAAACCCACCTTAACGGAAGTTGTTTTATTTAACCCTTCAAGTTGCTGTGCTCCACCCCCTGTGATTGCCTGAGGTTTTTGAGTTTGACTCTTTTTTTCTATGTCAACTACCCCTGGAGATGATGTAGTTGAATGAAATGCTATAGGAGAGGTTCCTGAAGCTGATAGAACTGTCAGAACCCAATCTGCCCCTGCTCCTAAACCAATATTTTCAACATCAAATCGGGATATGAACCCTTTTAAACACAATATAAAACCTTCAACTGAAAATTGTGTTGCAACCCTGATTGAACTAATCTCTCTAAGTCATTATTAGCAATAGATTGAAAAGTACTATTTAATTGAGGAGACTCACCAACATGTCTTACTATGATGCTTGCAAGCTGGGCTGAGGATTCAGCTACCTCCCATGTTGGGCTTTGCCTCTCCTTGTTTGCAGGAAGAATAGACATATTCTGGAGAACTGGTGAAGTAAGGGTGCTATTACTTGCCAAATATTCCACAGAATGTAGAGCGTTGTCAGCAGATGTAGTATACCATGAATTACTAGCATTCCTACTCCTCCTAGATGCTAAGGGGTTCTCCTCCTGCTAGATGCAATGGGCTAGGGCTTTTATAATAACTAGTGGTAGATGAATGTAAGGGAGAGGGAGTGTATCTGGATGTAGACCATTGAGTTGCAAGATCATGTGTTGTGTTGTGGTATGTACTGTAGTATGCATCATTGCGGACTCCCTCCCGAGACAGCTTAGGCATATTGTGCATATGTTTCATTTGGGTTCCATGTTTAATATAGGTTTGCCTAACCTAAGTTAAACAGAAGTTCATGATAGTCAAATAGGTCATCATGGAGTTGATGAGGGTGGTGGGGAGGACACCATGTGTACATTTATATTTGTAGAGGAATATCAGGGTTGGTAGTAATTGCTGCCACAAAGCTCTGCAATCAAAGATATACAGAGCAGCCTTTATAGTAGCCATTAGGGCCATTATGACAGGGCAACATGGAGGATTTTTACACCAAAGTGATGAAGTTAGAGAATATGTAAACAGTTTTACTTTTCTTTAGCTCCACCCGATATTGTCACCCACCACCTCCTACTCTAGACCCTGTTCAACCCAGTTCAAAGCTGTGTCTAAAGACCCTCCACCCCCCCCCCACCCCCCCAGCTATCACCCAGTGGTTAACTTTAGCTGACTTGAAAGGGAACTTACCTTAACCGAACACTGTACTACTATATTTACAATATACTATTTTGAACTATACTTAAATGGACATGGAAGGTTCACAGTTTTTAATATTATCTCATCATCACATACTGTGTCTCAGCAGGATCACAGGTGCTAATGTGCTAATTTCTTCTCCGTTTTATACCTAGCTTATTGCTGCTCACATCGAGGTGTAGTTATTGGAGTGTGTTATGGGAGAGTAACCTGCATCTATCCCTACAGACCCCAAGGAAATCTAATATATAACCCTAGAGGTCACTACAGACCCTAATCTACAACCATGGGGTTCTTTATGGACCCCCATGGCACCTAATATTAAGCCCATAACATGAGAGTCCCTAATTGACCCCCATATTATGCTAACCTTTATCTATACACCTATACCATGGGGGTCCCTATGGATGGGACCTTGGTGGAATTTAAATTCCCCCCACCTCAAATCACCACGGGGAGGGGGAGAGGTGGCCATGGCCCATATATGATAAAACAGAAAGAGCCTTGTTCAATTGCAAGGCCGCAACTCACGGTATACAAGCCGTATGTCTGCGGGTTTGCTGCAGGCTTGAACTCTGCTACAATTATGGAGCGATTCAATTGAACAAGCCACAAGTTAGGGGCCGAAGCCTCAAGACTGTAAACCCTGGTTTCATATGTAACACTTCCAAGTAATCGATCCGATGAAGCGCACCAAAATCAAGCAAGGCCGTAATTTGCGATCCTTGGTCAATTAACCAAAAGTAACCAGAGAATTCCAATTAACGGCACATAAACTGGTTTAAAATGCTGCAAAAGATACAAGTCCTTGACTGTGTTGTAGAATAGAAAGTCAACAAACAGGTGTAGCTGTTGGTGGGTTCTTGAGAGAGATTTAGAGCTAGAGAAAGACAGAGAGAGCGATAGAGACAGAGAGTTAGAGAGAGCTAGTGAGAGATAGAGAGGGAGAGATAGAGACAGGGATAGAAACAGAGAGATAGAGAGAGAAATAGAGAGAGCTAGAGAGAGCGAGTGAGATATATAGAGATAGAGAGAGTGAGTGAGAAATAGAGAGAGACAGACAGCGAGATAAAGAGAGAAACACAGGAGGAGGAGGAAAGTGAGGAGAGGTATGGAGAGAGGAAGAGGAGGAAGAGGCAGGCAAAGGGAGAGAAGTAGAGGTGTAGGAGAGCAAGAGAGGGGGAGGGATGTACCCCCAGATGTAGGCACACAAGGAGTAGGAGCAGAGGGTGAAGGGGATGATACCAGGGAGGGAGGTAGTGGGGATCAGGGGCAGGCCCTGGGGAGAGAACAGGGAGGCCAGGAAACCCAGGCACAGTTGGGAGAGCAAGAGGCTGTGGCAAAGCAAAGGGCCTTCAATTATACCCCAGAGGAGACAGACATCCTCCTTAGGAAAATCCATGCCAGCTATAGAATCATACATGGTGGGAGGGTTGTGAGGCCTAGCTAGAAGACACATGTCTGTATTGAGGTTGCTTCAGTTTTTGCATCATTAGGGGTTGCAAACAGGGATTTGTGGTCCATGAAACACTGATATGATGAATACCGGATGAAGGTCAAGAGGATGATGGCAGTGGAGGCCTAGCAGGCCTTGCAACTGGTGGTGGACTACCAGCCAACATCACATACTGTGGATGGGAGTGGACTCTGAAAGAGTTTGAGGAGCCAGCAGCAGTAGTTGGCCTTCCAGGACAGCTGGACTCAGGTTTTCAGGCAACCCTGCAATGTGAGTATCATATACACCATCACACCCTCATATGCATACATATGAACCCCACATACATAGATAACTGACATACAATAGCACTGTAAGATCTCTGGTTATAACTACAGATATATGGGGCAGCAAGAACCATGTACATCCAGGAAGCAAACATATCATTATCATTATTGTTATCAATGAAATGTCTGTCCAATACCTGCAGTTAAAACTGATTCTGAATAGCAGTTGCCAAATAGATTAAGATTGATTTTACAACTAAAGGGTAATACATGTATGCGTGAGCACACTGCAGCATATACAGATACAGACTCTGAAGGACTGCATGTCTGTGTCATGTACTAGACCAACCTGGACCATGACTCATCTGCATGTTAACAACCATTGCTGAGAATTGGTCATAGGTTGATCAGTCTCACACACTGCACAGCAGATTCAGATGAGCACGTGTCCTAATGAACTGCAGATTGCACACCGCAGCAACATGACATTTATTGATATGAGCCGTGGAACCTTTCTTGTTATCTGACCGTGACTGCTTGTAGCAACAGTCGCAGTGAGCAGCCTCTAAATGTCGCTGCATTTTTCTGGTGATTACATTGTTCCACCTATGTAGTGGGTTAGGATGTGGATTAGGGTAAGTGTTAGGGGGTTAGGATTAGGTTGTAAGGTGAAAATATTGTATACAATCATGTAGCCATCTAGCAGCCCCTTGCTGCAACTGCTGCTGCCAGCAGTCCCGGCCACATAACAGGAATGATCCGAGCCATGATCCACAATGCTCATGATACTGGTCAATGTTCATCTGCATAAAACAATCACCACAGCCAATTAAAAGTTACCATGATGAATACTATTGTACCCAGGAGGCGTACCCCGCCCACAGAGACACAGGCAGTGGCTCACTGTGCCTTAGGGAGTTCAGCTGCACCTCACTGACGAGGCCCATAAAGGCCGAAACGCGTCTGTGGTTTGCTGTTTCTCCTGTTCAGGGTAGAATTGCCTGGTATTTCGGGGCTGGGTCACTCTTCTGAGTGGGACCAGACTGGTATACTACAGGATATTTCTCCCTGTGAAGGGCACAAGTGAGCTAAAAGAGGTTGCTCTCAGAGTGGCTTATCATGGTCATAGAACTAATCTATTAAGGTTGGTTTGTTCTCTGATGAGCGCCTCTGACTTACCTTTTTTTGTCTATGCAAATTATTCTTAGGGTTTAGTCTCCCTAAGGGTAATAGGGGACTCCAGACGTGGACCCCTTGCTCACTGTGCCTTAGGGAGTTCAGCTGCACCTCACTGACGAGGCCCATAAAGGCCGAAATTCGTCTGGGGTTTGCTGTTTCTCCTGTTCAGGGTAGAATTGCCTGGTATTTCGGGGCTGGGTGACTCTTCTGAGTGGGACCAGACTGATATACTACAGGATATTTCTCCATGTGAAGGGCACAAGTGAGCTGAAAGAGGTTGCTCTCAGAGTGGCTTATCATGGTCATAGAACTAATCTATTAAGGTTGGTTTGTTCTCTGATGAGCGCCTCTGACTTACCTTTTTTTGTCTATGCAAATTATTCTTAGGGTTTAGTCTCCCTAAGGGTAATAGGGGACTCCAGACGTGGACCCCTTGCTCACTGTGCCTTAGGGAGTTCAGCTGCACCTCACTGACGAGTCCCATAAAGGCCGAAACGCGTCTGTGGTTTGCTGTTTCTCCTGTTCAGGGTTGAATTGCCTGGTATTTCGGGGCTGGGTCACTCTTCTGAGTGGGACCAGACTGATATACTACAGGATATTTCTCCAGGGGAAGGGCACAAGTGAGCTAAAAGAGGTTGCTCTCAGAGTGGCTTATCATGGTCATAGAACTAATCTATTAAGGATGGTTTGTTCTCTGATGAGAGCCTCTGACTTACCTTTTTTTTTTTCTCCACAGGGGAAGCAACCGCATTCACCCAAGCAATTGGTGGTGGAGGAAGCTGAGGGCCCGAGACCATCACAGGCATTTCACCCAACAGCAGCAAGACCATTGTGGGGAACACCCCACGGGCCCTCACACACAATACGCATCATGGGCATGTTCCCAGCCCTTTCAACCACTTCACATGTCATGGAGCCAGCAATCACCTCCAGAGATGTCACGGTCCTTCAGACCACCCTCAACAGGCACACCACTGCCACTTACTGGGTTAAAATGGATGTGTTGGCCAGACCCCACTGCTCTTCCACTCCCAGCCTGGCCCCAACAGACCTGGCCACAACAGACCTGGTCCCAACAGACCTGGACCCAACAGACCTGGACCCAACAGACCTGGCCCAAACAGACCTGACCACAACAGACCTGGCCCAAACAGACCTGGCCACAACCAACCGGGCCAACACCACTGCCACGGCCCACACCACCGCCACGGGCCAGACCATCACAATGGGCCACACCATCGCAACAGGCTACACCATTGCCACAGGCCACACCATCACCACAGGCCACACCATCGTCACGGGCAACACCTCTGGCCTCACCACAGCGAGGGACTTCTTGCACCACATCCACATGGAGGATAAGCATAATGCCACATTAATTCAATGACTGGCATCCCAGCTTGAAAGTCAAAAGGATATTGCAACTAATCATGTTGATAGCATCAGAGGAAGTAGGGGAAAATGCCCCCTATGTCAGTGGTTGCCAGACCTCTCTTCAGGACCCACCACACAGACCATGATTAAGGTTAAACACTGTGTTAATACACAGGTGAAGCAATTTGAGGCTCCATCACCTGCTGAATACTAGTTGCCTCACCTTTGGTTACAGAGTTTCACCTAAATCATGGCCTGCCTGATGGCTTCTGAGGAGAGGATTGAGAAGTCCTTCTCAGCCACACTCCTCAATGAATATTATTTTGTATTAATGTTGACATACTATTGGCTGACTACAGAGTGTGTACAAATATCATTATGTTGAATATTTCTGCAATGGATGTTCAATGTGGATTGCCTTGGAGCTGAGGTGTTGAAGTCAATCCAAATAATGTTCTGATTGATATCTTGCTCTTGTCTCTGTAGGTCTTAATAGCTCAATCTCACGACTATGAAAGCATTTTCCTCAACCTCCTCTTTCTGTGTTAGAGATTCTGTTCATCCATTTTTGATTATTCCTAAATATCTGAAAACCCACTGTGTGTGGAATAGATTTATATGACATTATCCATGATTTTTGGCATCTGTTTCACTGAGCAGATCTAGACAAGTTGTAAGTGCTATGCACATTACTGGTTTCTTAGATTAAATGGAGTGGCCACGTGAGACCCTGGTAGGTGCTATGCATCATGCTTATTCTAGACTATGACATTACCCCCTTTAGGTATCACCTTTTTCCCAAAAAAGCCTCTTGCCCTTCCGGAATCTGCTCACACCACACCCATGATATTAATGCACAGTCTTGTACATTTCTGATTGGGGATGAAATAAAACGTTGTTATACCGTTATCACTGTGTCAGTGTGTTTTCAATGCTTGGGGTTTTGGGACATTCACATAACACATTTGTGTCACTTTCCGATATCTGCAAACTAATGAGCCCTAGTTACTATGAAATATGTTAATACATATAATAATAATAGGAAGAAGAATACTAATATAATAATATCTCATAATTATATATATATATATATATATATATATATTATAATATCATATAATGTCATACAATATTTTATAATAATAAAGGGTTAATACACATGAGAGGTCCAATTTGTTATAGGGTGGATTATCATCATTCCCCTGAAGGGGTGATAAGAATATGGCTGATGATAATATAAATTGATTGATAGCAAAACACTTGATGGGATTTCACCAAATGATAATGAGTATATATCTTGGCACATGGTCACCAGCAATGGCGTAGGACTTTCCAGGTTGGGCGTTGCAGAGATTGTCCCTGATGGAGGTAAGTTGGCTGTTACTCCACGTGCCTCTGCACAGTCTCCATGTGTGTTTGCGGCCCTTCCGAATGGGCTAGAATAGATTAGTGTGGTGTATGTTCCCCTGGTCCCCTTCTTGATCGCTATCTTGTGGAGGATGAAGGGGCTTATGTACTTCAATGAAGCTGTGAGCTATATCATGTAGGGCCACTGTAGGTGGGTAGGTCATACCAGAGAGGTCAGACAAATCACAGGACACTAGAGAAGTTACTGGCAACCCACTCCAATATGTTTGCCATGAAAACCTTGTGGATAAGCACAGACAGAGACATAAGTAAGGGTGCTGCAGTCCATAGGGTCATATATTTTGGGCGACATTTGCTGTTTGCGGGCTTGAATGCGTTTTCGAACTTGAAGAATTGTAGCAATTGAATAGCGATTTGCGATTTTAGTGATAGTAACTCTTGCAGACTTGAAAGATCAAAGGCATAGATGGGCTGTAAGTCCCGGTTGTAACAACCCCAGGGATTTCAAGCCGTAGCAGATTAGCTTATGGGCTCCATTACGGGGTACAGTTACAATTTCTTAATTGAATGAGGCCCAAAGTGTTATTAATCAGCACTTCCAGGTAGCTAATTAGTATTCAGAAGCAACTTAGTTACATTATAATGCCAAAACAATCATGCTGAACATACCAACAATGCTGTGAAAAATGACCATTACTAAGTAGAGCCATTTTTCAGTGTTCTTTAAAAATAGCTTAAAAACATCAGCATGATAAAGAGACTTTGACAGTGGGCATTTATGGCAGAAATTAAAAAATTATACTAAAGCCTTCCCCTTCTGGATCGCTACCTTGTTGTGTATCAATAAAGCTGTGAGCTCTATCCTGTAGGGTCACCCAGGATGGGCAGGTCGTAGCAGAGAGGTCAGATAAATCAAGGTTGACTGGAGAAGGAACTGGCAACCCACTCCAGTGTCTTTGCCAAGAAAACCATATTGATAAGCACAACCAGAAACACAGACAGATGTGCCTAGCATGCTGCATCCGTATGGTCACAGAGAGTCGGACACAACTGAAGAAATTAGCAAAAGCAGTACAGCCTTAATTTATTACCCAACATATGGAATTATGTTAAACTGGAAGCTACTTTGTTTAAGTTGGTTTTCTGCTGTTGGGTTGATACCTTGAAGGGAGAAAAGCTGTCAATTGCACCTATAGAAACGTGGTGATTTAAACTGCTAATTATTTCAACAGATCTATCTGGAATTTCATTTCTGTATGAGGACACTCTCTGATTAGAAATCAAAAAATGGCAGCTCAGCTTACAGAATAATGGTGTTTGAAATAAACACCATTAAATTACCAATCACCAATAAATTAAAAGTAGCATTTTTTTTACTTTCTAAAAACATATTATCTATTATTAAGTTTAGTCCTTTAACAGTGTATACAAATATGGAACTGCAGTGGATCTTTAACTTCTGCTATACCAGCCTGCACTTTTACAAGTACTAAGCATCTGTTAAAAGGACACTGTCACCCTAACAATTTCTTCTTAAAGAGAGTTAAAACTAGTTATACATTATACCACCATTCTGAATATATTTTAATATAAATAACAGAAACAGTATTAATATTAATGTCTAGACATATCAATATCTGCATGGTTAGGCTAACACCAATAGAACTGTTATAAAATAGCTTAGGCAGGATTAGTCAATTACATTTTACAAAATTTGATAAGATTCAAATGTATTTGGTGAAAATGAAGTCAATATTGTTTTTTACAGTCAATATTTTAATATAAAACACCACAGGGAGAAAGATTACTTAGTGAAGAAAGACATGGATAAGGCACCATTAAAGTAATAATATATTTAAGGATTTGTAAGCATTAGGACTGACTTATAATGCAGTGAAGGTCCAGAAGAAAGTGACCAAAGATCCTGATTCCAACCCAGGTCAATATATTGACTACCTCTAACTTAGGTTATTGCCTCCATATTGTAACAGGCATGGCCGGATTACCCATTATGCTAACTAGGGGCGCTTCCCTGTGAGGGATGCCACTTTTTAAAGAAAAATGGTTACTGGCTTAAAAAAAATAAAAAAAAATGCTGCAGTTCATAGACTTGCTATTTGGGGATAACCACCTAGAACAAGAGAGTTACAACAGGAAAAATGAACTTACACACACAGAAAAGGCTGATCTTGAAATAAATTAAATCTACTCAGTGCAAGCGTGTTAACTATTTATGTTTTAATGTAAAAAGTGGTTTCATTATCTTGATATACACGCTTTGCTCTTACCATGACAAACAATTAAATAAGTAAAAATAAAGAGGATCATGACAGTTGTATACTGAATGTAAGCTTTCCTGGATTGCTATTTTGTGTTTTTTATCTTGCTTTTCTGGATCGCTACCTTGTTGTGGTGAAGGGGCATGTGTACCTGAATGAAGCTGCGAGCTATACCATGTAGGGTCACCCAAGATGGGCAGGTCATAGCAGAGAGATCAGACAAATCACAGTCTACTGGAGAAGGAAATAGCAAACCTCTGCAGTATCTTTGCCAAGTAAACCATATAGATGAGTACAACCAGAAACATAGACAGATTTGTCTGGCGTGCTGCGTCCATATGGTCACCGAGAATCAGACATGACTGAAGGACTGAACAACAACAACAAAGCTGAAATACCGTCTTATTAAATTCGGGCAACGTGTTAACTAAACCCAGAGGTTAATGAGATGTCTTCACACATATAAGGACAGCCAATCTGCAGTGACCTTCTTTTTATATTAGCGTACATTTGCCCTTGCTATTTTTATATTAAAATTATATATGTATTTATTTAATGTGTACAATTATGCTATTAAATTGCAACAATGTCACTCACGAGCAATCCCGTAACACGTAAATGTAGCCTAAAGCTCAACGAGTGCTGGAGAGGACTCGCAAGGGGGTAAAGTTAAATCCGTAGCACTTTAACTGTGAATTAAAACACAATACTGTACTAATATTAAAAGGGAAAGTGATGTTAGGTCTTAATAGTACAACATTCTCAAGCCCGCAAATTGGCCCACAAAACTACTTGATTTAATATATAATTGTTGTGTTATATTGATCCCGGCAATCAATGTGTTAATACATATGCTGTAACTCGCATGTGATGGAATATCATATTTGCGGCTTTAGTAATATTGCATCATGACTGGAATGTGGGTTCGATCGTAACTCGTAATTGAACCCCGGTAGGACTTTGAAATCCAACCTCCATTTTCCTGTGACGCAATGCTGAAGATCTCTGTTTCCATTGACTCCATCTAAACCCATAACTATGGGCTTGCTTAATTGATTACATACTATACCACAGATCCGACGGCCGACAAATGGTTTACGGGTTTGCGTCTCAAGCTCGTAGATCACAGTCAATTCAAATTTAATAGCACAGTAACTCGTCCAAATTTCAAGCCCGCAGCTGTTGCGAGCTTCACGTTGGACTTACGGTCCTCGAATTTAATAGAGCTGCTTATACAAGGGTCACTGAGGCAAGAGAAATTGCAATCAAATTGCAAAACCAATGGAAATATTTTCAAGATAAAGGTTTAAACATAAAGAGACCGCACAAAGATCAAATTAAAAAAAAATAAAAAAAAATACACTCATACAATTAAGAATTTTTGCAATTCGTTGTGGAAGTGCCTTAAAATGTATATAAAAGTTAGAGTTATTTTATACATAAATTATTTGAAAGATCAAAGTAATGGCCTTATCAGCCGCAATTAATTAAGATTAGCAGCAGAAGGTAATAAAGAAGAGCATGCACAGATTAAACAAATTTTAATATTAAGAGACATTTAACAATTACATTAAATTTTTCCACTTCTAAACGTTCGTGTCTCTATTACCATGTTTGCAATAGGGCAGCTTGTCTTCTTAATTACCGCTCCCCACTCACCACTGCTAATCTTAATTATTTACTGTTGATAATGCCATTACCTTAGAGTGTGGATCTTTTAGTTAATTTATACATGATATTATATTCCAGTTTTAAGGCTTATTAGTTATCAGTTTATCTTAAGACTGACAGACTCAAGATCGCATAACATGGTTTAGAGACTACTGCTGTTGTTGAGAATTAAATTTAAAATGAAGATGAAATTTCTGTTGGTGAAAATCATTTGCAATTTGAATAGTGCAACACTTTTAACCACATTGATATGGGTTCTCTGAGACTGCAAACTGGTTTCCTGTGGCTGCTATGGCTGTTTTCTTTGGATCTTCAGATAAACCTAGTAAAACTGTCTGGTTAAGATTTTTAACCATTTGCAACGATACTGAAATATTTATATCTATTTATATCTATTATCTAAATGTTACCATATATTTTAAATGGTCACTTAATTCAGCACAATTTGGAGCACACCACTTTTAAGATACTTTTCTAAATTTCTGAAATACATGCAATTTTCACTGAGAATTCAATAAAGTAAAATGTGTGAGTAACTGACTGCCCACTCCCAGACATGCAGTTTAATCTCCCTGTAGTGAGCAAAATAAAAAATCAGTTAACTCTCTACAAATCAATCTGTACAGATCATGGAATACTGGAAACACCTAAACAGGTCAGTCGTGTGTTAATTTTTCTGTGAACACCTGAGTGCAGGGAAAAACTCCTATCAATCAATGTCCTCACCGCAAGGCTCTACTGTCTGTTATTAATCATGAAATAGTCACTAGGCTGGAGAGACTGTCAGCCCTATTAAACGTGTAAAACCATAGCCCCTAACGTAGCCCGCAAGACTTACAGCTACTAAATTGGCCCTGTAAAGCAACTCGCTAACGACTTGCGGGTTAATTGTAAAAAAAAACTACGGAAAGTCAAAATTTTAACTCTGTGGCCCCAAATCTTTTGATTTGTCAAGCCAGTAACTGTTACAATTGAAAATCGCTATTAAATTGCTATGAATCCACTGGCGTTCAACTCCGTAACCTGCAAATGGAGGCAAAAAGCTAATGGGTACTTAAAGCCCTATCCATAGCACTGTAAATGCAAATATACACACACTACTCTACTTATAATTAAAGGGAAAAATATGTTAGGTATTAAAATGAATAGCACAACGTTCTCAAGCTCGCAAAATCTGCAATATAAAATACATTATTTTATGTTTAATTTCTGTGTTATATCAATCCCAGCAATCAATGTGTTAATACATATAATGGAAATCGCATGGACTTGAATATCATATTAACTGATTTATTAATATTGCATCATTTCTGAAATGCGGGTCCGATTGAAACTCGTAGTTGAAACAGTAAGGCCCTCATTCTATTATCGGCCGTAGGAGATGCGGGGCCGCAAGGACCGGCTGCAAGCTATTTGCCTATTCTATTCCCTTCCGGCCGGGGATTCCGGCAGGCTTGCGGCCGGCGCCTTGTTATCTCTTGCGGCCGCACGCGCCGGAGGAAAGCCTTTGATCTTAAACGGCCGCAAGAGTTTAGGCCGCAAGAAAATCCTGGTTGCTATTCAATTGCTCCGGGAACCCTCTCTGCAAGGCTAAAACCGAGCCGCAGCTTACTTGCAGCAAAAAGGTCCCGCAGGCACACAATTAAGCACATTATAAAGCCATAATAAGGCCATCCTGCACTCTGAGGAGACTATAAAGTGATTGTAGGTGTTAGCATTCATAGCACAACATTCCCCTACACTTTAATCCGTAAATAAATTGTATTTGAATTTATATCAAATATCCATGGAAAAAGTCCAGAGGGCTTTGAGCACCTCAGACCGCCCACGCTGCGGCCGGAAAAAAAACAGTTAATGTAATCTCGGATTTGGGCTGATGTGCAAGCTTGAGAGGGGGTTGCTATTAATCCTCATGCCCCCCATTATGATCCCTAGCATTTACAGAGCTTTACAGTGCCGTCTTGAATTTATTTTTGCGTTTAAAGATTTCTGAGCTTACGGCCGGTTGCAAGATATACGGCCGGCCGTAAGGGGATATCCTAATAATTGAATTGCAAGGTAACGGGAGCCCTGCAAGGAATCGCAGCTTTGCGGCCGATTTACGTCTGATAATAGAATGAGGGCCTAAGGCTTTGAAATGTAACCACCATTTTTCAGTGACGTAATGATGAAGATCTCTTTTGCCATTGGCTCCGTCTAAACCCGTAACTATGGGTTTGACTAATTGATCATATTCACATGCAACTGGTGCAAGAATGGTTTAGGGGTTTCTGGCCTGTAACTCACGGCATGGTTCGATTCAGTAGCTCTGTTTTCAGCCAGATTTCGAGCCCGCAGCCTTTGTGGGTGTGCCGCTACATGCTTCAAATTTAATAGGGATGTGTGTTTGTAAACAGACTTAAAACTTACATTTTTGTATCTGTTATTAGTGTAATTAAAAAACATAGATAATTTTAAAATTCAGTATTGTGCTCTTTCATACCATGAAGAGCACTTACAGTGAGGTCAATGGCTCTATAAATTAAAAAAATATATAGTTTTCTTAACGAAAAATACTTGCAAGATATTGTTTATCAATACAATCAGTAGAATATCACATTAAATAAATACATATATAATTTTAATCGAAAAATAGCAAGGGCAAATGTACGCTAATATAAAAAGAAGGTCACTGCAGATTGGCTGTCCTTATATGTGTGAAGACATCTCATTAACCTCTGGGTTTAGTTAAACATTAAATGAATCTGTTCTGTTCACATATCTGACTCAGCAAACCTTGATCAGAGACACACAAAAGCCCTGCATGGCTCGAGGAAGGATATAACCTTACAGATGATTATTTTACCTGGAATTGTGTACACTTTTATTATCAGACTACGTTGTTGCCTTTACTTGCTGCATCATGGCGGAGTTAAGGGGCTGCAGAGTTGTTGCACTGATTGCTCTTTTATTTTTTGAACAGACTCAAAACCAAAAGATACTTTCAGACACGAAACAATGTGGTGACCCTCAATGCGAAAGTAAGTCTCTTATTTGAATTTATTTACATGTATTTAATTTGTACTTGTATCCTGAACACGTTAATTGCTTATCTACTGTATATTACATTGTGTTAATGTTAATGAATTGTACTTAGAGTTTTTTTTTCAAAAATTAATTACATACTATTCACATAAAAATGTTTTTCTGTACCGAAAACAATACTTTAAGCAATAGAAATGTGTATGTTTGTAAGGCAAAGGTTTAGTGAAAAAAGTAGGCCAGAGAGTTTATGATACAGAAGTGCAAAGTTCACTGCAGTTGTGTACGGAGAGATAATACACATCTAGCTGACAATGGACTTAATTTTATTGAAGTACTTATATATAGCTACAGTGTCTCCAAAAAGATTTTAAAGATGTACTTATCCAGTGTTTTAGCACTTATTTAAAGTCAAAATCTTTACAGTTCAGAAATAAAAAAAAAGTACCAGTATCAAAACTAATATATCATGTACATGCACAACTAAACTTCTTAGTAAACAGTATATTATTCACTGTACATAAGATTCTGGGTAGTGGCATGCAAATGAGACTCAAAATGTACAATGTTTCTGCCTCAGGCCCATTTCAATTGGGATACCACTTAGACCTATTCCCATGTGAAATGGGCTTAAGGCAAAAAGGTGGTACATTAAGAGTCTCATGTGCATGTCACTACCCACAATCCATAGCTACAGTGGAAATGCTTTTTACTACAAAGTTATATGGGGAAAACAGATCTTTTGACCTGCTTGAGACATGCAAGTGTACTTAGAATGATCTTGTCATTCCTTCCTAGATCTAAAGTGGAGACTTTTTCAATCACCTTTCTACCCACCACATATTTAGTATCTACTTAAAACTAGTTTTCATTCAGTTCCCAATTAAACAGCTTCCAATGACTGCTGTATATCCTACATCTATGATCATTATTATGTACTGCTACCAAACAATGGAAAGAAGAATATTTGCTTGAAAATTGTAAGCATTTAAATTCAGAACATATTAACCAAGAAAAAGTAATACATTTAGCTCTTAATTAGAAAAAAACATATCGATACCTCTGCAGAAACCTGGAGAGATCCATGATTCATTTGTGGAAGTGTATGTGAGAGAGGCAATTACATTTCTGGAGAGCTTGTTGCAGTGAATGATGCAAGGTGTGTGCTTTTGGACCAGTGAGGGGAAATGAGCGGTGTGTCTATTCCAATCTTTTCCAATACTATTATCTCATTCCCCAATACCTATCTTCACTTATAGCCAAAACAATCACACTCATGATTCAGCTATAAAAAGCACAAAACAGATTCCTCTCCTCATCAACAGCCTCTTCAAATAACAACTTTTAACAGCATATCTGCTATTGTCACAGATTAGTTGTTGTCAGCATGGTGGATTTGTAAAAATGATATTCTGAAAATAATGAAATACATTTTCTGTTGTATTTAAGGTTTAATTCTGAGAGCTCAAGCTATTCATGACTATCAGGGACCAGACTGCAGATATCTAAGCTTCAAGACTGGAGATGAAATTAATGTATATTACAAACTCTCAGGAAAAAGAGCAGATTTATGGCAAGGAAGTGTAAGTAAAGCAGTTTTACCATGACGGAATATGTAAACTTTAGTTAATGCCCAACCTCCACCATACATTGTGGTGGAATATAATAATAATAATAATAATAATAATAATAATAATAATAATAATAATCACTACCATTATACTGCATATTAGTACTAGTGATATTTTCTGTAGATTTTGTAAATTCTTATTAATATTTTGGAGGTAGTGGAGAAAAAGATACTTGAAATAAGAAGAGTGACTGAGGAGAAGAGGAACACAATATGTGGGGAGAGATCACATATAATAGCTGTCAAACTACAATTCGTCGTCACTCTTGCGACAAATTGCAGTTTGACCACTCTGATACGCGCAACTACCGACAGGCGCAGCATGCGCAATGTGCGGCAGCAGTCGTGCATGCGCCTTGCGCAGGCACACCTGCGCGGAAGGGAGGAAGACACAGAGGAGTGAGATGAGGGGGGAATAGACACAGGGGAGGAGGGGGAAGAGACACAGGGGAAGAGGGGGGAAAGATATATGGGAGGGAGAGGAGAGGGGAAGAGACACAGGGGAGGGAAATGGGGGGAAGAGACACAAGGGAGGGGGGAAGAGACACAGGGGGTGAAAGAGACACAGGGGAGGGAAAGAAGGGAGGACAGACACAGGGGAGGGGGGGAAAGAGACAGGGGAGGGAGAGGGGGGAGAGACATGAGGGAGGAGGGACGGGGGGGGAAAAGACACAGGGGTCGGGGGAAGAGACACAGGGGAGGGAGAGGGGGTAAAAACCCAGGGGAGAGATTCGCAATGAGCGCCAATATGCCCTCATTGCGAGGCCCATGATGAGCGCCAAAGACACTCATTGCCAGGCCTGTGATGAGCGCAAAAAGCACTCATTGCGAGGCCCGTGATGAGCGTCAAAGGCGTTCATCGCAAGGCCAGTAAAATAGAGGGGGAACAGGCTCGCATAGAGAGCCTACCATAAAGTAGAGGGTGGGAGAGGTAGAGGAGGGGAGAGGCTCGCAATGAGCACTGAAGGCGCTCATTGCAAGGCCCGTGATGAGCGGCAGAAGCGCTCATCGCAAAGCCAGTAAAGTAGAGGGGGAGAGGCGCCCATTGTGTGGCAAACAGCATTACCAGGCTTCAAATTTTATTGCTGTCATTTTTGATGGGCAAATCTAAAATAATGAAAATAATGGTTAAAATCATTTTGAGTGTTAAAAAAAACACATTTCCCTTCAATAGTATGAGAATGGAATTTAGATATAAAATTTTAAATTTGTTTTGTTTTTTTTACAGAAAGGAAAGTCATATGGGTTTTTCCCCAAAGATACGGTCAGCATTGAAGAGGTTTATCTTACAAAAGAAATAGAAGTTCCAGCTCAGGTAATTTATTTTAATGATTAAAATAATTGCTGTTGTCCCTGTCAGGTGCACATCCACTGTTGTTGTAAGGATAGAAGAGCTCTCTTTTGTTTTCTCTATGGAATGGCTCAGTCAAAGATAGAGCAATCAAGCATTACAGCACTGCTTTGAGGCAGCCATTAGGTACATTTATTGCACATGATTTCTAAGCAAACTTTAAGTTCACTCAGAGGAGGACACACAAGATAAGTACTATATAATTTTGGATGCACTCTTATGTCAAATTTATGGAGATATCAGAATCTCTTTAATGGTAAATTGTGGTCTACTTGAAGTCTATATTATGATTTGGCTAGCGAGGAAAAGTATTGTGCAAAAGATGCACAAGCTCCCCCACTAAAAGACTGTATTAAAATATAGCTTTTATTAGAATCAACTTTAAAAATATATATAGTTTTAGAAACTAAAGGATAGATCAATACTATTTACATTAAAGCCAGTTTGGTCACAATGGTGTGACTTCCTAAGTGTAAACAGCATTGAAATAGACTATATTAGTGCCTACTAGTCAATGGAGCACAATGCCCTAAAGTGAATGTGGTATTGGCTATAAAGGGGGTTGCAGTATATGTCCCGACTATAACCACAAACTTGAAATTTAATCACAGTTATTCAACAAATAGGTAAAATCTGTTAGGCAAAGACGAGGGACTGACAATTACTTTTACCACTGAAATCATAACATTGTGGGTCATATAGTTAAATATGCACCATTAGTAATAATGTAATACAGCACACAGAGGAGGGTATCTGGAATTGATGGTGGTTATCCTTCTAATTTGCACTGTCTCAAAATATTCAGTATAGATCTGATGTTGTAACTGTCCTTAATTTAGTGCAGTATTTGATTACCAATGTGTAAGTAGCATTAATCTCTGAGTAAGAGACTTAAGCTGACAACAGTCAGCTGATTATCAATACAATAGTCACTTATTTAATTTTTTTAATGTAAATGCTTGTGACACTTGATCAAATAGACCATAGTGATACAAAGGTAATAATAAAGTTTTGCGCTGCTTCACAATTCCCCTTGGAGAAATCCGTATTTTAGACTGAGAAACGCACGTAGGGAATTTCATAGCAGTGTGGACAGTGAGTCCTTAAGGTGTTGTACAGCCTACATGATTACAGCCTTTTTTTAGGGACAGAAAGAGAGGGTCATAAATCGAGTGCCCGTCAGTCTGATGCTCCATTGAAGGCCGCGGCCATGATTTTCTCAGAAGTTCAGCAGAGCACAAAGTGCCTCCAGCGTCTGTGTTTAAATGCATCTTCTCGAGGTACTGTTTGTGTGATCAGTCTATTTGGCAGTGCTAGGGATTAGGAAAGTATTGTATTTAATATACAGTCTTCCACATTTATGGGTTATGCCAATGAGCGTTTATTTTCACATTAGACACTCAGCATTGGAGACTGAGAGCTGCATATGTGTAACTCGGATCTGTCAGCAACATTAAGAACAGCAGCACTTGCTTGTCTCTTGCAATTTAGCAGATTGCAATGGTATGGAATTACTTTAATCTCAGGCAATTTGAAGATTATCAGCCTTATTAAATTACGATTCGGCAATTCGAAAAGGGCTGTATATATGCACAGAGCATATTTTTTTACAGAAGTTTTTAGTTAGTGGACTTCTATCCAAAAGCAAGGTCTTCACTAACTAAAAACTTCTGTAAAAAAATATGGTGTGTGTTTATATCGAGCCGAATTGCAATTTAATAAGGCTGTATATCTTACATCAATAGATTTACCAGCTGATTTCTAGTGTTCAGTTTCTATGGGTACCAGCATTGTGAGTAGGTTCTAACAGGCAAGAGGTTGAGCACCCCCTTTGCTTATTTTGTCAGAACGAGAAGCTCCCTGTAGATAGTTTTATGATTCTGCACTAAACAAAGTACAGTTACAACATCAGATCTGTTCAATACTCCTTTGGACCTCTTCGGCATTACCCTCATCCTCCTCTTTTTTAGAGGTAAAACAAATACATTCCCCACAAAGTCAATTACAAGAGAAGCGAGGGGGCACCTTTATGAGGCAAATGTTCCAATAGCAGAAAATCGTAAAATACAGATAATAAATCTCTCAACTTTTAAATTGGAGGAAAGGCATACTAGTTTACTGCAGAAGGGGCTTTCCTTTTCACCCACTACTGCTTTTAAAGCTTTCCACTGGGTAAAAGACATCAACCTATTTACCCATAAATTGAGTTTACATAAGTTTTTCAAGAAACAAGCTATGAAACAATCTGATGATCTGAATTTAAAATCTGAGGAGATAAGATTTTTAAATTAATTCTTTGCCACTTTGGGGTATGATTGCAGCGATAAGAGGGATGGAACAGGGCCCTTCACTAATCTTAAAAGTAGGAGTAGCTTTACGCCTTCATTCAGAATAAGTCCATATTTAGAAGTCTTTGTTGAACTGGTCACAAGGGACCGTATGAAGATCAATGAACACAAGTTACTTATGGACAATCTGGATAGATCTGAACGAAAGGCATTAAAAGAACCGAGGGACAACAATGAGATTATAGTAAAACCCTCAGACAAAGGGGTCAAAACAGTAATCTTAAATAAAGATGACTATCTTGCTGAGAACTCAAGATTGCTAAGTGACAGTTCTTGCTACCAAAAGTTAACTTCTGATCCTACTAAAGGTTATCTGTTGGAGTTATATGAAATTTTGGAAAGGGCCTTCAACAGAAAATTGATATAAAAAAAGTATGATTACCTTAGAATCAAACATCCAACTATCGTGACATTTTACACATTGCCAAAAGTACATAAAAAGTAAACATCACCACCTGATAGGCCTATAGTTTCAGGCAATAATAACATTACAGAACATGCTAGTTATCATGTGGATCAAATCCTAAGACCATTTGTAACCAGCCTCACTTCATACACCAGGGACACCAAACATGCTCTCCAAAGATTGGATGACATTACACTTGTACAGGGCTCTTTTCTGGCCAGTCTAGATGTGGAATCATTATATACCAGTATTCCACACCAGATTGGCATAAAAGCAGTCAAGCACTTTCTTAGTACTCAGGGAAATCAATTTCGAGCCCATAACAAATTTACATTGGAGTTACTGGAATTTGTCCTCACCCACAATTGTTTTCTAACAGGCAACTTTACAAACAGGTTAAAGGGATGGCCATGGGAATGCCATGTGCCCCATCCTTTGCACAGCTGTTTCTTGTCCTGTGGCAAGGAACTATGGTTTTTCAGGATGATTTATGTACACTTACTGATAACATTATTCTCTGGATGAGGTATATAAATGACACCTTACTCATCTGGAGGGGGACCAATCAAGATTTTGAGTCTTTTGTTAAGATCCTTCACAATCATGAAACTGGTCTAAAATTAACTTATGTCATTGACCCAGATGGCTTAGAATTTCTTGATTTAGAAATTACGTTAGATGAGAATTACAAAATACTGACCAAAACCTTTTGCAAAATCACTGCAACAAACAGCATGCTGTTCCAAAGTAGCCATCACACTAGCAACTTGATAAACAGCATACCATATGATCAATACCTCTGTATCAGGAGAAATTGTACCAAAGAGGAGGACTTCCAGAACCAAGCCAGGGATCTATAAGCCAGATTTAAAGATAGATGATATAGTCACAACTGTCTCAAAAAGGCATACCAAAAATACATTTTAAAATCAAGAGCAGAGCTATTAAACAATAATACTGAATCTAAAGAGAATACTAGCATTATTAGGGTAATTGAGACTTATAACAATCAGTGGCAAAACATCAAACATATTTTAAACCAACATTGGCAGTTACTGCTTATGGACCCACATTTATTGGACGTTATTTACACAAAGCCAGCAATCACCAGCAGACGAGCCCAAAATTTAAAACATATGATGGTTCATATCGATTATTCGGAGAATCAATCATCTCAGAATTGGTTGACTAAACTCAAAAAAGGCTCTTTTCTGTGTAAAGAAATGTAAGGCTTGTCCCTTTATGGAAAAATCTCAGGCATTTATTGAGCCTGTTTCAAAAAATGCTAATCTATCAGAATGAACATTAATTGTGCATCACTGCAGTTTTATATTTTATACAATGCAGTTGTGGTAAAATTAATTTTGGCAAAACTACTCGCCAATTAAGAAGAAGAGTTCTGGAACATGTCCCTTCTGTTCTCGATCATGATGATGTTCCGGTGGCTCGCCTCATGAACAGTGAACATAATGGCAATCCTTTAGCTCTCAAATTTATGGGCATCGATAGAATCATCCCAACTGAGCGTAGGAACGATATAGATAATCGCCTACTACAGCAAGAAGTCAGATAGATTTTTAAGCTTAATGCTCTTTCACCTAATGGGCTCAATGAAGGGTTTACATTCACTCCATTAATTTAAAAATGTGAGTCTCATTTTGAAATGACAGCCCAGCTACCCTTTTACCATAACTATTGATATTCATATTAGTAAGAGACAACACTATCATTGTGTCATTCTGTAGCATTTTAATTAAGTAGCTCCAACAGTATTATCCAAGAATAAACTTAAAGTAGAGGAGACCATCGGGTTGTAGGTCTAGTAACAATACTAATATTGCTTGCTAATAAAAGTGACTAGCAAGGAGGGTTTCAGATTTACCTACATCTGTCAATTGTAGCTTTCTTTCCATCTCTTGTATCTTATTAAGCTTGATAGTTCAGTTACAATCTTCTGCATTTTATAAGCATGCTAGAGAAATAACTTTCATTCAGTCATTACACACAAGTCTCTATTTAGTCAAGAACACGTTTTTTTATATACTAGCGACTTGCCCGTCAAAAATGACGGCATGATATACTGTCATTGTGTTTTCTGTCTGTTTATGTACTATCTCTCTGTGTACCCTGCATGTCTCTTTCTTTCCCCCCTCTCCCTCCCCTGTGTCTCTCCTTCTCCTGTGTCTCATTCCCCCGCTGTGTCTGTCCCCCCCACTACCTCTCCTGTGTCTCTTCCACATCTCCCTTCCCCTGTGTGTCTTCCCCATCTCCCTCCCCTGTGTCTCTCCCCCTCTCCTGTGTCTCTCCCCCCTCTCCCCCTGTGTCTCTTCCCCCTCTCCTTTGCCTGTGTCTCTCCCCCTCTCCCTCCCCTGCATCTCTTCCCCCCTCCCTCCCCTGTGTCTCTTCACCCATCCCGCCCCTATGTTTCTCCCCCCTCCCTCCCTTCTCTTTCCATCCACTTCTCCCTTGTGTCTCTTCCCCCTCTCCTTTCCCAGTGTCTCCTTCCCCCTTCTTCCTCTCTTGTGCCTAATTTTCCTCTCTCCCTCTCTTTATCCCCCCTCTACTTCCCCTGTGTCTCTTTCCCCCCTCTCATTCCCCTGTGCCTCTTCCCCCTCCCTCCCCTGTGTCTCTTCCCCCTACCCTTCCCTGTGTCTCTTTACCCTCTCCCTCCTCTGTGTCTCTTTCCCCCTCTCCCTCTCCTGTGCCTTCTTTCCCCCTCTCCCTCTATGTTTCCCCCCTTTCCCTCACCCTCCCCTGTGTCTCTGCCCCCCTCTCCATCCCCTGTGTCTCTTCCCCCTCCATCCCCTGTGCCTCTTCCCCCTCCCTCCCCTGTGCCTCTTTCCTCTCCCCCATGTCTGTTCCCTCCTCTCCATCCCCTGTGTCTCTCCCCCCTCTCCCTCCCCTGTGTCCCCCCCCCCCACCCTTCCCCTGTGTCTCTTCCCCCTCCCCCTCCCCTGTGTCTCTTCTCCCTCCTGTGTCTCTTTCCCCCCTCTATCTTTTGCACAATACTTTTTCTCGCTAGCAAAATTGTTCTTACTGTACTCTGTAATTGGGAATTGAATTTCCCCAGTTTTTAAGCTGTTCTATTCAACTAAAAATCTAAATTATGCACTTATGGTTGATATTTGGATTTTGTTATATTAGACTTAAAAACAAAAACATTATATTTTTAAATTTCAGGAAATTGATTTCATTTGCCTGAATGGAGGTGAATATGTTTTTGAAAATGAGGATAGTGTGCTTTATAAACCAGACGAAACAGAATATTCAGATATGGATTTGGCAATGACAGGAGATGACACTTTCAAACATCAAGGTATAATCTGTCATCTTACAACTACTTTCAGTTTGGGGTGTATTATTTTTCATTTCCAAACACCACTTTACTCCCTTTATCACACTCTGCATATATTTCCTTTGCTGTTTGTTTGCTCCATTTTGTCCTTATTTCCCACATTTTCCAACCTTAACCTTCTTTAAATACACACTAATCATGTTTCTTGCTCTGATCCCTTGCTAAAGAATTTGTTTTTTTTCCTGATATACCCTCCAACATAACTTAATAAGATGTACCTAAAATAATTTTGCTAACTAATCTTTTCCACTCACTTTCCTGATTCTAAACTCTATGGGCCTCATTCTATTATCGGCCGCAGCCGTTGCGGGGCCGCAAGGACCGGCCGCAAGCTATTCTGCTATTCTATTCCCTTACGGCCGGGGATTCCGGCAGGCTTGCGGCCGGTGCCTTGCTATCTCTTGCGGCCGCTCGCGCCGGAGGAAAGCCTTTGATCTAAAACGGCCGCAAGAGATTTGCAATTCAATTGCTCCGGGAAACCTCTCTGCAAGGCTAAAAACGAGCCGCAGCTTACTTGCAGGAAAGAGGTCTCGCTAGCACCAATTAAGCACATAAAATAGCTCAAATAAAGCCCTCCTGCACTTTGAGAAGACTATAAAGGGATTTTAGGTGTTAGAAAAAATAGCACATAATTATCCTGTACTCAAATCCGTAAAATATTTCATTTTTAATATCCGTAAAATATCCATGTAAAAAGTCCAGAGTGCTTGGAGCACCTCAGACACACCCACGCCGCAGCCGGAAAATAAACAGTTAATTTGAACTCGGGTTTGGGCAGATGTGCAAGCTTGAGAGTGGGTTCCTTTTAATCCTCATGTCCCCCAATATGATCCCTAGCATTTACAGAGCTGTACAGTGCAGGCTTGAATTTATTTTTGAGTTTTTATATTTCACAGATTACGGCCGGTTCCAAGATATGCGGCCGGCCGTAAAAGGAGATCCTTGCGGGGCCGTATAATAGAATCGCGAGTTAACTGAACCCTCGCAAGGAATCGCAGCCTTACGGCCGATTTACGGCCGATAATAGAATGAGGCCCTTTGGATCCAGCATAAAAACAGCACCTCTCTTGGAGCCTCATTCAATTGAGAGTTGGCCAATTGAATAGGCCTCTAAATAAGCACATAACATATATTTTTTAAAGAAGTTTTTAGTAAGTAAGCATCTATCCAAAAGCAAGGTTTTCACGAACTAAAAACTTATTTTAAAAAAATATGTTATGTGCTTATTTAGGCCCCTATTCAACTGGCCAAATTGCAATTGAATGAGGGCCTTGGTAATTTTCAAGTAAATGTTTTTGCTTACCTCGTCTTTGGGCTTTAGACAATTGCTTACACCTGATCTTCTTCTCTTTCTGTGTACCACTTCCTTATTTTAAAGTCAGATTGTATGACTTCCGTCAACTGATTTCTTTTTTCTTTGTATCCATCTAGACAACATATTACAATATTTTTCAGGAAATCCCCCCCACTCCAATGTTATGTTTTTCTGATGAAATACCACCCCTTTTACCTTGTTGATGTTGCATAACAATCAGTGAAAACACATAGATACCTCATTTCATCATAACTTCAAGATATTTTGAGTTTTAAAACCATATACATGCAGACAACACCCAAACTTACCTCCACTTTTCTGATGTATCTTCCTCTAACAATTCTCACGTTTTATTCTGTCTTTGTATTATGTACTCTATCACAATATGGGATTAGATCTCATCCATGCATAGGGTTCCTTCCCATGTCTCACCAGCTGTAGCAGATAGCTGAATTTCAGTAGTCTTTCTTCAGATCAAACAGCCACCAACATATAACATGTAAATCCCAGCATCCAGCAAAATAACTTAATTTCATCAGTTATGTTTTAACCAGAAGATCTTTATTGAACATTGTATAGCATATTTATGGTAAAAATGCAATGGAAGCAATGGAACCTAAACACATTAACTACAACTAATTAAACACTGGTGCCACTAAACAATACCACTTGGTAACATAATTAAGACGACTAGCTCAGAACCTAATTACTTAGAGCTGTTGCAAAATATGTGACTTTCAAGTGAGCTGGTTGTTTCCAACCTTCCACAGGAGGTCTTCAGTGAAAAACTGTTCCATTGTTAAAATGGTAGTTGGGTCATCGTGTCAACTCCACAAAGGACTTCTTAGATTTGCCTTTGCAAACACCTCATAGTTCCATAGTAATATAATATTAAGGTTGAAAAAATTATTTTAGTCTATAAAGTTCAACCTTTTTAGATCTCCAATGATCCTTGTATTATGTGGATTAATTTGTAATTGTTCCAGAGGAAGGCAAATAGAAAAAAAAAACATTGAAGCATTGGCAAGTGACTCATAATATGAACATGTATTTCTTTCTGACCCCAGATATTGGCAATCAGATTACTCCCTGGATCAATACACCTCCGCTGACCCGGTCACACAGTATATCTTGAATAACAATAAAAATATTTATAAAACAATGTATACAAATACCAGCCATGTTTAACATGAATCTAATCACTAAGCTGTGAATACAGCCAGAACGAAACATGGTACCAAATATGAAGTACATTTGCAAGCCCTGAGGGCAAATGCCAAGAGAATACTTCACACAGCCCTGATTAACACATGGTGGTTTGTGACATGCACATTAATCAATAATTTTATATGCACATTAATCAATAATTTTATATAATTCACGGTTGCCTGAAAACACAAAGTCTGCTTTATTTTTTTCTAACACTATGATAGATGCAAAGAATCATGTCAGACGTCTGGAATATTTCTTTACTTCTACCTCACTATTTATTTCTCAAATTAAGGAATTTCTCAGGAAAATAATGTTGCTCAAAATTACTACTTGTGTTTTTACCCAACATACTTATTGATCATCTCCAGATTGCCATTCTTAGATTTCGATTATATATATTTAGTTTTTTTTCTGAATGTTATTTATATGTGTCATAGCAAAATGTGAAGAGCTGTATGATATTCTCATTCTTCTTGGTTTCTCTCTAATTATTTGTAAAGGATAGTTGAGAATAATGCTTTATATTTGCTTTGTGCAGATCAAAACATTAATGGAAATACTCAGATTGATGCAGACTTACAGGAATCTCAAGTGGACCTTTTAGGAAAAACTGTACCAGTAACATCCACCTGGGCTGTTTCTGATATTGCAGGGTGGTTTGGCATTGGAAAGAGGGAAGAAATAGAAGTTGTTGAATCTAACAAAGACGTTAAAAATGAAGACACTTTTCGGTCAAGAAAAATTGCCATAAGTGAGGACATGGCTTTAAAAGAATCTGATGATGTGCAACCTGAAAATTCTGGCTGGTTTGGTGGTCAGTTTACAAAATTCCTACCTTTTGGACAAAAACAAACAGAAGCTGAAAATGACAATGACATGTTGATACCAAGTAATGAGGGTGGGATCAATGATGGTGAAAAGCTGGTAGATACTGAGAAAGACAGAAGTGTAACTATAGATGCAGATCCAGAAATAAAAACAGCAGAAATTGAAAAGTTAATTCACGAAAAAGAAGGTGAGGTTAAAGACGCTGGTAATTCTCAATCAAAGTGGTTTAACTTTGGCATTACAAACATTTTAGGATTTGGCAACGGAAATGAAATTAAAGAACAAGAAACTGCCATTACTGATTCACCAGTGATTTCAATTCCAAGTGAAGATGTCCCTTCAAACCAAAATACCCAAACTGAAACAAGTAAAGTTGATGAAATAAAGGATAATACTGATTCAACTCAACACATTCATCCAGAGGATGTCATTGTAAAGAATGCACCAGGTAAAGGTGGGTCTGATGATTTAGAAGCATATATTGCCTTTACAGATAAGATTGAAATAAATGCTCTGCAAGATAAAGGTGAGTCAGACAATGTAGTAATATCTACAAGTGAACATAACAATATACCAACACCCTGGTATAAATCAGTCATTACAAAGTTTGTAAACTTGGAGGAAGGCAACATCCCCAGTGTTAGGACATTCAGAGATCAACCAGATGTAAAAGAAAGTATACCCGAAATCCAAACTCCAGACTTAGAACATACATATTTTGAAACAATTTTAAAAAGCAGTAGAGACCTAGTTGATTCTGAGACTAGTAAAGTAAAAGACGATGTGGTAAATACAGTTTTAAAAGATTGTACTGAAGCTCCTTTTTCAGAATTTTTTACAAATCACATGGCAAAAGATAGGGAGCAGTTACAAGTTGCAGAACAACTAACAGACACAATATTAGATTATGGACATGCACACGATGACATGAATATTAAGAAGATTGAAGAAATTGTTATTTCACCAGAAAATTACAATTCAACTACAATTAATACTGCAGGCTCATCACAACAAGAAAATGAGCTTGAAATGTTTGAAACTAAAGAAGATCAAGAGTCAATGACCCGACAGAATATCGATGCTGTGAGTAATATTCATGCATTCAAAGATCTAACAGGTTCTAAACATGAAGCCTTAGATGATATTATCGATTCTCCTCAACAAATGAGGACAGAAAAAGAGACAGAAACTAAAAAGGACAGTGATTTCCAAGCAACTAATGACAAAACTATGAATGTTGGTGAGGATTTGGAATATGGTTCTTTCAAAACCAAAGAGGTTATTCAGGAAGAAGAAAATCAAGCTGGAGATAGTGCTGACCAGAAGACAAAATGGTTTAATTTTGGTATTAAAAATATTTTAGGATTTGGGAATAGAAATGAACTTCAGCAAGAACAAGAAATTAATCAAAACCTGGAAGAAACAGGCAAACATGAATCAACCAGGAATTTGAATCCAAGTGAAGAAGATTCAGCTTTCAGAAATACACTGAATGAGAAAACAGATATTATTATAGATACAGGCAAGATTGATGCAGCACATGATAATGTTAAGTGTAGTGAAAATAGACATTTAGATGGTACTGTGCATAACAAAGTAGAAAGAGATGGACATGAGCCTAAAAGTATAAATACATTAAAAGAAACATATATTTCTCAAGAAAAGCAATATTCAATTACAACAAACAATGCGAGTTCTTCTCAAGAAGGCAATGAGTTAGAAAAAAAATCTGAAACCAAAAAGGAAAAGCAGGAGCCAGTGGTGCAAAACACCAATATGTTTTTAGAAGTTAATCCTACATTCAAAGAAAATTCAGAAAAGTATTCTTTAAAAAAAAGAGTTTTAAGAGAAACAAAAGAGAAACAGCGCTTTGAAGATGGCATGTCTGTAGAGATTGATGAGCAAAGTAATTCTCAAATAAATGGTGGATCAGCAAAAGAGCATGACAATCCTGAATTTAATGATATTTCTACACATTCAGCAGAGTCTCAGTTAAGAACACAAGATATTGTTGAAAGAGAAAAATATGAGGAGCAAAACGAAGACTCTGAAATTAATTTAAGTGCATGTGTTGAAATACCTTCAGATATTTCAAAACTGAATAAACAAGATGTCTCTGTAGACACTACAAATAACCATTTTGAAGACACATGTGCAGAATGCCAATTCAATGCAAAAAGTGACATTAAAGAGGATACCTGGATCAATATCCGGTCAAGTGAAGAAACACTTGAATTAGTTCAAGAGGAATTTAGTGCTATGTCTACAGAAAAGGAAACCAAAGACCAAACAACTATAAAAGAAACAGGTGAGTAGGAACATAAATGATATGTTCAAAGCCGTAGTTACAGATGCAAACTGCCATAGATGAAGATCTTTGTATAGCTATCACTCTGGATGATGCATACTGCATATTTCCAGTACATTGCAACCAAGGTGGATGGGATGATACACCACAGAATTACCTGACATTTAATCAATTAACTTGGATCTGAGCTTAATACTTTAAAGTTAAATTATGCACAGTAAAAAGAATGAATACAATTCATTAAAGAGCCTGCCCAAAAATTTGGTTGAGTCCTTCCCAAACATCCTGGTGCATCACTCCTACCTTTATATGCATTGCTCTTTATTAGTAGGCTTGTATAAGAGGTAGTATGATGTGTCTAGAAATGAATGTCCCCGTAGCATTTAGAGTGGTAATTCCGAAGCTCATACTTGAGTGCAGAGTGTGGTTTGGATACAAAGGTATATTACCTTTTAGGTTAATACTTAGCTGTAATGAAGGAGTGATATGTGCTGGTTGTAAGGTGATTGGTGAGTCTTTAGTGGGCTGGATGCAAGACATGAGGCTACTAACAAACTTAGAGGACAGAGTCAGAATGATAGGACTGGTCTGTGCCCCAAAGGCTGCATCCGCTAGGAAAAGCAAGATACATTATATATTCAAGAAATTGTTACTAGCCAGCATTGCAGTGTTCAAAATAAGACAGGGATTGAGACAGATAGATGGAGTCCAGTGACAGCATTGTATTAGAGCTAGAGTCTAGAAACAGAAATCAGCACAAGTTGATGGCTGTAAAGATTCCAGATAGGGGCACTATTCAGCTCCAACACTTCCTGTAATGGGCCTCTCTGTGACCGGCAGTCATATCAGTCCTTCTTAAAGAAATGCACCACAATCTATGTAATCCATAAGCATGGTTTTTAATATGGACTCTCTTACTTCATATCTCAGCAACTCAACACATACAAAAGATTTTCCTTCCCTAGTTACATCACAGTGGTCTGAACACAATCAAATACTCCGCACAGATTAGCATCATCCAATCATAGCTTGCCCACCGTGATGGGGGGGGGGGGGGGGGCACTGAGCCGATTCCACATGGCCTCAGAGTGGCAACATAGAACAAAGGGCCTGTAATTACCCTAACGTCCTGCAGTGACATCTTGTGGACTTCACAAGCACTGCCCCCTGTGTCTCAGCGAAGAGGGGTGATCTCCCCGGATTGCCCATATGATGAGCTGACTGCTGCGCTCTAGTGTAAGTCATTGTCGATTTTAGTAAAACAGTAGTCTGCTAGAGTCGATCGTCCAGTGTCCACAGGATAAAAATGCTTTAATAGGATCAGTAATGACACCCAGCCCACAAAATTTCCATGCATAGTAAGGTGTCAAGGGTATCCGGGGGTTTGTGGAAAGAACTTCCTCTTAGGACCCTAACTGTAATCCAAAAGCTGAATGTGGGTAGCACCAGGTGTGACCACAGGGCATCAACTTCCCCCACGATCTCCCAAGGCAAAGGCAATGAAACAGCGTCTCCCTCTGAAGCCAGAACACAACAAATAACCAACAGATACAGGTTCTCGGGGTCTTGGCCACCTCCTGCACGTGGCCTATTTCTGGGTGTGCAGGGCAGATTTTTGTCACTATTCTCTTTTAACCATTCAAGGAATAAACAATCCTGCTGGTGACCCCAGCACAAACCCCACAGTCCAGGCCAAGTGTCCCTGGCTATTAGGCCAGGAGCATAGTTGCTCCCTTACAAACTATTTGCTTGGCCTGTGTTCTGCCAACAGTCCTCTGTGCCAGGGTAATCAATACTCAACTGGGGTGCCCAGAAAAACAGTAATTCCAATTCACAAGGGGAAGGTACTGTCCGGATCTGGAAGCCGGCACCCAATATGGTGTCCCCACAAACTGGATAGGGATGTGCCCATTGGTCTGCCATGCTCCCAGGGCTGCTTGCTGAGCCTGTCCCTGAAACTGTGGCTAGCTCTCTGACATTGACTATCAGCTGGAGCTCCTTTAATGGTTCACAGTCCATTTTGTCCTCCAAGGGCTGGTGAGTATGCCTGCTCCCACCCAGACTCTCTCTTGCACCCGCAATCTGACAGCCCTTTACTTTTTGCCCCATTGCCTTGTCCTTAGCAATGGTGTCCCCACTACCTTATTGGGCTGTGGCTCCTGATCTGCCATGGTCACAGGACTGCTGGCTAAGTCTGTCCTTTGGACTGTGGCTGGCTTTCTGACATTGGCTACAGTCCATTCCCAGGGCACAGTGAGCATAGACCATCCAGACTCTCTGCTTGACCTGGGTTCTGCCAACAGTCCTCGTTGCACCTCTCACACAGCCAGTGCTCGCTGAGGGCAAAAAATAATCAAAACAGCTGTATGCTTCCAGGGCCTCCTGGTGCCAGGATGTGTCTTCCTCATCCTCATCTGATTGGTGGGGCTCTTCAAAGTACTTGTGCCAGGTCCCACCTGGGCCCACCTCCTCAAGCAAATCCTCATACTCTTTTTCCAAGTTAATTTCTTGGTCAACAAATCGCTCAATCAATGCTGCATCCTCTGTCTCTGGTTCCACTCCCAATTCCCGATGGCGCTGATGACAAAGGATTTCCCAGTGCTCTGCGGTTTTGATGCCCCACTCTGGATTACCCTGCAGGACCTCTGGGAGCCCTTCCATCAGCTCCAGTCTGAAGAAGGAGGGCTGTTGTAATGCAGTAGTTGGTGTCATCAGGTTACCATACTATATTGCCAAAATGACCTCCTCACCCACCAGATTCTCCAGCCACTCTGCAAGGTGTCCACCAGGTTGAAGCCACAGGAATGTCATGCACTTATTCAGAAGATCTGTTTTACATATCACCCATCCTGGCGGTTCAGAGTCTCTGTCGCTGCCTCATCCTGGTTATCAGGCTCCTTTTCTTCTTGATCACCTCTGCTGTACAGGCTTTCAATTGACTCCATCGCTCTTCCAAAGACGGCGCTGGTCGTCCTGCCTGCCACTGGGTTAGGCGCTGCTGAGTCTCCTTGTCTCTTCCACACCTCTTGAAAATACGGATCTCTGCCTGGGATAGATCATCCAGATAGGGGCGCTATTCAGCTCCAACACTTGCCTTTTATCTACAGGAATTTCCCTTAATATGCTGGTAATTTTCGTTAAAGGAATGGGCCTCTCGGTGACTGGCAGTCATATCAGACCTTCTTATAGAAATCCACCATAGTCTATGTAATCCATAAGCATGGCTTTTAATATGGACTCTCTTACTTCATGTCTCAATAGAAACTCAACAACGACAAAAGATTTTCCTCCTCTAGTTAAATCACAGTGGGCTGAACACATTCAAATCCTCTGCCCAGATTAGCATCACCCAATCAAAGCTTGCCCACCTGGGGGGGGGGGGGGGGGTGGAACCACTGGGCCAATTCCACATGGCCTTAGAGCTGCAACATAGAACAAAGGGCCTGTAATTACCCTAACGTCCGGCAGTGACATCTTGTGGACAAGGATGGGAATTACATGTCCTTTATACAAAATGGCTACAGGATCTAAAAGCAGGATCTAAAAGTCCCCTGGTCAGGAAAACAGAACGTCACAATGGCAGACTTGAAGGATACAGTAATAGAAATAGCAGACAGAACTAGAGGCAGACAGAAGAGAAATAGGGACATAATTCAACAACTTCAGTTATTTTGTGCACTTAGTAGTCTCATTGGAGCAAGAAAATAATCACTTTCATAGTGCTCAAGTCTATAGCAAGTAGTAGTCTTGTATCTATTTGAGGAATACCATTTGTGCCTCCCCTATCTCCAAGTCAGAAATCTCCTTAGCTATCTCTCTCATTTTGTTTGTGTATCAGTATTGTAATTGACTAAAAATTGTTTGCTAGTGTTTGGTTAAATTGTTTTGCTTTCATATGACTTTCTATGGCTCTGAAATATTCCTTGCAGCTCAGTACCATTTTTAAAGCCTACAACTATATAGGGGTTTCCTTGAGCATGTCAGCATTTTTATGCCGAGTTGTCTCAGTCTTATCTTTTTAGTGCTCTATAATGGAAAGCTCTTTCAATCTTTACTGTCTAAGATAATCACTTAAGTATTGCAACTTTTCAAGAATCTCTTGTATCACAGTTAAAGATCACTCTTACTATAATGCTTATACTCCTTGCATATCCTCTTGAGCAGGGGTGGACAAGTTCAGGCCTAGGTTTGAGGATTTTCTTTCTGTGCACAGGTGAGTCAATCAGGACAACTGACAAAGTGATAGTCTCACCTGTAAGCAGCAGGGATATTATAAAATCCATGCCTGTGTGTGGCCCTCCAGGACCAAACTTGTCCACCCCTCGAGCATAAATGCCTCTGGATTGTGCTTTGCCAAAATATTCTATTGCACTTATCAAATAGTGTGGCAGTGTGTCCTCTTTAATACAACATACATTTAATTGTATTTGTAAATACAGACACTTAGTTAATTAGAACTGTATTTCTATAATACAATTTTAAATAATAATAACAATGCACCTGCACTTTTGCACACATATATTAGTAGTTTATCTGCTTAGTCTGTAGTGGTAATCTCACTAGATGTCTCAACAAGTTAACAATTAAAGGGCCACTGCACAATGAAAAAAAAAGTATATGGTTGTAAACTCTGTTGCACAATGGATGCATGCATGATAAATACATTAAGGGAAGTTGTGTGTGAGGGGCACTTAAATTTCTGGAGAGATGTAGTTGTATTTCCTAAAGCAAGCAGTCAGCTTCTGTGCCAGTGAGGCAGAGGGGATGTGATGTCAATTTCAATCTTATCCAGTTTTTAAACAAAAGCTCTGGATTTCTGCCTATTCCCTCCTCCGTTACCAATCCCTCCACTAATAACTCCAAACACATACATCCCACGTCATCCAGCTCTCTGGAATTGATGAAACAAACACAATATTAATTATTGTACTCATAAGCCTTTAAAAATTCAGATTTACTTACACAGATAGTAATATTGTTAGTTTGGTGCATATTGACACAAAAAATTAGTTTTTTTGCCTTAACAATAATGGTTTGTTAAGAATGTATCAATCACGTTTGTAAGATAAGCCAACTGCTTATGATATGGATTGGTTAGAAAGATGTCAGTGCCTGTGTCTCTTCCCCTCCCTCCCCTGTGTCTTTCCCCCCTCCCCTGTGTCTTCCCTCCCTCTTCTGTGGCTTTTCCCCCCTCTCCTCCCCTGTGTCTTCCTCCCCCTCTCCCTATGTCTTCCTCCCCCCTGCCCTGTGTTTTTCTCCCCCCTCCCCTGTGTATTCCCCCTCCTCTCCACTGTTTCTTCCTCCCCGCTCTCGCCTCCCCTTTATCTCTTCCACCCCTCCCCTCTGTCTTTCCCCCCCCTCCCCTGTGTCTCTTCCACTCCTCTTCCTCCCCTGTGTCTCTTCCCCCCTCCCCTGTGTCTTTTCCCCCCACCTCTCCCCCCTGTGTCTCTTCCCCCTATCCCCTTCTCTGTGTCTTTCCCCCTCTCCCCTCCTCTGTGTCTTCCTCTTCCTCTCCGCTATGTCTTCCTCTTCCCGCCCCTGTATCTTCCTCCCCATCCCCTGTGCTTCCTCCCCCTCTCCCCTGGGTCTCTTAACCTCTTTCCCCTGTGTCTCTTCCCCCCACCTCTCCTCTGCATTGTGTTTCTTCTCCTCTCTCCCCTACCCTTTGTCTCTCCCCCTCCCTTGTGTTTCCCCCCTCTCCCAAACCCTGTGTCTTCCCCCATCTCCTGTGTCTTTCCCCCTCTCCACCTCCCCTGTGTCTTCCCCCTTTCCCCTCCGAGGTCTTCTTCTCCCTCTCCCCTGTGTCTTCCTCCCCCTCCCCTGTGTCTTCCTCCCCCTCCCCTGTGTCTTCCTCCCCCTCTCCCCTGTGTCTTCCTCCCCTTCTCCCCTCTCCTGTGTCTCTTCCACCCCTCCTCTCTTCCACCTTCACCATTCCACCCCTCCCCTGTGTCTCTTCCTCACAGCACACTCCCCTGTGTCTCTTTCCCCCTCCCCTGTGTTTTCCACCGCCTCTCTCCCGTCCCATGTGTCTCTTCCCCCCTCCACTGTGTCTCTTCCCCCCTCTCCCCTGTGTCTCTTCCCCCACCTCTCCCCTCCCCTGTGTCTCTTCGTCCCCTCTCCCTTTCCCTGTGTCTCTCCCCCCCCTCCTCTGTGTGTTTCTCCCCACTCCCCTGTTTCTTCCCCCCTCCCCTGTGTCTCTCCCCCACCCCTGTGACTCTCCCCCCCTCTGTCTTTCCCCTCTCCTCTGTGCCCCCCCTTGTGTCTCCCCCCCTCTCCCCTCCCCTGTGTCTTCTTCCCCCCTGTCTTCCTCCTCCCTCTCTTGTGTCTTACTCTCCCTCTCCCATGTGTCTTCCTCCCCCTCTCCCTGGTGTCTTTCTCCCCTCTCTCCCCTGTGTCTCCCCTCCCCCCACCACCACCACAACACGCAGCTGTTGCTGCGAGCTGCACATCCGCGCAATGTTTGTACAAACTTAGGAAGTAACGGTAAGTGTGTACTCTGCCATGGACCGTTACACACTTGCCACAATAATTATAATTATTCTTCACCCCTCCGCTGTGTCTTTCCCCCCTCTCCCCTCCCATGTGTCTTCCCCCCTCCTGTGTCTTCCTACCCCTCTCCCCTGTGTCTTCCTCCCCCCTCCCCAGTGTCTTCAACTCCTCCCCCTCCCCTGTGTCTCTTCCGCCCTCCTCCGTGTCTTCCCCCCTCTCCCCTCCCCTGTGTTCCCCTCCCTTTCTTCCCCCTCCACTGTTTGTCTTCCCCCCTCTCCCCTGTGTCTCTTCCCCACTTCTCCCATCCCGGTGTCTCATCCCCCCTTCCCTGTGTCTCCCCCCTCCGATGTGTCTTCCCCCCTTCCCCTCCTTGGTGTCTTACTCCCCCTCTCCACTGTGTCTTCCTCCCCCCTCCCCTGTGTCTTCCTCCTCCTCTGTATCTTCCTCCCCCTCTCCCCTGTTTCCTCCTCCCCCCTTCCCTGTGTCTCTTACTCCCTCCCCTCCCCTTCCCTGTGTCTCTTCCCAACACCTCTCCCCTCCAATGTGTCTCTTCTCACCTCTCCACTCCCATCTGTCTCTCCACCTTCGCCTGTGTCTTCCCCCCTCCCCTCCCCTGTGTCTTCCCCCTTTCACCTCCCCTGTGGCTTCCTCCCCCTGTCCCCTGTGTCTTCCTCCCCCTCCCCTCAGTCTTCCTTCCCCATCTCCCCTGTGTCTTCCTCCCCCCTCCCCTGTGTCTTCCTCCCCCTCCCCTGTGTCTTCCTCCTCTTCTCCCCTCTCCTGTGTCTCTTCCACCCCTCCCCTCTTCCCCCCTTCACCATTCCCCCCCCTCCCCTGTGTCTCTTCCTCACAGCATGCTCCCCTGTGTATCTTACACCCCTCCATCTCTTCCCCCCTCCCCCTGTGTCTCTTCTCCCCACCTCAGCCCTCCTGTGTCTCTTCCACACTTCCCCCTACCCTGTGTCTCTTCACCCCTGTGTCTTCCCCCACCTATCCTCTCCCCTGTGTCTCTTCTCCCCTCCCCCTCCCCTGTGTCTTCCTCCCCCTCCCCTTTGTCTTCCTCCCCCTTTCCCCTGTGTCTTCCTCCCCCTCTCTCCTCCCTTTTGTCTCTTCCCCCTCCCCTTCCCTGTCTCTCTGCCCCCCTCTCCCCTGTTTCTATTCCACCCACCTTTCCCCTGTGTCTCTTCCCTCTCCCCTCCCCTGTGTCTTCCCCCCTCTCCTGTGTCTTCCTCTCTTCTCCACTGTGTCTTCCTCCCACTTTCCCCTGTGTCTTCCTCCCCCTCTCCCCTCCCCTGTGTCTCTTTCCCCCCTCTCCTCTGTTTCTCACAATCCCCCCTGTATCTCTTCTCCCCACCTCTCCCCTCCCCTGTGTCTTTGCCCCCATCTCCCCTCCCCTGTGTCTCTATCACTCCTCCCCCTCCCCTGTGTCTCGCTCCCCCTCTCCCCTCCCCGGTGTCTCTTCTCCCCCTCCACTGTGTCTCTTCCCCCCCTCTCCCCTGTGTCTCTTACTCTCCCTCTCCCCTCCCCTGTGTCTCTTCCCCCTCTCCCCTCCCCTTGTCTCTTCCCCACTCCCCTGTGTCTTCCCTCCCTCTCCACTGTGTCTCTTCTCCCCTCCCCTGTGTCTTTCTCCCACTGTCTCCCCCCCCCCCCCCCCCCCTCTCCTGTGTCCTCCTTCCTCTCTCCTCTGTGTCTTCTCCCCCCTGCAGCTCACGGCTGTTGATGACAGCTGGGTATGTGCACAGCGTCTGTACAAACTTAGGATCTAATGGTAAGAGTGTACTCTCCCATGGAGCGTTACACACTTGCCACAATTATAATAGTTATAATCTATAATAATGAATAGTGAGTGCCCGTACCGAATGACCAATAAATATAGAAAATATACAAAAAAAATACATAGATCGCAATGTGCAATCAGACCCAGGGAACCTTTCTCGTCGGTCAGCTTCTCTTCAGCAGAGTGTCACTTAATATGAGCTTTATAGGCATAGTAAATGTTACTGAATGGCTGAAGTGAGCTGTGTTGTACCATCAACATTTGAGCTATTGGGCCCCATGGTAATCGCTGAATATCCATAAATCTGCTGTGGGAGCTTTTTTTCCCCTACATTACATTTATAAATATATTATATTATATTTTAACTATTTATATTATTTGAATTAAATAGATGTGACAATTGTATTTATACCTTCAGAATATATAAATGTGTTTATATATAGACATTGCATCAGACCATTTGTTCCTAGGCAATTTGGTTTCCTTAAATGTATTAACCCCTTGAGTACTGGGTTGTGTGTTACCCTTGATATTGTATAAAGAAACTGTTAAGTGTCAAATAATGACTGTTACAATAACTACTGCTGCAACACTCAGCAATGGTTTTAAAACCATTTGAGATTGGTCTTTGGTAAAATCTCCTTCAGCTTTTTGCAGTTAGGGCACTGTCCTGGTTTGTGAGGGATCTGTAAAATCAGATTAGCATAGTGTTTTGGTGTAAAAGTCTAACAGAGTAACTTGTAATGTTTTAGCAGTGCAAAAATCAGTGGAAATTGTGCCATGCTTTTCGGTGTTGTTGTGCAGCAGTCAGTTGTAGCAGTTCTCTCGCATTGTTTTAGGCAGGGGTGATTAACATATCTAGTGGGATTTATTTTGGCCTCAGACATGGTGTTAACTGCAATATTGGGGATTTACATAGGGCCCATGGTTGCTAAGAGTCTGACTGAGGACGGAGGGTTATTATTATGGCTGGGAAAATAAAAGAACAAAATAAGGCAGTAGATTTACTTTTTGCTAATTACAATAAATTGAAAACTAGATCATTTAGCATTTATTTTTTTGTGTAAATTTTGTATTTCTTGCAAAAATGGAAATGTGGTCTTTCACATTCACACTGCTGTTTACTATAATCCACTTCTAGTATCTATTTACACTGCAATATTAAATTAATTATGGCAGATTTCAGATGCTGGGTTACAGGGACTAATAAAAGAATGTCTCTGTCAACATCGGCTATTTTGTAATCCCATTGATGGAATCACAAACTACAAATGGATTTCCAGATGGTGTACAATTTTTAATTTCTACGAGTAAATGCTACAGTAATACTCCCCATATCTTTAAGTACTGTAAGTACTCTAATTTTACAATTTTAACTAAATGGTAATTCTATCCTCAGATGTCTCTCTAACCCCCCATGTCTCTTTAACCCCCCCGTGTCTCTCTACCCCCCCGTGTCTCTTTTCCTCCCCCCTCCTCATCCTCAACCCCCCCTCCTCATTCTAATCCCCCCTCCTCATTCTAAACCCCCCTCCTCACTTTACCCCTCTAAATACCTCCCCCTCTCCCTTTATTCTCACTTACCTTAATCTGCAGCTTCTCCTCCGGCCTCAGCTCCTTCCTGCGTCGGCACCCGGTATATGCTAATGACGTGGCGCGCATGTGACGTGGGGGGATTAGGATGAGGAGGGAGGTTGAGGATTAGAAGGGAGGTTGAGGATGAGGAGGGGGGTTGAGGTTGAGGAGGGGGGTTTAGGATGGGGGGGTTGAGGATGAGGATGGAGGGGTTGAGGATGAGGATGGGGGGGTTGAGGATGAGGATGGGGGGTTGAGGATGGAGGGTTGAGGATGAGGATTGGGGGTTGAGAATGGGGAGTTGAGGAGGGGGGTTGAGGTTGAGGAGGGGGGCTGAGGAGAGAGGTTGAGGAGGGGGTTTAGAATGAGGAGGGGGTTGAGGAGGGGGGTTGAGGAGGAGGGTTGAGGAGGGAGGTTGAGGATGAGGAGGGAGGTTGAGGAGGAGGAGGGGGAGGCTCAAAGGCGCCTCACACGCGGTTAAAAACACACGCACGACTTAGAAAAAAAAAACGACCTCGGAACCAACCTTAACATAACAAACACCCACACGCACGAAAAATACAATTATAACGGCCGAACCGCGCGCACCTAAAAACAGTCAAAACACACCAAAATACATAAAAAGCTTACCCATAGCAAGGGGGGGGCATCCAGGTTTTAAGTCTAAATTCCCAAGTTCAGACACCCGAAAATCCCCTAAGCAAAAAAAAAAATGGCCGCTGCAGAAAACGAAAACGAGGCTTAAAGCCCAGGACTGCACACACACACACGACCTTGGAACCAACCTTAACGGAACAAACACCCACACACACGAAAAATACGACCATAACGCGCACCTAAAAACAGTCAAACCACACCAAATACTCACAAAAAATACATAAAAAGCTTACCCATAGCAAGGGGGAGGGGGGGGGCACCCAGGACCTCTGAAAGTGAAGTTACACCTCCATTTAAGTCCAAATTCCAGAGTTCAGACACACGAAAATCCCCTAAGCGAGAGAAAAAATGGCCACAGAATAAAACGAAAACGAGGCTCAAAGCCCAGCCACATACAACTTACCCAGGAAGGGATCTGAGATAAGCTCGGAAACCCGCATTAACCCCACGGGATCTGAGATAAGCTCGGAGACCTGCATTAACCCCACATTAACCATCGCAGTGATACGGGTCCTTAAAGGACTGTAAAGGGCTTTAAAGGACCCGTTATAAAAGAAAACAAATATACACTATCACCCTGTCACTCATGGGGGTCAATACAGACCCCCATAAGCACTTAATTAACCCCCTCACTCATGGGGGTCAATACAGACCCTCATAAACCCCTAATTAACCCTGTCACTCATGGGGGTCTATATAGACCCCCATAAGCCCTTCATTAACCCTGTCACTCATGGGGGTCAATACAGACCCCCATAAACCTTCATTAACCCTGTGACTCATGGGGGTCAATACAGACCCCCCATAAGCACTTCATTCACCCCCTCACTCATGGGGTCAATATAGACCCCCATAAGCCCTTCATTAACCCTGTCACTCATGGGGGTCAATACAGACCCCCATAAGCCCTTCATTAACTGTGTCACTCATGGGGTCAATACAGACCCCCATGAGCACTTCATTAACCCCCTCACTCATTGGGGTTAATATAGACCCCATAAGCCCTTCATTAACCCTGTCACTCATGGGGGTCAATACAGACCCCCATAAGCACTTCATTAACCCCCTCACTCATGGAGGTCAATACAGACCCCCATAAACCCTTCATTAACCCTGTCAATCATGGTGGTCAATACAGACCCCCATAAACCCTTAATTAATCCCGTCACTCAGGAGGGTCAATACAGCCCCCCATAAGCCCTTAATTAACCCTCTCACTCATGGGGGGCAATACAGCCCCCCATAAGCCCTTAATTACCCCCCTCACTCATGGGGGTCAATACAGACCCCTATAAACCACTAATTAACCCTGTCACTCATGGGGGTCCATACAGACCGTCATAAGCCTCTAGTTAACCCCATCAGTCCCATAAGGGTATATTAAGACCATTACGGGCCTGTTACAACCCAACATTAACCACATAAGTGCCATGATGGTCCTCAAGGACCATCATGACACTAAGTATAAACACTACACTGCACTATACACCCCCAATAAAACATTAAATATCAACTAAACAGCCTCTACACTAACCTATTAACACCTACACTACCTACCTACCCCCTAATAACCCCCACCACTCTAATTACAGAAAATAAAAAAGCCTAAAGTCACAAAAAATAAAAAATCTACATTACATAAAATAAAAAACCTAAGTCACAAGAAATAAAAAATCTACATTAAAAAAAAAAAAAAAAAAAACCTAAGTCACAAAAAATAAAAAAGGGAACATTACAGAAAATAGTGTTATTACATGCTTTCATTAGTGTGTTAGAGGGGTCTATATAGTTGAGGCACACAATACACTCACATTGTGTGGCAAACAGCATGTCAACACTTTCTTTTATTGACCGTCATTTTTTGACGGGCAAGTCGCTAGTAATATAGAAACATAAAATACATTTAGATATAAATACAAATACAAATTGTAACATATATTACATTTAAAAAAATATACTGTAAATAAATAACAAAATAATACATTAATATATATAAATATAATGGTTCCTTGCCTTAGTTACGGCACTTGTTCTCACTAATTATAATAATCATGGCGTTCTTATTTTCTGTTGGTCCCTAGAGCGGTTTCTCATCCATAAAACTTGATTTGGGTACTTCTTCTCTAAAATCTCTTGCGGACAAGGTTTGAGCTGAGGGCTGAGTGGCATAAAACAATTTGTGAAAAGATTAACATAAACGTTTAACATCGGGGGGAAAAAGACGATTTATGGGTATACCGCAAATTGCAACATTCGATTAGCTTGGTGGCCAATGATGATAGGCAGACTAGGACAATATGTAGCATATCCTAGAATGTGGGTTTTGACTTGCAAACCAGAATAGTTATTACAAACCAGGAAAGCTGTATGGTATGGTATTGCAATAGATAAGTTTAACATGGAAAATTATGGCCTTATGTTTCTTGTTAATTTAGAATTTTAGCTAATTATTATAAAAAATATTTATTAACATTTCCAGATATAAAAAATATTAGTAACTGTTTAAAAGTGTACAATTAGTCTCTGCAAAGTTAATATGATGGAGAACAATTTTACAGCAATCTTTATTTATCAGTTTAAATTGAGAAGTGATGTTTCTGTATGTGTAGATAGATAGAGAATAATAGATATGTCTCACATAAACATATCTTTCTTCCAGATTCTGCAGTTGACGAAAGCTCTAAATTTGATTTTGAAAAGCCAGCAACTGCTGAACATTATACTGTTAAAGAAAATTTGGATCTATCTCTGAAACACACAAACTATTTGGCATCCAGTCTGCTATCATTTTGGGGTAAGATTTAAGCAAAATTTGTAGTATTGTTGCATTGAATGTTTTTCTAATAGAGATTATATTGATTCGTTAAAAGGCACATTTCAGTCATCCTAAAATATAACAGTTTAAATGATCTTTTATTACTCTTATTAAGTGTTTTAATGATTTTAAGGGGAATGTGCTACAGTGACATTACTAAATCCCAGCTAATCAATGTGGCAATATTTATTTTACTATTGCATCAAAAACAGATTCTCATTGAAAATCTTAATGTTAACAGACTCTGGGCCATATTCTATTTTCCAATTCTCAAAGTTACATACACTTAAAAACCACTATGAAAATTGCTGCATATTCTATTAGCTACTCGCAATCTGATTACAAGTTCCCCATCAACAATTACTACGGGCCAGCCAAAGATGCAAAACCGGCCTTAGAACTCCATTGGTTTAAGCACAGCTTAAATATTAAGAGCTCTAAATAACAGATAATCTATTAGACCCGTAGCTCTAGCTCGCAAATAAAGTCTAACCTGCAACTGAAAAAAAGTGTCACGTTTCTGTCAAAAATATTATGAGTACTAAATAGGACTCACAAGGGCTTTTTCAATCAATTATTAGAGCTTTAACAGCTATTAAACACGCAATACTGTACTTACAAATATGCATTTAACTTTTTTTTAAATGTTTTTTTTGGGTGAAATGGATCCCGGGACTTAATGGGTTAATGAATGTCATGGAAGCCACATGGACTAGAACAGTTGCTTTAATGAATTTTAAAGATTTCTATATTGCTGGATTGCGAGTCCGATTGCTAAATTTACTTCTCGACACTAATTAATTCGTAGTCTCTAAGTGAAGTTTAAGTATAAACTCCATGTTTTACTGACATCATGATGACAGTCTCATTTACTATTGGCTGTCTCTAAGAAATATTGTGAGTGTCTAAGAAGTTAAGATAATAATCCACAAAAAGGTGTTCTATAATCCTCTATGAATTGACTTTATCAATTCATATTTAAGCATTTACAGTCTAAGAAGTTAATTGCAGACTTAAAAAGTCAAGGTTTACGGTTCAGCCTTGCGGTCAGAATTTGAGAGCTGGAGTCAATAGAATACATCTAAACATTTGTTTAAAAAAAAAATCAAACACCCGAAGCCAAATTTATGAGTTTGAGGCATTTGCGAGCAGCTAATAGAATATGGCTTTCTGTTAGCACATGGAAGCTGCCATTATTCTTTATCAAGGCACAAGGGGGCAGTTACAAAGCAGTGCAAATATGACTTTATAAGAATACTTGCAAGCTGCTTCTACTGAGCCTATGGGAGTGAGGGGGAATGGGTCCTATACTGAAATCCTATCGGAATCCACCAAATAAAAAAACAATCTCCCCACCTTCCACTGTTAAACAGATAATACAAACCAGAAGAACACTCCTACTCAGTGCCAAAACCAGTATGAAGTGTGGTAGACACAGATATGCCATCCTTCAGGCACAGTGTCTTCTTCAATAAACATTTTACCTAAAAATACTTTTATGTTTACGACTTACACACCTGCGAAAGTTAATTTGTTGAAAACTTCACAAATATATGAAGTCTTTCCCAATCTACAGTGTTACTTCAAAGCCAGGTGACTGCCTGATTCACCTAAATACATACTACCAATATTTTTTAGATAGGGGGTGGCAGGGTTGAATTAAGTGACTGCCCTATACTTGGTTAAACAAATACATCAATGTAAATATTAATATTTGTATTGATAGCTGCTTTTAAGTCCTGCTTTACAGGATTTCTGTATCATTGTGTGCCTTTTCTGTGTCCATGCATAAAGCACTTATAATGAGCAGTAATCATAGGGTTTTCTTTCTGCCATATTATCATACGATGCCTCAGAGAACATTGGGTGTAGCTAATATCTGAAACAGATTTATTTAATGGGATTTAGTGTTCATTACCATTTGGTTCTATAGTTTGATGTTACCTGTAACTACGGGTGTGACATCCTGTCCTTCTGGTTTGTCAGAAAATAGTTATTGTAGTCTTTAAACTGTTTTGATATCTCATAACCTTAAATCAGTTAATGAATAATGGCAAGCTTCAAGCTCAGATGTGTTGTCTTATTGAGTCCCATAAGTATAATAATGTTGATTGTAAGTGGTTCACTCTGGATTTTTCTTGACATTTGTTTATATTAGTGACTGTGACAAAGATAGATATACATATAGGTAGCCAGGCACATTCACACATATTGCCATTAAGTCTCACAGACAGCCATACACTCAAGTAGAATGGAGAAAAAGGAGACGGGGTAAAAGAAGTAAGAAGACAGATAGAAGTTAGTATAGGGAGAGAGTAATAGGGTTAAGAAGAAAAACTGAGGAGCATGGGCATGTTAATAGGAAAAAATAAATGTTGAAAAAGGAATAAAGAAGGTAAGATGGAATAGGAAAAAAAAAGTAAAAATTTGAGATGGAGATTTGGGGTTGTTACAGGTGAGGAAAGAAACGAAGGAGAGAAAAGTTGTGGGGAAAGAGGAGAGCAAAAGGTGGGGGATATAGAGGGAATGAAGTAATACATTTGGCTGAGGGGGAGAGATGGGATGAGAAGAGTATAGAGTGGGTGTTTAGGGAGACATAACTTGGAAAAATAACATGGGAATGGTTTGGTACAAATTAATGAATTTCTATATATGCTAACATACACTGATACCTATTTTTCCATGACAATCAATTGGAAACTATCAGCTACAAATAAGAAAATGTATGTTTTGTAAATCTTTTATATCGCAGAAGAAATTCAATTATGGGAGATTCCATTATTATGGGAGACAGCAAGCGCAAACATGCTTGCAATCTACAGCAGCTTTAAGTCTATTGATCTGTCCCCAATGAAGACCATGATTTACAAGGTACAGTACATCTTTATTCTGAAATGTTGAAATTAGTTATTTGATACCTTTATATAGTGCTGAAAATTGTGTTGGCCTGCATAATTATGCAAAATGAATACCCTTGTTAATGCAAGGATATTAAGTTATTCCGACAAGTTAAACTGGAAATGTAGGGTTTATAAACTTAAGTATGGTTGTCATGTGAGATTTAGAACAGCAAAAAGGTTACATTTTAGATAAAGTGTTTTCAGAAGTAAATATATATATTTTTATGGGTCGCTTAATAGTTAAATAAATAAATAGCTCTTTTAAAAAAATATTGTCACAATCTTCAAAAATTAATTTGTTTTTTTTATAAAGCAAATTTTTTTGAAATAAAGAAAAAAATGAAAGTGTCTTCTCTGCACTTTTTGGGGACTATATTCTTTTTCATCATCAGCCTAGCACTTCTGATTAAGATTCTAAATAAGAACAGCTTAACAAATAAAGTGAACAATTAATCATGAATAGTTTATGCAAAGATTGTATTCACAGAGTTATAAGGAAAATCATTAATCACATTATCAACACAAATAGCAATGGGAAGTAATGACTGGAAGGCAAATATAACTACTGTTCAGAAATAAGATGGTGTCGCTGTTTATACTTTCATGCCATATGATAATTAATCATAAATCAGCACCGTGTGTTTCAAATAAAATCAATTGGAACTAATGATACAGCAGATGAAGGAATTGCACTTGTGATGTGATTGTGATGTATACTGATCAACTGTTTGGGAGTTTAATTATATTTACAGCCTTATTAAATTGCAATTCGGAAAATTCTAAAGGGCTCTGTATAAGCACACAGCATATTTTTTTACAGAAGTTTTTAGTCAGTGAACCTCTATCCAAAAGCGAGTTCTTCACAAACTAAAAACTTCTGTAAAAAAATATGCTCTGTGCTTATATAGAGCCCTTTAGAATTTGCAGAATTGCAATTTAATAAGGCTGTTAGTGTTTTGAGGTATGCTAGGTCAGGGATAGTCAATTATTTTCATACACCCTACTAAGGTACAAATCTATTTGTGAAAATGTAGTCAAGTTTGGAATGCATACTTTTTTTTGGATAGACACACAAATATGTAATTATTGGCACTTAAATGGAACAGGGTGAAAGTACCAGACAAAGGACACAATTGTATCGATAATCTAGTTGGAGATATGGAAGGTTCTGGTAGAATATATAATAAATGAGGGCAGGAAGAGATGGGGTGAAAGTCCTGATGTGGACCCATGGCCACCTATTTACTACTTCTGTATTAGGGTCTTGGTTTCACTTCATGCCTGGTTGTATAATACCTAGGGATCTGTGAGGAAATTGGTTGTTAAGTGATGAAGACATCCCCTCACTATTTCAGTGATGTATTTAAAATATATAGGGCCCAATTTATTACATTTATACTTGGCCCCATTATTTATAATGGCAGCCCTAGAGCTCGCAGCCCTGCTATAAACAACTAATGTCTGAATTGTATTTAATTTGATGTAGGTACCAGGCTGTCATCTGGAAACCATGCTTAGATAATAGCCTATGTTTATATAATTGTTTTAGATTATTCTTTAATATTACAGTGTAGGATAAATTAAATGTCTTTATGCCCCTAGGGTGAAATCACAATAAACTGCCATGATATGATTACTTTTTATTTGTCCTTGAATGTTTATTTAGTTTATATATTTTTCCTTTTTTACGTCAGCAAAATCTTTCAAATGTCACAGAGGCGTTTCTAATATTGTTAAAAGTTGATTTTAGAGGAATAGCAGCAAGTCTTTTAGACTTTTTTCATAAATAATAAAAAAACATTTTGGGGATTTTGAAGTCCACTCAAATGCAGTTTGAAAGAATTTGCTTTATGGCTATAATTGTTTTAATGTTTGTGAGTACATGACAGATGAAGAGTATGTGAAAAATGTATAATGCTGTTGCTGTTCTGGGGGCTTAGCACAAGGATAACAACACACAGTGCAAATGTTTTACTTCATTAAACTCAATTTAACAAAAGTTTCTGAAACAATCACTCTACAAAGAGGAAACAAAATGCAATCTGTGTTGTGTATTTTGGATACATACAATCCCTCTCCAGTAAATGGTTTTCGCAGATCATTTCCAGTTCAAAGCTTCATGGTTCTAGAAAAGGCTGGGGGTTGACGGCTCTCACTTGGCATCTTCAATTCACTTCCTAGCTTGCCGGCAGCCTGAGCAGAGTAATGCTACTGTGCGCTATTGCTGCTCTATTTAGTCCTTTTGCCAAGGGGACATTTGAAGTGGTAGTATTTCAATAGAACTGAACAGAGATCTTATATGATTTCATGGCTCCCCATTCCTTCCAGGTGTTTAATTATGTTCTAGTGCTGTAATAACTAACGGACAAGAGCACCCTAGTCCAGTTCTCAAATTTTTGGATGACTGGTTTACTTAATTCTTAGATCTAGTCTTTTTTATACCAGGTGGTGATATCAGCGTCATGCTAAAAAAAAAAACAACAGCTTTACATTACACACATTGCAATGTTTACATGATAATGGAATGACTTGGAAGTGCAAACAAAGAACCAAACACCTCGACATCAAGTTAATGTGGAATCTAATAAACTTTGTTCAGTTCCAGTTTATAACCTCGGCTATCTATACTGTCCACCTTTTCAATATTTACCTCATCCTTTAAACATGTTGAACACTGTATCTCACAAAACTGAGTACATCCCTCACATTTTTGTAAATGTTTTATTATATCTTCTCATGTGACAACACGGAAGAAATGACACTCTGCTACAATGTAAAGTAGTAAGTGTACAGCCTGTATAACAGTGTAAATGTGCTGTCCCCTCAATATAACTCAACTCACAGCCATTAATGTCTAAACTGTTGGCAACAAAATGTGTACACCCCTAAGATAATTTTTGAGCCCCTTCCACCAAAGTCTCTATAGCATGATGCCGGTGCGCAGTCACAGAGGAACTCTGTCTGGTGTGTCATGCCTTTGTTGTGCCAGACTCTTGGCTTAAATACTCCTCCTTGTCTTTGGCAGAAGACCCATTGTTTGCGTGGTGGTATTTTCTAGTTATCCTGATTTGAAGGTGTAAAGTTCCGCTTTAGACCGCCTTAAGGCTAAGGTAGATGTCTGGTCTATGCTTGTGCACACTGTTCTACAACCGGTGATCTGTAATAACGCTAGTAAGACTTGTGCGTCAGTAATTGTGTTTTGAGGGGTTGTGTCGGGTTTGGATGTTTGCAACTTTTCCCTTCTTCCCCATGATGTTTAATTATAAGTCCCCTATTGTAATGCGATAATTTTCCACAAGGTGGAAAATTATTTTTTTGTGCATATTGACTTGGGTGTTCCCAGCTCTGTAAATTACTGATTTTCAGCCTCTGTGTTATTGAGCTGTCACTTGCTATTTGGTGAGATATTAAGAAAACAGTAGTAAGACCAGGAATCGTCGTGCTAAATTTTAATTTAACTTTGCATTGCTTTAATCAGTATACCTGTTAATTGCAGTTATGTGAACAACTGTGATGCTATATTTAAAAGTCCACTACAAAGCTCCATACCTGTACAGCAGTATTCCCCACCCTATATCAGTCATGGAACCCCCTGTAATGGTGGAATTTTTTTTATTTTTTTTTATTATATTTTATTAAATTATTTGTATACATACAGATTATAAATGTATACTCATACTAATAGACATAATAGATAACAGTACAAAAAAGGTAAATGTTGCTTTGCATTACATAAAAAAAAATATTAACTGATTTAATATATTCTGCCCATGGTTTCTAAATACTATGGCCCTCATTCAATTGCGATTTGGCCAATTGAATAGTGCTCTAAATAAGCACATAACATATTTTTTTTAAATACGTTTTTAGTTAGTGAAAACCTTGCTTTTGGATAGATGTTTACTAAGTAAAAACGTATTTAAAAAAATGTTATGTGCTTTTTTAGACCCCTATTCAATTGGCCAAATTGCAATTGAATGAAGGCCTATAAATATTGCATAAGAAAAGTTATCCATTCTGAATATTTGCCACAGTTTTTAATCTTGTCCGAGGGCAGCGGGCGAGGGCCTCAGTTGCTGGCATGGAGCGCCAAAGGCGCTCCATGCCAGCAACTGCGACCCTAACAAACTTTACCTCGCAACGCAAACAACATACGACACACGTTAACACACATTACGACCTCGCAAAACTTGGACGCAACTCGCGAACATTACAAAATTCAAAACACAATACATACACACAGCACATACATAAAAAACTCACCTACAGCAACAGGGAGCATCCAGGACCTCAAAAATGCAACTTACACCTTCATTTCACTCAAAATAAAAGAGTTTACACACAAAAAAATGTCATAAGCGACAGAAAAAATGGCCGCCGAACAAAACGAAAACGAGGCTACACACTCAAACACCATACGAGACACGTTAGCACACATTACGACCTCGCAAAAATCGGACGCAACACGCGAACATAAATACACACAATACACACATAAAAAGCTTACCTAAAGCAAGAGGAACCATTGAGGACCTCAAAAAAGCAAGGTACACCTTCATTTAAATAAAAATAAAAGAGTTTAGACACTAATAAAATCGCTAAGCGAGAGAAAAAATGGCCGACGAACAAAACGAAAACGAGGCTACAGCACTCTAAACTCGCAAAACACCACAAGAAACATGCAAAACACCACTAAGCACCTACGGATATTCCGCGAAGACGCATACCACAGGTTATCCGCCATTTTACGCCAATGCGGAAGTACACCACTACGCTAACGGTTTGGTCTCGCGCACGCACACTATTACACTGCACACATTCATCACGCTTACACAGCACCTCCACACCACTAATGCTGCAGCAACATCAAAACACATTGACAGCTCTTCAACCCAATGCTTCAAAATAGGTAAAGAATATTCATTTACTAATGTATTATATATTTCATTATTACACACCAAACAGCATTAGCTCACTTACAATTTCATTGCCGTCATTTTTTGACTGGCAATTCGCTAGTATTTATATAATTAGCTGTTTTGTTTTTTGTTTAAATTATTTTTATTGAAATACACGGAAAATAAACATAATCTAATTATATATTGCAAGTTTGTTACAGTATAATGATATAGTACTTCTCCATGTATCTTAAACCTTTTCTTTCTTTTCCTTTTTTTTCCCTTATTGATTTTGATTAACCATAAAGGCTTAATATTACACAAAACAAAACAATAATCATATCTGAAAATAAATAAATAAAATGGAGAAGAGGGGGGTATGAAGTTTTGTGGACGCTCTGCATAATTCAGGTCAGGAGTTGAGTTTCATCTTTCTCTTTTTGTAGTTCCATCTTAATTTCCATATGTCCCAACAGGATGCCGATTTTTTATGATTTTCATTGTGTATATGTATTGTATTTTTCTCTTAACTTCTTTAATTGTGGGAATGTTTATTTTCCAATATTTTGCAATGACACTTCAGGAGGCTAAGAAAATCTGATTTGTTAGGAATTCTTAATCATTCAGGAGTGTTGGAATGGGACGTTCTCATTCCATATTTTTGCCATGCTTTGTTATCTATTTCTCTATATAGAACAGAGTTCCGTTTGTGTGTGTATATGTTAAAGCACTATTTAAATGCCAGGACCATCTTTCAAATGGAACCATTGGCTTTAAAAAAATGTAAGAATATTTATTTTTAGATATGTTCGTATATAATGTTTAACTTGTTTGAAGATACTGCCAACTGTCAGAGCCATATAAATCATAATGTTTAATGACTTCTTGAAAAAGTCATTATTTCACCATTTCTCATGATATGAAATAAACATGAAATACTTGCCATCTTAAAAAGACCATAATACTCATCCCATGTGGCAAAATCTAGACCTATGGGTTTAAAGTAGATTGAGGTGTGTCAACTGATATGTATTTTTTTATTCTTCCCATAAGTATAGGTTACAATTGATTGGGATATATTTTTTTAAAATGTGTGGCTTTTGACATAAGTAACCATGCAACTTTCTTAAGTTCCTCTGGAATGCATAAATCTTGTTATATTTCTATCCATGGTAATGGTGGTTTAGAGTAATACCATTGTATCAGTTGAATGAATCTTGCTGCTAAATAATAGTGTTTTATATTTGGAGCCAATAGTCCAACCTGAGTTTTATGTTTTTGAAGTGTATTTTGATTAATTCCAGAGACATTTTGGGAAAAGCTTTTGGATTTTTTCCAGAATTTGTGTTAATGTTTTAAAGAAATATAGAAAATGTGGCAATGGATTCATCTTTAGGAACACTATTCTCTCTAGTAGAGAAATAGAGAATGTAATGCATTCTTTTAATTTATTAGTAACTTTTGATATTAAAGGAGAAAAATTTACTTCACAAAGGCATTGTGGGTTGGCTGAGATTTGTACACCTAGGTAAGACATTTACTAGCCCATTCATAAATACATTTTTACATAATAGAAGTTGAGTATTGTTGTTAAGTTTCATTGGCATTGCCTAAGATTTTGTTGTGTTAATTTTTAAACCTGACAATTTATTGGTTGAAAAATGTAAATAAGTTAGTCTGATATGTGTGGATTTAAAAATGTAATAATAATGTCATCTGCATGAAGCGCTAATTCATATTGATTCTCCAAAACCTTAATACCGGTAACATGACTTTTGGGCGAAGGAGACGTGCGCGCCATCATGTGTGCAACGGAAAAAAAATGACAAAAGCATGCACCCACACCAGTGTGGCAGTACAGCACTCTGCACTCACCCTCTCCTCCCCCACTACTCACCCTCCTTCTCCAGCTCTCCAACCCTCTCCTTAAGTAATCACCCCCCCCCCCCCAGTATTCACCCTCGCTTCCCCCAGTATTCACCCTCTCCCCAGCTTCAAGTATTCACCTTCCCTGGTACTCACCCTCTTTCCGTAGCTCTGTCCCTCCAATACTCACCCTCTCTCCCCAGCTCTCTCTCTCCCCACTACTCACTCTGCTTCTCCCACTAGTACCCACCCTCTAACCCCAGGTCTCTCTCCCCCAGTTCCCACCCTCTAACGCCAGGTCGCTCTTCCCCTAGTACCCACCCTCTAACCCCAGGTCTCTCTCCCCCAGTACCCACCCTCTAACCTCAGGTCTCTCTCCCCCTAGTACCCACCATCTAACCCCAGGTCTCTCTCCCCCAGTACTCATCGGCTGCGCTGGTGTGGGTCCGCGCATTTGTTGGCTCGCAAATGACGTTGTGTACGTCTGCTTTGCCCAAAAGTGGGTGTGCCCTTAATGTCAGTTACATCAGTATGTCTTTTACTTGCTAAAGCTAAGAGTTAATTGGAAGAGTTCTACTAAAAGTGGAATGAAGTCTTATTGTGCATATGCAATAGGTTTATGGTAGAGAGTTGAAATAGCTCCAATGATCTCGGTAAGAAACTTGTAGTGAAATAGAGCAGTAAATAAAAAAGACCAATTTACCCGGTCACATGCTTTCTGGGCATCTAATGATAATAGGATGGATTGGACATTATGATTGATTTACTGTTATAAATGAATAATCCTGCTAACGATGTCTGAGCTTACCTTCCCAGTATTATTATTAACTTCTGTTTGTAATACGCCAATATATTCCGTAGCGCTGTACAGGGGATGAGAACAAGGGAAAATTCAATGTTAACAAGCTGCAGAAAATGGAAGGCCCTGTTTTGAGCTTAGATTCTTTGTAGAAAATGCTTTCTTCCAAAGCTCACTACAAGATTGGAAACTGGCTACTTACAATCTAGATGTAATGAAAGAAACCAGGGAAAGAGCAGACAAAGAATAGCAAGGAAGAAGTGAAAGTTTACTTAGGTAGGAAGGTCTACAAATTAGAAAGGTAATTTCATTTAGTAGGAGAGGGAGTGGATCAGGTAGAAGTCATGTGTAATGTTTTGTATGCCCCTAGTGGTCAGATAATATAATATGCACATGGAAACATCAGGTGAGGGCCTGGGTTAGGAGATATATCTCCATGGACAAAGGTCTAACTAGCAGGATAGTTGAGGTGCTGGTCAAAATGACCCGTTTAGTCAGTATTAAAAAGTGTTCTTTTGTTTTACAAAAAGCTATATTAAGCTCACTTTCAACCTATGTGTGTCTTGTCTGTGCTCACTGTCCTTTTATCATGGTGCAAAATCAGGTATTCACTCACACCGACACACTGACACACAGAATGGAATAAAAACAACCATCACTCATTCTACATTGATCCTTAATGTGTAAGCGGAGTTGTTCACATAGTGATCATAAATAGGACACCTTGGACTCGATATATAATGTATAATGTAGTCACTCTAAAACTAAGCAACAGGTGACTTTATGAAACCAAGATTTTACATTTCCATTGTAATTATTTTCTTTGTATCTACCCAACTCTATTATTATTATTATTAGTATTATTATTAATATAATAATAATCATTGTAATGCACCAACATATTCTGTAGAGCTATACATGGGTTACGATCATTGCAAAAAACGATAGAAGTAATAACATGTTGCAAAGGATGAAGGGCCCTGTCATTGAGCTTAGAATCCAGTGTCCAAAGTGCTTTCCCCAAAGCCACATGCACAATTGAAAACCTGCAAACTTACAATCTCTATATTGTTCTACAAGCTGTTTCTTTTAATGATCAAAAATAGATCAGTGATAGTCAATGAAGCAGAATCAAAATGGCCACAATAGTAAGCAGCAATTGAAATGTCCTGTCATGCTTATATTAGTGGTTAATGTGCCATCAAACAAGATGCCGTCCTTGTATCTGTGCTATTCTCTTTAGTCTTCATTGGAGCTAGTACAGGTACGAGGCCACTTGCATGATGATACTACAGATGCCATATGAAGAAAATACATGATCATTCCTTGCATACATATACAGTCTCTATGAGTTAGTAGATACCAGGATTGGTTGATCCCTGTAGATAGTCTAGCGCTCCAGTAGCTGTTCTATGTGAACAGTATTTATTTCGATATATATATATACATATCAATTCTGTTTTTCCAGATGATTATGATAGATATTTAATGCACTTTGAGTTCTGCTGCTCTTCTTTATTGACACTGTTTACTCAGTGTCCAAAAATTCTGAAAAGACAAGAAGGGTAGGGTAGGAGGGAGCGCACCTCTACATAGTGCACATCATTCACCAAGTTGACCTTAGTATCCTCCTGCAGACGTATATAACAATGGTCTCTCACCTAGATCAACTTCAAAGGACTTTGTGGATACTTTGTCAACTCAGTGAATGATCTGCACTATGTAATGGTGCACTCTCTCTTACCTTACCCTTCTTATCTTTTTTATATGCAGTCTCTAGTCATTGATGAGAAGAGGCTCTGGCAGAAGCTTCCGGCATTATTTACACATTCCCCCAGTATGCTGCTATTTACAGTAGAATGCTGTTGTACAAAATGTGCATTTTGATGTCTTTTCATGTGATCAGTTTGTCTATTGCCTGTTCAATTGACCTGAAATACACATTGTATTAGTGTATAAAAGTCTGTATATATATATATATATATATATATATATATATATATACATATTTTTTTTAAATAATAAGTGGTTCACATAATTATTCACATAAACAAAAAATAAGACAATACCTTATACAGAAATGTGCTTTATTATATAACAGAAAGGCCTCATACTGACATATGATTCACTATATAACATAAATAACATATTTCTGATTTTTAAACCAATAAAGAAAAAAACATGTCCTTGGCAATAAATTGAACTCAGGACTTCCAGGTTCACAGGCAAATGCCTTACCTACTAAGCTATTTAACCACATATTGAGCATGATGCTAGAATATGTTGAAGTAGTTACATTGACTGATACAATCACTAAAAGCTTCTGCACCTGAATCTAATTCATTATTCATTGTCCCGTGGGGTACAGAGCTCTTTACTCATTCAAGCACAGGCAACTCACTGAAATAGCCAAACTTCAATTGATCACCCTTTTTCTAATGGTGCAGACTATATATAGGGACTTGTGTTCATTTTTTTCTGCCACATTTCAGTTGTGAAGATAAAAGTTTCTTCTGTAATCAAAGCATTCTCCAAATGAGCAAGTTGAGCAGTTGAAAACAATATGGTAGATTCCATTGTAGCATACATTTAAAGGGTAAAAAATTTGAAGCTATTATTTACATTATAGAAACATTTTGCCTATATTCAATTATAGTTATTCAAAAAATGTTTTATAATGTAAAATATATTTTTATTATAATAAAATATAGGACTATAGAAATAATTTGAGTTCAATGTGAACTGTATACATGGCTAACTACTGACTGTTCTCATGGTAACTCGATGAAACTCATAAATGACATGTTCTCATTCAAAAGGATCTATTTTTGAAGATATCACTGAGAAAATGAAGTACTGATATACAGCCTTATTAAATTGCGATTTGGCCAAATGAATAGGGCTCTATATAAGAACATTTTTTTTTACAGAAGTTTTTAGTTAGTGAACTTATATCCAAAAGCAAGGTCTTCACTAACTAAAAACGTCTGTAAAAAAATATGCTATGTGCTTATATAGAGCCCTATTCAATTGGCCGAATCGCAATTTTATAAGGCTGATAGTTTATATATTCCCTAAATGATTAGGACCAAAATTGACTAACATTTCAGTTGGTAAAAAGAAACCTTATATTGACTATTTTCTTAATCTATTTTCTTATAGACATTGCTACTATGTCACCTTCTGAGTATTAGCATGATCAATGACCTCAGTAGACATGGTCCCACCCACATTATTTTCAGGTACTGTATCCAATGGGTGGAACAAGTAGTTGGGCACTAAAGAATTTATGATCTCTGCAAACCATGGCCCTCATTCTATTATCGGCTGTAAAACGGCCGCAAGGCTGCGATTCCTTGCAGGGGTTCCATTATCTTGCAATAAAATTATACGGCTCCGCAAGGCTATCCCCTTACGGCCGGCCGTATATCTTGCAACCGTCCGTAAGCTCAGAAATCTTTAAACGCAAAAATAAATTCAAGACGGCACTGTAAAGCTCTGTAAATGCTAGGGATCATAATGGGGGACATGAGGATTAATAGCAAACCCCTCTCAAGCTTGCACATCAGCCCAAATCCGGGATTACATTAACTGTTTATTTTCCGGCCGCAGCGTGGGCGGGTCTGAGGTGCTCTAAGCCCTCTGGACTTTGTACATGGATATGTGACATAAATAAATAAAAAAATTATTTACGGATTTGAGTGTAGGGGAATGTTGTTCTATTAATGCTAACACCTACAATCACTTTATAGTCTCCTCAGAGTGCAGGATGGCTTTATTATGTGCTTATTTGTGTGCCTGCGGGACCTTTTTGCTGCAAGTAAGCTGCGGCTCGGTTTTAACCTTGCAGAGAGGGTTCCCGGAGCAATTGAATAGCAACCAGGATTTTCTTGCGGCCGAATCTCTTGCGGCCGTTTAAGATCAAAGGCTTTCCTCCGGCGCGTGCGGCCGCAAGGGATAGCAAGGCGCCGGCCGCAAGCCTGCGGGAATCCCCGGCTGGAGGGGAATAGAATAGGCAAATAGCTTGCGGCCAGTCCTTGCGGCCCCGCATCTCCTACTGCCGATAATAGAATGAGGCCCCATATGTTTTATTTGGAAAAAAACTTCAGAATATTTTTCCTAATTTTCTTGAAGGGCCACATACGTTCTTTGCACAAATATTAGTAAATACAAAATCATCATGAGCTATTTTACTCTAGTCTGCTATAACATAGGACATTGAATGTTAGTATTACCGTACCAATAAACCCCCATATAAAATATCTTATGGGAAAAGAGGTGCTAGTGGATCAAATCAAATAATTCACAAAGGGAAAGAGATACACTTTACATAGCACACACTTGTGTAATAGTGTTATGGTAAATGATTTGATTTATAAAATAAAAATAATATAAAATAGACGCATACATTGGGCTAAATGCATTTTCACTCTGTACCAGAAATGATCATATTTTTATAGGTGATTTTTCTCATTGTTTTGTTACCTTCCCTGATGCTGGGGGAGCATTTACCACTGAGGTATAGGAACAACATTCACTTAATTGGATTGTTTGCTTTTAATAATGATTTCTATTGTCCAGGGCAATAATAGGGAATATAAATGATCAACGATTCATTCAGCCTTAACTACAAATAGCTGCTGGGAGATAATTAATATAGTACTCTGCACTAAGAAACTGCAGGGCTTAGTAATGTAACTGTGTAAATATATATATATATATATATATATATATATATATAAATATATATATATATATATATATATATATATATATATATCATCTCATATGTAATTTGCTATGAATCTCATTATAAGTACATAACTATTTTCACAGCTATATAATGAGTAACAAGGCTGAGGTACCAATTATTACAATGAATCTCATTACAATGTTGCATGGTTAACACCAAACTCTTTATTTTCCTTACTCAAATAAAGGACTAATCTAATTTATGCAAATCCCTTTGGAGTGAAAGTACATAATTTTCTGATTTAATTACCTTGCATAACTTCGTGTCATCAGCAAAAATGGAGACAATAATTTCCAATCCAACTTCTAAGTTGTTAATAAATATGTTTAAAAGGAGAGGACCTAATACTGAGCCCTGAGGAACCCCACTTACCACATTAGTCCAATCTGAGTATCTTCCATTTACAACAACCCTTTGCTTCCTGTCTTTTAGCCAGCTCTCAATCCATGTGCATATATTTACTGCAATTCCTGTGTCATGACCTCCTACTTCAATGGGGCTTGACAAGAACCTAGTTCAAGCCTACCCCAGCAGGACTGTGTAGTTCTTACTACCTCTGGTACAGAAGATGGCCTCAGGATATCAGGAACAGCATATAATCCCTTAGAATTAGGATTAATGCACATAAAGACACTTACACCTTGTAAATACAGATATCACTGTATACCTTTATTAATTGGAACATTTATACAAGTTTCTGGCACACCAACTGGCTAATCATTAAGCCCCATTCCTTAATAATAGGCTGCCCTTTGTTTACTGGGGGGGGGGGGGGGGGAAACTGTACCTCTGATGAAATCATATCTTTTAATCTCATCCGGGTGATTATATTAACTTTAAACAATTGTTCTAACCACCCAGACTATCTGCTTATCTGCTCAAGGCCCCTGTGAGGCCGTGGTAGTCTTCACCAAATAACAACACTGTACAAAATAGGCTACACCTGCTTAATGGGAAACCCTGTGAAAGGATTATCTATTATACTATGGTCTTGGGTGTTGGCTGATGCAATAGCCTGCAGAATAGCTAATGTTATGCAGAGCATAAACCAAGATACATACAGCATAACAGTGTAATCATATTTTAACCATACCATAAAATATATTTTAACCATAAGGACTAAGAATTACATAACCATAATAATAATAAAAACAGGGTAACTTCTTGCCAGTCAGGCCCAGGCCATAGTGTAAAACATACCAGTCAGGCCCTGGGCATAACAACTCCTCTCCCCTTCTTTCTAGTGGAGACCAGGAAGCTATCCTGCCGGATAGCTTTCCAGCTACACAGTGCTACTTGTTCTCTGAGGTCTAAGCCATGGTACAGTCCCAACAATGTCCAGGGTCCAAGAATCCGGTCTCAGCTGGTAGTGGTAAGTCTAGGCAGTGCAGGAAGGGTCCATAGTCCTACCCCCCTTTCTGTGGCTCACTCCTGGGGTTGCACTGGGGGCTTGCCAGGTTAATCCACCTGTCCAACCCCGTAGTAAAAAACAATCCAAGTAATAAACTTGGTGTCTCTCTAGGCACCCCACCTCCTCCTGTCCAGGGAGAATTCTCCCTCCTTCCCAATGGTGTAGTGACCTTCTTAAGCCCCTGGGGAAACATATAAGACCACTGGCCTGGAGAACCCTTCAAGGCAGTCCAGCGGAAACAGTACATCCAGGCTAGTAGGTCCAGCAAAAACTTGGAAGGGTCCTTCCCCAGCAAAACCATCTCCTTCCAGGCAAGGGAGACCTCCTGACCTGCTGATTCTGGGATGGTACCAAGTATCCTTGGTAAAATAAAAGCCCCCCACTTCCCCCTTGCCAATGATCCCGAACAGTGGCCCCTCCTTTCCAGTGATAGATGCACACAAACAGTGTCTTTGGGCCACTGCAGGGGAGTTAATGCAGGGAGGCCATGTGACAAACCACACCTTTGGGTATCCTTTGTGGAAATCCAGGAAAACTGGCCCCCCCAGTGGTGAACAAATTTGAGATAATCCTGGGGTCTCACCCTCCCCAGCCAAGCCAGTACAAACAGCTGGTTGGTGATATTCACAGTCCATGGGCCTAAGAGACAACAAATGGCCAACATAATTCCCCTCCCCATGTCTGCTCCTTCCCTTGTCCAGTGTTTGAGTCCTGTGTGATATGTTGGGCCTTCTGGCTTACCCAATTTAAGTGGTTTAAGGGGGATAGCCAGTTCAAGTGACTGTTCATCATGGATTATCACCACCCACCCCCCAACAGCCAGGGCCACTGTCCCTTTTTACCCTTCTTTAGGGAAAATATTCTTCTGGGGCACCCAATAAAACAATAGTTCCACTGAGGACCGTACCTGCCGCATCTGCCAGTCTGTACTCCTCCTGATGGCCTTGTCTGGGGTCTCCACTCCTTGGGGCTGCGCTTAGCTCACTGTCTCCCTGCTTCCTTTCTCTGGAACTATTGTCTGGGTACAGCTCTCACCTCCCTCTGGATCCTTAGTCCCTGTATCCTTGTGTAGAATATCCTGGCTCTCTCCATCTGATACTGCCTGGTATGTGAATACAGGCAGCCCTTGAGAAGTAGCTGCTACTGTCTCTTGTGCAGGCTGAAGAGCATGTCTGCTTGCTGTTTCTCCTCCAGGGTCTGTGGCTGGCTTCTGGATAATGGTTGCCCAATGAACCTCCCCACTAAGCTTACAGTTCATTGCTAGGGCCCCGTGCTCATTTGGTTCTTCTCTGACTCTAGGAGCAGGGTAGCCTTCCCTCAGGTCTTCCCCTGGGCCTGGCACTGCTGTGGTTAGGGCCTGTCCCCATGCCTCTAACTGGGTGAGGCTCAGGCTAGGGACCAGTCAGCTAGGGACCAGTTCATCCTCTTCCCAGTCAACCCACTGCATTCCTTGTTTGTTTTTTTTAAATGCATGTGATCAGAATTCCCCCAACAGTGCATACTTTTCTATTCTGACCCAGCCTCTCTGGAAGGTGACTGTCCTCCATGCCTGACTTGCAGAACTCCTCCCAACTTGGTGGCCAAAACCACTCTAGGGATGCTTCATCTAACAATTCCACATAATCCGCCTCCAGCTCTAACTCCTGCTGGATCAAAGGCCAAAGTAAGTAAGCTGTCTGGGAACCTGGCTCCAGTCCTAGCATTTGACAGCGCTTGGAAAACAAACTCAGCTGTCTTCTTTCAGTCCCCAAGCCAAAATCCGGATCCCCATACACAATGTCCCAAAGTGCCTCCTCCATCCAATGAAAAACAGGACCCCCCATGAGGTATCCCAACAGGTCCCACCCAATAAGAATATTCCTCCTCAAGGGCGATCTCCTCATCTACCTTTTCCTTCAGACATTCCATTAGCTTGTGACCTGGCCATAGTCCCAGAAACGCCATCCATTTGTTTAGAAGACCCATTCCTTGACAGTCCTTTCTAGTCACCACCAAATTCTCTGTCTCTACTGGGGATAAACACACCCCATCCACAAGAGCTGGAAAAGGGTCATTGCTTACCCCTCTCCACTCCTCCTGTACCTCCTGTATGATCTGTGTCCTTGGTCCATCAACTGCTCCATAGTAATATCCTCTGTCATGGCTGCTTTCCATCTCTGGAATCTCCTGATGGCTTCCTCCTCCTCTGTTGCAGACATCTCTTTATAAGTTTCCATCTTTCTGTACTCCACAGAGGTCCCATCACTGCCACCAATGTCACGACCTGCTTCTTCAATGGGGCTTGACAAGAACCTAGTTCAAGCCTACCCCAGCAGGACCGTGTAGTTCTTACTACCTCTTGTACAGAAGATGGCCTCGGGATATAAGGAACACCATATAATCCCTTAGAATTAGGATTAATGCACAGAAAGATACTTACACCTTGTAAGTACAGATATCACTGTATACCTTTATTAATTGGCACATTTTATACAAGTTTCTGGCACACAGGCTGGCTAATCATCAAGCCCTATTCCTTAATAATAGCCTGACCTTTGTTTACTGGGAAAACCCTGTACCTCTGATGAAATCAGATCTTTTAATCTCATCCGGGTGATTATATTAACTTTAAACAATTGTTCTAATCACTCAGATTAGAAGGGTAACTTCTTGCCAGTCAGGCCCAGGCCATAGTGTAAAACAGTCCAGTCAGGCCCTAGGCATGACATCCTGTATCCCTTAGTTTTCACAATAGTCTCCCATATGGCACTGTATCAAAAGCCTTTGCAAAATCTAAAAATACTACATCCACTGAGTTGCCTTCCTACTAACCTCCTCATAGAAACTAATTACATTGGTTAGACATGACCTATCCCTCATACATCCATGTTGGCTCCTACTTATAATGCCGTTTGAATAGACATATGCTTGTATATTATCCCTTATTAACCCTTCTGAAAGCTTTCCCACTACAGAAGTGAGACTTACAGGTCTATACTTCCCCGGATTTGCTCTTGCTCCCTTCTTAAATATAGGTATCACATCTGATTTTCTCCAGTCATCTAGTAGCGACCCTGTGTTGGGTGAATCTTGAAAAATTAGATATAATGGTTTTGCTATTACAGAGCCCAGTTCCCTCAGTACCCTTGGATTTATTCCATCAGGACCTGGGGCTTTATTAACATTTATTTTTTCCAACCTCTTTTGGATTTCTTCCTGCGTTAACCAATTATTAAGTGATGGTAGTGTAGTCCCATTATGTTGCAGTGTCCCAACCACTGGTACCTGTCTTGTAAATACCAAGAAAAGAACTTATTTAGCTTGTCTACCTTTTCCAGGTCACTAATTTTCAGACGGCCTGTGTCACATTGTAATGTTCCTATAGCTTCCTTCCTCCCTTCTTCCCATTAATATACTTAAAAAAATATTTTAGGGTTAGTCTTACTCTCCTTTGCAACTCATTTTTCATTTTCTATTTTAGCCAGTCTAATAGCCCATTTGCAAGCCTTGTTGATTTCCTTGTACTCACGTAAAGCAGTCTCTGTCCCCTCTTTGTATAATTTAAATGCCTGTTTTTCACTCTGTATCTTGATCTTTAAATCATTGTTAAGCCATGTTGGATGTAATTTACTCCTTTTACCGTATTTGCCGGCGTATTAGACGACTGGGCGTATAAGAAGACCCCCCAACATTTCCACTCAAAATATAGAGTTTGTTATATACTCTCCGTATAAGACTACCCCCTCTTCTGCACCTTCCACACACCAAATAAAGCGTAAAAGAACATCAGATTTGATTTCAACATGTTAATTTATATTCAAATGCTTATGACATGCAGGAATAAGGTATGCATAAGAAAGGGGGGATGGGGCGAGGAGAGAGTTGTTGTATAAAAGTGTACCCCTGTGTGCTATTATTGTTACCGGTTTTACATGAGTGCCATTAGTATTAGTGCCATTACAGTACCTGTCATTGTCACAATTGTACTGCCGCAACACGACCGCAGCACCTCCGGCCCGCCCCTGCATCTCCTTGTGACCGGCACTAGTGCGCAAGTCTGTATGTGCAGGCCGGTGCGCCGCTACTTCCTGATGAGCAGAATGGTCCGGTCACGCCGAAAAGGCTGGCCCCCTGTCTCACTGCTGATGCTCGCCGCAGCCACGCTGATGACCCGCCGCGGCCGCACTGGATGCCGCGCGATACTGGATGGTATGTAGAATGAGGTAGGCCGGCATCGAGAGGCCACTATGGGCACCGGGCGAGTATCGGAAGTGCACCTGGCATATAAGACAACCCCCCCACTTGGAGGCATGTTTCTCAGGGCAAAAAAGTCATCTTATACGCCGGCAAATACGGTACTTTTATTCCCATATGGTATATGAGTGTATAGTGTGTCTCTTCTATAGTCTGTGTGTTTGGTGCATGGGATATTTAACTTCTACAGTACATACAAAAATGGAGAATGGGCATGGGCTGTGCCTGTTCTGCAGTTTTTACAGGTATTGAAGAAGGCTGGAGGTGGAAGACTAGGAGTCTAGTTACTAGAGAGCTGTGAGTATGTTATAAATGCATGCGCACAAATGTAATCTGGAAGGCTGCGCACCCTTAGTGCTATACAGTGGAAGTAAATGGAGTACATTCCCCCAAAGACCCCCTCCCCCAGCTACATAATATCCCCTGCAATCCCTGCACAAAGAAAATCCCTTTGCTTCCTGATTGTGTGACGAGACACCAACCTGTAACCGTTCCCCCCAAAAAACAACATGCAACCCAACTAGTGACCCAAGGCTGCCCCCAAGAAAAAAAAAGAAGAGGACAGCACAGTGGCCTTCAGATGAGTCCCCAGTGCATTGCACCTCCTGCACCACATGTTGCTTCAGCCTTAGTGCTAAAGTGGAACACTAGGGCCAGGCAGCAGGCTTTAGTATCTGCAATACATGTTTAAGATCAGGGCTGGAGGAAGACTGGGGTAGCCAGTAAGCAAACAAGGACAGGGCTGGCAGTAGACTAGAGAATAGGAGAGATCACGGTCCAAGGTCAGATTTAATACAGCTGCTCAAATGTCAATTGTGGATACCCCCTCTTCTGTCACCCTCACTGTGTAGAATAGTGCCCACTATAGGCTCACACTGTGTGCATGGATGTAGCGTGTGGCACCTAAGAATGATACAGATAGATGTTTTGACCCTTGCTATATATGTTCCAGCTTTGCCTTGGGGTAGAACCAGCCATAGTAAAAGCTCCCCCTTTGAAAGAATCCAGGGTGGGCTTATCTCTTTCATTTACCCCCACCGACCCCAGTTCCTACACTTAGGACTAAAGGGTTTCAGCCCCTACAAATACTCGTACAGTAATCAGTGCCTCATGGTTCTTAATGTATGTAATTTAGTCTGTAATTTATGTAATACACAAGGTCTGGATCTTCAAACAGTTTTGTTATTTAGTTTATTCCTAAGCACAGTATTATGCAAACCCATTAAATGCTTTAATTGAATGCAATATTTACAAAAAATATGGAAAGTGCAAATACAATTTGGCATTGAGCAAACACCTCGTGTTTTCTTGTGCTATTTATATGCAGCACACAAGGACTTTTGTGTTTGCTAGTTGATTATTACCAGACATTTTCATGGCTCTTGCATCAATATCCCCCATGGAAAAAATACATATCCTTGAGCCGATAACCATAGTCTGTTGTGTAAAGAAAATTAGGAAAAAAGATAGCAAATGCATACATGGTTATTATTAATTTTCTTACAATAAAAGCCATAAACTGAAACCTAAAAGGTTCCAGTCATCGCAGAAATGAAAAGTACACATAAAAAACAACTTGCAATTGGTTGTAATCAAACATTTTAAGAAGTGTCTTATAATTAATATAGAAGTTTGTATAAATATATATATATATATAGATAGATATTTATATGTTTTTCTGTCCTTCAGTCGTGTCCAACTCTTGGTGATCATATGGACCACAGCACCCAGGCACATCTGTCTGTGTTTCTGGTTGTGCTAATCCATATGGTTTTTATGGTAAGAGATACTGGAGTGGGTTGCCAGTTCCTTCTCCAGTGGACCGCAAATTGGCTAACCTCTCTGCTATGATCTGCCTTTCTTCGGAGACCCTACATGGTATAGCTCACAGCTTCATTGAGGTACACAAGCCCCTTCATCACAACAATGTAGCAATCCAGAAGGGGATATATATATATATATATATATATATATATATATATATATATATAGTTGTGAGCATGTGAGCTGTTGCTAACGCTTGCGGGCTCGCGTAGCGAGGGTCGCAGTTGCTTGCAAGGAGCGCCAGCAACCGCGCACCTCGCAAAATTTACGTCGGGACGCAAGGAAAATACGAGACACAATACGACCCATTACGACCTTGCAAAAAACACGCACATCAAAACATGAAAAATACAACAAATACACACAACAAATACATAAAAAGCTTACTTACAGGAAAAGGGAGCATCCAGGACCTCGAAAACTAAAGTTACACCTGAATTTAACTCAAAATAAAAGAGTTTAGACACTGAGAAATTCTCTAAGCGTGAGAAAAAATGGCCACCGAAGAAAATGAAAACGAGGCTACAGCAGTCTAAAGACGCAAAACACCACCAAACACCTACGTCTTTGCCGAAAAACACCTACGAGATTAAAAAATAAGGATGCAACCTGCGCGACCCCAAAAACATTACAAACACAAAAAATACAAACAACAAACACATAAAAAGCTTACCCACAGCAAGAGGGGGGGGGGGGGCACCCAGGACCTCTGCAAGTGAAGTTACACCTTGATTTAAGTACAAATTTCGGAGTTTAGACACCCGAAAATAACCTAAGCGAGAGAAAAAATGGCCGCCGAACCAAACCAAAACGAGGCTAATGGACCCTAAACATGCAAAACACCACCAAACAGCTACGGATATTCAGAAAATGTTGGACGACATAGAAAACGAAGGACGCTAAATCAGCCACAGCCGGATACCAAACATTAGCCGCCATTTTAGAACAATAACTTATACAAGCGGAAGTACACAGCTACGGTAACGGATTTGTCTCGCTCCCGCACACTATTACACTGCACACATTCATCACGTTTACACAGCAGCTCCACTCCACTAATGCTGCAGCAACATCTAAACAGATTGCCAGCTCTTCAACAGAATGCTTCCTGCATATATTACTTCAAAATACGTAAAGTATATTACTTTATTAATCTATTATTTATTTTATTATACACCAAACAGCATTAGCTCACTTACCATTTAATTGCCGTAATTTTTTGACGGGCAATTCGCTAGTGTGTATATATATATATATATATATATATATAAATATATATATATATATATATATACACGACTTGCCCATCAAAAATGACGGCAAAACATTTTCAAGCCTTGCAATGCTGCTGTTTGCCACACAACGCGAGCCTCGCTACGAACGTCTTTTCTCTCTCTCTCCTCCCTCCTTCTGTGTCCTCTTCCTCCCTCTTCTTACCTGCTCTCTCCTCTCTGCGAGCCTTGCAATGAGCGCCTTCAGCACCCATTTCAGGCCTCGTAATGAGCACCCTTGGATAATATTTCATTGTTCTCCACCCCCCCCCCCCGTGTCTCTTCCCCCTCTCCGTCCCCTGTGTCTCTTTGCCCCGCTCTCTCACCCCTGTGTCTCTTTCCCCGTACTCCCTCCCTGTGTCTCTATCCCCCTCTCCCTCCTGTGTCTCTTTTCCCCCCTCTCCCCATCTCTCACCCTGTGTCTCTTTCCCCCGACTCCCTCCCCTGTGTCTCTTTCCCCCCTCTCCTTTTCATGTCTCTTTGCCCACGCTCCCTTTCCTGTGTCTCTTTTCCCCTCTCTTCCTCCCTGTGTCTTTTCACCCCTCTCACTCCCCTGTGTCTCCCCCCGCCTCTCCCTCCCCTGTGTCTCTTCCCCCCCTCTCCCTCCCCTAAGCTCCCCGCTCCCCGTCTCATTTGTGGATTAAGGATGTAAAAACATTTGCGGACTGGGGGAAATTGATTTGTGGTCAAGGCTGTTAGTTATTTAACGGTCACCATTTTCTTTCAAGCCAGTAACTCGAAAGCTGATTGGAGCCTGTAAAAATACGCCAATTAAATAGCAAATTAGCTTGTAACCTCACTTACGGACTCCCTGTCTCTCCCCGAGCACCCATTGCGGCCCTCGCCTGTCCCCCTGGGCCTATTGAAGGCCTCGTAATGAGCGCCTGGGGGTCAAAAATGGCCGCCAAAAAAAACGAAAACGAGGCTCAAAGCCCGAGGACTGCCCAGCCACGTACAACTTAGCCAAGAAGGGATCTGAGATAAGCTTCGGAAACCCGCATTAACCCCACGGGATCCGAGATAAGCTTGGCTACCTGCATTAACCCCACATTAACCATTGCAGTGGGGGTCGCGATCGCACGCGATCGGGGACCCCCGCTGCAATGAAAATTCAAAATTCACGCATTACGGGTCCTTAAAAAACCGTAAAGGTCCTTAAAGTACACGTTATAAAAAAATATATATACACTATCACGCATGGGGCTCTATACAGATCCCCATCAACCATTAATTAACCCTGTCACTCATGGGGGTCAATATAGACCCCCATAAGTCATTCATTAACCCTGTCACTCATGAGGCCAATACAGACCCCCATAAGCACTTCATTAACCCCCTCACTCATGGGAGTCAATACAGACCCCCATAACACCCCTAATTAGCCCTGTCATTCATGGGGGTCAATATAGACCCCCATAAGCCCTTCATTTACTGTGTCACTCATGGGGTCACTACAGACCCCCATAAGCACTTCATTAACCCCCTCACTCATGGGGGTCAATATAGACCCCCATAAGCCCTTCATTAACCCTGTCACTCATGGGGGTCAATACAGACCCCCATAGGCACTTCATTTACCCCCTCACTCATGGAGGTCAATACAGACCCCCATAAGCCCTTCATTAACCCTGTCACTCATGGGGGTCAATACAGACCCCCATAAGCACTTAATTAATCCCCTCACTCATGGGGGTCAATACAGACCCCCATAAACCCCTAATTAACCCTGTCACTCATGGGGGTCAATATATACCCCCATAAGCCCTTCATTAACCCTGTCACTCATGGGGGTCAATACAGACCCCCATAAGCCCTTCATTAACTGTGTTACTCATGGGGGTCAATACAGACCCCCATAAGCACTTCATTAACCCACTCACTCATGGGGTCAATATAGACCCCCATAAGCCCTTCATTAACCTTGTCACTCATGGGTGTCAATACAGACCCCCATAAGCACTTCATTAACCCCCTCACTCATGGGGGTCAATACAGACCCCCATAAAACCTCTAATTAACCCTGTCATTCATGGGGGTCAATATAGACCCCTATAAGCCCTTCATTAACTGTGTCACTCATGGGGGTCAATAAAGACCCCCATAAGCACTTCATTAACCCCCTCACTCATGGGGGTCAATATAGACCCCCATAAGCCCTTCATTAACCCAGTCACTCATGGGGGTCAATACAGACCCCCATAAGCACTTCATTTACCCCCTCACTCATGGAGGTCAATACAGACCCCCATAAACCCCTAACTAACCCTGTCATTCATGGGGGTCAATTTAGACCCCTATAAGCCCTTCATTAACCCTGTCACTCATGGGGGTCAATACAGACCCCCATAAGCACTTAATTAATCCCCTCACTCATGGGGGTCAATACAGACCCCCATAAACCCCTAATTAACCCTGTCACTCATGAGCGTCAATATAGACCCCCATAAGCCCTTCATTAACCCTATCACTCATGGGGGTCAATACAGACCCCCATAAGCACTTCATTAAACCACTCACTCATGGGGTCAATATAGACCGACATAAGCCCTTCATTAACCCTGTCACTCATGGGGGTCAATACAGACCCCCATAAGCACTTCATTAAACCACTCACTCATGGGGTCAATGTAGACCCCCATAAGCCCTTCATTAACCCTGTCACTCATGGGGGTCAATACAGACCCCCATAAACCCCTAATTTACCCTGTCACTCATGGGGATCAATATAGACCCTTATAAGCCCTTCATTAACCCTGTCACTCATGGGGGTCAATACAGACCCCCATAAGCACTTCATTTACCCCCTCACTCATGGAGGTCAATACAGACCCCCATAAACCCCTAACTAACCCTGTCATTCATGGGGGTCAATATAGACCCCCATAAGCCCTTCATTAACCCTGTCACTCATGGGGGTCAATACAGACCCCCATAAGCACTTAATTAACCCCCTCTCTCATAGGGTTCAATATAGACCCCCATAAGCCCTTCATTAACCCTGTCACTCATGGGGGTCAATACAGACCCCCATAAGCACTTCATTAAACCACTCACTCATGGGGTCAATGTAGACCCCCATAAGCCCTTTATTAACCCTGTCACTCATGGGGGTCAATACAGACCCCCATAAACCCCTAATTTACCCTGTCACTCATGGGGATCAAAATAGACCCCCATAAGCCCTTCATTAACCCTGTCACTCATGGGGGTCAATACAGACCCCCATAAGCACTTCATTTACCCCCTCACTCATAGAGGTCAATACAGACCCCCATAAACCCCTAACTAACCCTGTCATTCATGGGGGTCAATTTAGACCCCTATAAGCCCTTCACTAACCCTGTCACTCATGGGGGTCAATACAGACCCCCATAAGCACTTAATTAATCCCCTCACTCATGGGGGTCAATACAGACCCCCATAAACCCCTAATTAACCCTGTCACTCATGAGGGTCAATATAGACCCCCATAAGCCCTTCATTAACCCTATCACCCATGGGGGTATATACAGACCCCCATAAGCACTTCATTAAACCACTCACTCATGGGGTCAATATAGACCCACATAAGCCCTTCATTAACCCTGTCACTCATGGGGGTCAATACAGAACCCCATAAACCCCTAATTTACCCTGTCACTCATGGGGGTCAATATAGACCCCCATAAACCCTTAATTAACCCTGTCACTCATGGGGGTCAATACAGACCCCCATAAGCACTTAACCCCCTCACTCATGGGGGTCAATACAGTCCCCCATAAACCCCTAATTAACACTGTCATTCATGGGGTCAATATAGACCCCCATAAGCCCTTCATTAACTGTGTCACTCATGGGGGTCAATACAGACCCCCATAAGCACTTCATTAACCCCCTCACTCATAGGGTTCAATATAGACCCCCATAAGCCCTTCATTAACCCTGTCACTCATGGGGGTCAATACAGACCCCCATAAGCACTTCATTAACTGCCTCACTCCTGGGGGTCAATACAGACCCCCATAAACCCTTAATTAACCCTGTCACTCATGGGGGTCAATATAGACCCCCATAAGCCCTTCATTAACCCTGTCACTCATGGGGGTCAATACAGACCCCCATAAGCCCGTAATAAACTGTGTCACTCATGGGGGTCAATACAGACCCCTATAAGCACTTCATTAACCCCCTTACTCATTGGGGGTCAATTTAGACCCCTATAAGCCCTTCATTAACCCTATCACTCATGGGGGTCAATACAGACCCCCATAAGCACTTAATTAACCCCCTCACTCATGGGGGTCAATACAGACCCCCATAAACCCCTAATTAACCCTGTCACTCATGAGGGTCAATATAGACCCCCATAAGCCCTTCATTAACCCTATCACTCATGGGGGTCAATACAGACCCCCATAAGCACTTCATTAAACCACTCACTCATGGGGTCAATATAGACCCACATAAGCCCTTCATTAACCCTGTCATTAATGGGGGTCAATACAGACCCCCATAAACCCCTAATTTACCCTGTCACTCATGGGGGTCAATATAGACCCCCATAAGCCCTTAATTAACCCTGTCACTCATGGGGGTCAATACAGACCCCCATAAGCACTTAATCCCCTCACTCATGGGGGTCAGTATAGACCCCCATAAGCCCTTCATTAACCCTGTCACTCATGGGGGTCAATACAGACCCCCATAAGCCCGTAATTAACTGTGTCACTCATGGGGGTCAATACAGACCCCCATAAGCACTTCATTAACCCCCTCACTCATGGGGGTCAATATAGACCCACATAAGCCCTTTATTAACTCTGTCACTCATGGGGGTCAATACAGACCCCCATAAGCACTTAATTAACCCCCTCACTCATGGGGGTCAATACAGACCCCCATAAACCCCTAATTTACTCTGTCACTCATGGGGGTTAATATAGACCCCCATAAGCACTTCATTAACCCTGTCACTCATGGGGGTCAATACAGACCCCCATAAGCACTTTATTAACCCCTCACTCATGGGGGTCAATATAGACCCCCATAAGCCCTTCATTAACCCTTTCACTCATGGGGGTCAATACAGACCCCCATAAGAACTTAACCCCCTCACTCATGGGGGTCAATACAGACCCCCATAAACCCCTAATTAACCCTGTCACTCATGGGGGTCAATATAGACCCGCATAAGTCCTTAATTAACTCTGTCACTCATGGTGGTCAATATAGACCCCCATAAGCCCTTCATTAACCCTGTCACTCATGGGGGTCAATACAGACCCAAATAAGCCTTTAATTAAACCCCTCACTCATGGGGGTCAATATAGACCCCCATAAGCACTTAATTAACACCCTCACTCATGGGGGTCAATTCAGACCCCCATAATACATATAATTAACACTGTCACTCATGGGGGTCAATAAAGACCCACATAAGCCCATAAATAAACCTGGCAACCTTAATTAACCCCTTCACTCAGAAGGGTCAATACAGACCCCCATAAACCCCTAATTTACTCTGTCACTCATGGGGGTTAATATAGACCCCCATAAGCACTTCATTAACCCTGTCACTCATGGGGGTCAATACAGACCCCCATAAGCACTTCATTAACCCCTCACTCATGGCGGTCAATATAGACCCCCATAAGCCCTTCATTAACCCTTTCACTCATGGGGGTCAATACAGACCCCCATAAGAACTTAACCCCCTCACTCATGGGGGTCAATACAGACCCCCATAAACCCCTAATTAACCCTGTCACTCATGGGGGTCAATATAGACCCGCATAAGTCCTTAATTAACTCTGTCACTCATGGTGGTCAATATCGACCCCCATAAGCCCTTCATTAACCCTGTCACTCATGGGGGTCAATACAGACCCAAATAAGCCTTTAATTAAACCCCTCACTCATGGGGGTCAATATAGACCCCCATAAGCCCTTAATTACCCCCCTCACTCATGGGGTTCAATACAGCCCCCCATAAACCCCTAATTAACCCTGTCACTCATGGGGGTCCATACAGACACTCATAGCCTCTATTTAACCCCATCAGTCCCATAATGGTATATTAAGACCATTAAGGGCCTCTTACAACCCAACATTAACCACATAAGTGCCATGACTGTCCTCAAGGACCATCATGCCACTAAGTATAAACACTACACTGCACTATACCCCCCGAATAAAACATTAAATATCAACAAAACACCCACTACACTAACCTATTAACACCTACACTACCTGGCTACACAACCTACCTACACTACCTACCGCCTAATAACCCCCTCCCCCACCACTGTAATTACAGAAAATAAAAAAAACTAAAGTCACAAAAATAAAAAAATCTACATTACATAAAATAAAAAACCTAAATCACAAAAAATAAAAAATCTACATTACAGAAAATAAAAAACCTACGTCACAAAAAAAGGAACATTTCAGAAAATAAAAAAATACATTACAACCCCCCCCCCACCACCACTGCAGAAAATTTTAAAAAATTACACACCTGAAAAGGAAATACATCTAATACATACAATACAAATACATACAATACAAATAAAATGAAATACAATACAATACACCCCTATCTAATATACAATAAATCCTATCTATCGAATATACATCCCCCAATCTATCTAAATAAATACCATAATCTAATATACATCCTATCTATGTAATATACATTACCCAATCTATCTAATATATAATAAATACTATCTATAAAATATACATCCTATCTATCTAATATACATCCCCAATCTATCTAAATAAATACCATAATCTAATATACATTCTATCTATATAATATACATCACACAATTTTTGTAATATACAATAAATACCATAATCTAATATACATCCTATCTATCTGATATACATCCCCCAATCTATCTAAATAAATACCACAATCTAATATACAATACATGCTATGCTATCTATATAAAACACATACCCCTAGCTAACATACAGTAAATGCTGTCTATATATAAAATAATCTAATTCTAAGCTAAAATAAAATAATTAAGACCACTTACCTTTGCCGATGTCCCTTCAGATCAGCCACCTAGGGAAAAAAAATGAGTGCAACACATTTACAGTGAATAAATAAACATTCTAAATATTCTAAACATTCTAAATATTCTACTCACCTTTCCAGCATGTCCCGTCCTTCTTCTTTTCTTCTTCTCCGGTGCAGCCACTGTTAAAAAAAACATAACATTAATACAAATAAATAAGCATAAAAACTAAAGAAAATAAACATAATCTTCATTGTACTTACCTCCCCTCGATGTCTCCGGCCTCCTCCTATTCTGCCCCGCCCTTGAACCGCACAAAAAAATAAAAAATAACACACATCCGCACTCGCGGACATTCCCGACGCTAGTGAGCCTCCTGGAGACTTTTCCGGTAGAAAATAGGCAATGGCGCCTTCTGATTGGTTGAAAACGCTGTCTATCAAATTCACCCAATCAGGAGGCGCCAATGTGTGAGCCAATCAGAAAGGGATACACCCTAAAATCCCACTCTGATTGGATAATGCACCTGTCAATCTTTATTTAAACCAATCACAAGGCGCAGATGCCTTCAGCCAATCACAATGGAATACACCCCCACAGGGTGATTGGCTAGAGGCATCTGCGCATTCTCATTGGCTGTTGTCAATGTCAATCAGTATTATAGCCAATGGGAAGGCACAGATGTCTTCAGCCAATCACCGCATGGGGGTGTATCCCATTGTGATTCGCTGATGGCAATAAAGCCTTCGGATTGGTTTAAATAAAGATTGACAGATGCGTTATCTAATCAGAGTGGGATTTCGGAGTATATCCATTTCTCATTGGCTCACAATTGGCGTCTTCTCATTGGCTGAATTTGATAGACAGCGTTTTCAGCCAATCAGAAGTCGCCATTGCCAATTTTATTCTGGAACACCCCGTAGGAAGCTCATTAGCATCGGGGACATCCGTGAGTACGGATGTGTGTTGTTTTTTTCTACTTTTTTTTTAGAGCGCGGATGCTTCCAGGGCCCATTCGGGGTAGAAGGCGAAGAGGCCGGAGACATAGCGGGGAGGTAAGTACAATGTAGATTATGTTTATTTTACTTAATTTTATGCTTATGTATGTGTGCTAATGTAATGTTTTTTTAACAGGCACCGGAGAAAAAGAAAAGAAAGACGGGACATGCTGGAAAGGTGAGTAGAATATTTTGAATGTTTAGAATGTTTATTTATTTTATGTAATTTTTTAAATCTATTTTACCCTGATCTGAAGAAACATAGAACACAGGTAAGTGGTCTTAATTATTTTATTTTAGCTTAGAATTAGGGTTGCTAGATAGAGATAGTATGTATTGTATATTAGATAGGGGATGTATTTTACATAGATAGTATTTATTGTGTATTAGATAGGGGGATGTATATTAGATAGATAGTATTGTATATTAGATAGGGGGATGTATATTAGATAGGGGTTTATTGTATTGTATTTAATTGTATTGTATTTAATTGTATTGTATGTATTGTATTGTATGTATTGTATTGTATGTATTATATGTATTTCCTTTTCAGGTGTGTAATTTTTTTTCCTGTAGTGTAATGTAGTTTTTTATTTTCTGTGATGTTCCTTTTTTTATATTTTGTGACTTGGGTTTTTTTTTTGTAATGTACATTTTTTTATTTTTTGTGATTAGGTTTTTTTATTTTATGTAATGTAGATTTTTGATGACTTTAGTTTTTTTGATTTCTGTAATTACAGTGGTGGGGAGGGGGTTATTAGGGGGTAGATAGTGTATTGTAGGTAGGTAGTGTAGTTGTTAATAGGTTAGTGTAGAGGGTGTTTAGTTGATATTTAATGTTTTATTGGGGGGTATAGTGCAGTGTAGTGTTTATACTTAGTGTCATGATGGTCCTTGAGGACCGTCATGGCACTTATGTGGTTAATGTTGGGTTGTAACAGGCCCATAATGGTCATAATATACCCTTATGGGACTGATGGGGTTAAATAGAGGCTTATGAGGGTCTGGATAGACCCCCATAAGTGACCGGGTTAAAATGGTGTAGTGCTTACACTTTGGGTCATGAGGGTCCTGGATGAACCTAATGGCACTTATAGTGTTATTACATGCGTTCATTAGTGTCTTAGAGGGGTCTATATAGTTGAGGCACACAGTACACTCACATTGTGTGACAAACTTTATTTTATTGACCATCATTTTTTGACGGGCAAGTCGCTAGTCACATATATAGTTGTGAGCATACGAGTTGTTGCTAACGCTTGCGGGCTCGCGTAGCCCGCGGACCTCTCGATGCCGAAGGCGCTCCTTGCCAGCAACTGCGACCCTCGCAAACTTTACGACGTAACGCATGCGCTGCGGGCTTGGCGCCAGTTAAAGCTTTAACTTTTTTTTAAGCCCTCAAGCCTTGAATCATAAATTACTATTGCTCCAAGCCTTGCGGGTTTAACAACGCCATTTTTTTTCACAGCCGTAAGTCGCCAGCCGTTGGGAGGCCACCAAAAGAGCCAATTGAATAGAAAATTAGCTTTCAACCTCACTTGTGGACTTCCTGCTTCAGGAGGAGGCAAGGTGCCCATAAGTGAGGTTGGTAGCTAATTTTCTATTCAACTGGCGGCCTCCCAATGGCTTCCGAGTTACGTGATTAAAAAAAAAGCCATTTTTTTTTCTTGAAGCCCGTAACTCGGAAGCCGTTCGGAGCCTCTCTTGCGAGCCTTAAGTAACTCGGAAGCCATCCGGAGCCTCTCTGGCAAGCCTTCGGCGCTCATCGCGGGCCTCGCAATGAGCGCCTTCGGCACTCATTGCCGACCTCGGCAAACTCGCAAATTTCGGGCCTCGCAATGAGCTCCTTTGGCGCTCATTTCTGATCTTGTCAGAGCCTCGCAATGAGCGCCTGCGTTGCTAATCTAGAGAGCCGCAATGAGTGCCTTTTGGAGCTCATTGCACATGTGCAAACAGTAACTTTTAACATTGCGTTACCATGAAACTGGCAATTACAACTATAATATGTGATATAAAATTAATTATGAAAATAGTCATACAGGAAGTTTTAATTAGAAAAAAAATGATAACTCTGCTGGGACTTGGAGGCATCCATGATATTTTGGTTAGGGTTTCCTGGAGATCAGAGCTTGCATTGATTGATGCAAGCTATCTGTTTCTAAGCATATGTATCTAATCAATCCTCTCCTGCTTCCTTCCTTCTCTACCATCCCATAACTGATAAAAAATACAACTACACCTCTCATACTCCAGCTCCAGTACCTACATGGTATAGCTCACAGCTTCATTGAGGTACACAAGCCCCTTCACCACGACAAGGAAGTGATCCAGAAGGGGTGTATTTTATCATTCACACATTAATTACATATTATTTTACAAAATAATTATGAAAACTACCATTCATTGTTTACATTTTGCTTTTAACAAACCATTTTTTAAAATAAAAAATTAGAAATGTTAAAATGTCCAGAAATAAGTTATGACAGGAAAGTAAATGGGCCATCTGTTGCTAGTCATTAATCCACCTGTGTCACCCCCAGCTTTAAGCGAGAGTCCAAGCAGGATCATTTTACACAGGCACAGAGCTCCGGGATGGCGCTCCCAGAAGCACACTTACTTGTATCTCTGAAATCTCTGTATTATTAGCAGTTTTTGTGTGCTACTTTTATTTATTGCTTTGTGTTTTTTCTTCTGCCAAATGGAACCTTTAGAAAGAGACAAGGTGAGTGCTAAAGAGATACAGAAGGAGTCCTAGCAGAGCTTCTGTGATATTTATGGATCTGCTGTAGTGAAACCTTTACGCCACATGTTGCTATGTCAGCTTTCTTTGATGCTGTTGACAATATTACTTGCTGTTAAATCGCCTAACTGGGGTTACAGGGAGGCTGAAGCATAAAGAGCTATTATGCAATAATAATTACACTGAAAACAATGCAAACAGACCCACAGTGTTATTGTTCAGTCGTGTCTGACTCTCTCTGACCATATGGATTGCATCACTCAAGCCACATCTCCCTGTGTTTCTAGTTGTGATTTTGCATGTGGTTTTCTTGGCAAAGATACTGGAGTGGGTGCCAGTTCCTTCTCCAGTGACCTCTCTACTATCACCTGCCCATCTTGGGTGACCATACATGGTATAGCTCATAGTTTCACTGAGGTATAAAAGCCCCTTCATCACGCCAAGACAGCAATACAGAAGGGGTACCCAGGACAGGAAGCAGGGGAGGATCTACCACGGGTGCAATGCACCAGGGCCTTGCTCTGGAAGGGCCCCATTGCTGCAGTGTCAAAAACTTTTTCTTTTTAATTTCTATTTAAATTCTCAATGCCCCTGCCCCCCAGTATAAATATATATATATACAATTACGTTTAATTTTGCTTTTTTTTGTGTCCCCTATTCATTTAATCTGGTCGGGATTTGTCCCCTCCACCCCCAAGTTCCTAAGTTAATATGCCCCTGCCCACGGGGAGTAATTTGCAATTACTCTTAATCATCACTCTGAAGTATGAGATAACAGCTGATGCTTGGTGGCCAGATGCATGTCCAGTTGAGGTTCATAAAAATAATGAAACAAACCTTTAAAACATCTGTTATTACACTGATTTAATGATCCTGGATAACTCTTTGTTAATCAGCCCATTGTTAGAGTTATTTTCTTTTAAATAACTAAACTTGATAATGGCCAAAATAGAAAGCAAATAACAAAACATAACATTTTCAAATTCTTTATGTTCTATACTGTAAGTTTCCATTTTGTTTTCTGTGTTGATCTTCATTCTCTTCTCTAAGGGGCGCGTCCTTGTTAGCTAATAAACAGCCCATTCATGCTGTTGACAGCAAGGGCAGTTGTAGCTGTTGCATTCACATTGTTCTGATATTTGCCCAGTATTTTTCCCTCCCACATCAGGAAGTTGATCAGCGAAAGTTAAAAATCGTAAATTACACTGAAATATCACAGTATATAAAATGTAATTTATTAAACACAGTATTATTGTTTTTACATTCTAATAATATTTGAATGGTTTCAGGTAGAGAATATTTTAAATATATTACTACACAGGACATTTATTTGACTGAAGCCATCATTTCCATACTGAGTTAGCTCTGGGTTAGACAGAAGAGCTCAAGACTACATCCTGAACTGCAACTTATGACAGGGTCAATTGTCCAGTATCTTATTTCTGTAAGGAGAACAAGGGTGAGATTTACCCAAAGCTCCACAGAAGGAAGCAGATGCAGGTTTTAATTATTCTATACCAGTAAACTGTGGGTAATAAGTAATCACATAAAATAGCTGTCATAATTGCGAGTTGTCGTTACGCAATGTTAAATAATACTGGCTTGCGCATGAGCAATAAGCTCCTTTGGCGCTCATTGCGGGTCTTGCGATGAGCAACATAGGCACTCATCGCGAGGACTGCACGACTTTGCTACAATGAGGGCCGTAGGTGCTTATCGTGAGGCCCGCACGACTTTAATGTAATAAGTGCCAAAGGCGCTCATAGCAGGACTCGCAATTGTGCCCTTTCAGGGTCCCTCTCAGGATCATCTGTCCCCTCAGAGCTGTATTTTGTCCGAGTACGCTCCACTGATAGAGGATGGAAAGAGATTGAAGGCTTTCATGGCGATGCCCACAATCAGCGCCGATTGGCACTTTGGCACTAATCTTTGAAAAAAATACGGCTTTAACGGATGATATTTTTTGCGCTGCGAGCCTCACGAAGCTAGGCGAGTCTTTAACAAGTAGCACTTAGGCGATGAGCGCCAAAGGCTATGCGAGGCAAGCCGTTAAGGCACTACAACGCACTACAACTATCAGCACAAACACAATAAGGCTATGAAACATGTGGGACTTAGCCACAAAACACTTCCTAACGTGTGATCGCCTTGGCCTGCAAGCGTTTGACAAATGCAGGACTTAGAAAAAAAAATTACAAGACGCGGGACTTAGAAAAAAAAAAAGATGTGACATGCAAAAAATTACGAGATTAACGGCCGAACTGCGTAAACAAAAAACAATAAAAACACACTAAAATTACAAAAACTTCACAGACAGCATGGGGCAACAGCCAGGATGTCTGTGAGTGCGGTGGAACATGAATTTAAGCAGATTTAGACAATTTTCGCCTTTCAAAAATCGATTAAGCGAGGGAAAAAATGGCAGCCGAAAAAAATTAAAACGAGGATACACGACCCCACACCGTGCAAAACACTGCCAAACACGTAGCACTTTACATATCAAACTACGAACTAGAAAATACACTATTACAAAAGCCGGAAAATGCTCACGAGACGCGTAACACATTAATAACATTACGAATATACAATGACGCTTTGCACAATAAACCAACGGCTTTACATTGCGCATGCAGCCGATTTTTAATGCACACTTAGAACTTTCATTACACTTTATCATCAGGGCACCAACACTCAAACTGTATATACTAAGCTGTCGGAAAATACAAAAAGATTGTTAGCTCTTCAGGATATTGCTGGCTGCATATACAGTATTAATTATAAATACTTCAAGTATATCAATTTATTTAATAAATAATTCATTATTACTTAACTACATATACATAAAAATATATTTCTCTCTTTATCATGACTCATGAAGGTGCTCATAGGACCAAAAGTACACGACAAGAGAGGCTCGCAATGAGCGACGAAGGCGGTCAGCGCAAGGCTCACAATGAGTGCTCAAGGTCCTCAGAGTACATTGTGTGTCAAACAGCATTCCCACGGCTTAACATTTTATTGCCCCGTCATTTTCGACGGGCAAGTCGCTAGTCACATATAATAGTTGTCAAACTGCGAGTTGTCGTCACACTTGTGAGTCTCGCGAAGCAAGGCGAGCCTTGAGGCATAGAAGCCATAGAAACACGCAGGACTTAGACTGAAATGAGCGCCAAAGGCGCTCATGCGAACCTCGCCAGGCGAGCCGTTTAGGCATTGAAACACACGGGACTTAGCCTGCAAGCAGTTAAGAAACGCAGGACTTACTCAGGCTGCAAGCAGTTAAGAAACGCAGGACTTACTCAGGCTGCAAGCAGTTGAGGAACGCGGGACTTAGAAAAAAATATCTGACCTCAGAATCTCTGGGCCCAAAAAAATGATCTTGCAAAAATAAGCAAAAAAAAAGAAGGCGGACGAAAAATATGAAAACGAGGCTAATGGAGACCGAAGTGCGCAAATCAGCGCTAGGCACGTACGAGTTAGCCAGGAACGACCACGGAATCTCGACCTTGCAAAAATACTAATTTAACGGCTGATCCGTGGAAATCCAAAAACACGCAAAACACGACAAAAAATGTGAATAAAATAAAAACACACTCACATACAGCACAGGGGGGAACGCCAGGACGCCTGGGAGTGAGGTTGCACGCAAATTTAAGCCGAAATTGCTGAGTTTCAGCACTCAAAAATTTGCTAAGATAGAAAAAAAATGGCAGACGAAGAAAAATGAAAACGAGGAGGAGACCGAGTCACGCAAATCCCCACGAGTCACGTACGAGTTAGCCAGGAATGTAGGAGATACAAAATAAACCATTACAATGGACGGAAAATGCTTACAAGCCAAGTAACACATAGAAAAAAGCCACCATTTTACAACACCAACTTGCAAATAATAACAGTATGATTCTAAAATGGCGCTTTACCCACCTTAACAAACGGTTTGGCCTTGTGCAAGCAGCCTATTTACACTGCACACTTGGGACATTGCTGACACTTTCTCCTCAGGTGATTAACAGTCCAACTGTTATATGTATATATATATATATATATATATATATATATAAAATGTTGGTATATATAAAATGAAATGTCGGACAGCACTGGTCTAGAGTAAGAATATTTAAATGAAATGGTGGAGATGGCTGTATTCCCAAAAGTACATCTACAAATGGCCAGTCTTAGAAATTCTTCTAGTTTCTCCAAGCTTTATTTCTACACCAATAAAGGGTCTCTGTTGATCTATATTTAACAACTAGCGACTTGTCCGTCAAAAATGACGAGGCAATAAAAAGTGTGGAGGTACTGCATGCCTCAACTGCTCGCCTGGCTTTGCGAGGCTCGCAGTGCAATGAGCGCAATGTTTGGCTTATTTTTTATATGTACAGGGAGACTGTTGATCATCTGAGGAGAAAGTGTGAGCAATGTGCTAAGTGTGCAGTGTATATAGGCTGTGTGCGCTGGTGCAAATTGTTTGTTTAGGCGGGAGAACCTCCATTTCAAAAGCGTAATGTGGTAATGTGCAAGTTAGTGTTGGAAAATGGCGACGTTAGTCTATGTCCTACGCGATTCTCGATCATTTTCCGTCCTTCCTAATAGTGTATTTTTCTACCTCGTACGTCCCTGGCAAACTCGTACACGGTTGGCAGTGTTTTGCGCGCTTCGGGGTCGTGCAGCCTTGTTTTCATTCCGACATTTTTTTTAACTCAAATTTCTTGTGCAACCTTACTCCCAGACGTCTTGGCTGTCCCCCCGTGCTGTGTGTGAGGTTTTTGTTTGGTATTTATTTTTATTTTTTTGTGTGTGTGTGTGTGTTTTTCGATTTGCGCGGTTCGGCCTTTAAATGTGTATTTTAGCGTGGTCCATGGTTTTTTGGGCGGTCCGTATTTTTTCCCGGGGGAAAGTGTTACGGGCCGTAATTTTTTTATGCATTTTTTTTCCATACAACTGTTACGGTGCTGGCACTGTAGAGTCGTGCGGGGTCGTAGGGATGAACGCCTATGGCGCTCATCTCCATCAGCGCAGTAAGCGTCTTCGCCGCTCACTGCTTAAGTCGTTTGGGGTCGTAGGGATGAGTGCCTATGGCGCTCATCTCCACCAGGGCAATGAGTGCCTTTGGCGCTCATCGCCTGGCTGCAACCGCGGCCCACAGTTTTAGCATTGCGTTACCAACGACTTTTGGCAACCCCGCGCTGCTGAGAACTATATATGTGATACTCCTTTGAATTATTTCATGTGATAATGGGCAAACCATTTTAAAAATAAAAACATCATAGTGGAATCTACCACTTACTAATGTAAATCATTCACTCCCCCAGATAACAGCACTCAGCTCAGATATGTAAATCTTGCTCTGTAGTTACAGCAGATATCTGTGCATGGAGCAGCCACGCAAAGCTTTACGGATGAGACGGCCCTAGGAGCCAATGTATATATTAATACATGAAAACAATCTTAAATCTTAATAATGAGTGGGATGTGCAGTTGCAACTACCCATAACTAGCTACAGTTGTAACTGCACTTTCCACTCATTATTAAGATTTAAGATTGTTTTCATGCATTAATATATTTTGATATTAAAAAGATGTGACTATTGTACAGTATTTATAGGTACAATAAATAAAGATGTGTTTATTTTGTGTTAAAATATGATATATTTATAGACAATGCATTAGAGTGTTTGTTCCTAGACAATGTACTTACCACTGGGTTGTTTGTTACCCTGGATTTTGTATCATAAAACTGGCTAAATACTAACATATCATATTTTTTATTACACATATGTTGATCGGATTGTTAACTGTCAAATAATGTTGAAATGTCATAATTTTGTAGTGCTTTTTGTGCTATACTGTCACTTTAAATGCTTCTGATGTGAGTGGTCTCTGGTACCCGTAAATCTTTCTTCTGCTTTTTTCAGTTACAGCACTGCCTTGATTTGCGAGTAATCCGTAAAATCTTATTAGAATAGGGTTTGGGTGTCAAGGAGTAACTTGGAATCTATTTTCATTGCATAACTCAATGGAGATTTATACCTTGCTTTTCAGCTTTGTCGTGAAGTTCACTGGTAGCAGTGACCCGTAGCAGTTTGCTCTCAATGTTTTAGGGATGGGTGAGTAACATAGCTAGGTAGGGTTTACTCTGCAGTTAGGTCACTCGTAAAGTACTTTTTCAGGGATTAGCATAGGGGCCTTGGTTTGTAATTAAATAATTCCTGATGGCAGGTGACTTTGGATGCAGAGGAAGCCTCTATCAGCACAATGAAAAAGTGTCAGCTAAAACAAGCTCCCTTTCTGGTTTGCTATCTTGTCACGGTGAAGGGGCTTGTGTTCCTCAGTGAAGCTGTGAGCTACACCATGTAGGGTCACCCAAGATGGGCAGGTCATAGCAGAGAGGTCAGACAATTGGTGGTCTACTGAAGAAGGAACTAACAACCCACTCTTTGCCAAGAAACCTTATGGATAAACACAACCATAGACATAACAATAATAATGCCTGACGTGCTGAGGTCCACAGGATCACGGAGAGTTGGACATGACTGAATGACTAAACAACACAACATACAAGTACCATTACATTTAAAAGACAGCTAACCAATAAGGAAGGCTGCGGGGTCCTAGAATGGATGTATTACATGTTTATTTGAAATCAAGTACATTAAAAACTACAAACTTCAATGTATTTTTACTGCAATAAGTAGTTTTAACATCATCATTAAATTAATATAACATACTCATTATTATCTATAATTTTAACTTATATCTGCAACCTTTACCGTATTTATTAGAAGATCCATCGTTTTACACAAACATGTTCTATCTTATATTTGAAATAACTAAGCTTGATAAATGGGCAATTGATTTTGGAAGGCAAATACAATTTACACAACATTTATTTTTTTTCTTCTAGTGCTCCATTTTCTTTGATTCTGTCTCTTACTTTCTTAGTTGGATGTTAACTTGTAAACTTAGTGAGCATTTCATCCCTGCCAGCAGCCGCATGCAATGACCACTAGGGGACGCAACAGTGGCGTGCCAAGACTTTGATCAATTTGTTGTTAGGGTTAGAATTCGTGTTTAGATTTTGGGTTTAGGATTAGATTTAGGGTTAGGGTAGTGGCAGATGAAAATATTTACATAGTAATATAGGGGCGAGCTGTGCTCAACTCTATTTTACTGTGTAAAGCTTATCATCTGCCAGTACCCTAAACCTAAACCCCAACCCTAACTCTATGAACAAATTGAACAAAGTATTGGCACGCCACCTAATTAGCCGCTGTACTCCACTGCTGGCAGGGATGAAACAGGAAAGATTAGCAGAAACCAAAATGGTAGATTCCAAAGCAATCTATTTGCATACAAAATAAAGGCTGTATTATTAATGTTTACATTCTAAAAAAAAGGCCTCTATTTCTATTGATAGTTCTTCAATAAATACATTTTAAATAAAGGATTATTTAATAGCTCCAAATCTCTATTTAACTAAACTGTTTGTATACTAATAGGTAAATTGTCAGCCGTGTAACCTAATATGAGAACTGGCAGGCCTGTGTGTGCTCAGTGCAAGAGAACTGGCTGACACTGCACATAGCTCCCGCCCCCCTATTTCAGATCCTTCCTCTTTACCATGACGCCACACAGTGCTGCAATAGATGATAACTTGGAACAGTCCAAGTTGTGTAGAGGGAAGTTATAGTAAAGTGTGGTATTTTGTAATCCTGACATACTATTTTGTATTCTTAATTCAGCTCCCCCTATTTCAGCTCCTTCCTCTTTCCCCTGACGTCACACGGTGCTGCAATAGATTATGATGATTTGGAACAGACCAAGTTGTATAGAGGGAAGTTATAAGTATGATGTTTTCTATTTCTGGTGCAGTCTTTATCCTTTTCTGCCAATAATAGTAAATTGCTATTGAAATGTTTCTCTTCTGTTTCAATACATATATACTAATATTGTTGTGAACACATTCCAGACACCCCTCCATTTCCGCATTTAGTGGTACAGGCCGGTATTGGCCGGTAGCTCAGTGCTGCTCTGGGCTCACAGTGCTCGGTGTTATGGTGGACTTGCTGTATTGTACGGGACTCTCCTGGGATTTATTGTAGGAATGGCTGAGGTGGGGAGCGGAGAGAGCCCCCGGGAGCTTTATTCGGGTGTCCCAGTGACAGGAGCCGGGTATTGCTCGGCAGTGACAGAACAGCTGCGCTGGGTGAGTATGACAGTCATACATAGTGTAATTGGCTGCCTTAGTGACACATTATATGCAGTGCAGGCCCTACCTGGCAATATAGGGGTTAAATACAATGTCCTGTTATTTACCTGTATGTTTATAAGATGGATTTACCAGACTAAGTAAACAGCGGCTTCCTTTTACGCTCCAACATTATTGATGAGTCCCTGAAGTCCTTTCATAGTCAGGATAACCAAATGTCTGTACAAAGACAGATAGGATCCAAAAGCTGGCCTGCTGATCAATGATAAAAAGATGAAGAGCATGGCAAATAGATGGGGAAGAAGTGGAGGCAGTTACAGGTTTTTATTTTCCTTGGATCCAAGACCTCTTCAGATGGAGACTGTAGTCATGACATTAAAAGATGTTTGATTCTGGGGAGGAAAGCTATGGCAAGCTTGGACAAGCTAGTAAAGATATTACATTATCAACAAAGGTCTGCATAGTTCATACCATGCTATTCCCAGTAGTACCATACAGATGTGAGAGCTGGACCATAAAGATGTCTGAGCGCAGGACAATTGTGGAGAGGAAAAAACTGCTTATGGTTCCTTGGACTGCAAGAAGATCCAATAAATCAACACTTCAGCAAATCAAGACACACTGTTCACTGGAAGGTTGGATGAGACTGAGGCATATCATCAGAAGATATGATTCCCTAGAGAAGACTCTGATGAGTTTATCAGACTAAGTAAACAGTGGCTTCATTTTTTAGCTCCAACACTGATGAGTCACTGAAATCCGCTCATAGGTAGGATACCCCAAATCTCCCTACAAAGACAGCATGTGCCCAATTGTCCCCTCGCAGACATGATCCAACAAATCTCTCAGATACTTCCCCCCACCCCCTTCCAGACAGGATGCCCCCCTGCACTGTTCCTCTTAAGGTCTGGTACTCCTTCTTTCACCTCTATGTCCCATGCAACACAATATAATACTGCGCTGTATAATAACGGTTGCATAATGCATTATATAGGCAGCTCAAGGAGGTATCCGAATAAACTAGAACTCCTTTCCTGTTTTATGCTACTGCATGTGCATCTGTTATGCTGCATTGCCCTGCGCCTATGAAGCTGTCTCCTTGTGGCCAGTAAGTATTTAGGGGTTTTCGGGTTAGGCTCGAGAAGGGGTGTAGGGGGGTAGGGGCTTAGGGACTTAGGTTTACATGGTTAGGCTTAGGCTAAGAGGGTGAGGAGGTTAGGGTTAGGGGCGCCAAGGGGTGTAGGGGGGTTAGCTTTAGGGTTAGGGCCGGCAAAGGGGTGTAGAGAGTTAGGGGCTTAGAGACTTAGTTTTAGGGGGTTAGGTTTAGGTTTAGGACCGGCTAGGGGTGTAGGGGGTTGGGAGTTTAGGGAGTACATTAGTACACGGGATGTGAGAGCACTCAGCAACAGTGCTGTGCGCGTGTGGTAGCATAAAACAGGAAAGGTCCAAACTAAATCGCATACTGCTGTAACCAATCTGACACTATACAAATGTGCCACATCACAGCTAACTGGAATAAACAGTCTGCATGTAACAGGCTTCTTAGTGACATTGGACTCTGGATTTGCATGTCAGGCCACATCTGAGAAGGGTTAAAAGCAAATGTGATGCCTGCAAATGGCCCCTGCCCGACATTAAAGGGGTAATAAGGTTCATGTTTTTTTTTCTTTTATGTATATAAAATACCTGGGTATGTATCTACTTTTTTTTATGTACTTTATTTTAGTAAGAAATACTTATAAGCTCTGTTTTTACCTCCTACAATAAAACAAATAGTCCCTGTATAGGTCTACCCACTGCAGCATTTGGAGACACAGACCTCTGTAGGGCTGGATGTGTAGGATCCTAGCCTATCCTGTTTCAGCAGCATGGTGCAGAGATCTGATTACTGAATAGTTAGTATGAGACACAGCATAGTCTGTGACTTTGTGAGCTGCAGAGGACAGGTTCAAGCTGGTAACATTTATTTAATGTTCAGACAATTAAAACAAAACTTATAAACACTTTGTAATAAAATAAAGTACATAAAAGTATATAGGTCAATATTTATATTATATACCTAATAAAATCCAGAAGCCTTCCATATACTTCCTAATATCTCTGGATAGCTCCATTTGTTTGTTTGTTTTTTCATGCCTTAAGAAGGGAAATGGAAAGCCAGTAAGCCGATACATTTAAAATTATCAATGTATAAATGTACTTACAAACATTTTATATTTTAGATTAAAACAAAAAGCATTTGGAGAGTAGAGATGCTGGGACACAGGAATAAAAAAAATAGATGAAAGCATGTACAGGAGAGCAAAAATAGTGTATGTACAGAAAACAAGCAGTTTTAGATGACCTTATCACTTGAGAACATAACATTGCATTTACTTATGAGGAATGAACATGTGTTTCTAACTTGGAATAGATTGATATGTCCCAATAACCCATAATGGGCTGAATGGACCCCGCTATTGTGTTCAGTTGTTAAACAACATTAAAACAAGTTAATAAAATGTGCTGCTAATGGGGGATTATAGAAACAATTGTCTCTAGATCTGGAAAGCAGACACAGTTGTATAGTGGGTAATATTGAAGGCACACAAAAGGATAGGAAAGGCAGAAATGGATAGATGAGGTCATAGAAGCAATGAGCATGAGCTTGAGTAAGCTCTGAGGCTAGTGGCTGCCGTGCCACAGTCCATAGGGTCACGAAAGTCTGAGATGCCTAAACAACAGGTTATTATGAGTATTTGATGTTGCTTCTGCGTGAATCAAAGTGCAAATGAAGACGTTTCTCTCTGTATTGTTCCTATGGAGTAAGGAGAATGTTGCTCTAGTAAATGTATGGGAATGGAAAAAATACTGGATTTTATATTGGTCATAAAAGCCTCTTCTAAAAAAAAGTAGAGAAGACTTAATATGGACTCTTTATATTAAAGAAAAGCCCTTTTTAGCCCATCAATATTTTTAAATGCTTTTTATGTCTTTTTTTTTTTTTAGATTTTTGTTGCTCTGTACAGAAATTGACAGAGAATCTCTCCATAGAGTTGAAAGGGCCTTTCCTATCTTTTGTTGGCATAGTGAAGCTAAATATCTTTTTCAGTGTTTTCTTCTACAAATCAGTATGTATTTATATTGTATGGAGCAATATCCTAGGATATGGTGATATGGACCCTCTGTTCTGTCCACATGTATACAGTCTATTGTATTAATTTTAAAGGACCATTTTAGCAAATATTTTTATAAAGCAAAAAATTAAACACAAACTACTTTTTTTTTTTTTTAAATCTTTTTATATACAAATTTTTACTGCAAGATTCAATTTTCTCTTATGTGTTCTACTTTCTCAGAAGGGTGTGTCCTTGTAAAATAACTTTCCATTAGTCAAACTGTATCACTGGCAGTTACAACTTCTACATTCCTATTGTGGTGTTAGAAACTACATGTGCATTCAAAGTCTCCTTCTACCCAAGCAAGTTGATCAGCAGAAAATAAAATTGTAAATTACAGATTAGCATAATTTCATATATAATAAGATAAAGGCTGCATCATTTTTTTACATTCTAATGACCTTATACATTTTTTTGAATAGTAGTTGTCCAAGAGTATATATTAGTAATATGAGTACATGGGTCCTTAAGACCAATGTATTGTGTGGTAACTGAAGGGTGACACTGCTAAGAGCGGTTAGTGCTTGTTTCGTAGAAGTCTGGTGATTTTGTGATTCAATTATAGTAAATAGTACTTGGTGATTATTATTATTATTATCTAGTATTTATATTGCGCAAACTTATTCTGCAGCGCCATATATAGGATGAAACCAAACATAAAAACAATATCAATACAGATTTAATGAATAGAGGGCACAGACTCTTGCATACAGAGGGCTTTCTCATGCACCCTATAAGATTAAAACTAGCAAACTCTATTAAATAGATGTGATTTTAGTGAGGTTTTGAAGGACTTGAGATGGGAGGAAAGTCTAGTGGAGTGAGATAAGGAATTCCCAAAAATTGGGGCAACACAAGAAAAGTCCTGAAGGAGGAGTGAGAAGAGGTGATAAGAAAGGAGGAAAGAAGAAGGTCATTAGCAGAACGGAGGGGGAGGGTAGGGGAGTATTTTGAGATGAGAGCAGAAATATATGGAGTTCATTATTGTTTAGGGCCTTTTCTATGATTTTTAATCTTCTGAAGGTTAATGAGAAGCCAGTGGAGAGTGGGGAATGACAGGTTGTGGGTAGGCCAAATTAGGAGAGAGGTGCAGTAGTCAAGGCGAGAGATGATGAGAGAATGAATTAGAATTTTAGTTGTGTATTGTGTAAGATAGTGACGTATTTTGGAGAGATTTTTAAAATGAATTTTAAGTAAGATTTTGGCACGTAAATATATATGCGGAATGAAAGAGTGGGCATGATCATGAAGAACCCCAAGACAATGGGCTTTTGAGAAATGGCTGCTGTATTAGAAGGTGGGAAAATAAGGAGCTCAGTGTTTGACATGTTAAGTTTGAGATGAGAAACTTGGTGATGAGGAGAAACTTTGTTGGATAGATATTTTATTGGTGGATATCTTATTGGATCCTTAGCAATTTGCTCAAGTTAATGCAAAATGTTAATCTTAACTTATTAGAGCTGCCATACAGTTCCTTACCTTTGCAGTCACTACATATTTACTTGTAGTTCTCGGGGTTTACTTTTGAGATGGAAAAAAACTCATGCTATCTCCTTAATTAACATAAGTTACAGGAAATGTGTGCCTTCCAGTTTATTATGACATAATATTTGGTGTTATATCAAATTTAAGCCTTGCTGAAGGCTGTGTTAATGCATGGCATGGCCGAGCCCTTGGCCTTAAAGGAATACGGATAGATGTGTTACAAGATTTTGTCAAACCAACTAGTATTGTGGTATATTGTGATCCCTATAGTATCAGTATTTAAGTTTATGGATGCTATCTATTCCCTAATCTAGGCCAAATCTTGAGCAGTAATCATGTATTACATGGAATTAAAATAATTAGATCATGTAAATCCCTATATGTTTATAATTTGATTATCCAGAGAAATGACATAAGGAGAAAAAGTCTCCTAAAAGCTGATGTTTTTGGTATAGCTGGTGATAATCCTATCCACTCTGCCAACATCTGGTGCAAGATGAATGTCCTTTTGAAGTAGGGGAGTTTTATAGTGTGGGTCCAAAATAAAGTAAATTAGTTTTGATGTTTCACACATTCCTGAGGGGAACATTATTTGTTGTAGGATTTTTATATGCATCAAATTGCCTACATAAATAATACAAATCATTAAACCTTTGGAATTGGAGGAATATAAGGCATCTAATTACAAGATGCCTATGACAACACAATACGCCTTTTTGTTGGAGGCTTCCTCGGTAAGCTACAGCAGTGGTTTTCACACCTGGTCTCCAAGTAACAAGACAGGATTGTCGAGCATAAGACCGCATGAGAACAGGTCACTCAATCAAAACCAAGGTTGATCAAGCACATTTGTGCTCCAGTCTTAGGGGTGCACGGGCGCTTAGGCTGTGTTGTTTCGGAACCCTTGGTCTGTGGAGTAAGATGGAAATGACAATACTGGAGTGATTAATCATTACGTCTCCATTGTGTAATGTATCCATATAAATACACCCCTATCTGTTTTAGATTCTTAATTGTACATAGTTTATAATTTGGTGTAATAAAGTGCATTTCAAAAAAGTTCACATTACTATAGTGGCCCTAGAAAAAAGCAACTTCATAGATTCTGAAAGACTCACTAGAAGACACTTCTGGGAGTTTCTTTAGTTACCTACATTTTTATTGGTTTTATAAGACAAGGGCGGAAAATTCCTAGTAGCCATGGCTCCTAATTTGCACTTTTGGCTCCTAAATGCATTTTCGAATTACCGTATTTTTCCGTCTATAAGATGCCCCCATGTATAATATGACCCCTATTTTTAGAGCCCAAAATACAGAAATAAATAAATATAAAAATATGCAAATTTGTATTTTATAAGTTTTTATTGTGCTACACATATATTTAAGGGCACTTTCTGTCATGATTTTCACTGATTTCTCTTCCAGCTCAATATCTTTGTGATCCTGTGTTAAACCAGAAAAATGCAATTGCACATCGCGACTGAGTAATAGGTGATGTGATCATAAAGATATTGAGCTGGAATGGAAATCGGTGAAAATCATGACAGAAAGTGCCCTTAAATATATGTGTAACACAATCAAAACTTATAAAATACACATATTATATGCACACTTGCAGTGTAATACCATCTAATTGGAACCAAATGCATTTCCAAATGTGTGTCTTTTTTTCTCCTGCCTTAAATCTAGTGGCCAGATGCAGCATTACAGTACCAGACCAGGGTATCTAATTGTAACATTCTGTGTATAAGATGACTCCCTAAGTTAGACTTAAAAAAATTGGTAAAAAATACTGTCTTATACACAGAAAAATACAGTATATTGTGTTCCTATGAATGGCTTCCTTCCAGGGTTCCATAAAAATTCTGCTTATATAAAATCTTACTGGCTCCTACGTTTGGGATATTTTGGACCACCTTTACCATAAGGTATTAACAACCAACCTAATATAGTGAAATGTTTCTACTTCCTTACTGATACGTTATTGAGAGAGCAGATAGAGGTTCAGTATAACACCCATTGCATGTTTATATTGGAATTGCTTCTGTTACTTGGTATTTGTCACTTTGTCTGCATTGTGCTGCTTTGTGTTACCTCCAGCTCTGGAGCTGTTCTCTTCTTTTTCTAAATATGCTCTGTCTTTTTTTGTAGGCTGTATCCTCTTTACCGGAAGATCTGCAGCCTGGTCCTGATTTTTTTGGTTATTCGTGGGATGTGGTGATTTTTACTACTCTCTTTGGATTTTTTACAATATTTGCGTTTACATGCCGGACTATAAGATCTGTAAGTATTCAAATTTAAGAAAAAATATCTTAAAATCATAGAACTTTGTTGTTTGCATAACCGTATATTTTCAGTTATCGTTAGGAGCCACTGAAGTGGTGCTATAATAGGGTTTCATTTCTGTATGTCGTTTTTCAAAGATAACCTATTAAATGTTGCATTTAAAACTTACATTTGAACTTTAGTGTTTCAGGTACAAGCAGAGCTGCTTCTCTCCATTCCCTTTTAGGTATCCAGGAGGTTGGAGAGAATATGCTCAGAAGGCTATTATAAAAGTATTATTCTGGCCTACTAGGTTTGCTTGATGTAGGTAGACGAAGACTACTATGAGGACAACTGCCTTTGTTTAAATGCTACTGATTTAATTGGTAATCAGCTAGTGAGTAAACAAATGCGCTCTACTGAAAGTCAGCTACAGTATCCATTTAATAACTATTGCTAATTTCCTGTGTTAGAAATAAATTACTTGTAAACCATTATCTCATATAATCTCTTAATAGTTTTTTTTTTCTTGATTTCATGGCCAAAATATTACATATTACATGAATGGAATTGTTTTTTTATTTGTGTGTGTGTATATATATATATATATATATATATATATTAGTATTCCACTTCCCCTTAAACCAGGGATGAGGGGTCTTTTTCTCAAAAAGACCGACTGATTCGCCAACAAATTCAGTGGGATTTAGCGACTCAACACAAATAGTTTATTGGATGCCACTCTAAAAAAGTAGCTTTTCATCTTAACTTACTTTGAAAATGTAAAGACATTACAATTTTTTAGTTCCAGTAGCGTATCTGTCTGTTGTATGGAACGCTGCATGTTCTTGCCCTTGGTAGACAATTGCACACGTCTGATCCCATGAAGCTCTCGGCATGTTTTGGTACTAGACAGAGGACAACACTCAGCCCGGCCATGAGATTCCTCACGCCTGCTTTACAACTATTGCAGCACATCAGATTGTAACTATTGAGAAGCAACCTTGGCCAGTGTTTCTTAACTTTAGCAGAGATGTACTTTTTATTTTTAATCTAATATTTGCAATCCTCTTAAAAATGATGCATTTAGTTATTATTATTTCTTTTTACAGATTAAAAGTAGAAGCTATGCAAGTGAGTATAACATGTGATTTCATACTTATTTTAACCTTCTTTTTGTGTAACTGAATTTTGTTTAAGAAGTTTCTGTCATTCAGATCAGATTGTGACCATTTTTTTTCCAAGTGTGTTCTTGTAGTTTACTGAATAAAAGCCTGGTCTCGTATAGTATTTAGTGTGTTTTAATTGCAGTACCATGCTGTATTTGTGCATAGATTTTTGGAGGAACGTGTAAGGGACAGAATACAATAGACTAACACTAAGCTTTTTATGCTCTTGGATATAAAGAAAAGTAATTTAGGCCAAATGGACAGAGAATAAAACCCCAAACAAAGCGGAGAAATGAGAAAACTTGGTAGAGACAACAATGGGTGGGGAGGGGGATGCCCACGGCAGCCAGGCACCTAAATACATCTTTGCTTAAACAAAGTAAATATATGTACCTTGACATTTTTAATGCATTTTATAATTTTGGTAATTGAGATTCAGAATGGAAAACAAATCTCATGTTGGGAGTATTAGATATAGTACAGATATTTTGCATTAGAAATGTTCCACTCTTATCTCTATACATAGTGTATTGGACACTCCAGATTCATAATGAAGTTTGGCATGTACACTATATTTTACTTTTTCAGAATACTTATCTTTATTATGATCAGAATATATAACCTGCGATACAACTTTCATTTTTTTTTAGAACGGGAAAGCAAGCTTGGTGTTAAATTTGCTGAACTTTTGGATAGTAAAAGTGAGGTGCTTGAGAAGCTCAGTGTTGTACAAAAGGAGGTAAGAAAAACAGTTTTGTGTCTATATGTTTGCACTGCATTGATTGCCAGAAAGCACAGAAAATATTTTGTAAGTGATTTTTTGGGTGGTACAAGATACAACATGGATGCAAGGACGTATCTTAAAAAGAAAAAGAAAAAGTCTAATAGAATTTTATTTTATTTATTTTTTAGCTCCATGATGGTCCTATATTTAACATATTCTATTTTGTGCTACACTTCAAAATGTATAAAAAGTTTTTTAAAATGTATAACCATAATACAGCTTCTAATAAAAATTGTATGCAATTATGCTACTGTGGGATCTACCATCTTGTTTTCCGCTACTCCATTTACTGATGTGACAGGAGGCTTTGAATACACAGGACATTTGTCTGCACAGTGTTAATGTAGCATCTACAAGTGCCAGTGAATTAGGTTTATTGGAAAGCTCATTTGCTTTGAATGACACACCCTCATGATAAAGTAACAGACATGATCAAGTGATAAGCGAAAATGGATCACAGAATTAATAAAGAGCTGGGTACTCAATCTTAATCTTTATGAATGTGTACTTCTCAATATTTAGCTTTCTGCTCTTCATTGCACTGTGCGTTCTTCATTATACAGCGCAGAGCGAATGTGCTCCGAGACACTGATCCATGTAAAACATTGTTTACTGTGGTGTGTGTGTTCTTTTAGCTCTATTTCTGTCTTAGTTCAATTCCTGTAAAATGTAAAGTAAATTATTTTGCTGTGAGTTTTGTGACTATGTAACGTGTATATATATATATATTTTTTTTTCTCCAGTAGTTTTTTCTGATATATATCCTTTCATATTTTATTGCAGTATGACGATCTACAGTTATCATTGCAGGACTCAAGTCCCCATAAGTTACTTTCGGAAATAACGGAGCAAAAGGTATTTTTTCTTTTTTTTTCTTTGGAGGGTAATTTATTTTACAGTTTTAGAAATGACTGGTGTACCAAATTGCAAATGTATGTATATTTGTGGAGTGAAGGCACCTAGGAAACTAGAGATGGATATTTTGTGTTTCTAAATGATAAACTATGCAACCAATAGATAAGCAATAATGTCATGTTCATGCTAAACACAACACTGCAAATGTAATTCTTCCTACCCTAAGTTATTTTGCTACCTTGTTGTGATGAAGGGGCTTGTGTACTTCAATTAAGCTGTGAGCTATACCATGTAGCGTCACCCAAATGGGCAGGTCATGGCAGAAAGGTCAAATCGTAGTCCTCTGGAGAATGAACTGGCAACCCACTCCATTATCTTTGCCATGATAACCTTATGGATAAGCACAACCAGACACAAGATGTGCCTGGTGTGCTGCGGTCCATAGGATCACAGCTAGTCATACATGATTGAACAACTAAGCAACAACAACATGGCATTCAATAAAAAAATGTGAATCTTCCTGTGCAGTATGTGGATTCTGGTCCCAGGGGACCTTTTAATAAAGAAAGGACTAACTATTCTATATTAAACAAATTATTTTATTGATTGTATTTGTTAAAAAAAACATTTTGACATTTTTATTTTTTTGTTTACTATAGGCTTTACAAGAAACTCTACAAGACTCCAACATATCTTTTGACGAGAATCTCCGTAAACTGGAACAAGAGTTGGAAGATGAGAAGAAACGCAGTGCCAAGATGGATGCTGAGGTATTAATTGCCCCCTTTTTATGTGTAGTCTGTTGTGCAAGGAAAGCTTTAAACGGTTTCCCAAGATGAATCATTTGCTTTCATACATTAAAGGGCTTCTTAATTCAGCACACTTTGGACCACATTACAGTAAAGATCCCCTAGATTCACGTTGAAATCCCTTTTTTTAGAATTTTTTACATGCGTGCATTTTTCTCTGAGAATTCAATAAAGTAAAATCCATGTTTACACAAGCCATTGCTTGCCCACTCCCAGACATGCAGCTTCTGCTCTCTGTAGTGAACGAAAGGGAAAAACATGTGCAAATCATGGATTGTGGGAAGCGCCTGAATTGGTCAGGTATGGGTTAATGTTTGAGAGCAGTTAATCCCTGAATTTAGTAATGCAATCGCTCTCTTTCAGTAGGCAGCACAAAGTGTGTTAGATTTAAACACTTAGATTTTTTTAGCTGTTATTGGTGTAATTAATAATAAAAAAAAGATTATTTAACATTGATTCTTGTGATCTTTCACACCATGAAGAGCACTTACATTGAATGTTATAAAAAAAAAAAAAAAAAGTGGTATAGTGAGATAAATGGCCATTTTAAATTACCACTGTTTGGTAAAGAAAAAAAAATAAAATGTGGTAATTTTCTCACTCGAGTTCGAACATTTTGAATAGTCAGCTTTGAAGAACTACACTTGAAAATAGGCAGCATGCATTAAAATGTAACAAATGTATATATAAAACCCCCAATAAATTCTCTAATGTATTACTTTTATATACAGACTATGCTGCAAAGGATAATCTACCATTTTAGTTTTCAGTGCTCTGTTTCCTGAGGTGGGAGGAGGCTTGGACTAAGCAGGAAGCTTGTATCTGTATAATGAGATATTGACAGTTGCTAGTTCATTCATTAGATGGAAAGCTTATTAGTTTACAAGGATATAACCTGAAGGGACAAAAGCTGCAAGAAGCAGGCAAAGTACAAAATGCATATAAAAGGTAAAAATGTAAAGGTTGTGGTTTATTTTTTTTTAATTTATAAAAACATTTTACCCATTATCAGGACCAGATAGTACAAAAAATTGACTATAGTGATCATTTTAAAGTTGGTGAGCAGGAACTTTATTGCAAAATCTAATGTCCAGAGTTAACAAAACAAAAAAAAAAGTTAAAAAACAAACTTTTTAAAGCAGTCATTTCTCATGTAATATTTTAAACCCATTCATTTACATATATGTTAACATGTAACTTCAGTGTCCCTATACTGAATATGGATGTTTGTTAACAAGTTGATTATTTTTCATATCCACTAATCTAATTCTTAAACCTACACATAGGAAATAGAAGAAAGAAACATGACATTCTTGAGGAGAAACTTGTGAAAGGAAACTGCGTTTGAAAAACTAAACATTTGAATGTGTATGAAACTACTGCAAATTAATGTTATCCGCTACCATATGTTTTTCTTCTTCTTAAAGCAATAGTTTTTCTTCTATAGTTGAAGAGCTGCAGTTTTAAGAACTCATTTAAGTCGTACCTTTGTGACCTCATTTTCTGACATATGTAGCTGGAGCCATTGTTTCCTACTCTAAATAACTTACAAGTTAGTGTTCTGATACATATCATTCATTTTTGGAGTACTCTGTGCTTATTTCAGCTTGCTGAAGTGTATGAAAAAATCAAATCATTGGAAGAAGATTTAAAGAAAGGTCGATCTCAAAAAGAAGAGGTAAGTCGGTCATTTCTGTACTTTGTTCTCCAACATTAAACTGCACATTTGTCTTACTTTTTTGTTGCCACTGTAGTTTATGACCGCTTCATATGTTTGTGACGTATGTACCAAATAACAAAATTAGCAGCTAGATTGTAAAAAAAATAATATATGTGAATATTTTTTTTTTATACAAATCTTTATTTTTAGTTGACTTTAGTTGTTTTTTGTGCTTGAGGAGGGCAGGGATTAGCAGAGTTTGCAGATTGCCTGTATTTTAGCATGTGCAGGGGAGGGGTGAAGGCATGACCGTAAAAGCCTCACACAAATCCCGCTCCGCTAATGCTGAATAGAACACAGAATGTCAGAGCACCTTCTTGAGGCTCCAAACCAGCAAGCAGAGGTGAAAACGGATAACATAGGAGTCAAGCAAGGTCTGCTACAGCTCAAAAATGCCTCTGTGCTCATGGCTAACAGACTACTAATGTTCCTAATTTGTTAGTCTTCACAAATGTGAACCTGCAGTGGTCATAGCCACCTTTTTATTCTAAATCAGATAATCCTCAATACCTATAGCTTTTTACCTTTTGTGTTTGGGTAGTGTGATGTGGATGACATACCTGCATAAACTAAAATTACTACATTGTGGTATTATTCAGTCACCACAGAGACTAAAGGATGTTGTGAGGGTTTGCAACTCCTATATGTAAATAATTGTTATATCATTTATTATGTTTTGGAGAAAACCAAAGTAGTTCTCGGAGATATCTGTCCCTGGCGAAATAATACACCAACACAGAGTTCTGGTATAAAGCTTTCTCTCGCCTACTGTTTATTCAATCAGCCGCCATATATAACATTTAACAATCAGATAAATGTTGCAACTAAGCAAAACATCAGGATTTTTCGCTAATTCATTGGTTCTGAGGTGTCCGCTTTTACAGAATCGCAGCAAGGCATTGGGTTAATGCATTAAGGAGTCTCTAGGTGTCATCCCACAGTGGGATGAGTCTTTCTCTCATTGGTCAGAAGGTTAGGACAAAGGGAAGATGGCGTTCTCCTTCTTGTGTCCAAGGTGTGGTTGTCATCGTCATCCTTAACAGACCGGAAGTAGTGGCAAATCCTCCATCTTAGAGTCTCCAATAATCAACATTGTTAATAAGATTACGTAATACTGAAAAGAGAAAATGTATGAGTAGGGCAAACATAAAATGCATTTTCTTGTAGATCCTGATCCATAACAATTTTTGTAATTTTTAAATCTGTCCAAACCCCCTGAACAGGTAGGCACGCTTTAAGACTTAATTTGATGTGGGGTCATGTTTCCAAGTAAAATTGGTACCTTGAATATATGCTGCTAGTATCTAAACCTTATATTAAAGGGACATGGGACACCATTCTTTTTCATGCATATAAAAGAACACCGTTTAAACATTACCAACATTGTGTTTTGTATTAAAAAAATATGAAGTAAAACCTGTTTTTAACTATTCAAACCTACATGAAGTGCACAGAGCATACACACGTCTGTAGATTTCATTGGCAGACTCTTATGTTCTCACTAGCGACTTGCCCGTCAAAAAATGACTGTAATAAGATTGTAAGGCAGGTAATGTTGTTTGCGTGCAAAATTTATTTTGTTGGTGTTTTAAGATCATTCGGCATTTATTGCGAGGCTCTTGGTTGTTTGTGTGCTATGAGCAGCGTTGGTGTTTTTTTTGTTTTGTTATGGCAATGAATAATTAATAAAATAAGAAATGAATATACTTTACCTATTTTGAAGTAATATATGCAGGAAGCATTGTGTTGAAGAGCTGGAAATCTGTTTTGAGGTTGCTGCAGCATTAGTGGTGTGGAGCTGCTGTGTAACCGTGATGAATGTGTGCAGTGTAATACTGTGCATGCGCGAGGCAAATCAGTTAGGGTAGCTGTGTACTTCCGGATTGTATAAGTTATTGTTCTAAAATGGCGCCTAATGTGTGGTATACGGCTGTGGCTGATTTAGCGTCCTTGTTTTCGGATGTCGTCCGACCTTTTTCGGAAAATCCGTAGGTGTTTGGTGGTGTTTTGCGTGTTTAGGGTCCTTTTAACCTCGTTTTCGTTTTGTTCTTGCTGTGGGTAAGTTTTTTATGTGTTTGTTGTGTGTATTTTTTGTGTTTCTAATGTTTTTGGGGTCGCACGGATTGCGTCCTTGTTTTTGGATCTCGTACATCTTTTTCGGTAAATCCATAGGTGTTTTGCGTCTTTAGAGTGCTGTAGCCTCGTTTTTTTTTTTTTTTTTCGGCGGCCATTTATTCTCTCGCTTATGGGATTTTTTTGTGTCTAAAATCTTTTATTTGGAGTTAAATTGAGGTGTAACTTCAGTTTTCGTGGTCCTGGGTGCCCCCCCCCCCCCCCTTGCTGTGGGTAAGCTTTTTATGTATTTGTTGTGTGTATTTATTGTGTTTTTCATGTGCGCGTGTTTCGGACGGTTTTTGCGAGGTCGTAATGGGTTGTAACGTGTCTCGTATTTTGGTTTCGTAACTCCGTAAATTTTGCGAGGTCCGCAGTTGCTGGCAAGGAGCGCCTTTGGCGCTCCATGCCAGCAACTGCGGCCCTCATTTCCCGAGCCTGCAGCGTTAGCAACAGCCCGCATGCTCACAACTATATGTTCTCATTAGCGGAGAGGGCAATTCCACAAATCAGTTAGCTATTTACATCTATTTTTTTCTGCTTTGATAATGTTCTTTTTTCAAATGCTCTCAAATACCATCTTTCAGTTGCTACAATAAAAAGCTGCTATTTGTGTTGATTTTAAAAGGATTTGACTTTTCCATATTTAGATCATTGTTTGCCAACATTATTCAAAAATCAACATTAAAACAATGACAGAATAATACAATGCAGTAGATTTACATGTCTAATATGTTCCTCATTTCTCTCATGCATCATCATATTTGTAGATTGCTGACCCTTTTTTTTGCATTTTCTTGTACTTTTGTGTTTTTCTAAAAGAGGAACTATGTGATTTCATAATCCAAGATACCACATTGAGCAGGAAGAAGAACATATTGTAAAGTGTAATGTAACCCTCTTCTTTAATGCAGATTGTCATTATGATAGCTGGGCCGTTGGGACATTATAAACATTACTTGGGACTGGAAATCAGAAAATTGCCACTTGGACCATGTAAATTGCTAAAAGCTTCTTAATTGGCAATGTGGTACATGTTCTTGCAGGGATCCAATTATATGCTTTGTGATCATCATTGTGTGTCTGGTTTTCTTTAAACTGCCGATGATAGCATAATTTATTTAAAAACAGATACAGTCAGTTCCAGGCTTATACGTTTTTCTAGTTACATGGTTTCAAACTCCAACAAATTGCTTCCATGGACAGAATAATTATTCAACAATATTTTCAACACGGACACATTTGGAACAAATTTAGTGTTGGTACTATATGTAAATAATTACGTTCTTATATTGGCTCTGTATGCATCTATAATTTAGTGCAGTAGCACAAAAAAAAATACTCTCTTTGGTTATTAAAGAGAAATCATAAAAAATTATTTATTATTTCTACAGATACACACAACAAAGAAAGTGTTTGAGATTAACAAAGTAAGACTGGAGACTTCCTTCCAAGACACAGTGGAAGAAAAATCACTTCTCCAAGAAAGTATTAAACAGGTATGGTTTTCATGCTCTGAACTTCAAAAACTTCTTTTTTGAACAGTTTGAAAGCAAGTCTGCTGACAGAACCTCCTCTTTGTTGGACCTCAAAAGCTCTCTAGACTGATCTTACCCACAGGTTGAACTCTGAATTGCATCCCCTCATACAGGACGGCTAGCAGGATTCAGAACAAGTTGCAGAATTCTTGCGTAGAATAATACATAAAAAAAGCATCTTTGACATCTTTTGACTCTCTTTGAATTTCCACCTGTGAGCTAGAGGATCCAATCAGTGATCAATATTTGTTGGCGCTAGCATGATTGCCTGGGAAAACTGGGTTTTGGTCAGTCAGCCTGTAGGATAGTGTGCGCAGATTTGTTGGGATTTCAATGGGGACTGACTGTCTAAGGCTATATGTTGGGATTTAACCCTGTGTGTGGGTCCGGGGAAGAGTGCCTTCTTTTAATCGGGGAACCCAGTCAAGGATAGTGTTTCCATTTCATGGTAGGCTTCCACTTCATGGTGCCTCATAGATGGAAATGTAATTGGTACCCTATGTTGTGGGGGATGGTTGAGTTAGTGGTTACCCATTCCTTTGCCAACCTCCTCTCAGATAAAGATACTTTTATTGAGCAGGGTTTTGGTGGACAGCCAGGACTTTCATCATAATTCTAGCAATACGGTCTCTCTATTGGTTTGAATTGGGGGTCAGGAACAATGGGTCAAGTATATACCCATTAATGGTTAACTACAAGACCATATATAAGGGCATATCACTTGCAGTGCACTTGACTTGACGTTTGTCTTTGAAAACCTATACTGTGGGGATCCATTTTGCTTTGTTGCCTGCTGCTACCTCTCTCAAGAGGGTGTGTCTTTGCAGAACTAAAGGTAGGTCATTAGATTACAAAGAGCACTGGCAGTTTTGTGTTCTTGCATGCAGGAGCACCATGTAAAAAGAGCAGTAAATGTGGTATTGAGATATAGATAGTCACAAGTAATAGGTTATCTATCTATTTTAAAAGTCTCTCTTTTTTTTTTTTTCAAAGGAGAAATAGCATGTGGATAAATATTTCCTTTAGACATTGTTTCTGCCAAAGCCGCACACAATTCTAGGTACAGTTGTGCTCAAAAGTTTACATACCCTGGCAGAAATTGGGACATTTTTTTTTTTTTAAATATGACTGATCATAATCTTTTTTTAATTTTATTGAAGGATAGTGATCACATTAAGCCATTTATTATCACATAGTTGTTTGGCTCCTTTTTAAATCCTACTAACAGAAATCACCCAAATGGCCCTGATCAAAAGATTTCATGCCCTTGAAGGCTTGAACTTGTTATACACACACGTACACGTTAAAATAGCAATTAAAGGTTAATTCCCCACACCTGTGGCTTTTTTAAATTGCAATTAGTGTCTGTATAAATAGCCAATGAGTTTTTTTAGTTCTCATGTGGATGCACTGAGCAGGCTAGATACTGAGCCATGGGGAGCAGAAAAGAACTGTCAAAAGACCTGCGTAACAAGTTAATGGAACTTCATAAAGATGGAAAAGGATATAAAAAGATATCCAAAGCCTTGAAAATTCTAGTCAGTACTGTTCAATTACTTTTTAAGAAGTGTAAAATTCGGGGATCTTGATACCAAGCCAAGGTCAGGTAGACCAAGAAAGCTTTCAGCCACAACTGCCAGATGAATTGTTCAGAATACAACGAAAAACTACGGGTAACCTCAGAAGAAATACAGGCTGCTCTGGAAAAAGACGATGTGGTTGTTTCAAGGAGCACAATACGATGACACTTGAACAAAAATGCGCCTCACAGCTTCTGGCACACTGTAATTTGAAGTGACAAGTCCAAAATAGAGCTTTATGGTCACAACCTAAGTGCTATGTTTGGAGAGGGGTCAACAAGGCCTATAGTGAAAAGAATACCATCCCCACTGTGAAGCATGGTGGTGGCTCACTGATGTTTTGGGGGGTGAGTTCTAATGGCACAGGGAATCTTGTGAAAATTGATGGCAAGATGAATACAGTATGTTATCAGAAAATACTGGCAGACAATTTGCATTCTTCTGCACGAAGGCTGCACATGGGACCCTTTTGGACTTTGCAGCATGACCATGACCCTTAGCACAAGGCCAAGTTGACCCTCCAGTTGTTACAGCAGAAAAAGGTGAAGGGTGTGGAGTGGCCATCAGTCTCATGATCTTAATATCATCGAACCACTCTGGGGAGATCTCAAGCATGCGGTTCATGCAAGACGACCAAAGTCTTTGCGTGACCTGGAGGCATTTTGCCAAGACTAATGGGCAGCTATACCACCTGCAAGAATTAGGGGCCACATAGACAACTATTACACGCTGTCATTGATGCTAAAGAGGGCAATACGCAGTATTAAGAACTAAGGGTATGCAAACTTTTGATCAGGGCCATTTCATTTTTTTTCTTTGCTGCCATGCTTTGTTTTATGATTGTGCCATTCTGTTATAACCTACAGTTGAATATGATTCCCATAAGAAATAAAAGAAATGTGTTTTGCCACTCATGTTTGCTTTATATTACCAATTCACCACAGGTATGCAAACTTCTGAGCACAACTGTATATATGCTATAATATATCTCTATATCTATATATATATATATATATATATATATAATCTGTGTGTGATTTGTGCCTTGCATTAAAATATGTACCTACCATCTCTCATTATACAGCTTGCAAAAGAAGAGGAAGGCTGGGAAGAAAGATTTAGTGAACTATCTGAAAATTCAAAAATCCTGAGCTCATCTATGGATGTTATGCAGGAAGACATGGCTAATAAACAAGTCCAAGTCAAGGTATGTTTTGGGTTATGTGTTGATTTATTCCTTTGTGGTGTTATACAAAACAAAGCAAAAACAAATTAATCTTTATTTTCTCCATTGCACCTTTTTACCAACTTCACATGATGTGCTATATAGAAGTATACATTCACAAAGATTGGGTGGATTATAACGATCATTATTATTTACGTGTTAAGGGCAGCATGATCAAACCGTTTAGCCAGAGAATAAGAATTTTAAAACCAATTTTACCTCCGTAATAACTGCTGCTGATGTACTCCTCCCCACCACTTGATTTTTGTCCTGAGCACTAATCAAAACAGACAAGCATTTCAACCAAGATAACATACAGACTTGGTAACCTGGAGTTCGCTCACCTTTTGAGATGCAAAGAGTTATGGGATTGCCATTAGATCTTCTCATACATAGCAAGCATCAGGTTACCAAGCCTGTCTGATTAATGTTCTTACCATTTTAATGTTTTCTTTTCAGTAATGCTCATGAAAATGAGAAGTAAGGAGAGGTACAGCAGTGGCCATTAATGGGCTAAACTATGTTTTTAATTTATATTCTGTAGCAAAAGTGTTTTTGCTTTGCTGCTATTTGTATATGTATATTTAATGTTAATGAATGGTGAACTAAAAATTACATTTAACATGAAAAGAGCTCTCATTGGCGCTTTAGGTGACATACTATAGATAGTGCTAGCAGTGTATGTATGCATACTTCTCTTGGGGTTAGAAGGAAAAAGATTCCGCTATAAAGAAAGAAAATGGTTCTTCACATTAAGGGTGGTTAAACTGTGGAACTCTCTACCAAATTGGCAATGTTTCAATGTTTTTTTTCTGGATCCTTTTTTTAATTTAATCGTATTTCAAAGATCAGAAGAGATCTAAAATGGATGAACTTGATGACTAAAAGTCGTTTTTTGTTTTTGTGTTTGTTTTTTCAACCTCAATTACTATGTAACTATAAACATAGGTAGCTCTGATATCACCCAACTAGACAGAAGTCTTATCCATAAAGGGGATTCTGCAAGGTTCTGTTTGATTTTGCTCACTTGATACATTGACTGACTGACTGACATTGACAGTTGGGTTAGTTTAGATTAGCGTATAAAGCACCGATACACGTTTAAGCTAATACACATTTTCGTAATAACTCTTTATTTATACATGATCTTATAATGAACAAACATGGCATACACATTTTGAATCAAGCTTTCTTAGTTTTTGCCTTAAGAACTTTCTACTAATTGTATTTTACATTTCCCTGAGGTTTTTGGTGTTGTACTTCTACCAATGTTTCTGTTGTACTCCTGCATACACTACACCAGAGGTGGTCATTTTATTTTTTTTTCAAAACTTAACAAGGTCTAAATGTACTTGTGAAAATTAATTTTAAAGTCCGGAATCCATTTTTGGTATGGATCCAAATATTTTAATATAATGACAATCAAAGGGCACACCAAGGTGTTAGCTACCTACAGTGCCTTGCAAAAGTATTCACCCCCTTGACTTTTTCCCTTTTTTTGTTGCATTACAGCCTTAAGTTCAATGTTTTGTTAATCTGAATTTTATGAGATGGATCCAAACACAATAATCTAAGTTGGTGAAGTGAAATGAGAAAAATATATACATTTTTTACAGAAAACAAAAAACTGACGTGTGTATGTATTCACCCCCTTTGTTATGGAGCCCATAAAAAGCTCTGGGGCAACAAATTACCTTCAGAAGTCACATAATTAGTGAAATGATGTCTACCTGTGTGCAATCTAAGTGTCACATGATCTGTCATTACATATACACACCTGTTTTTGAAATGCCCCAGATCCTGCAACACCTAAGCAAGAGGCACCACTAACCAAACACTGCCATGAAGAGCAAGGAACTCTCCAAACAAGTAAGGGACAATGTTAATGAGAAGTACAAGTCAGGGTTGGGTTTAAAAAAAATATCCAAATCTTTGATGATCCCCATGAGCACCATCAAATCTATCATAACCAAATGGAAAGAACATGGCACATCAGCAAACCTTCCAAGAGACGGCCTCCCACCAAAACTCACGGACTGGGCAAGGAGGGCATTAATCAGAGAGGCAGCACAGAGACCTAAGGTAACCCTGGAGTAGCTGCAGAGATCCACAGCAGAGACTGGAGTATCTGTACATAGGACGACATTAAGCTGTACGCTCCATAAAGTTGGGCTTTATGGCAGAGTCGCCAGAAGAAAGCCATTACATTCAGCAAAAAAACAAAATTGCACATTTTGAGTTTGTGAAAAGGCATGTGGGAGACTCCCAAAATGTATGGAGGAAGGTGCTCTGGTCTGATGAGACTAAAATTGAACTTTTTGGCCATCAAAGAAAACGCTGTCTGGCGCAAACCAAACGCATCACATCACCCAAAGAACACCCTCCCCACAGTGAAACATGGTGGTGACAGCATAATGTTCTGGAGATGTTTTTTAGCAGCGGGGACTGGGAAACTGGTCAGAGTTGAGAGGAAGATGGCTGGTGCTAAATAAAGGGGATATTCTTTATCAAAACCTGTACCACTCTGTGCGTGATTTGAGGCTAGGACGGAGGTTCACCTTCCAGCAGGACAATGACCCCAAACACACTGCTAAAGCAACACTTGAGTGGTTTAAGGAGAAACATGTAAATGTCTAGGCCATTCCAACACAAAGCCCAGACCTCAATCCAATAGAAAATCTGTGGTCAGACTTAAAGATTGCTGTTCTCAAAACCATCCAACTTGAAGGAGCTGGAGCAGTTTTGCAAGGAGGAATGGGCAAATATACCAGTGGTAAGATGTGGCAAGCTCATAGAGACTTATCCAAAGCGACTTGGAGCTGTGATTGCCGCAAAAGGTGGCTCTACAAAATATTGACTTTTTAGGGGGGTGAATAGTTACGCAAAATAAAATAAAAATCATCTTCAAAGTTGTGGGCATGTTCTGTAAATTAAATAATGCAAATCCTCAAACAATCCATGTTCATGTTCATTCCAGGTTGTGAGGCAACAAAACACGGAAAATGCCATGGGGAGTGAATACTTTTGCAAGACACTGTAGTAATTATGTCCCAGGAACAGGATGTCATTTGGCAAATCATTTAAGGATTTTGATACATTTACAGTAAGTTTTAATAATGCAATTGAGATGTGGAAGAAAGGTGCCAAAGGTCTGTATTGGGACTCAGGTCTGGCTATTGACGGGTCCCAAGGTCCGCAACCATTGCATGCAGAGAGAGATGAGAGGACTGGAGGCTCATATCTTTCTAGTTCATAACTGCCAAACTCTCATGGCCTGAAGAGATGCATGAGAGGCCCCTGTGGGTACAGGAAGTGCCATAGGAACAACATGGCCTACACATGTTTCATGTGATTGCTATGATTACCGGTGTGGAGGTTTTATAGTAACAAGGAGTGACATTTTCCCTTGTGTTTAAAACTGAGGTTGTTCTAACTTTTTTATAGTTCTGGGTAACTGAAGGTACCCATAGATTGCCACCACCAAGGCAATTTAGGATGTAAGCTTTGTATTACTGATTTTTGTGGTGTAGGTGACATTTATTTATTGCAGTCATTGTAGTTGACTGCTAACTTAAGCTGATTTGGTATTATGCGGGTGAAAGTATATTTCCGAATGCACATGAATGTTGTTGGTATGGTGTCTGTTTCCTAGAGTTGCCATATTTTCATGACATTAATTCATTTTTTTTATATAAATGAATACTTGTTTCTGGAGATGTGTGGGTTTTAAAACTGAAAGTGGTTTCATTGTATTAAACCCACAGTGCATCACAACGTGCTCAGCAGACCATTGACAAAGTAATGTTTTAAACCCCCTTTCTAGAATGCTATCTTGTATGGTGTTCGGTTCATATCAATGAAGCTGTGAGATTTACCATGTAGGTTCACCCAAGATGGGCAGGTGATAGCAGAGATCAGGCAAATCACGGTCTACTAGAGAAGGAACTGGCACCCACTCTAGTTGTGCACATCTTGTGTCTAGTATACTTGTCAGGAAAACCTTATGGATAGCACAACTAGACACAAAATGTGCCTGTTGTGCTGCAGTCCATAGGGTCACGTTGAGTCGGACTCAACTGAACACACACACAGTGTTTTGAGAGATCTTTGACAATTTAATGAACCTCCAACTAGTTGAGTCGCGTTATTTTAAGTCTGAGCCTCTCATGGTTTTTGATCTGGGGATCGACTGGCTATTTTCCAGTACTCATGGAATCTGCCTCTGCCTTCCAGAACATTTATAACAATGTGATGCTACATTTGGCACAAAAAAATAATAATATTTTAACACAACAATACCATCAGTCACATATTTAGATACAGACATATTTTGAGGAACTTATCAAAAAAGTCTATCTGTGACTAGTGGTATCTTGAAGGTGTTATGCTCCCAGGAAGAACTGTTTTAAAGGGCTATAACTATTGTATTTCTTGATGAACATTTACTTTTTCTTTACAGTCACTAATTGATAGTTTGCTGAAGATGAAAGATTGGAGCTCTGATGTGGATGAAGATGACGAGACGGAAGAAAACTCTGTCCCTAATATAAAATGGGACTTCGAAAATGGAGAGCCTTTAGGTATTAGAAACTCATGTAACATTTAACTGCATTTTGGACACTAACTCTGTATCCCTGTGCAATGTGTCTGATTCACTTCTATCATTCTGTCTAGTCCCTTTTTTTAATTATTTTTTTAAAATTGGTCAATCGTTTTTTATAAATTGTTTATCCCATTTACATATATCTAAAGAACATAATTATATATTTTGCTTTATTTTTGAAAGCAGTGTTTTAACTTGTCTGTATTTTGTTGTTTTACATCTAAATTAATTAGAGACAAATAACCTTACATTTCTAGTACTGACCTAGTTCTGTTTGTTTATATTTTTATTTTAGCGGATCCTCAGAAGAGAACCATAAAGAAGCTGATTTATGCAGCCATGGTATTAAAATATATTCACTTATCACTAAACAGTTGTAGTAGATCAAATTATAATAGCTGGGTTATTTATAGGACCACTGTAGTTCAAAATGTACAATATACTCTATGAAAGAAATAACTTGCTTTTTCTTTTTTTACATTTATTAAAGGCTGATTTTTAACTTTCTATGTGCAATCATTCTTCACGGTGATCTGCTATTATCTTTTTGAACTACTCCGAGAGGCTTTCTCACCAGGGAATATCCTTGTAAACTAATGATATTTTTATTGGTCCACTTGAAAGCACTGGCAAAAAGGATAGTCACATATCCACTGTAAGAGCTGAAAGCTTGCTCTGCATTTAAGATCTCCTCCCACCTGTATAAGAAGTCCAGCAGAAACAAAATATGGTAACCCTCTGCTGAGTAACTGCTTATAGTAGGTAATACATTATTTATATAGTTATCCCTTTACTTTCTAATACATTTTCCAAATATCAAGCATTGTTCTACAAAAGAGCATCTTTTGAGTATAAGGCTACAGTGGTCCTATAATGTACGCATGCTTTTCAACACATCTATTAGATGAACTATTAGGTTTCGCAGTGATCAATAGAACTACAAACCAAGTAATTAAAATTCAAAAAAGACCGTTCAAAATATAGTTACACATTTGTAATTTCTCAATTTACTTTATTCCCATATTAGTGCCTTGAAATGCCGCCATCTTTGTATTTAAGAATATTGTTTACTATATAAAATAATTTGATTAATGTAGCTTTATATATTGTCACATTGAGCTGTAAATTACTTTCTTATTTGAGACTTGGCTTTGCTGTTCCTGAAATAACTTGCAGTTTGAGTAATTTGATTATTTTTATTTTATTTTTTTATAGTTGAATGCATCTTTACGGACTGTTGAATCTGAAAAGAGACAGCTCTCTGAGAATCTTACTGATGAAATGAAAGCAAAGGAACAACTTTTAGGTGAAATTTTTTATTTCTTTTTTTTATACTGAAAAGAGGAATGTATTGTAAAGTTTGTATATGCCTGAGCCACTGATTCCTGGTGCTTAACACCAATTCAATATTTGGATAATATAAAATAGGAAAACTTTATTATTCCATAAGAACGCTGCATTAAACAATCCTGCAGAACACCTTGGACTTGGAGGGAATTGTATAGGTAGAGACAGTTTTGTGATCCTCACTGGTATTTCTAGACTCTCAATATTTCCTTATTTGAGAACACCACTTATGTGTGGAAACGGCCATTAGGCTTTTCTTAATGTCTGTGCAATAGTGCAAAAAGTTATTGTAACCTGTGCAAGGTAGTTTGTGCCAAAAAATGGATCCTTGACTCTGCAGATATGATATGAAGCGGAAGCTTGATTATATGAGGACATTTGAGAGTCTAGAGACCAGATATAAAAATGGGCGCTATAGAGACTGAAGTTGTTTTTAAACTGTATGTGTTTTTAATATAACATCTGCAAATAGGAGGAATAATTAGTTTGTTGAAAAAATTGCACTGTGGAGAAAGACTAATTTGTTGGAGGAATGGGTTATTTTTGGCTTATTAACAAGTATTTGTGCATTTCTAATAGGATCTCTCCAATCTTTAATCACCTTTTAGGGACTTTATAGGGAAACTAGACAGTTTTGGGGGCATCAGGTTTTCTGAGCCTTCCAGGTAGGAGGCGTCCCATTGAGAATAACATGCCCTCGCAATCTGTACTATCCAAATAAAAAAAGAGGTACATTTCTACGCACACAAAATTTACATTATTTCCAAGTCGAAAACAATACTGATTAGAGGTTACAAATTATGCCTAAAAATCAGTAGTATGGAATAAAAAAAATAAAAAAAACATATCTTCCAAGGAGAGAAAAACATTCTAAATGAAGATAATCATATTCTTCAGCACCAAAGAAACTTACAGAAACGTATATATTTCTGGGCTTTCTACAGTTAAATAAATTAGCTTAACACCACCACTGGTAGCTCAAGTAAAGAATATTGCATGTATCCAAGGCTGATGTAATTATTTCTAGTTACTTTCTAAAAACATTTGATCAATGTCAAGTGCAGACCTTCACAATAGCATGTAGTTAATATTTGAATAGCTCTGTTCTTTTAAAATTCCCACTAAACACACCTTCAATCCAGTTTAATAAACAAAAAGAAATCAAATGTGGAAACAGAGCTTTGTCTGTGAAAAATTTGTATCCAGTTATAAGATATGTTTTCCAAGACGAAATGTATTGTGTGTTTAAATACAAGTAAACCCACAATTAGCATGTCTACTAAAATGCCACATAAACTGCAGATAGTGCAGCTGGACCTACCAGAGACCTTATGTGATATACAGTAAATGTACACACATAGTTCATGTTTTTTATATCTTTATTTCATCTTGTGTGAATTGAACAATTTAGAGTAAGCCAGAGTACAGATGATGATATTTTAAATGCTCTGATGTGATTTCCTGCTGACTTGCTGCATTTACAGTATAAACCTTCTTCTATTTGCTTTTCACAGAGTGCATTAAGAATCTTCAGAACACAATGCAGTCTCTGTCCTCCGAGAAAGGAAACCTTGGAATTGATGTGGAGAAACTAAAACAGAAAATTAGCGTCATGTCTGAAATGTATCAAGAAAATGAAACAAAACTTCACAGGTGCCATAGAAAGGAGGGCGGTAAAGGGGAGGGAGTTAATATAGAATGCAGGCTGTTCTCTACAAGATTGCATTTGAGCTTATATTAAAATAAAATAATCACCTAGAGGTTTGTTATAATACAGATGCTCTAATTCTGTCTAAAAGCTCTTTTAGTGGTTACTTTAAAACTTTTTCTATGTTTATAAGGTTTTGTAGAATTGTTGTCAAGTTTATGCTAATTGAATAGGATCGACTGAATTGGCTCTATAGAAGAACATAGAAACAGAAGTGGTGTCCCTTATACTCCATCAAGCAAGGAGCAAGTGGAAAAGATTAGTAAAGACCCACTTTATTGTCATTCATATAAAATGAACAAAAAATCCTATGCTTATTATGCAGCACAATTTTACTGTTCCTCCATTTGAGAATAATGTAGTACCTTTCATTTTGTTAATTCAGTCAGTTCTTGTCTGTCTTTTATATACAGCATATTTTTGTATGTTCACAGTGATGTATGTTAAAGTGCCACTCAATTCAGTACAATTTGGACCACATCACAGTAAAGATCCCCTAAAAGCATGTCGAAATACCTTTTGAAATACATGCATTTTCACTAAGAAATCAAATAAAATTAAATCAGTGTTTTTACATGAGCCACTGACAAGCCGCCCGCCAGGCCCACGCTACAGCTCTGTGTAGTGAGCAAAACAGAGATTAACCCTTACCTGATCTATCTGGGCAGAGCATGGCATGCTCTAATCACCTAAACAGATCAGTTATAGGTTACCGCTTCACTGCATTCCTAAGTGCAGGAAAAACCTCACCGTGCGACATTTGTTATTGGTCAGTAAACATCCAGTAGGTTACACTTTGTTATGTAAACAGACTTAAAACTTCAGATTTTGTTTAGCTTCTACTTGTGTAATTTAAAAATATTTTCACAATCTTGTGCTCGTTCACACCATGAAGAGCAATTACAGTTAGGTCAATGGCCCTGAAGTTTGCAAGGCATAGATTTTTTTTACGGAAAATGATGTGTAGGTGTCAGGTTTATTTCAATGACATAAAATTGGCTATTTTGTGTTCATTATCAGAATGTGGATCCCAAAGACTTCTCTAATTATGTAGTTCTAATACTTTTTCCTTCTTTATAGACTTTTTTTTTTTGTTTTGTTTTCTTAAATAAAGGAAACTGACTGTGCAAGAAAAGGAGCGTATGCAAAAAGAGCAGAAACTATCCAAAGTAGATGAAAAGATAACATTCGCAACTGAGGAGCTTTTCACCTCCAGGTAAGGCTGGTTTTACTTATGCAAGGCTTTGGCTCACATGGAAAAAATGTGGTTATTAACTTTTTCTGTTTTTGCAGGACACGAGCAAAGGAACTAGAAGAGGAGCTTGAGAGGACGGCTCGTTCCTACCAAAGTCAGGTTTGTCTTGTACACACACTAGAGCCATTGTGCAAATTGGTTCATACGTAGGTTTAGTTTTTTAAAGGGTCACCATATGATCAAACAGAGGATGGAAAAAGTGTGTACAAAAGGTAATTTCTATTGTAAAAATGCTGGTAAATTTAGTTTGTTGCTTTACTCTGATTTTATCAGCCATAGTGATCTGGAATATTAAATCTATTATATTATGATATATATTATATTTTTCTTTCATACAAATAATTGTGTTGTAATGCATTTAAAATAATTAAATTTTAAGTAAAAAAATATTTCATATTAAAAGGAAAGACTTGCGATTTATACTCACACCTGCAGTTCTAAGGCAGATGCTTGTAACACCTGCACGATGTTTGTTGAATAGACAGTGATTATAGGAATAAATGGATACAAAATATAATAAATATGACATGTAGCCTGAACCTTGTGCAGTTTCTCTCAGCTATGTCAGCTCTTGAGCAGTTTAAAAAATGCAAACATTTCCACCCTCTATCTGATGGTGCAAAGCACTTCTGATAAGTACACCGTCCTTTTTTTTATTACTATTAATTATATATCTTGGATGCATTGTAATTTCACAATTAATAGTGTGCTATATTTTATTTTTTGTGTAGGTCACTTCTTATGAAAAGAAAGCTCATGACAACTGGGTGAGTAAAAATCCATTCGATTAAAAAGAGTATGATGTATAAAATAGATATTTTGAATGTTCAAACATAACATGATTATTTTACTAGCAATAGGTTAGTTCCTTTTTAGACTTGTCATTTTTGATGTTCTGGTTTCTTTTTATAGCGAATTACAGCTGGTTGTTCATTTTGTTATTTTTTTCCCAAGTAGTTAAAGTTTTGAGTGATGCTTTTTACTCATATTGAATACGTATTCTATAATAATAAGTTGCAAAGCATGCACATTTATTTTTCAGCCACATAAATTATCTGAAAGATTATTTATCTTTGCTAACTAATTTATCTGAATTGATTAATTAAGTCTCACATTGGTTAGTAGTAAGAACATCTAAATGAATAAATAATGATCACTGAGCCTATCATTACATGATCTGAGGTAATTCACTCACAGTGGGGTGATATGCAGGATGAGCACAGTTGCTATAAATGTGTGACGACATAGAGCCCTATGTAAATCAGGTTCTCTAAGATAGGGCACTGCAGTAATTGGCTGAGGGAGCTTTGTTTTCCCTAACTTCTACACTAATGTAAATCTTTTACTCCTCAGATTAGAGCACGCCGTGCACAGCCGTAAATCTTACAGGGAGCAGCCAAACAAATTTTTTCGGCAGACACAGGCTTAGATTCCAATTGGAAATGTGAACGTTATAAATCTAACTAGCAACTTGCCCGTCAAAAATGACGGGGCAATACAATTTTAAGGCAGGTAATGCGGTTTGCAACAGACATTATTTTTTTTGGTGGTTTGAGCGCCTTGGCACTCATTGTGAGGCTCTCGGTTGTTTTTTTTTCTTTCTCAGAGGCGCTTTTGCTGTCATTGTAAGGTCGGCGCTGATCTCCTTTTTGCGCTTATTGCAAGGCTGTCCCCTGGTGTAGTTTGTGTGCTATGAGCAGCTTTGGCGCTCGTTGTGAGACGCGCAGTGAATGGCTTTTGTGGTTATTGCAAGTTTTTTTTTTTTTGTGTATATGTACTTTTGTATGTTAATTTAAATAATTAATAAATTAATATACTTTACCTATTTGTAAGTAATATATGCAGGAAGCATTGTGCTGAAGAGCTGACAATCTGTTTTGATGTTCCTGCAGCATACAATGTAGGTTTGCACTGTTGTGGAGCTGAGGTGTAAGTGTCAGCAATGTGTGCAGTGTGTAGTGTAAATAGGCTGCGTGCGCGAAGGGAAACCATTAGTGTAGCTGTTACTTCTGCATTCTGTAAGTTAGTGTTGTAAAATGGCGCCGAATGTGTATGTGGTACGCGGGTATGGATGATTTAGCGTCATTGCCAAAAGTGTATCTTGTACCTCGTATGGCTTTTTGGAAAAGCTGTATGTGCTTGGTGGTGTTATACGGCTTTAGGGTCCTGTAGCCTTGTTTTCTTTTGGGGGGGTTTTCGGCAGCCATTTTTTCTCTCGCTTAGGGGATTTTCGTGTGTCTAAACTCTGTAGTTTCGTGTGTCTAAAAAACTTCACTTGCAGAGGTCCTGGGTGGGTAAGCTTGTCGTGGGTAAGCTTTTTATGTCATTTTTGTGTTTTTTTTAAATTTAATTTTGATTGTTTTCAGGTGCGGGCGTTTCGGCGTTAAGGTCGTATTTTTGCGAGTTCGTAATGTTTTTTTTTCTAAGTCCCGCGGCTTGTATTTTTTGTGTAAGTCCGTATTTATGATTGCGTGTTAGATGTATTTTTTCAAAGTCCCGCTCGTGAAGCGCCGTAGAGCTTCCACCTCCGCGAGGGTCTGCATTTGCGGCCTGCAATGAGCCTTGTGATAATGAGTGAGAAGTGCAAGAACAACTGCCTGTAACTAGCTACAGCAAGGGAACTGCACAAGAGATAAAGTACTTTTTTAAATATCAGTCAGTTGTAATTACTTTGATTTATATTAATTACTTTTTTATTTCTGCAATAACTGGCATCTTTTTTGTGTCACTTCAAGTGTAAGATTGAGAATGTGGCCATTCATGTAGCAAATCTTGAGTATATTGTTGTTTATAAGGAAAACTTGATCTTTTGTACCAGGATGATTTTTCACCATTTTATTGTATCTTTTTTTTAACTGTTATTAATTGTACTTGTGTTCATAGCTCATAGCCAGAGCAGCAGAAAGAGAGCTCAGCGACTATAAGAAAGAAACTGCCCATATTAGACAAAGGTAAGTACCACGGGACTATATGTTATTAATTCTGTTGTAATTTAGATTTATTTCAGCTTTCTTTATCGTATTTTTTTTAATAAAATTCCTTACATTCGTAGAAGCTTAAAGGCCTATGTTCGTGTTCTGGTAAAGAATAGTTAGGTAGAGCATGATAAAAAAACAAAACATAAAGTTTTGTTAAACTGTTACTATGCCTTTAAACAATGCACTCCCTGGACCATGTATTGTCTCTATAGTGGGAGCTGTTCAGAGGGAAATGCTCTCCAGGCATATTGTGCTGGCAGTATCCTAGTGAGAGGTGACTAGACTGTGTATTTGTGCACACTGCTAGCAGCTTATGTTACACTTCTGTGTGCTACTAATGTGTGTTTTACAGAGTGGTCCTTTCTTCTGAGTAGCTCCCAATCCAGAGACAATACACCATCCAGAGCAGAGAGATCTGGAACCTATGTTGTTTAAAGCCACAGTAAACGTTTAATAAAAGTCTCTTTCTTTTTTTTTTTTATTAATCTTATTATCATACTTTAGCTAACTCTCTTCTTTTAGAGAGCCATTTGTAAGACCACAAAAGGGATGCTTTGAAAAAGGTTATCTGCCTTCAATTTGACCTGACTGTCTCTATGATGATGAGGGGAGGAGGGGGCTTTGGCTGTGACACAGGTCTACAATGCTAAAATTAATCTAATTATATAGGAAGGCAACAAAAGCTTGTGTTAACATGACTTTAACTGAACGCTACAGCCAATGAGGAAAATTGTGTTGGTGTCACTGAAAATGTAGCTCTGCCTCCTCCTTCCCTCATTGACCTTAAAGAGGGCTGAGCAGCATCAGCTGAGCTTGATCTTTGAAAGTAAGTTAATATTAAATATTGTTGAATATGAGTTTAGTCAATGACCATTGACTAATTAAATCTTACTGGTCTAAGAGCATAGTAATGCAGGAAAAAATTTAAATTATAATTTAATTAGAAGAAGGGGAAAAAAAAAAGATGCCTTGAATGGACCCTGGAGACATCTGTGATACTTTGATGGTTGCATGAGTAAAAGGGGCTTTCACATTTTTGCAGGCTAGGACTTGTATGTATGTATTTATTTACTCTAAGCTATCAGGAAGTGCAGAAGTCAGACAATATGAAAGTGTTTTATGTCTTGAAAGTATATTGTATTTAAAAAGTGTTAATAACACAGGTGCTTATATTGTGGTTTTTACATCACATATATAGTTGTGAGCGTACGAGTTGTTGCTAACTCTTGCGGGCTCGCGTAGCGAGCCGGGCCGTTGCTCGCGCAGCAAGCCGTGTCCCTCGCATAGCGAGGGCCTCAGTTGCTGGCATGGAGCGCCAAAGGCGCTCCTTGCCAGCAACTGCGAACCTCGCAAAATTTACGTTCAAACGCAAACAACCACACAACAACCGCGACCACGCAAACAACACGACACACCAACTACGACCCTCGCAAACTTTACCTCGCAACGCACACAACATACGAGACAAGTTAGCACACAATACGACCTCGCAAAAATCGTCCGCAACCCGCAAACTTGAAAAAATTAAAAACACAATAAATACACACAACACATACATGAAAAGCTTACCTACAGCAAGAGGGAGCATCCAGGACCTCAAAAAAGCAACTTACACCTTCATTTAACTCAAATAAAAGAGTTTAGACACTAAAAAATTTGCTAAGCGAGAGAAAAAATGGCCACCGAACAAAACGAAAACGAGGCTACAGCACACGCAAAACACCACAAGAAACACTCAAAACACCTACGGATATTCCGCTAAGACGCATACCACACATTACCCGCCATTTTACGACAATGCAGAAGTACACGACTACGGTAACGGTTTGGTCTTGCGCACGCACAGTATTACACTGCACACATTCAGCACGCTTACGCAGCAGCTCCACATCACTAATGCTGCAGCAACATCAACACAGATTGCCAGCTCTTCAACACAATGCTTCAAAATAGGTAAAGTATATTCATTTATTAATGTATTATATATTTCATTATTACACACCAAACAGCATTAGCTCACTTACAATTTCATTGCCGTCATTTTTTGACGGGCAATTCGCTAGTACATCATAAACTTGAGGATTTTCATAAAATGTTTTGTGTATTCCTATAACCTTGGCCTGGGCATTATTCAGATAGTAGTTCTGTTATGGGTAGCTTCTGAAAAAAATATGAAGTAAAACTGGTTTAATCTTCATTAAATCTAAGCGGAAATTAGCAGAACATATGTGTGTCTGTAGATTTCGTTCCATATCTGATAACATCTATATTATTGCTCACTGGCCAACAGATAGAAATTTGAATTGGTTTATTTTCTGCTTGAGGGCGTCGTTCGAAAAAAAGAAAACATGTTGTGGTGAATTACTTTTGGTTAGTTGCAACAAAGAAAAAATATTGCTTACAATGTCCTTTGATATATAGCCTTGTAATATGTAATAATTGATGCTTGAGTTAGTCAACTCTAGCATGGGAAAACCCAAGATCGCAAACTATATATTTATCAACCATTTTTACCAAAATAAATTAAATTTAATTTAGTAAATATTTATAACATTAGTTTAAAACTTCTTTTGGGGTCAAGGGCTAAAGTTATTGGTGTTTGGGCCTCATTTAAAAGGACATATGTTTAAAATGTTCTTAAAAGATGTTAAAGGGCCATAGTAAGGGTCCAGCTTTCCTTATTAAGTAGGAAAATCAGTAAACAATTTTTCATTTTTCACAAACTGAATGTGAAATGTCACAAAACTTGCAGCTAACATTTTTTTTTTTATAAAGCACAAAAGCACATTTTAAGGGGATTAATAAATCGTTTGGTTTAGTATTTTTGTAACAAATACTGTGTCTGTCAGATACATAGCAATTTCCAATAGCACTATTGCCAAGGCTGAACCCTCAGAATTTTATTGCGATTTTTCAAATTCTGACATGACCTTGACATGTATGTTTCCAATTGTCTAGATTAACCGAATCCGAATACAAGCTAGATCTTATACAGAAGGATCCGTTTGCCTTGGATGTGATGCATGCCATTAGCAGGGGTATGTTGCACATTTCAATCTCTATGAATTCCATTGTTTATGTATGAAAAGCATTATTTATGTGGACTGTTGTAATCCATTCACTGTTATTGCTTTTTACAGTACCATCTATTTGTATTATGTGTTGTCTTGTCTCTGACTATTCCACTGTGTGAGGTGGGCAGGCAGCAAGCTATGAATCATATGGGTTTCTCCTTATTGAATGTTTTAAAGCAAATACAGTATATCCAGCCGTTTACTATTGGTCCACACCAGTCAGTGTCAGACTGTTTGTTTTCTATTCCTCTTTCCTGATATTACAGGAAACAGGCAACCAGCCTTATGGATGTCTGAACTATAGCATGTTGTGATTTTTGTTTTTAATGTAAATCGGATAAGGCAACACAATAACATGGCTTTTATGTCACCTAGTTTGTTCTTCATCTTAACTTACTGGTAAGATAAAGGTGGCTCAAACATAAGTTGCTATTTTTTCTTTTATCTGCCTGGCTGTTTTAGTGTTCATATTGTTCAGTTAATATAATTTGTTTTCTATGGAAAAATTTAATGTATAAAACCTGCTCTTTTAATTGTATGACAGAAAGTCCTTCAACGATTTTACTCTTGGCCAAGATGTAACAATAAGTATTTGAGGCTCTCTTCCCTTCCAAGTAGGATCTTCAGCTGTACGCACCAATATAAGGGATCTGTTTGGGGGAGGGGGGTGCTCATTTTCAAAGTTTGGTTACAAAGCAGGTTAGATGCTTTTTATTGCTAGGAAAGGGATCCCAGACCAGAAAATCGTTGGTGTCTTCTCCATGAAAATAGACGACACTATTTGCCACCACCTTTACCTTTTTGTTGAATCTAGATCAGTATCTTGTGTAGCATAATATATGAAATGTATGCCTAGCGCCACGCTCTTGGGGCAATGACAGTTTGTATTTGAAATTCATATAAAATTTTGTTAAACTATTTTCTGCTTTCTCCAAATAGCTTATGCAGATGTTTTTATAATCCACCAAGGTATACATTTTTATTTGTGTCATCGATGTCACTGTTCATAAAATCATTTCAGTACACCCATTCTCCAGTTCTAGTCAAATTTTTATTTTCAGAATTATAGAGCTTATGATTTCCATAGTGATGTTTCATTTTATTATTATTATCGTTTATTTGTAACGCGCCAACATATTCCGTAGCGCTATACATAAGTTAAGTTACAGGCAATGACAAGTTAAAGATTCATACATTGCAAAGAGTGTATGGCCCTGTCTTTGAGCTTGGAATCCAGTGTCCATAGCGCTTTCCCTAAAGCACTGCGCATTTGCTCTTTTCTTTTCAAAAAGTGTTCTAAAAGTTATAAGATTTATGATAACTTTGAAAGCTGAATTGCTCTTCCACAAACAAAATCTCAGGAATTGTTTTCTGCATACTGAACAGTGAAGTATGGAGTCTCCTTAAGAAACATGTAATCTCCAACATTAGAAAGCATATTTCTACTTCCCTCTTTGCTCCATCAGAGTAGGTTGTATATTATACAGAGTTGGCTGTTCATATAACAACCTGTTAAAAAAAGGGATTAAGACCAAGATAAATCATTTCAGAACTGTTTCCACCTTTAATGTGACCTACAAACTGAAAAAATAATGTGGTTGCATAAGTCTGCACACCCTATTATATCTGGGGATGTAGCTGTGTTCAGAATTAAGCAATCACATTCCAAATCGTGTTAAATAGGAGTCAGCATACACCTGCCATCATTTAAAGTGCCCCTGATTAACCCCAAATAAAGTTCAGCTGCTCTAGTTGGTCTTTCCTGAAATTTTCTTAGTCACATCCCACAGCAAAAGCCATGGTCCACAGAGAGCTACCAAAGCATCAGAGGGATCTCATTGTTAAAAGGTATAAGTCAGGAGAAGGGTACAAAAGGATTTCCAAGGCATTAGATATACCATGGAACACAGTGAAGACAGTCATCATCAAGTGGAGAAAATATGGCACAACCGTGACATTACCAAGAACTGGAGCTCCCTCCAAAATTGATGAAAAGACCAGAAGAAAACTGGTCTGGGAGGCTACCAAAAGGCCTACAGCAACATTAAAGTAGCTGCAGAAATATCTGTCAAGTACTGGCTGTGTGGTACATGTTACAACAATCTCCTATATTCTTCATATGTCTGGGCTATGGTGTAGAGTGGCAAGACGAAAGCCTTTTCTTACGAAGAAAAACATCCAAGCCAGGCTACATTTTGCAAAAACACATCTGAAGTCTCCCAAAAGCATGTGGGAAAAGGTGTTATGGTCTGATAAAACCAAGGTTGAACTTTTTGGCCATAATTCCAAAAGATATGTTTGGCGCAAAAACACTGCACATCACCAAAAGCACACCATACCCACAGTGAAGCATGTTGGTGGCAGCATCATGCTTTGGGGCTGTTTTTCTTCAGCTGGAACTGGGGCCTTAGTTAAGATAGAGGGAATTATGAACAGTTCCAAATACCAGTCAATATTGTCACAAAACCTTCAGGCTTCTGCTAGAAAGCTGAACATGAAGAGGAACTTCATCTTTCAGCATGACAACGACCCAAAGCATACATCCAAATCAACAACGACCCAAAGCATACATCCAAATCAACAAAGGAATGGCTTCACCAGAAGAAGTTTAAAGTTTTGGAATGGCCCAGCCAGAGCCCAGACCTGAATCCAATTGAAAATCTGTGGGGTGATCTGAAGAGGGCTGTGCACAGGAGATGCCCTCTCAATCTGACAGATTTGGAGTGTTTTTGTAAAGAACGGGCAAATCTTGGCAAGTCAAAATGTGCCATGCTGATAGACTCATACCAAAAAAGACTGAGTGCTGTAACGTATTAGTTTAACGGTGTGCAGACTTATGCAACCATATATATATATTTTTTTTCCTCTACCTAAAAGATTTCAGTTTGTTTTTCAATTGAGTTGTACAGTTTATAGGTCACATTAAAGGTAGAAAAAATTCTGAAATTATTTGTTTGTCTAATTATATTTACAGCACAGAAACCTTACATTTTTATATAATTAGACAAACAAACTATATATATATACACACACACACTAGCAAGCTGCCCGTCAAAAAATGATGGCAATGCTGTTTGCCACACAATGTAAGGCATTTGCTCCTCTGAGGACCTTCGGCACTCATTGTGAGCCTCTCCCCTCGTGTAGTTCAAGTTTCCTGCTTTTGCAACTATCACCTTCCGCGCTCATCACTAAGACAGATATATAAGTACAGTGTAAAATATAAAATGTATTTAGTACAGTGAATTGATAAATGAATATACGTTACCTATTTATATTTAATATGCAGCAATGAATAACCTCTTTGGATTTTCCTGCAGCATACAATGTACAGTTGGACTGTTGATCACCTGAGGAGAAAGTGTCAGCAACGTGCCAAGTGTGCAGTATAAATAGGCTGCGTGCGCGAGGCCATTTTTTCCGTGGTCCAGATTTTTGCAAATTGTTACGGTCCCTACTTTTTAACAAATTATTTAAAACTGCTACGGAACTCGCTCTGTAAATTGGATAATTAAGATTTCTGTTGATCTGTAGTCCCACGGGTCGTATGGATGATGCCTAAGTCGTGCGGGGTCGTAGGGATGAGCACCTACGGTGCTCCTCTCCACCAGCGCAGTGAGCTCCTTTGGCGCTCATTGCCTGCAACTGTGGCCCTCGCTTTGTGGACTTTATATGTGATATATAACACATAAATTACAATTAAAACATAAAAAAAATATTTTTGTATGTTCTTAAAAAAAAAAAAAAAAAAAAAAAAAGACTATTTTAAACTTAATAACATTTTGCGTCTTAATTCAAGTTCTTTTAGAAATATGAAAGTCAGACAGGTAGATAATGACTTCTGGGTTAGGCTTTGTTTTAGTTTTTTTACTTACATTAGAAGTAATGTGTTCATTTGCCAATAAATGTGGTGGTTTAGAGATACCAACATGTTTTATCACTTCCATCCTTGATCTGGTGATTTGTACATAGCCTACCAGTTGTGTGTGGTGGTTTTGTTGTTAAATTAAAGGCATGTTTTAATCTTTTTGAATACTTTTAGATAATTCACCATTTGGGCCTTCACCAGTTGGTAGACTTCAAGAAGGTAGAGCCTTTCTTTCCCCTCCAACCCTTATGGAAGGTCCCCTGAGACTTTCCCCCATGCTTCCCGGAGCAGACAGAGGTAAGAGTAAAACCAGTTTCCTTGCTGTTCTGTACAAGCCACCACTGAAATTAGTTTATTTATTTTCAAATGACACTCTTATTATATATGTGGACTGGAATCTGTTTTTGCTTGCCACATTTTCTGTGCACTATATTTCAAGTTTCAACAGAATTGTAAGAAAATACAAGTTGAGGAGGTGGGCAGATAAAAACTGCTCAGCCCACCTATTGGGTATCCCATGTATTCCTTTAAGGATGTGTTCAGTTACGTATTGACTTTAAAGGATGCAAACTTGGTCTGTAGTATCAAATGGATATGGAAAATACTATTATACAGCAATTCATACACTTTGTCTGCAGCAGCCTAAAATGTCAGCTTGTTTGTTTTGGGTTCTTTAGGCATTTCTAAGCACTAAGGGGAACATTTTAACAACCTATTATTGCTGTGAAGACCATATATAAGCATTTATAGGGAGATTGTAATTGTTGATGCCTTCAGAACCTGTAGCACTTAAAAACATGTAAAAAACTGAATGTAAAAAGAGCTTCAATTTTCCCCCCACATTTTCTACTTTATTTTGACTGGATTTATGAATACTGCTTGGCACAACATAAATAACAGTCCCTTTAACTCACTCGAGACACTGTTTCCTAAAAATCTACTCCTGTAAAGTGGTAGATCTACAATAAAAGGGGTATTTCTGGTGTGATTATTTTAAACCTTTTCTTTTTTAATTAAAATACAATTAAAATTTCTTTTTTTTTTTTTTGGGGTCCCCAAACAAGTTCACATCATCTTGCACATAGCTGACAATCCACCTTTCTCCCCACATGCCTTTAGCCTAGTTTTAATGTGTGATCAGTGGAACACGCCCTCAACTTTTTCTTGTGTGAACTGTTCTATGTGGTTTTGTGCAGTGCTTATTTTTAATGAGCCTGACCCTGTGCTTTGCAGAACGTGTGTAACTGGTATAAATTCAGGCTGTCTTTTGGAATACAAGTGGCAATGATAGCTTCACCTAAATAGAAACTTGAATAAAAATTCCAGGGGCCACCTAGTCAGGCTGGGGTTCAAAATACAGCTCTCTGGCCACCGATTGCATACTGCTGGTATAAGAAATAAGGACAATTCTCAGGAGGGACAACTATATCAACTTAGCTCTGCTATTGTAAAGCTCCTTTCTTTGCCGAAAACTTTCAGATTTATTTAAATTTTCAATAAAACAGTTTACATTATGTAAGATTTTTTGTAGAATAGAAGTGTTTGGCAAACAGTATTTCCAAAGTTATGCCGTTTCATCCAGTGCATTCCACTGGCAAAAACCCTTCATTCCATTACATTGCACCACACTATAGTTGTTGAGAGTAAAGCTTTCTTGAGCAGCACCGCTCCTTAGGCTACTCTGAGAGAAACAACAATTCTATTTTGTAGGAAACCACACCCTTGAATTCTAGATTTAATACAGGCCAAAAGACGACAAATGGGTGGCTTCCGGTCCAAGTTACTTGAATGCATTTGGGAGTATGCATATGTATTTCCAATTCCTTGGAAGATAGATTGCTTGAATGTACTTTGCAATTCAGAATTTTATTTTTGAAAACCTTGATTCTAAATATAACTATAGTAATGGTACATCTTTCTAGGTATGAGACCACCTGGATATTATCCAGTATATGCTGGAGTTAAAGAACGAGGGGATGTAAATGCAGACAGAAAATCAGATCACCAGCGTACACTTTCAGATTCTGGTTCCCTATCTCCTCCGTGGGAGAGGGAGCAAAAAAACAGCATGCCCCCACCAGGTAAAATGTTATTTACATTGTTTGAGAAACCTCTATTGCTCCTAGCTTACAAACTATCTTATAATGATTATACTGTGTAATATTCCACCAATTTTATACTGCTTGGCTGCATCGGTCTTAACTTTACACATATTGTTTTACTTGTAAACTAATGTCTTTGTGTTAATTAGGTTTGTCCTATCAAGAGCCACCTTTTCCAATACGAAGGCCAGAACGATTTTATCACTATCCACCACCATCGGGAAGATTCTCTGGCCCAGCAGAACTCACCAGAAACCAAGGAAAACCTTTTATGGATGCACCAGGCATGTTCTACAACTGTATATTAAACATTTTATGCTGGGTGTGGGCATCAACAGCATATGGCTGCCCTGTATCTAATATTTGTATACCACAGATTATTTTTATTATTATTATTATCATTATTCTTTATTTTTAATATAGCAGCATTTTTTTTGTGTAGCACTGTTCATAAAGTAGAATAGAATACAGTGAGTACAATAAGCAAATTACAAAGATATAAACAACTTCTATGGTAAGTAGAAGTACAGGTACAATGCAGTACGAATATGACACAAATGGGTCTGCAGATTCCTTGGTGCAACAGAAGTGAGGTCCCTACTCTGACACGCTTACAATCTAGAAGCTAAGGTTGGGTTTGATACGGGAGGGTGACAGATGCAAAAAATGAACAATCAAGACTGTAGGCTTATGCAAGTGAAGTTGCCTGTGTGTTATACAGTAGATTGTGTGTTTGTGTCATTCAGTATGCAGTTTTGCATATTTAGGCTGAAGGAAATTAGCTTTTTTTTAGAGTTTGAGTTTTGAAGGTTTTAAGGCAGGAAAATAGTCTGGTGGAGCCAGGCAAGGAGTTCCAAAAAGGAAGTGTAACTCGAGAAATGTCCTGAAGGTGGGAGTGAGAGGAGGGGACGAGAGGAGCAAAGAAGATCGTCAGAGTGACCAGGGCACTTGGGGAGTATGACCATGGATTATTATAGATGAGTCATGATTAGACTTCATTATGGATTGGAGTGGAGACAAACTGGTGGGGAAGGCCAGCAAGGATTGAGTTGCAGTAGTTGAGAGAAAATATGATGAGAGAGTGGATTAGAATTTTAGTTGTGTCTTGCGTAAGATTGTAAAATATTTTGGAGATGTCTTTTTATTTGAAAATTACATGATTTGGTTATTTATTATAAAACCCCAAGACAATGGGCCTGAGAGGTGGGAGTGATGGTGGCCTTGTCAACAGTGAGGAATACTTGTGTAGTGGAAGCTGTAGCAGAGGGTGAGAAGGTTAAGCGCTCAATCTTTGACATGTTGAGTTTGATTTGACAAATGAACATCAAGGAGGATATGCCTGTGAGGCAGTTGGCAACATTTGCTTTTAGATAGTTGGATAGATTTGGTGCTGAGAGGTAGATTTTGGTGCCATCAAGGGAGGAGGGTATTAAAGGAACATTAACAGGCAGTTAAAGCTACTGATATCACAGTGAATTTATATTAACAAAAAAATAGATCAGTCAATGAAATGCAGTTTTTAGTCATTACATTTATTTAGGGCATTAATTTTAGGGGGCGCCACAGACATTTTTTTTGGTTGGATTTACCATGAACTGCAAATGGTGCAAAACTACAAATAGTTCAGCTGAACCAGGTTCCAAAAAAAGGGTCTCCCACGGTAGATGAAACAGTGACATACATTATAACGGTTTACTATTATTTATATTTTGAATTAGATATACAGTGGCTATAAAAAGTCTACACACCCCTGTTAAAATGTCAGGTTTTGTGCTGTAAAAAAAATTAGACAAAGATAAATAATTTCAGAATTTTTTCTACCTTTAATGTGACCTATAAACTGTACAACTCAATTGAAAAACAAACTGAAATCTTTTAGGTAGAGGGAAGAAAAAAATATAAAAATAAAATATGGTTGCATAAGTATGCACACACTTAAACTAATACTTTGTTGAAGCACCTTTTGATTTTATTACAGCACTCAGTCTTTTTGGGTATGAGTCTATCAGCATGGCACATTTTGACTTGGCAAGATTTGCCCACTCTTCTTTGCAAAAACACTCCAAATCTGTCAGATTGCGTGGGCATCTCCTGTACACAGCCCTCTTCAGATCACCCCACAAATTTTCAATCGGATTCAGGTCTGCGCTCTGGCTGGGCCATTCCAAAACTTTAATCTTCTTCTGGTGAAGCCATTTCTTTGTTGATTTGGATGTATGCTTTGGGTCGGTTTCATGCTGAAAGATGAAGTTCCTCTTCATGTTCAGCTTTCTAGCAGAAGCCTGAAGGTTTTGTGCCAATATTAACTGGTATTTGGAACTGTTCATAATTCCCTCTATCTTAACCAAGGCCCCAGTTCCAGCTGAAGAAAAACAGCCCCAAAGCATGATGCTGCCACCGCCATGCTTCACTGTGGGTATGGTGTTCTTTTGGTGATGTGCAGTGTTGTTTTTGCGCCAAACATATCTTTTGGAATTATGGCCAAAAAGTTCAACCTTGGTTTCATCAGACCATAACACCTTTTCCCACATGCTTTTGGGAGACTTCAGATGTGTTTTTGCAAAATGTAGCCTGGCTTGGATGTTTTTCTTCGTAAGGAAAGGCTTTCGTATTGCCACTCTACCCCATAGCCCAGACATATGAAGAATATGGGAGATTGTTGTCACATGTACCACACAGCCAGTACTTGCCAGATATTCCTGCAGCATGTTGCTGTAGGCCTCTTGTTAGCCTCCCAGACCAGTTTTCTTCTCGTCTTTTTCATCAATTTCGGAGGGAGCTCAAGTTCTTGGTCACTGTTGTGCCATGTTTTCTCCACTTGATGATGACGACTGTGTTACATGGTATATCTAATGCCTTGGAAATTCTTTTGTACCCTTCTCCTGACTGATACCTTTTAACAGTGAGATCCCTCTGATGCTTTGGAAGCTCTCTGTGGACCATGGCTTTTGCTGTGGGATGTGACTAAGAACATTTCAGGAAAGACCAACTAGAGCAGCTGAACTTTATTTGGGGTTAATCAGGGGCACTTTAAATGATGGCAGGTGTATGCTGACTCCTATTTAACAAGATTTGGAATGTGATTGCTTAATTCTGAACACAGCTACATCCCCAGTTATAATAGGGTGTGCAGACTTATGCAACCACATTATTTTTCTTTTTTCTTCCCTCTACCTAAAAGATTTCAGTTTGTTTTTCAATTGAGTTGTACAGTTTATAGGTCACATTAAAGGTGGAAAAAGTTCTGAAATGATTTATCTTTGTCTCTTTTTTTACAGCACAGAAACCTGACATTTTAACAGGAGTGTGTAGACTTTTTATATCCACTGTATATATATATGGTGGCACCAAAATCTTTTAAGTTCTTAGGGCCTCTAAAGGTCTTAATCCTGCACTGATTGCAAGGAAATATATATGTTCACAAAAGTTTTAGAAAGGAAAACCGATACCAGCCAATTCAAAGAAATGCAATAATCGGGAGAAATCCTTTGTTCCCAATTTTAAGAAAACCCATAATTTTTTGCTTTAAATATAAATAAACCAGCAAAACAAAGAGAGAGGAAAAAAACACTACAAAGAACCTAAGAGTGAACAGCCCCATAAACAGATGGGAAAGAATATAGAGCCACACACATTCATTACTTTTTACTCTATTCAATCCCATTTTCTGGTCCTGCATCCAGTTCTCACCAAGATCTCCAGGCAGCTAAACTATGTCAGAGGTTCAAGATTGCAAAGGATGGACCACATTCAATTTTGAAGCCTGTAACCAGATTGCAGACGACCGAATGTCGGCAAGTGAGTTGCGGGCTCCCTTTGGTCTCTGATTGCGATGCTATTCAGTTGTTGATGGGCGCAAGTTACGGGCCCAAAGCCAAAACCGTAAACCATGCACTGGTTCAGAGTAGTTCTACGCAGGGACCTGAGCAATTCAGCAAGCCCATAACCGCCCATTTTTAATTGGCCAATAGAAAATGAGTCTGACATGTAACCTCTGTGTTTTACTGCTGTAATAATCACAATCAATTAGGTTCGGGGGTCCGATATGCGATCAGACTCGCAAATCATTAAAAATAAAGAATTATGAAAATGAATGTCAATAATGTTCTAGTCCATATGGGTGGCCTGATATGTATTAACTCATTAATATCCGAGATCGATTTAACCATGAAATAACACCTAAAAATAAATGTTTTTTCCTTCCGATTTGCGGGCTTGAGACTGTTGTGCAATTCATTCTAATGTCATTCATCGCTTTCCCCGTTATTTACAGTGCAGTATTGATTTTTTTTAATTTGCATTTACAGTGCTATGAATAGGGGTTTAGCCCCCTTGCGAGTCCTCTCTTGCACTCGTAGGATTTTCTCCTTCATTTGCTGTTTTATGGGTGTGACTTCATTTCGGGCTTGGGGAAATTCAGCTTTGCGATTTTAGCCTTGCGAAAGTGTGAGATTAAAGGGTTCAGGAGGCTGTAAGTTACGAGTTTGATCAGGGCCATTATTTCAAGGCCGTAACTCGGAAGCCTCTCCGAGCCCGCAAAAAGGCGCAAATTGAATGGCAAAATAGTTTGCATGCTCACTTGCGGGCTTCCGGATATCAAATTCTCTCAATTGAATATGGCCCATAGTCTAATACATGAAAGACTAGCGATTATCAAACAAGAGAAAGTAACCATGCGCTTATGGTACCATTCAAAATAGAGGTTTCATTAATATCGCTGTACAAAAGAAAGCAATAGTGGAGTATCCATAACCTGTCTTCAGTCTTTAAACTGCACATTGTCTGTCTTTAACATTACTCATGGTGTAATTAACTTTTTCAGCACAATACTGCACATCAGGAGTTGAGAAATGTATTTGAGACTTAGAAGCCAGGCAGATTTGTTAGGAGTCATGGTATGGATTTTACACTGAAATATATGTATTTATAAATAAAAAGTGTGGAGCAAGTGGTAATGTTTAAGGCGCCATAACTCCCTAGCTATGAGGTTTGTAAAGCCCTTCTGTACATGCATCCTGTAATAAATGTATACCTTCAAAAATATGCCACAGATCTCTATTCTTAATATAATTAGATGTACTTTTTTTGTTCTGTGTGTAATTATAATTTATGTTTTCATTGCAGATGGGCGAACCTCACCGGAATATAGAGGAACAAATACAAACAGAAATGGTTCTGAAGAAAACGACGTATGTACTCGCCAAAATAATAAACCGAGGAACAATCATTGTATGGCATATTTACTAACTGAACATTGACATCTATTGCAGGCTTTACCTAGTCACCTGCCACCAAAAGAAGGTGAAACCATTGATGGACCACCTCTAGGTTATGGGGTTCACCCCCCTCCTGCGATGAGAATTCCTTTACTACCAGTAGATCCAAGAGGACCTTTTTTCAGAAGACCCTTTCCCCCACCACCACCACATCCAATGGAGATGTATGGACCCCGAGACTATCCTGGAATGGCACCAATGCCAAGTAAGGAAATACATTATTTATGATAGCAAACTGCTAGTTATATGTATTCTCTGTTCTGTTATCACAGTAAATCTTAATTAAAAAATAATTATATTTTGTGCTATATTTTTTTTTTTTTTAGTCTGTTGTATATAATTATATTTTCTTCCCATTCGCTGGATGAAACATTATAGTTGGCATAATGTGCTGATAGAACTAATAGTAACCCATAGTTTAAATACACATCTTTTGCATCACAGAAAGCCTACTGTTTGGTGTCTGAGGAACCGTTCCAAAACATATATTTCCTGACACAATTTCTATTTATTTTAAAATGGCATTCACATTACTTCTGGAGTATAGAAGAGCCAAGTAAAGTAAGAAAACCATGTTTTCCAGCACTTCCTATACTCTTTTTTTTTTTTTTTATTTATTTATTTTTTCTTTTTTTTGCCGACTTTTTTATAAATGCGTTCGGAATGTAAAAAGTAAAGCCTTTTTAGGATTCTTTAGTTTTCTGACTCTTGAAGTGAACATATACTCATGAGTTTATTACATACATTTTTTTTTTTAGTTGGTGTTAAATGGTTATGTATTTATCTTGATCCCTAATAACACTAAACTGTTAACTAATACTGTAGAGGTACATTCAGTACAAACTGCACATTTTTGTCTCTGAGACTGTACATTTCAAAAATTAAACTTTTAATACCATTTTCAATGTAAACTTTTATTTATATTTAATGTATTCATTTTCCAATAGTGAGACATCCAAACCCACAACTTTATCCTCCCTTTCCAATGCATGGTGATCCATATTTTCCACCTCCGCATCTAAGACCACCACCACCAAGAAGTGATCACCCAACTGAGCCAGCTCCTCCTCCTAACAGTGAAACGCAAGACCAGCAGCCGGAACCACACACTTGATGTCCATTTATTATGGAATATCTTTAAAAGGATGAACTGAATACATTTTAAGTAGCTGCTATGTTACTTATAACAATATATTATTTTGGTTCAGAATGAAAATCTTTTAGTTTAGAGATTTGTACAAAATCATAATTTAATAGTTGTGAATAATTAATCTATGTACATTAGAGATATCTAATGTGTTATTTTATTATTATTTTTTTTTTAATTTGAGGAAAATGTTAACATACAGATGAAACAAAACCAGTTCTTTTTATAAAGGTTCATGTCTTATAGAGCATTGCCGTGCATGATGCAAACAGATCAGTAGATTTTGGAATGCAATATGAAAAGCCTGTAGTGTAATTTAATAAAATATGTTTTTAAAAATCAATTTCATGGTTTTTGCTTTTGGTATGGAGAAATGGCTTGTTCGCATATGTAGAGAGAAGGAAAAACAATCTGATCCTAAGCTTGACATTTATAATATAAAGTTATGGTTTATCCAGTACATTTGATATGTGTCACAACCAGCTCTTTGTTGGGTTTGGAAAGCTCAGAGACCAATCCTGCACACAGGTTGTTTATCCCAGAACACAGGACAGCTTAACCTAATTCTATGACAAGTTGCAGATTATCAGGCCAGGTGATTGGGTTCCAGGACATGTTGCAAAAATACATTTACTTTTTAAAGAAGATAAACTCCTTTCCTCTAAATGAAACACCCCAAACAGAGCATACATTTTTTTTTTTTTTTTATAGGTAAATGCTTTTATACAGGTCCAATTAGCAATGGATCACTTCCTTAGACAAACACAAGCATCACACCTTCTGCCCCTTTGAGTTACCCCCACTTGGCTAGGAGTGGCTCCCAGAACCTGGCACCAGCCTGTCTGTTAGAGGGGTCTACAGCCCCAGCTATCAGCTACCTCCGATCAGGATCTGGACACAGCTGGGGTTGATAAGAAGATACTGAGAGATCTGGACCCAGAATGTCTGGGTGTGTGCTTGGGGTCCAACACAAGAAGGTTAATATTTTAATTGGCTATACCCAAAACACACTCTGCACAAAATTATGGCCCTAAAATATGGAAAATAGACCCAGAGCTGCCCTCTAGGCTCAAATAACCTGGTGGAAAAGGGGCCTTAGAGGACCAGAGCATAGAAACAGAATTTGGGGAAAAACATCACAAGGTCCTTATGGCCATTTTAATACCCCTTTGATTAACCTGGCTATGTGGCGATTGTCCATCAGGGTCCAGTGGCCATACCCAAAAGTCCAAGTGTCCTGGGGTTCATGACAAGAATATAATAATTTGTCTCAAACATATTTCATTTGGTGGAGGGTGTTTTTGCAAGCTATTCTAGGGTGGCGTGTATTCAAAACAACTTTATAATCACTTGGCTACATTTAAAATTTGTGAGCAACTTTCCTATTGGACCACTTGTTTCAATTTTAAAGCAAAAGTTCCACCTAAACTTGTGTTTTCTTAATGGGACATGGAAATCATTTTTTTGTTTGTTTCTTGCACCAGATATATAGTGTACGATAATGTGTCCCGACGTGTTTTTTTTTTTTTTTTTTTTTTTCTTTTAAATAAATGTCTTGGACAACAAAAACAGATTTTAACTGATCTTGGGGTCTTGCCCCCCTGCCAGCCAATTAATCATGTAGTAATGTTTAAAACATGCTCTTTTAAATTCATGAAAAAGCCTGTTGTATTTCCATGTTTTAATATATATTAGAGCTGATTAATTATGGAAAAGATATGGAACTTGCCTCAATAGCCAATCAAATTACTATTGTAGTTGCAAACTGTAACATGTGGTATAAGCCAGTGACCAGAGTACATGAATCCAACATAGAGATCTTGTAGCAATTAAAGGCAAGTACTAACATTTATATACATACTAGCGACTTGCCCGTCAAAAAATGACGGCAATGCAATGTGTATGTTTGGAAAGTTGTTTAGTTATTAATATACGTATTTGACACTTGTAAGGTTTTAGTTATGATGAAATAAGTGCTATTGTGATATTAAACATGTTTATTTTTGTAAAATGTTCTTTTGTTGAATATTAACTGTTAAAGCATTTTGTGTTAAAAGTATTAACATTTCAATGTAAGAACAGTTGAACTTGAATATAACCAGTATTGTAAACTTGAGGTAATGGTTTTTTAACATGCAATTTCTATCTCAAGAATTGTTAACTTAAATATACATTGAATCCAGAGGAAGGCAAACAGTAAAAACCCTCCTTGAAACGTAGCCAATTGTATCAGAGAGGGAAAAAAATGAATTCCTTCCTGACCCCATTAACTGGCGATCAGATCACTACCTGGATTAATGTTTAACATAAAAGACAACATTTACATTGTGACTTAAAACGCGGTTGAGCTCTTAACATGAACTTTGTAATATGTCTAAGTAAAGAACTTGAAAGTATATTTTTTGAAACTTGAACTTTTTTTATCTAAGTAAGGAACTTGAAAAAAAAAAGTGAAACTTGTAACATTACAAACAGTAACATAATTAATTAACATTTTAACATAATTTGTAAAAATAATGAAAGGCAAGTATTTTCTGAGGCTAATCATCCATAAACAGTACTTCCAATAATTATGACTGAATTGTTTATTGATTTGTATTTTTCAATGGTTATCCTTTGTTTGTTGCTGTAGTAATTGTTTTAAATCTCACATATAGTTTGGTCTGTGGAAAAGTGGTTCTCTAAAAAGAGAACGCAAGAACTTAAACTTGTTGCACGCTGTGTAAGCACTGTTCTGTATGTGTTTGACAATTTAATGTAGTTTAGCAGTAAAATATTGTTTTTGGAAATGTAATTTCTGTTGCGTAATAATGACCTTTCCAAGGGAACGGACATTTATGTGTATTTGTTGTAAATATTTGGTGGTTATATTGTGGTGTTTTATATTTTTGCATTTGCTTTTAAATTTGTTTTTCATGGCTTTTGTTTCTTTAATGAAAAGTTAAAGTACTTCATAGTAGACAATGTTTTGAGTAAAAATACGTCCATCTTCTAATAAATCACCTTGACTTTCATTCTTTTCAATGTAAACTTTAATAGCCTGCGGATTTTTGCACCGTGATAACGCAACGTACAATTGGCCATGTGCAAATACTTGTTGTTCTAAGAAAATACCCACAGATTTCAACGTTTGTCCTTGTGATTTATTAATGGTCATGGCAAATGCCATAATGATGGGAAATTGTCTTCTTTGAAGTGTAAAAGGGAGACTACTTTCACTTGGTGCTAAATCTATTCTTGGTATGAAAACTCTCTCTCCTTTATGGCTACCAGTTAAAATTTCAGCATCTATGAAATGGTCCTTTAATTGTTGAACAATTAATCTTGTCCCATTGCATAGGCCTTTTTTGGGGTTCATATTTCGCAGTAACATGACAATTGCACCTTTCTTTAGCTGCAAAATATGTGGTGGCATTCCAGAAGGAGTTAGCGAGTTTATGAATTCAGTGGAAAAGTTAGCCTGACTTTCATTGTCATCAGCAAGAACAGAATCAGCACTGTGATAATTTCTTTGTGGTGCATTAATTTTTTTAAAGATTTGATTATTGAGGATTAATGCATCCTTATTTTTACACGTTAGTATGACTTGGTTGGCAAGCTCTGAATATTCCTGGTTATTTATGCTACCTTGAAATATATCCGATATAATATCTTGGTGACAAATCATATGAGGTGGGATCTGCACCGTGTCGTCAGGTAAATTTGGTATTTTTTCTGTTCTCCCTTCTCCAATTTTAATAAGCCAATCATTGAAATCAGTTTGGCCTTCTGAACTCATGTTTTGTTGCAGTTGAAGATGGGTAAAATGTTTCCATAGTGTGCTTGACTTTATACAGGTTTCGATAATGTCAGTTTGATTTCCATGTACAACGACAGGTAATGTTTGTCTAAAATCGCCACCTAACAACATTACCTTTCCACCAAATGGAAAAGTATTATCCATGACTTCACAAAGCAAATGGTCAATAAATTGGAGGGCATAGCATGACATCATTGTGGCCTCATCTATTATAATAAATTTACTTTTTTTTCAATTTTTTTGCTTGTAATGATGTAATGCGAATATCTGATACAGAAGTTTCTAACATAGGCACTGGCAGTTTAAAGCCACTATGTACAGTTCTTCGACCTTCTAACAAAAGTGCAGCAATTCCAGTAGTGGCAAACGGCAGTGCTATTTGACCTGTGCTCATACAAAACGCATTAATAAATTATATAAATACGTTTTTCCTGATCCGCCAGGTCCATCAAGATACAAATAACGCTCTGTGACCATGTCATCATCTTTTGCATTTTTAATGGCATTTAATGCTTGCAATTGTAACGTTCTTAAAGTTGCAAGTCTTTCTTCTGTTCTTTGTAGTTTTAGTTGAATGTCATAGTCTTCAAAGTTTATGTCATCTATAAGACCTGGATCAAGCAAATTAAAACTTGCACAACTTAATCCATGAGTTAAAAATACTTCTTGGATTTCCATTAACGCTTTTAAGTGTGCAAATGGTTCATTGTATCGTTGCATAAAGTCTTCAGCCATATTACTTTTAAATGTGTCCCACAAAGCTAATGCATTTGGAGCATTTGACAAGATCCAAATAAATGCAAATTGTTCTCTCATCTGCTGTGGCATTTGACATAGTGCTGCTTCTTATAAACATCTTTCCCATTCTGTATCATCAGCTAGTAAGTTTCTATGTCTTGCAGCTAAATGGAAGGATTCATATACTATGTCATTAACAGTTCTTAAGTGTTCAAAACTTTGTGCTCCAGGAACATTTAAAAGTAATATTCGTAAGCAAAAACGTTCAAGATCTCTTGGACTGACTGTGTAAATTCTTGGGATTTTTTTATTTCCTCTGCTTTTTCTCCATAATCCATTCACAAAAACATAGTGATATGGAATTTCAATATATAAGAATTGTGTTGCTTCTGAATCTGTGGAATTTAATTCAAACCATATAGTTAGTGTAGTGTGACGATGTTCACTTTGGGCCAATGCATTACTTTCATTTCCAGTATGGAAATACACTAAATGTCTTTGTGTCAAATGTACTGCTAATCTATATACTGCATGTGATCTATCATGCATTTCAAATTTTGAAAGGCGCCACAAAGCTTCTGGTACACTTACATAGCGAGCATCTACATGAGATGCAAGTTCATCATGTATTAACTCAGTGCTTTCAGGGTTGTCTACACTTTTGATGACTACAGTAGCTGCATCATAGCCTTTGTAAATATATTTGTACACATATTTCATGGATTTGATGCAAGCTTCTACATTAATGTGTACGTTATACTTCATCAGTAAATGTGCATTGTAGGGTACTACATATCTATTGTCAACTTTTTTGCCACTAATAATGGCACTATCTCCTTCTCTTCTTTTATAAAGTGGATAGCCATCACAATTGACATAGGTTTTGTCTCTATAATCTTTTGGAAAATCTTTGGAACATTTATTATTTTCCATACATGGTGATTGTGGATTAAGCTTACCACAGGGTCCATGAATTATGCGATGAGTAACAATCTCATATAGTCTACCATATAGTTCTGGATCTGGTAGTTCAGCAACAATGACTGCATCCACTTTGTCAGCAGTATCTAATTTATATTTTTCTTGAAGTATTATGAGAAGATGTGCATGTGGAAGCCTCTTTTTTTAAATGCAATGGTATATACATAAGCAAGACATTTGCAAAATAATTGACTTATAGTGATGTCACATATTCATTTAATTTATTCTTAAAAACTCTGGCCACTAAATCTGGTCTATCGGAAGGACTTTGGCCAAGAAGTAAATTGTGTGTAATTTCTGGCCATTGAGGATTACATGTACTGTGGGTGCCTGATAACGGAGTCTACTGTATATAGAAGTTTCATGAACCTTGACTAAAGGGAACCAAATTAGGCTAAAATTAATACAAAAAATGTAGAGAATTATAATAAAGATTTTTTAAACTACGATTGTGGTCAGGCGTGATCACATCCAGTGCGCACATGTACTCTGCAATGCTTCTTGACAATGACACTTGCTCACTGCTTGGAAACTAAAAGAAGACTATCACATATAATAGTTGTCAAACTGTGAGTTGTTGTCACACTTGCGGGCCTTGTGAAGCGAGGCGAGCCGTTGGCGCATAGAAGCCTTTCCGAGCACAAAGCGAGGCGAGCAGTTGAGAAACACACAGGAATTAGGCAAAATGGCAAGCAGTTGAGGCATTGAAACACAAAAAAATGTGCCTGCAAGCGGTTGAGGAATGCGGGACTTAGAATTTTTTTTTATGACCTTTCGGAATCTCAGGGGGCAAAAAAAAAAACAACCTCTCAAAAATGCTTCAACGGCCGCACCGCAAAAATCAAAACACAATAAAAAAAAACAAATTAAAAATAAAAAAAACATTTGCACAGGGGGAACGCCAGGACGCCTGGGAGTGAGGTTGCACGCAAATTTTAAGCCAAATTTGCCGAGTTTCGGCACTTGAAAATCGGCTAAGTAAGGGGGGACAAAAATTAAACCGAAGCTAAAGGACACCAAAGTATGCAAATCACCCCCAGGCACGTAAGACTTAGCCAGGAACAACCTCACAATCTTGGGGACAAAAAAAACGAACTTGCAAAAAAACTAAATTCACAGCCGAACCGCAGAAATGGAAAAACACAACTCGCACACAGCACGGGGGAACGCAAGGACGCCTGGGAGTGAGGTTGCATGCAAATTTAAGCGGAATTTGCCAAGTTTTGGCACTCGAACATCGGCTAAGCAAGAAAAAAAAATGGCGAACGGAAAAAATGAAAACGAGGGTAAAGGAGACAGAAACGCGCAAATTTTTTTTTTATATTTTACACTGTACTTATATATCTGTCTTTGCGATGAGCGCTGAAGGTGATCGTTGCAAAGCAGGAAACTTGAAGGACACGAGGGGAGAGGCTCGCAATGAGCGCCGAAGGTCCTCAGAGGAGCAAAAGCCTTACATTGTGTGGCAAACAGAACTGCCATGGCTTCCAATTTTATTGCCTTCATTTTTTGACGGGCAATTCGCTAGTATAGTATAAGTGGCACCAGAGAGCTCACAGAAGGGAAAGCAGCAATCCGTTTCTCACACTTGCATATCAGGCCAGGTATGACAGGTTAATAGGTTACCACTTTTCAATAACTTAACCATTTTGTGTCTTGGGTGCTTATGTTCTGCACCTTGCAAAATGATAGGTGTTGATATGTGCATAGATTAACCCAGGGGCTGACTATACATTTGGGAATATTGTTAATTTTAGATAGTGGTGTTTAAAAAAAATAAAGGATTAGTAAGAATCTCTGTTTTTTTTTTGTTTTTTTTTAAATTCTCAATACCCCTGACCCAGCTGTTCTAGTGGCCATTAGAGCTACACCTTCCATTGTTACGAAATGCTCTCCCTCTGAGCTGATGACAGGGACACAGATGGCATTAGGCCACCCAGGTGATCCTCAATTGTCCACTCCCCAGACAGAAGCCGTGTCAAGAGACCAATATCTCTCCCAAATTCAGCAGCAGCTAAGATTACCTCTAATATGGACCCTACTGATGTGTAACGTGGCATCTAAATTTCAAACTTTGTTTGAAAAAGGGGGGAATCGCCAAAAATTTTCATAGGAATTCTCCATAGGATGCAAATTGCGAGGGTCCCGATAGAATTCTGGACACATTAGGTACTACAGTGCTTAATATGAAAAGATCAAACCCCAGGAAAAAAACCCGAAGGCAGCCTGGTCACAAATGGGTCCATGTGGACCAATGTAAATTGTATAAAGTGGTCCCAGCTGTAGATGTTTCTGTTAAGAATTGATACTTGTTTGATCTTTTCAGATTTGGTGAGGAGAAACCAACAATGAAGATGGAAATCAACTTATTTATTTTGATTTTATGAACAATGTTATTAATTTGTAATATCCAGAAAATTGATGGACTATAGAATACCTCCTCCAAAGGGCAAAGAAGATCAAGCCATACACAGGAGATCAATGCATGGAAAAAGATATGGAGCAGTGACAATGTGGAAGAACCATACTTTGATCAACTGACATTAAGTGGGGGAGGGATTATGGACATTGTTGGGACAAAAAGTCATAACATCAGTGGATTTTGGAGAGACTATCTAGGTAATCAAAAGAACTGGGAATGCAAATGGATGAACTGGGGAAAATGGATTATAGGTCTGATAGGTGCAGATATTAAGTTTTCTCTTAGTTTCCAAAACCCTGTTAGGTCCATGAATCAGCAAGGGTATAGCATAACAAAAGTTATCACGGAGAACACGATCAAAGAAGGCGTAAAATGAGAGTTAGTGGGATCCATACCAGGGTGGACAATAAAGGGTAATGATGGGAGGGAACCTACAACAGTAGCCCCTACCTTGACCTAGTATAGTCCAGTGGTCCTTTTCAAATTAGTTCTCTGAACCCCACACCAATATTGAGGGATGCTACGTTTCAGCTGATTTCATGGCGAATAAGATTAACAGATTGGCTAGTTTCTAAATACTTTCAAAATTGTTCCACAATTACAGCTACTATGGAATGGTCTTTCATTAGATGGGCAATGAGGACCAGGAAAAAAAATGAGGGATATTGTAGATACAGTGTTGGGAGGTGTAGGAACTGGTCTAGGGGTTGTGATTTCTATTGACATTTCCAGTCTGACTCCAATCTTACAGTCTGAGAGTTTGTTAAACTCCAAAGGGTCACACACACCAAACCATAAATACACTTGTAGAGGGACTGACAAAGGCAGTTATAGATAAACAGGGTCCTGCTATACAGCATGTTCAGGAGATATTGGTAGAGGTAATTGGAAGGTCAAGAGAAGTGGTGTTGTGGGATTTTATACGTCTTTTCGGATTTTAAGATCCTGGTGCAAGCTATGGATAAGAACCATACCCCTTTGGGAGTAAACTGAAATTAGTAGGTTTGCTTTTGATCACAAAAAGAGTTATGGGTGAAGAGTTGGGTGAGTTGGAAGGGAAATATATGCAGAGTTAATTCACTGGTACCAACCAGGGGAACCTACCAGAATATCTACCATATGATATCACTGGGAACTCCCGTAAGAGAATCACATGTTTTATATCTCGAGTTATGGAGTTTCCCAACTTCATAGTGAATGGTTCCACCAGAGAACATGTTGAAGGCTGTAAGATTCCCTAGCAACATTTTAGGTCTACCTAATCAGGTCAGAACAGTATTTGATTCATGCCGACATAATCATTCATACGGACAAGGGTTTGTAGAAAAGGTGAAACCCCAAGATATGATATTCTCCTTAGGATAGGGAAAGGTGTGTTTTGTTTAAATTAAAACAAAGGGATGACGTACACATATGGTTCAAACATTGTATATCTAGGGAACAGATTACTCCGGGAAATATGCATATGTTGCTATCTAAAATCCATGATAGCACATATATCGTATATATTCGAGTGTAAGCAGAGTTTTTCAGCCCTTTTTTTTTTTTTTAAGTTGAAAAGGGCCCCCTCTGCTTATACTCGAGTCACCCGTGTCTCCCTACCCCCGTGGCTCCCCCCCCCCCATGGCTCTCTTTCTTTCCCTCCCCCTCCCTTATCCTCCTCAACAACCCCCCCTCACCCTAAACCCCTCTAATTACCTCCCCCTCACTTACCTTCCAAAAGCAGCTGCTCCTCCGGGCTCCTTCCGTCTGCGTCGGGACCCGGCCTATGCTAATGAAGTGACATCACATGCGCGGCACGTCATTAGCCAGCTCCCGACGCAGCCGGAAGGAACGCGGAGGAGCAGCTGCTGATGGAAGGTAAGTGAGGGGAAAGGGAGAGGGAGAGGTTATAAGAGGGGTATAGTGAGGATGAGGGAGGATGAGGAGGAGGGAGGATGAGGAGGAGGGAGGATGATGAGGGAGAGAAAGAAAGACACGAGGGAGAGGGGGGGAAAAGAGACACAGGGAAGGGAGAGGGATTAAGAGACACAGGGGAGGGAGAGGGTGGACAGAAGAAAGACACAGTGGGCAGCACAATTCCCACACTCTGCTTATACTCGAGTCGCTAAGTTTTTTTTCAGTATTTTGTGGTAAAATAGGTGCCTCGGCTGATACTCTGGTCGGCTTATATTCACTCTTCTTAAACTTCTACAGGTGCCCTTCTTTGCCAACAGGGAGGATGTAAGATCTTCCTTGAATCAGAATTATTAATTAGAATATGGACATAATACTTGAAGGGACCTATAACATAACTAGGCCTGATATACCTCTATGCAGTTCCTGGTGTGGCCACATGGAGGTCAGTGCAGCCCTGATTTTAAAGCCAGAGAACACAGAAAGTATTGAGTTACCGTCTGCAAATGGAAATACCAAATGGAGGATGTAGTGAGCCAGGAGGTGGATGTATTCCTTTGTTAGAGGACATATGACCCTAACGGACCAGTAAGGTGAAAGGATTTAAAATGAGCAAGCCAGGGAGTTTTTCACTCTTCATCTCTTTCTGGCTGGACACTCTGCATGATGAAACTACTCTCCAAGGAGATGGTAACACACACCATATTGTGAGGAGACAAAAGAATAAATATTATAATCATAATTAATATTATGAATAATATAGTAAGTTAATAAGAACGAACACTCCTCAAAATACTTTTCCATATAGTTACTCTCAACATAAACAACATTTTGTAGTTTACACCTATCTTTATACTTAATCATTAAAATTAGTCTAGACAATAAAAAACAAAGACAAAAACAAAAAACAAACAAAAAAAAACAAAACACACCACTCCTAGCCCTTAAAGATGACAAGTCCTAGATCTGACGCAAAAAGTGTAAGACCATCAGGCATAGCTAGACCTGTACCAGTGTGGTAAAATTCAAATAAAAACTAAAAAACTCATTTTACACTTTAGGTTGATGGTTAACTAGGTAATGGGACCTGACACATGAACAGGGGATATTCAGTTCTTAAAATACGGATTGTGAATACACCCCAAAACAACAGCCCTAATGACAAGTCATACACTCCATCACAACCCTCAGACAACTGTCAGATTCAAAAACTCCATCAGTACTTTATCATATCAAACTTGTAAACTGAAATCAGCAACTTGCTTAACCCAAAAATACTCTGATACCTTCTCTGTAACGAGTACCATGTAGATTACGTTTGCTTTTATGACCCTGCTTCCAAATCTGACCCTGCTTTCCTCCCCTCAGAGCATCGGCTCACAGAATCACTACCCACCCATAACAATTGTTGCAGTATTAAATAGTCTAATTACTATTACCTGACATTCCTATTGCAAACTTCATATTTTTTTTATGTAAACCTCCAACAGCACATATTTCTACCCAAGTAAACTTACACCTACCTACTAACATAACAGTCTTCCATTTGATCAGATCACTCATGATTGCGCCCTTTCTGGCCTATGTACTATTGCCCAGGTTTCTGCCTTACCCACTTCCTTGGTTTGTGTTTAATTCTTATGTGCATAGTGCTTTTTTCTCAAAAGCATCTTACAAGATTAAAAAGATTGCAAAGATAGAGCTCTTCATTATTTGTCATGTTTTATTGTATTTTGTTCTGTACTTATTCCATAGCACTATACAGGGTTATGCTGAAGCTGTTCATTGGCCAATCTTCTGCTGACCACTTAACCCAGAACACACAGTCAGCAGAAGATTGGCCAATGAACAGCCTAACAGTGAAAATGGTACCAAAACATGAAATAAAACTCCTTGCAAACTGTCAGCACATTTGTAAAGATGACGCAGACACACATAAGACATAATATCAGAGGGTAATATCCATGCACATCCTCCAATGTGGTTGACATAATACAATGTACTTTATGTGAAAGGGGCTGTTACATTGGGGAAACCAGCAAAAATTGACATCTAAGGATGAATCTACACAGATATTCCATCACTAAGCACAATGAAAGCAGTTCTTGTACCTCACTTTCAACCATTAGGATCACTTCACCCAAACCATGGAAATCAAAATATTCAGAGGAAATTTCAGGAACATCCAGGAGAGAAACATATTTAGTATTGAAGATTGTGACCATCTTCATTTCAGAGATACCGACTTAACACCGACTGGGGATATTTATCACATTAAGAAAACTTGCAACCCGGCCACATCCTCCGTTTTGTTTTTCTACTCAATATATGGGGATATTTACAGCTCTAACTTCTATTTCTCTTCTTTATTCTAATCTCAAACCTTGTTTATAGACTCTCATACTTGAGCGATCAATACACAATTTATGAGGCCTGCCTGTGTCCTACCCTGAATCTCTGCTCTGTTTTACTATGCTCTTGCTTGCCTTATTCAGTATCGCTTCTTGATAGAGAGGTACTCCTCTAGAGCGCTTGTAACTAGAAAAAAAGGTTTGTCCAATAAGAAAAAAAAAAAAAAAAAAAAGGTATCACTATATACTTCAATATGCCGATTATTCACCTAGGTCACTGGTCATTCACAGCTACCACACACACACACACACACACACACTTCTAACACTTTGATAATAGATACACTGTTTTGTTGCATGCAGATAAACAGTTGATCATGGTCTGTTTGAAGTGTGAAGGCCCTTCCTGTGAGTGTGGCTGTTTGTTACAGCTGTGACACATTGTACATATGTAATGGTGACTTCTTAGAAGGGATGTGTAATCTTGTATGACAACTACTTTGATGACAAAAAATGTAATTAGAATAACCTAGTTAAAACATGTATGTAGAACAAACACAAAAAGTAGGAAGACAAATAGTAGTGCATCACAAAAACACGAGACGGGGCAGGAGTGTCTTTTAATGCTTTATTCATTGATTAAAAGAATATACATTTAACATAAACCATACAACATCAGTCATTTCAAACATTCGGCTGGTTTCCTCATTTTCTGTCAGGAGTTCCCTTTTTTCCCTTAGTTAATCTGATCACATTTATAAGATAAAATATCACCACATCTGGCATTTTTTCCCACATACTGTGCCAGTGGATCCTCTCTACTGATGTACATATAAAATCTGCATGGTATGTGCTCACTGGAGACAGAACAGCGCACACCTGTCAAAGGTCATTTTTAAATATAAGATGGTAAAACCATTTGTAAAACACATATAAACTTTTTTCCATAAATAGAATCATATCCGGACATCTGTTGCATAAATTGTTTTCCAAAGCTTACAATAGAGCAGCCAGGTCTCAGCACTGCTGGGCACCCAATGTTGGCCACTTTGACTTTGTGATTATTGCAGACTGTCCTTTTATCATTAAATGCACAACATTCGTACCACTTAAAACTGGGGTCAGATGGAAGTCTCACAGAGACCACGTCCGTACCGCGGTTGCCCTGAAACAGTTAAATCGGCTTTTAAAGCCTCTCAGATATAACAAGATATTAAAACAAACTTCATGGAATGTTCTTCATGCATTATAGCAGCTTATACCAGTGATAGAACAAGCTTTTATCATTATCTCTTCCTATTTCTTTACATTCACTAGTCACAGTGAAACAGGTGCATGTTAAAGTAAAAGTTCTGAGGTTGTGACTGAGCCACAGCACAGCTGCGTACCACAGGTCGAAACTCGACCTTTTATATTACAATCTAGCAGTGTCTGACCAGCCAGATGGTGGCCAGCCCCTGCCAGCATGTGGGCACTTCTTTAATTTTTAATCTATTCTTTGGCAGCTGACACAGGCGCTGACAGAGAAAATCCAGTGACTGTTGCCAGGGATCTCACGACTAAAGGTATGCTAGCATGCGTATAGAAATATCGCTCTGGTAAATTTGTTCCCCAAAAACGTGTTCACGTTTATGCAAAAAGCCAAATCTGTCTAGGAAAAAGCAAAAAACAGCAAACAAAAAAATAGAACCACTGTTCCATGCTCTATAAAACTGAGCTTTGAATGGGGTATTTAAACAAAAACAAACCAAAAAAAAAAAAAGTTCAGGTTACCACAGTTACACATAGAAAGGTTACCAATTTGCACTAAATTCTAAAAATGTATATATATTTTTTTTTTTACAAATAATTAATCCAAGTACTTGATCTGAATTCTATTTTCGAAAGATGTCTAGAAGAAAAAAAAATTCATTTCATGTTTGCTTAATTTTGTTTACAAAGCAAGTTTCTATAATGCATTACTGTGCATTGTGTAAAGATATACCTACTGGAATATAGATGTAAAAAAATAAGGATTTGGCTCCTGAGCACAGAACTAACACGTACAGGTAAAGCACAAAAATAATGCAGAATTACTTGTTAAAAAAATGCACAATACCAAAGTTACCTAGCAACCTGAGAAATCTTTCAGTGAAACGTTTTTTTTTTTTGTGAGTTAACAAGTTTGTTGATTGGGGCGTGCTAGTCAATGGCGTTCATCAGACCACTTGAAAGGCCAATGAAGCCTCTAGGAAACTTTGTGCAACAAAATCATAGCAGTTTACTTTACATCCACAAAAAACGGAACCAATACTGTAGTGCAGTGTTCCTCATTTCCAGTCACTGTAAGTTATTAAAAAAGCCAGGACCTAAGGATAAGTCTGCTTGAGAACACATAATTCAATCACAGCCTTTGTTTCTTTGTGTCAGAGACTGGTCCTTGAGGACTAGAGTTGAGAACATTTGCTGTGGTACTCAACTGAGTTGCCATTTAGCACACAGTATATATTAAATGAATTCGTCCCTGATGAAGTTCTAGCAGCTGTATTGGTCCCAGAGAAATGTAAATTTAAAACACTTATTGGGGACACATTTTTAAAGTTCTTCAGATGTGAACTCAAGTGGTAAAGTCTATTAAGTGCCATTGCTTCAGGCTCACATATCTTGGAAACCTCATAAGTTCATCTTTGAAGAACAGTAATTTTATTCAGCTAGAAGGAATTCTAACACTAAACAATTATTACAAGTCCCCAATCCAATAAGTGCTTGTTTGTACTTACACCAGCTTCTGATGTTATTTGAAGAGTAGAGAAAATACCCTTTACTGCCCATCGGCTATTAAGTGCTGCATTATGATGCAAAATAGGAGTACTTTTAACCGTGAAAGCCCTGAACAATGTCACTTTTGACTTCTAAACCAATACCCGACAATCCTTTTTGATAAAGAAGTAGATACACACATACAATTTTACATAGCTAATACTGATTAAACACAGCACGAAGGGTTAATTCACGCTACTGAGAAACATAATAGGACCCTATTTGCATATGTAACCACAGGAAACCTCTATCATAATTAAAAGAAAAAGCACTAAATGCCTTCACTAAAGTTTTGCATCTCTCTGTAAAAATGGCGAGCAGGCTCTGTGAACACGCTGAGCAGCTCAATGTCCATGACAGCACGCCAAGGTCGTCCAAGTCCAAGGGATACCTGCTCTATGAGATTATGCACTGGGTCAACATCTTGATCGGCCAGTTCACTTTGGTCAAAGTCTATGCTTTCTTCTGTAACTTCTAGCATTTTCAAATCAGACCCACGAAGACGAGCAATTGCAATAAGGTTGTGTGCCCAGACAGTGTATCCTGAAAATAAAAAAGGAAATTAAATTATTATTTTTTTTTTTTATAAAGATATTTTATAAACACATGTACTAGAAAACTTAACTCAACTACATAGTTACAAAGTAATTAAGGTTGACAAATAAAACGTAGTCCATCAAGTTCAACATTTGATCTCCTCTGATCTTTGAAATATGCAGATTAACTAATCCAGAGCAAGGCAATTTTTTTTTCTTTCCAAGTCATGCGTTTGTCAACTGCTTGCAGGCTGGCGATCCCGCATTTACGAAGTGTTTGGTGGCTAAGTCCTGCATGCTTCATTGCCTTCACTGCTGAGGCGAGCAGGCAATGAGCGCCTTTGTTGCTCATCGTCTTTGTGCTGGGAGTTTTAGTGCCTTAACGGCTCGCCATGGGAGGCTCATCTCCTAACTTGTACGCGCCACACAAAGTTTGACAACTATTACACGTGATATCGATCTGCAATCAACATACTCTCCAAGCTGGCAAATCAGGGAATAAACACCAAACAAGAAGCAACAGGCACCCAGACAAAATTTAAATTTGGATGTAAACAAACATTTTTATTTTTTACTTTCTATCAATTAAAAGTGACTTAAGTTATATTTTATTATAGCCTGCTATTCATGGCTCCCCAAAAGAGGAGGCCACCTTGTGGTTGATAATTTGGCTGCTGCCACTTGCACACAATCTTTTATAAGGAACAATTAAAGTACAGAAGGGACAACATTGTGCAATCAGGTGATATAGTAGTTTGGGTAATTCATAATCAATAGCAGGCTGGAGATAGTGTGCATTGATTTAAGAGTTAAGTCTGTAGGCTACTTTGAAAAGGTGGGTTTTTCAAAAGTATCTCTGCTGTAGCCCTACAATGGGATTTTTAATAAATTAGCAATAAAATAAAGTTTACAAAATGTAAATCTGCATTTGACATTTAGTGTTGTAGGCTCTAGCAGACCTGCTTCTCACCACTCCTTATTCAGTGTGGAGGGAGTGATAGATTGTCCAAGGAGCATATTCTAAAATGTATACTAGGCTGGTTTGTTTCTTTGCAATGGGGGGCGGGGGGAAGATAAAGGTGCCGATTAGGACAGATCTGCTTCTCTGAACTTTTGTGTCCAGATAATAGGAGAAGATCTGTCTGAACCTGCTGTGCCAAGGTTGAAATGTAAATGTTATAAGCTGAAAATGTTTTTTATTCAAATTGTGATATAATAGACAAAACCCTTTAAAGATCACATTACAAAGAAACCAGAATTTCCGGTAATATCGGATATATTAGTGCAAGGGGGGATGTTTTTGTTTTGCGCAACATGCTTAAAATGATGACATCCCTCTAGAACACAAGATGACAAATTAATCTGAAAATTAGCCAGTGATGAGACTGCCATCTTTTCTCTTTAGGAGAAAAGGAAAGTGTATGCATGTAACAGCATCACGTAATATTAAATACAGGAGAAGAATTACAGTTTCAGACTTCAGTTGAGCCAACTGTCTCCACCATGATAAAAGTCAAAGGGTAAGAGAGTCTAAAAGGCTTTAAAGTACAATCCGATTAAGGATCAGGTTACTAAAATGCTGAATGTTTTTCACTGGTTAGTACATCTAGTGTATATATAGCTTATTTTAATATTAAATACAGGAAACACACCATGCCCCTTTAAGTGCTATGCAAGAAGCAGAGAGCCTTACCATGAACAGCTAGAAGTGAGAGCCTCATACACCTCCAGGCCAGGAGAACCAGAGGATCCTCATTTCTGTTATCACTTAGATCTGGAAATCCAGACATATCATTGACGTCATTCATTAAGATAAAATGAGTAAGGAATGTGTCGTATTGCCTGGATATGAGATCAACAACAGCTCCAGAAACACATGTTATGTAGCTGTCAAAATGAATCCTCTCAAGTGGTATACTCGGCTTTAAGATTCTTAACAGGTCATCACTCTTGACATCAAATGCCATCATGTAGACTCTAAGGTTTGTACTATTTCGTGTTAGAGCTTTCCAATCCTCATCATCTGGCATTTTATCCAAGGTCTTGTTCTTAAGGGAAATATTGTGAACCAAAAGAGACAGTCTATGCAAAGGCACATGGTTGTTTGCCAACACTCTTGCCATTTCTGATGTAAAGTCACAAAAGTCCAGAGCAAGGGATCGTAAGTTAACAAAGCGCTCCAACTCCACAGCAGTTATGAGTGTGGTATTGGCAGGAGTGTGGTTGTCCAACAAACTAAGATGTTCTATGGTGTTGGCGATTGGATTAGATAATGAAGACAAGGAGGTTGGAGTTACTATCTCAAGCATAAATCCACAGGAAAGCCATTTTAATTGTCTACTGTTTCCCAGTATCTCTTCAAAAAGTTGCTGAATCCTGAAAAAAGAAAAAAAGAAAGTTAGGACATTAGGAATACAAGCAGCAGTCCCTCAGATAAGGCAAGCACAAACATTAAGTCTCTAGTGACTCACAAGAGCAGCACTTCTTGAAGGACAAGAATGTCATGAAAAGCATTACCATACCAGCATTGAAAGAAACAGAAGCAATTCTAGCTGGAACCTGCTCTGTGTATATAAATGTTTTTCCCCTAAAGAGTACAAAATCGATATTCTCCTCCTTTAAAGGAGCACTAAAATGTAATATTTATAGTTTGCTTTGAGGATTGATATGCGTTTTTAAATAGATTGTACATTCTGACAGAAGTGAGAAAAGTTTCAGATAAAATATGTATTTACTTTAGTGTCATATCCAAATTGCTCTTTGATAATAGAACCCAATGGAAGAGCAAGCCTCCATAGGATAACCTATCCATTCAAACAGGAGACTAGCAGTTTGGGATTGAATCAACCTTGACACAGACCACTAAAAGATTTTTTTTTTACTAAAATGAAATTATATTCCTGTCTTGCACACATAAAATATATGTAATAAAATATTTTTAACACGGGGTCAAGTTTACCAAACTACAGGGGTCATTTAACTGAATAAAGTGACAAAGAAAAAGGTCACAATATTGCAAAAAAATGAAAAAGTACAGAACAATATAATCTCAATTGGTTAATAATTTAATAAAAATAATTTCATCTTGAGTTGTGTATTTTAAGTATGCATACATGAAGAGGCCTTCTGCTCTCCTATCTCAAATGATTGTTTATGAGAAGTCATAAGAGCATGCCCAGTTGGTATAGATTGGAATAAGGACTAATGCTCAGCCTGGCTCATTTATCCAACCAGGCATGCTCGTGTGGCTCCTCAACCCCCTTGTGTAAGAATCACACGAGACAGGGTAGATCTTTCTAATGTAATTTATGCATAATACCAAACTCTCAAGGTGAGAGAGAGAGAGTGAGAGAGAGTGTGCGCTTTTGATTTCTGTAAAGTCTTGTATTAAGGACCTCAAAAATTCCCATTACAAAACAATGCTATGGGGTAAACCATGATTGATTATTGCTTCAATTCTAAACTAAACTGATGTCAGCCACTTGATAAAACAAAGCAGCGTAGCCCAAAATTAAAAAACAAAAAATACACACAAGTTCATTTAAACCATTGTTAATTATTATTATTATTATTATCTTTATTTATATCGCGCCAACATATTCTGTAGCGCTGTACAGGGGTTGAGTACATAGCAGAAAACAAATTAAACACCTTGTAAAGAATGGAGGGCCCTGTTTTTGAGCATAAAATCAAATGTACATAGAGCTTGTTTCCAAGGCCTGACACAAAATTGAAAACTCGCAAACTTACAATCTAAGGGTAGATTCAACCTATGCACTGAATTATGCAGAATATAAATAGTTTTAGAGAAGCAGACTAAGGTATCAGTGTCCTGTTTCATTATCTGCTGCACTGTTTACCTGTGGGAGCAGCCAAAATGCATTTGTTCCTGCAAGAAGCAAAAAAGGTGCACTTATGTTCTACTGAACTATGCAAAGGAGTACTGTGCTTGTGCAGAAGTAACCAGTGCAGCAGAGTGTGATACTCTACTAAAGTGTAGGAGAATGAAATAGGCAGACACTTTAAATATTATCAAACCTACAGATAAACAGCTGAACAATAGAGTAAAAATATTTTAAAAACTTTTTTTTTTTGGGCGGCCAAATATGGCATGAAGTAACCAAAAGCCAGCTGGACATACAAAAAGAGTCCGACAGCTCTGCTAGATTTCGGGATCTCAAGGAGTAGCTGCACACCTTCAGGTAGACAGCATGGGCAGCAGAATTTCCTCCAAAAAGCTATAAAAAGGTCTTTACAAAGACAGATCTCACACTTGTTCTAAAACAAAAAGAATCGCCATCTTGTGGCAATTTAACTAACTACACACACCCTTTAGAGCCAGTATGACTATGACCATGCCCAAACCCCACCAAAAACAGTTTTGCCCACTTACAGGAAACCTACACCACAGGGTAGACAGCGTCTGTCTTTACTTGCTTAAAACGCCCTATTTTTACAATTGAATTCATGAAAAAAGAATTAAAGTCAATGAAAAAGTTATATTGCATAGATTAAGAAGGGGTAAGGAGGTCATTGTTCTAAGAAAAACCATAAGAGGAAGACAATTATGTGAATGTGGAAGGTCATCTGGAGGAGAAAATAAAATGCAGTGGAGGGAGGAGAGAACAGAGAGATCAGGAGGCTTAGAGATTTTTGGATCAGATTGAAATGAACACACACACACCTAGAAGCAGTCTGCTTGCATTAACAGATGCAGCTATTGCTCTCCAGAAGTAAAAACTGTAAAATACCCCCCCCCCCCCCCCACATCCCTACAGATTCTACAAAAAGTGTCATGGATGACTCCAGGATCCAGCACAGGCATCACATTTTTCCTAACAGAAAGCAGAGAGTCTAAGAGTATAACCAAGCATGGGAGAAAACTCATAAAGCCAGTTTTAAACATATTTTCTTCATTCTACAGTGGTCTTTAAAAAAATGCAAAACTAGCTAAGCAAAAAAATACAGGACTCAGAAGGACCAAAGTAACACAAGGAGCCAATTATAAATTGGATTATGAAACTTCCTAAATGATTTATAATCTTAATCATCAGTTATAAAATTCACATTCAGAGTGATGCAGAAATTCAAAACAAGTAAACAAGGAACTAGTTACTAGCCCCAGTTGTAAGACTATATAATTAAGGGTTCACACAGGCATCACTGGAATTTGTTACTTGAGGATAATCAAAATAAGGAAAGAACATTGCTCTACAGTTTAGTTTGAGTGGCTTGTTGCCTTAGTTTTGCTTTTCTGATGAGATTTAAGAAATAGGCCTAAAAAAACCTAACTGATGAAAGTCGTAAATATTTTTCTGATCTAAAACTGTATGTAAATATATCTATGTATGTGTATATACACCTATATACATATAAAAGTAGGGTAGCTGTAAATGTTGAGATGCACCGGTCTTTTTATTAACTCAGAAGCAATACTGATTAAGGTTTAGATTAATTACTAGAACATAAAGCGCAGAGATTGGGAGTAAAAAGAAACCCTTGTGGGACAAAAGGTGGGCATCATAAAGTATGCGACCAGTCACGTACTTATGAGGACGGTTTTCTGTACCCCATGTTGCTTCTGTCACCAACTAAAATGTTTCTCCTATAGAAATGGTATCACTATATACTGCAATACCCTGATACACAAACACACACTTCAGGATCATTAGTATGTTAAAACTACCAGTACTCTCAGATTAAAGGGAGGCACTGTTTAAACATTTACAGTGCCTTCTCTAATGGTAGAGGAAAAACAACAAACAAAAAGGAAAAATACATTGTGGAGAGAAGACATATAGAACTAGAAACAAAGGAAGTCAGAGGTACTGAGGAGAAGCAATTCTGTGGCGTTACACATATTTTCACTGTATACTACACTTATGCAGAGATGTTATGGCTGCTACTTTGAAAAGGTCAGCGCTCAAAATCTCCAGGACAGGGCAGCAACTTTAGGGTTCACTGAATATTTCTGCTGGTTTAAAAATATATAATTAAAAAGGCATAGCTAAGTGTCCTGGATTATTAGTGCATCTGAGGATAATAGTGTGTGGAAACATTTCTTTGCATGAAAAAAAATGCCAAAAGAAACGTTTAAATACTTAATTTCGGACATTTGAAAAATAGGGTCAATACCCCCCCAAACCCAGGCTAAATTAGAATTAAATTTCATTAGTTTTGGCCAATAAGGTTAGCCAAAACATTTGATTTAAACTATGGATTCCTGTTGTGCTGCAAAGCAGTCTGGGATATGTAGTGTGGCACTATTAGGTGCTATGGCAGCAGTACAGACAGGAAGAAGCAGGGAGGCATATCCCAGCAGTGACTTGGGGGGGGGCTAACATCAGTGCTCTCCTATTGGCTGAGAAAGAAACAGCAGGTGAATAATGGGTTAAAATTGATCCCCAAATGCAGCATGCCGATTGGGTGGACACTCCTGGGGCTGTCAACAAAACCATTAGATGGATTTTTAGATATTAATAAAAAAAAAATGTTTTAGGAGATGTGATGCATACATATAGGGTGCAGAAATGTATTTATCCATGAAACTTGGATATGCCTTTAAGGAACATGCGTTCCAGTAGCATTGAGAATTGGGAAGAATCAAACCTATTTTAGAGCTGTATCCTTTTATCATTTCTGGGGAATACAAAAAAATTAAATGGAGAAAAAGGTTTTTCTTTCACATGCAAAAGCAAATACAAAGCTAATACACCATTCTATAGAAATAATTTAACCATGCAATACATTTTTGTGCTGAAAACAAGTTCTAAATAAGTTTTAGTCCCCATCTTGTCATTTTATGATCAAACTGCATTACTTACTGTGTAATCTTCTTGCCACCTGGGTCTACCTTATTCAGGTATGCATTAGTGATGGTGCCATTTTGTTGCAAAATACTGATGTCGCCAAAAAGGCTTAGCTTCTGAAGGTTCCTATGAAACAGAAAATTCAAAAGTTAAAGGTCTACGCTTTGAAGAGAAAAAAAAAAGGTACAATTATTAAGTTTATAACAGACTGAATTTTATGTCAAGGTCTGCATTCATTTTGTATATATATATATATAAAAAAAAAAAAATATCGCATAAACGCCTACTGCTTTACGGACCAATACATAAAACTGTAGGTTTACCTCCTCGTTTCAGTATAGCTATTACAAGAATGTCCCCTTCCAGGGCAATTGGACACCTTTTTAATCTGTGACAGATAAAACCATGAATCTGAGGTCTGTTAGGAAATGCCAAGGTATGTAGATAACGGGAATGATAAATGGAAATAGGTACAGATGGTTGGTTAGTGGAATAAAAGAATGTGAATAGGGGTTGAAATGTCCACTGCAAATTAGCAAAAATGTTACAAACTTTTAAATGAGCAACAAAACTAACATTAGCAATGATATAAGTCAGAGGTTGATAAATTATCTGAAATTTAGAAGACAGCCAAATTAGTTAGGAGCCAGTAAGATTTCTTTAGGAGCCACTACTGTACCCAGATTATATATTATCTACACACACACACACCTATGTATAAGTGAAGTCAGGAGCCAGCAATAAACTTCTAGGAGCTGTGGCTTGCTGATGAGTCAAGCCCTGATGTTAGTCGGGTACATAAAATCTCTTTAAAAAGAAAAAGAATTTCAGCAGATTCTGCTAGTGCCCGGAAGCAGCCATGGGTCATATTTCATATTCGAGGCACGAGGGGGCAGTCTAAAAGCAGGGTGCCAAGTATACTTGAAGTTTTATTTCAATGAGACTGTTTGGTTCAGATATTTCAGCAAAGTACACCTTCCACAAAATGATTTCACTATTGCCCCCTCGAACCCACTATATAAAAAAAAAAAAAAGTAAGAACACTCCCTCAGTTTCCAAGACAGCAGGAACAGTGGAAGACAGACATGGCACTCTCCAAACACAAGCAATGTCTACTAAAACATAAGATGTTGCCTTAAAAAAAAAAAAAAAATAATTTTATGCAGACAGCTTACACAGCTGTTAATATTGCTAAATGGATACAAACTTGGATACAGGAGTCCTTTAAGAGAGTCAGCAGACTCCTAAGAGAGAATAAATCTGTGGGTTTTGTTTAATATGTTTAAAGGACCATTACACGGGTCATACAATATGGGTTTTAAAATGTATATTTAATTTTAACATTTAGCTTCAAGCCAATGTTCTTTTCTCCACTTCCCTTTCTAGTTGTCATAGGGGGCAAATATGATCTTCTATGAAGGAGGTTTTTTTTTTCTATGCAGGTTTTCTTGGCTAGCCACTATAGGGAAAGAGGCAGGTAACAATGGTTTCAGTAGAAGATGTCAACGCCTTATCAGGACAGTCCCCTTCCCCTGGCAGTCTCCCACTACCTTATGAACTATCATTGGCAGATAAGATTAGCCCCCTCCCCCTCCTTTCACCCGGACAGAGGAATTATGCCCCACTTCAAATATTACAATTGGCAGAAGTGTATTGTCATACAAGTATGCGCCTTGATAACACGCCCCCCCCCCCCCCCAGTCATCTCAACCTGCTATTTGAGAGAGGACCCCACCACATATCATCCTCCTATTTCACATGTATGCTCCCCCTCCACTCCATTAACAGATTATCCTCCCTTCACGCTAAAGTATTCCAGATAAAAAAAAAAATACATCACACTAACCATTCAAGTATTGCAGAAGCAAGGAGAATACAGAACTAAACCTAACTAAAATGGATATGTATAAACAAAGCAAAAAATCCAACCTCAGCACAATTAAGATTAGCACTGGGAGTAAAAAAGATCACGCACAACAGAAAAGTGTTGAGATGTTAAAAATGTAATAAAAAAAAAAAAAAGAGCTATTTATTAAACATATATGACTTTTAGTACTATTTTGTTAACTGGGCATGTTACTATCCTCCCCATGTGTAATCTTAAAGGTATACAGAAGTTTCCTTTGTTTCAAAAGTTTCCTAAAAAAAACAGCCACACATTAGTAAAAAAATATGTATTATATTGAAAAGTTAAATGTACTTCCATATTTATATGCTGGATACCGATATGTGAATTTGCACACCCCTACGAAGCTTACATAAAGTGTACCTGGCTGCTAGGTAAAGGTTGTGACCTCCAAAAGGAAGTGCTGCCAGTCACAAGGTTGGTGGGGTCACAGCCGACATTTTCAACAAGGAGACCGGGACAGAAGAAGAAAAACAACCCCAACAACAACCCCAACACCAGCAGCAATAGTGATGCAGGGAACAGACAGCAGCTGTGCTGCACAGATAGACTCTTATATGAAAATACACAGTACTTTCTAACACGTGCCAGACTACATATACCAGGCTGCTTTGCAGCACAGACAGCAACCCCAGATGGTGATACAAGTGATTCAGCCTTGGCTTCCTCCTGATTGGTCAAAAATGTTTTTGAATTGTATGCCAATTTAGCCTGGGTTTGGAGAGGGTGATAACTCTCATTTTCAAGGTGTTTAACTATTTTGGTATTTTTTCCATGCAAAAAAAAAAAGTGTATGTATGTATGTATGTATGTATGTATGTATGTATGTATGTATGTATGTATGTATGTATGTATGTATGTATATATATATATATATATATATATATATATATATATATATATATATATATATATATATATATATAGTGTGTTCTCATGCACTACTGATTTTCCTCTATCAGATGCATTCATAATCCAGAAAACTTAAATTTGCCTTTAATGGTTATTAATAAGGACCTTACCTCAGTGGTGGGTCGTTCAAACGGATTTACATCTAAATGATTAAACTCTGTAAACATTCTAAATGTGTTAAAATTGATAATCACAACCAGTTGCAGTTATGCATATTGTTATTGGTACTTTTCATTTCTTAAGAGAACAGCCAATCCAATAGAGTAGCCTACCACACAAATGTTTTTCTGCCTAGGACAACAAGGCCCATGGCAGCATGCTACCTGAAGTTACAGATGCAATGATATGCAGTAATTGTTAGTAGCAGCTACCTTGCAGTCCCAGTCTCAATTATTTAGCATCTTGCAGCCAGAAAGCCATGAGATAAGTTCCATATTGAGTGACTTTAGCCTGCCTCCTCCAGCCATGGAAGTGGAGGAGGAAGATGGGGAGTGATGGGTGAGCCGAGCTACAGGGGCTAAGACAAAAACAATGGCACTTTGCTTGCAATGAGCGCACACTGCAGCCCTCGCAAGAGTGCACTTTCAGGGTTCCTCTATCCCCTCAGATGTCTATTGCCTGAGCACACTCCACCGATGGAGGATGGAAAGAGTTTGAAGGCGCTCATAGCGATATATATGCGACGAAGGACGTAGCACTTTGCCGCTGAACGCAAGGCACGCAACACTTAGGAGAAAAAAAATTACTAATTTAACGGCCGATATTTTATCAAGCACGCAACTCGAAACACTGCCAAAAATAGAAAAATAAAATAAATTAAAAACCACACACAGCTCAGGGGGACACCCAGGAAGCCTATGAGTGAGGTTGAAAGCTAATCTGAGTCTTAATTGCAGATTTTCAGAGATCGCAAACACTTATACTAACAACGCCAGGCACGCAGGAGTTTGAAAATACAAGCAATGTCGCTCATGAAAACTGCAAACCTTGCTTAATAAAAGCAACATCAAAATAAAAAGCATCGACACTCTGCGAGAGGCACATAAGACTTAAGCATAGAAAAAAAAAAAAAAGACGGGGAGGGAGAGGGGGAAAACACAGGGGTCAGACAGTGGGGGGAGGCCGAAGGCACTCAACGCGAGGCACCAAAGTGGTGGGTAGCACAATGTCTGAAATGAGCGCTCATTGCAGGGCTCGGGATGAGTGCCAAAAGTGTTCATCGCAAGCCCCGGAAAGTAGAGAGGGGGAGGCTCGCAATGAACGCTGAAGATGCTCATCGCGACGCCCGCTATTTACAGGGGGAAGAGCCTTGCTTGTGCAGCAAACAGCATTGACAGCCTTCAAATTTTATTGCTGTCATTTTTTGATGAGCAAGTCGCTAGTTAGAATGACTAACTTAGAAGAGCAACACCTCTATTTATCATCAAGTCAGACGTGAATGATTTCAGAGACAAGAGAGTGGTGGTGTGTGACACTCTGGGCAAAAGAAAACAAGGGAAATAGGGAAATGTCAGTTGGCGAGTTAATCTGCTGATGGGATGAGGCCCAGTGACAATGTGTTTGTCCAATAAAAATAAAATATCACTTTATAATTTCTCATCTAGATTACTGGATATTCACAGCTACCACACGCAAATATAGATAGAGACACAACAGTATTTTTGCTGGCTCCACAACTTTGGAGCAGGCTCCTAGGTGTGCCATGTTCTGATATGCATATCACATAAATACAACATATGCATATATAACAGACATTTCTATACATGAATAGGTTTGCTGATAATCTTTATATATATCATAAAGAATATCAGTAATACATTAATAGGCGCACAATGCTCCATACACATATATATTCTGCAGAACTGGCGCTCGAGGCGTGTATCTTTCCTTTAGTCCTGAGAAACAACAAGAGGGGGAAGCCGGGCAAAGGGTGACACGGGATCCAGGGGGAAGCCGGGCAAAGGGTGACACGGGATCCAGGGGGAAGCCGGGCAAAGGGTGACACGGGATCCAGGGGGAAGCCGGGCAAAGGGTGACACGGGATCCAGGGGGAAGCCGGGCAAAGGGTGACACGGGATCCAGGAGGAAGCCGGGCAAAGGGTGACACGGGATCCAGGAGGAAGCCGGGCAAAGGGTGACACGGGATCCAGGAGGAAGCCGGGCAAAGGGTGACACGGGATCCAGGAGGAAGCCGGGCAAAGGGTGACACGGGATCCAGGAGGAAGCCGGGCAAAGGGTGACACGGGATCCAGGAGGAAGCCGGGCAAAGGGTGACACGGGATCCAGGAGGAAGCCGGGCAAAGGGTGACACGGGATCCAGGAGGAAGCCGGGCAAAGGGTGACACGGGATCCAGGAGGAAGCTGGTGCTCTACACTCACAACTGGGATATAGATAGATTAGCTCTACCCCTTAGAGCGCTGATTCGCTATAACGCTCTTTTCCCCGGTTAGTGCTAAACATTGTACCAGCACATTTTCTTAAGTCCAAATCCCATTTAGACCTTTAAATCCCCACTCAGCGCTGAGCAATGGTGATAAAATGCAACGTTTGATGGTATTGTCAAATAGCAGGAAAGTATGTGGAGAGCTAATGGCGTGTGTGTGTGTGTGTATATATATATATATATATGATAGAGACTACAGTACTTCTGGCTCATATGTCCCCAGAGTATAATGGAGCTCTCCTATACCACGTTCCTGAGCCCTCTAGGCCCATACATGTATCTCTGCTTGGGGACACAAACTAGGGTGCTTAGAGTAAGTACACACAGGTCTGGATGGGCCTACTCCCTCACACCGGTAATAATCCCAGCGCTCCCCTCCAGGCCCCGCAGGCCTCTCACCTGTTGTTCCTGATGCTGCTCAGCACACACAGCACCAGCTCCAGGTAAGTCCTCAGCACATCCAGCCAGCGGGAGGAGGGCGGCGCGTCTCCCTCACACCCCGTGTCCCCCTCAGGCCCCGCGGCCTCGGCTGCCTCCGGAGGCCCATCAGTGGACGTGGCGCAGCAGCAGGACGAGTTGGGGGATGTGACTGCGGAGTCCACGGCCGTCGAGGAGCAGGAGGACGAGGACATAAAGGAGGAGCTGGACATGTAATTCTCCGCTGCGAACTCCACGCGAAGCTCCCGCACGAACCAGCCACATTTCTTCATGAGGAACTCGAGGCGGGGCCGCTCCGCCAGGGACACCCGCAGACTGAGCCGCAGCTCGGGCCATAGCGCCGGGTAGAATAAGCACTCCCGCCAGTGCGAGCAGGCAGCCGAGGCCCGCAGCCTGTCCTGGGCCGGAAGGAACGAGAAAATGTGCACTATGAGCTCGCTGGGGAGGGAAGAGGCTCCCACATCCCCGCACAGAGCCATGGGGACCGGGAGAAGCTGAATGTGACCGGCTGAGTGTGTCCACGAAAGGCCCGACCACTGAAAAACAACAACATCAAATGACAAGGGGCGGGGCGGATCTGTACTGTGGCAGCTGGGATGTACCAAAGCGGCGAGGGGGGCAAATATTTATACATCACTCAAATAACTGCAGGTTGACATATTTATGGCCTACAACTATATAGAACTCTTTAATAATTATAGCTACATCATACCTATTCAGAAAACAAAGACATGTAAGCTGATTGAGGTATTAAGGTATTCGCTTAACTAGGGCAATGGTATGTTCCAGAGAGGTGGGCGTGGTTATAGTTGGCGCTTCTGGTTACTCAGTTGTCACACTTGGTTGGGTGCAGGAGGTGGTGTGACGCACAGGATGGGTGTGTGTGTATTAGTCCCACAGCCATGTAAATATTACCTCAGTATTCTGTTGCCTTGTGCTGGTGTGAGGTGGCTGCTGTGTGAAGTAGGTTATGAGCAGCAGTGCCAGTGAGCAGCTTGTTATGTAACTGTTCAATGTGAGGCACCTAGTAAGGGCCTGGGGATAGATTGCTTACTACAGAAATCCAGTGACATTTATAGCATTCTCTCTTAAGGGCCACTGTAATGCCCTAATAATATGAGCTAGTTATTATAATTGTGTATGTATATTTAATACAATAAATATTTAATCATTTGTAATAGCAAAATATAAATGAATCACGCCCCAAAAAATAATTAAAAAAACGTAACATAGTAACCTGGGGTCGATAGGCCCTTATAATACAATATACTTGTTTTTAGTGGTTGGCAAAACTAAAAAAAAAAAAAAAAAACAAGCAAACACCCACAACTAAGAGTGACCCTGTGGACTCAAAAAGAGACCTCTTACCTGGAAGGCTGTCACCTAATGTGACATAACCCAAATCTTGTGTGTTTGCGTTGTTCAGTCGTGTCTGACTCTCCGTGACCTCAGGGACTGTAACACACCAGGAACATCTTTATGTCCATAGTCATGCTGATCCACTTGGTATTCATGGTAGATATAACATAGCAGTAGGACAACCAAAATATGTTATTGCCCGTTTCCTAGGACAGAGAACAAAATACCTGTTGTTGTAAGCAGCCAGGAAAATGCCTGCCATCATAGGCCCAGATGTTGAGACAATTCAGGTCTATGCGGAGCTTGCCCCTGTTTTGGGAGAACAAAAGTATTCCTCAGAGATATCTGTCCCTGGCCAAATTACCAATATACATATAGTGTGCACACCTTTGAGAAATAATACACCAACACAAAGTTCTGGTATAAAGCTTTCTCTCGCCTCTAGTTTATTACGTCAGTCGTCATTTATATAGTTTTTAATAATCAGATAAAAGTTACAACTAAGCAAAACATCAGGTTTTAATTAAGCACTTCATTTGTTCTAAGGTGTCCGCTTTTACGGGATCTTGGACAGGTATAGGGTGAGGAGTTTTAGGGAGTCTTCAGGTCTCATCCCACAAGGGATGAGTCTATCTTCCCATTGGTTCAGAAGTTGAGACAAAGGGAAGATGGCGCTCTCCTTCTAGTGTCCAAGGTGTGGTAGCTGTCGTCATCCTTGCTAGACCGGAAGTAGTGCCACCGGCATCTTGTATGCGGAAGTAGTGAATCCTCCATCTTAGAGTTCCCAATGATTCAGCATTTATTAATAAAACTTTGGTTATACGATAATACTGCAAAGATAAGATATATAAGTAGGTGCACGAATACAGTTATGCATTTTGTGCGTATCCCAATCCATAACACCCCCGCAACGTTACTCAAACGCAGACAGATGCGCCTGGCACTATTGATCCAAAACAGGAATAACATTAGGTACAGATGGGGGTTCCCGTTCAGCCTCACATTTCAAATGGGTACCAGCTTGCATACTGTACACAACTTTGAGGAATGCCTATTACTCATCTAATATTCTAATAGTGTAGCTAGGCTTGGATAGGGACCATAGGACTCAGATATAGCGTAGTTCAGCTCACAGAACACTCTCCTTAGAGCCGGTTAAAGTCTGCATCAGAAGATGGGATGTCTTACAACCATCATTCTGTCCATGTGGATCTGTGTCTAAATCTTGGTGAATAAAGGTGGGGGAAGCCTTGTTCACAGCATTCTGAAGGTAGTTGCGTATACAAGGAATAATACAACATAAGAGGAAGGCTAGCAAAATTATGACAATAAAGAAAGCCATCCCTATTTGCAACAACACTTTCTGCCAGCCATTCATCCAACCAAACCATGATTCCCAATAATCTATAGTGCCGGAATTTTTTTAAAATTCTTGACCAAAATTGGCCAATTTCTGAATTGCCAGTGTGATCTTGCCATTTGGACCTGTGTTATCAGGAATATACGTACAACATGTGCTAGTGCCAGGAAGCATTTTACAAACTCCACCCTTCTCTGCAAGGATCATGTCTAATGCCATACGATTCTGGAAGGCCATGTGTGATGTAGCCTCTAATTGTTCTGCAATGCCTTTTAAGGCATCCTTAGTGTAGTTAAATCGTTGCTGGTTATAGTAGATATAATTAATCCAGGCAACATTCTTGTTTACATCAATCATTGGTATCAGTGATTCAAATCCTGCTGCTATCTGGTTTCGGGCCTTAAATTGGTCGGGCACCCCCCTTGGGACTCCAATAGTATCAATATATACATGTGGGTCAAAACTTTCCCGAGGTTCAGATGATGAAGTTTGTCTTCTCTTTCTGGACCTTGCTTGGGAGACATTAGGTAGATTGTCATCATAATAAGTTGGGACAATGTGTAACGGCATTATGGCTTTAGCCAAGGTACATTCCCCACGCCATACTCCTGACAGTCTTACCCTGAGTTTCATATCCCCACATAACCAATATATGTCCCCTAAAGATTGGGTCTGATTGACTAGCAGTGTGGATGAGCCATCTCTATATGTGTGACAAAATTCACTTCTGCAAATTGAACCCATGAGAAACGTTTCTCCTGTAACACGTATAATTTCCGGGCTATATAGTTATGCCTTTCCCTGGATGGGGATTGTTAGTTATCACAGGGTACGTCTTTCTCCATTGTTCGCACTCATCTGTATAACTATGTTTTTTGAACAGACTCAAAAAACATTTCTCTTCCTGCAAAGGTATAGTAAGTGGAACCGTACCTAAGTGAGGTCTAGCATGGCCACATACATAACAGTTGGTCTTATTACTTTCTGGTACATTGTATTTCATCCATTCCAACCACACATTAAGATCTGAGAATCCAGTCTCAGTAGCTAACGTGTCCTCATATGTTGGGTCACCAGTAGCAGTCATTGTTCCAATGATCTGGGGCCCTGGCTTCAATGTCTGTAATGCCAGAGGTAAGTCTGGGTGCTCATACAGATCTGCTATCTTAAATTCGCCCGTAAATTTAGCACTTTGTCCTCTAACCCAAGCCCTCAGTATATATGTGTCAGCATCCATGGGACAAGGGTTTTGTATGGTCAGAGTCAATTGCATATTAGAACCAGATACCCCACTATTCAGACATCGGCCAGTCTTTATTAGAGTCATTCGGTCAAGGAGGGATCTACCCTGGTCCTCTTTCTTATCTGCAGCACTCTGAGGCTTATAATCCCAATGTGTCCCAGTGTTCCATCCCACCGCCTTCCATGTGTCACAGTGTCTTCCAACAGTTTCATCAGTAACACATATGTATAGATCTCTCTTATATATATTACATTGTTCGGGGATTGGAGGGCAGCAAACAATGTCACAGAAGTCAAAGGTGTATGTAGCAACATGTGTAGTATGTGAATTGTACCAAAATGTAATGCCATCCTCATGTTTTGTAATGGTTACATGTTGAGCCTTGCTCATGTACACTGCAAGGAACAGAATAAACCACTGGGCTGTACTCATTGTGTTGTTTCCTGGTCATCAGGGGGAGGAACCTTTTTGCAATGTGATGCGTGGACCCAAGTAGCTTTCCCTTCCAACTTAACTGATGTAGCTGTGATCAGTAGTACTTGGAATGGGCCTTCGTATCTGGGTTCCAAAGAGGTTTTCCTCACAAATTTCTTGACCAGAACCCAATCTCCAGGAAGTAGTTGATGAGTACCAGTGATTACTTCCGAATCTGGAATAGAAGAGAACACGTGTGCATGGATTTTAGTCAGTGTGGTGGACAGTGCAATCACATAGTCAACAAGTACATCAGATTTTAGTTGCAGCTGCTGAATAACGTAGCACCCTAGTCTAGGAGCAGACCCAAACAGGATTTCATGGGGGGACAGTGCATGTTTCCCTCTAGGGGTATACCTGACACTGAACAAGGCTATGGGGAGATTTTCAGGCCATGGCATACCAGTTTCTTGTGACATTTTTAACATCCTAGATTTCAAGGTACCATTCATACGTTCCACCTTCCCACTACTTTGAGGATAGTAAGGCGTATGAAAGGAGAGGGTCACTCCTAGGGCGTCCATATTTCCTTGGCCAATACTGCTGTAAAAGCTGGTCCCTGGTCACTCAATTACTTCAGGAACGCCATATCTGCAGATGACCTCTGTTAACAGGCGTTTCACGGTTGTCTTTGCTGTCATGTTTGCAACTGGGTAGGCTTCTGGCCATCCTGAGAACATGTCCACGATGACTAATGCATATTCATACCGACCACTCTTTGGCATCTGAATATGATCAATTTGTATCCTCTGGAATGGATACAATGGTTTTGCCAAATGTCTCTGTGGTGGTTTCTCAGTGCGGCCTACGTTGCACCTGGCACAAATACTGCATGATTTACAGTAAGTGTTTGTCAGAGTTGTGATGCCTGGGGCCATGTAATACTTGTCTATTAAGGTATTCATGAGAGTCTTTGACAGGTGTGCTGGTCCATGTGCCCATTGTACTTTTGCTGGGTACAAGCTTCTTGGCAAACACAGTCTCAGATTATCAACATATAGTCCATCTTTCAGGGCTGCTCCCTTTGCTTTCCATTTGTTCACTTCTTCTAGACCTGCCGTCTTCTGCAATTCTTTAAGCAATTTTAAGTCTGTTGGCAGAGTCTGCATTGTATAATGTTTAGGTCTCCATCCACCCCTCTCCTTTCCATTTCCTGTGATGTCTTTGCTGCTTGTTTAGCTGTCTGGTCTGCTAGATGATTTCCTCGTGCTTCATCTGAGTTTAGCTTCCCATGTGCCTTTACTTTCAGTATAGCCACTTCCTTTGGGAGTGTTAGAGCTTCTAACAGTTCACGGATGGCTTTATCATGCTTCACTGGAGTGCCTGCAGCTGTCATGAATCCTCTGGCTTTCCAAATTATCCAAAAGTCTTGAGTCACTCCTAGAGCATACCTTGAGTCTGTATAGATATTGGCTCGAATTCCTGCTGCAGCTTCACAATGCAATCAATTCTCCTTCTTGTGCTGACATGGAGGGAGGTAACGAGGAGGCTTGTATCACATCTTTCTCTGTGGTTACAGCATATCCTGTATGGTACTTCCCACATTCATCGGCATATCTCGAGCCATCTACATACAAGGTAATGTCTGGGTCTGTAAGAATAAGTTCTTTCACATTAGCCAGGTGTGAGGTTTCCATTTCCATCTGTTGGAGACAGTCATGAGGTGGATTTGTGAGGCCTGGGACTGCATATGGATCTCTAACTTGTATACTGGGAGTGCTGTTTTCTTGCCAGTCAAAAGTTTTCTTTCCTACTCCTTCCTCTTCCAATTCCTCTTCATCTGCAGATTCCCACCATCTTAATGCAGCTCCCAATGATTTCCATCCATTTGGTGCAAACTTTGATAATGCTACATGTGGAATTTCTGTATCCCAATGTTTGTAGAGCAATTCTGCTTCTTGTGGGAGTTCCACCGTAAATGCACCTGCTGCATTGTTGTACAATGTCTTTAGTTTTAAGGTGACCTGCTTCAATTTAGTGAAACTTGCTTCATATTGGAAATCTCGGCCTGGAGATTGTTTATTCCACACTGTGCAATATAAAGGGTCTTGTGTCTCATCTGTAAGCGTCTGGCTGTTTCCACATTCCAATAGACGTCTTTTTACATATAGATTGGTTATTTCTGATTCTGGATTCAAAATCAGGCTGTACCAAAAGTATCCATCTTCCTCATCTCCCCCCTCTGGAAATGGGAAGAGAGTGGCTGGATTGAGACCATAGCATCTCTGCAAGGTAACATTGTCTGGCAGAAGGAGGGAACATTGCAGACGGAGGTGTCTGGCTGTAGTCATGTGCTTAGGTTGAGTTTGCCGCAATGTCATTTGGTGCAAGAACTGTCAGAGGATAACCAAGGACTATGTCCCTTGTTTTGTCCAGTAAGGCATGTGCTGCCAATGCTGCTCTGAGGCAAGATGGTCCTCCCCTTGCCACGGCATCCAAGTGACATTAGAAATAGCCAATAGGGCGTTGTCTGTTTCCATGGGACTCCCATTGCATGGCCTTCTTTTTCTGATACAAACAGCTTGAATGGGAGATCATAGTTTGGTAATCCTAGTGCTGGTGCTGATGAGATAGCCTTCTTCAGGGCGTAGAAGTTACACAGGGCTATCTGTGTCATCTCATATGGCTCAGTCTTCAATACGTCATACAAGGGTTGCATTAGAAGGGATGCTTCTGGGATCCACGCTCTTCAGTAAGATATAAGACCTAGGAAAGCATGCAGGGGTCTGTGTCCTTCTGGGACTGACATGTCTTCTATTGCTTGCACACGGGTGCGTGTAAGATGACGCACACCTTTTGAAAGACAGTGTCCTAAGTATATGACAGTCTCTTTACACCATTGCAGCTTTTCTCTGGATACTTTACATCCTTGTTCTGCCAAGTGTCTCAGCAAGCTTTCCGATGTTCTTGTGGCTATAGGAAGATCTTCAGCACACAACAAGAGATCATCAACATACTGCAGCAATACAATGTCAGGATTCGCTTGTTGCCAAGAGTCAAGGATATGGCTCATAGCCTTGGCAAACTGGCTGGGCGAATTTTGTGCTCCTTGGGGCATTACAGTCCATTTGTATTGATTATGATCATGCGTGAAAGCAAACAGATACTGGCAAGAAGGATCAAGGGGAATACTGAAGAAAGCATTTGCTAAATCCACCACGGTAAAGTATGCAGCTGCTGGAGGTATTCCAGAAAGGAGAGTGTTCGGATTAGGCACTATAGGAGTGTCTAATATGGTTGCTTCATTGACTGCTCGCAAATCTTGCACCATACGATATTTTATTGGCTCTCCCTTTTTGGATTTCTTCTTTACTGGGAAGAGGGGCGTGTTACATGGTGACGTACACAGGACCAACGCCCCTTGCTGCACTAATCTCTATCTGCTGAGAGATTGCATCTATTTGTGCTGGCTTCAGAGGATACTGTGGCTTCCGTGGTAACTCTGCTCTGGGTTTACATTTTACTATGACTGGTGGCACCTTCAGATGTCCAATATCTTCTGGTCCTTGCGACCAGAGTGTTGCTGGAATCTTGTCCAAGATATCAGCTGGCCCTAAATCACGGCTGCTATTGGCATCTATAAATAGTAATATGGGCAGTGAGCAGAGTGCTGACGTGTCAGTGACTTGTAGAGGTGAAGACACCTGTACAGTTCCGTCCGGGGTGAACGAGATGGATGCTTGCAGTCGGGAAAGCACACCTGCACCTAACAAGTTTATAGGGCATGTAGAAGATACTACAAATCTCACAAGCAGGTCTGGGAACGGGCCTATTTGCATAGGTTGAGTTAAATGGTTGGAGGTGGGGACACCATCTACTCCTATACAGGCGACATCAATGTTGGACAGGTAAGATGTATCGGGCAGATCTTGCTTTCTTAGGACGCTTCTGGCTGCACCTGTGTCTACTAGGAAGGTTGTGGGAGTTCCCTCTATTGGTAGTGTCACAATAGCTTGAGGTCCCACTCCGCCATCCCCTGAAGAAACTGCCAGAACAGGGGACACTGACACAGGCTCTATGCTGTGGCTTGAACCACAGGCGCTCCATTCGTATCACCTCCCTGCTGTTTAGGTCTCAGTTTCCTGGGTGCCCTGCAATTCTTGCTAAGGTGTCCCGGTTTCCCACAATTAAAACACTGTCTTGTTTCTTTCCGTGGTGACTCTTCAGAGTTCACCATAAGCATAGCAGTCTTTTTAGACGCTGATGATGTAGGTTGTTTAGCCGCTGCTGTCTCCAGTCCTTTAGCAACTAGCAGTAAGGTAACACTCTATATTCTGGTCTGGATGTCAACAGGCCCTTCTGAAGTGTCTCCTTTAATCCCAGCACGAAAGCTGTACTTAACATCTGCTTGTGTGTTTTGTTATGTGGGCTGAAGCCAAGATCTGTGAATACCTGTGTGAGTCGTGCATGAAACTTTTCTACTGATTCGTCCTTCTCCTGTTTGATATCTTGTAAGTTAATTGCTTGACCTGCCAATTTATCCTTCGCCCAATATCTTAACAGGTCACAGAACAGTACACCCGATGAAAAGTCATCCTTTGGGCGATTTGTGTCATACGGATCTATTGCATTCCGCATAATAGGCCAGTATGAATCTCTTGCCCTAATTTCACACAGGCTAACAAGGTCTTTCCAAGCTGCAGAGTAAGTTTTTTGGATCTGTGCCATCTTCCTATAGAAAGGCATAGGTTGTTTTTCGGGTTCGGGCAATGTGTTTATAAGGGAGGTGGCTTGGGTTGGGGTAAATGCAACGTACATTAGACTTTCCCTGTTCTTGTCCCTCCTCTTAGATTTCGCTTTTGGGTTTGTTCTTCTATCTTTCCATTCCTCTGCCCCCTCTCCTCCCCTTATATCGTCATCTTCCTCTTCTGAACTATCCTGTTGATGATGAGATGTCGGCGGAGCTTGCACATCCAACGGTGCTCTAAGATCGGGGAGGGGAACTAACAGCGGGCTTACGACAGAGCTGTGCACACTGTGTACACTATGGGGCATAGCACCTCCTGTCGAATCTTCTACAACACTTAGTGCCGCCACAGATGGAAACATCCGGTACGGGGAATACATGGTCCCATTTGCAGTCAATATTGGATACAGAGGAGTGAGATGTGCCATCGGGGCGGTAGGTGTGATGGGCGGACCCCCTTGGATGGGTGGTGTAACGGGTGACATAATTTCATGATGGGTAGTGTTCGGGGGTGAGCGTAGCTCCTACTTCGTATGTGTGTGGGCGCCATTTTGGGTCTGTGGCTGGACGGGATGTCTTTGTTCGGCAGAGGGTAGTGGTTGTGGTGTGTTAAGGTTACAGGGTGCTTGTAGTGTGGAGGGCACAATGGTCGAAGACGGGGAGCTGGCTGCTTCACATGGAGCATGATACAAATACATTTTCTGTCCCTTCATTTCAACCTCTTTCTCTGTCCAACCCTCCTGTGCAATCGCTTTAGCTACCTTGTACCATGCTTCTGCACTCGGCAACAAACCACAATCTTGTAGCTGCCCTTTGTTGTCTCTCAACATTCTACGCCACTCTTCTGCCCTCAAATGTCCTCCAACAACACCAGTAATCCCACACACTTTAAACATCTTCTTGCACCGGCTTACCACAGCTTCACCTCCCCTCTTCTTAACTATATCCCTGGCCAACATGCCATCACTCAGTTTAGCTTGATTCTGCCCCATATCCCTATGTTAAGCAAATACGTATTTAACAATAAGGGCTCAATGAGGTAGTAACGGAGACAGAGAGAGAGAGAGATCAGCTGTTTGAAAGAGAAAGTCTGATTTTTTCTACTGCTACGAAGGGTTACTCCGTATGTCTTCTCTAAACTCAGACCGTTGTTACCGCCCTCCGGGGACTATACCTTTTGCAGTGCGTAACCACTCACTTCTGGCAAGGGATAGTAAGGAGAACAGTGGATAGAGACATGTGAATCAACAAGACATAATCGCATCACATTTCATATCATCATGCATTAATAACCAGCACTGACATAGCATTATAATCATCAAACCATTTCTGCAGAAAAACTTCAGATTCAGAGATACTGTCAATCCGGGGTCTCGCACCACTGCGGGCTCACGAATCGACACCCTCAGGGCTTATTGTGCTTTACAACACTATCAATCTGCCACTGAAGTCCGTGTCCCACATACACGTTTAAACACCCTAGTGTATGATAGACGTCTCTCGGGGTTATCACGCTACTAAGGCACGACCATCATGACCCCCGAGAGATATTCATCTATCCAGCATGCATAGACCCTCCCCGGGAAAGTATGCAAAGCAATCCCGATCCCCGGGCTACGTATATGCATGCCCGTATGTGCAACTTCTCTGGGTTACGTGTGACTCTCGGCACAACTCATCCGTCCCCACAGCCTGTTGCACACACACGTGTATGCCCCCGAATCACAATATCTAAGAGATCACAATCGCTCAACCACGCTATCAACAGTCATACACAGGCGACAGATATCACTATCTCTTGTACAGGATTCACAATGGACTTGAGGCAAGCTAGTACCTGTACTTTTGTAACCTCCCCTACAGCGGAACTGGACAACGGGCAGAGTCCCAGGAACAGGTCTACGCGAATAAGGTACTAATCATGTCCTTACCGTGTACCGGAGGTGATCAGGCTCCGCCTGTTCCCGTGAAGTCCGTCCGAACTCCTTTCGTCTGCTGCGGTTTGGTTAAACCTCAAGTCCCTGTTCGGGCGCCATTTTGTTTTGGGAGAACAAAAGTATTCCTCAGAGATATCTGTCCCTGGCAAAATTACCAATATACATATAGTGTGCACACCTTTGAGAAATAATACACCAACACAAAGTTCTGGTTTAAAGCTTTCTCTCGCCTCTAATAATCCGATAAAAGTTACAACTAAGCAAAACATCAGGTTTTAATTAAGCACTTCATTGGTTCTAAGGTGTCCGCTTTTACGGGATCTTGGACAGGTATTGGGTGAGGAGTTTTAGGGAGTCTTCAGGTCTCATCCCACAAGGGATGAGTCTATCTTCCCATTGGTTCAGAAGTTGAGACAAAGGGAAGATGGCGCTCTCCTTCTAGTGTCCAAGGTGTGGTAGCTGTCGTCATCCTTGCTAGACCGGAAGTAGTGCCACTGGCATCTTGTATGCGGAAGTAGTGAATCCTCCATCTTAGAGTTCCCAATGATTCAGCATTTATTAATAAAACTTTGGTTATACGATAATACTGCAAAGATAAGATATATAAGTAGGTGCAAGAATACAGTTATGCATTTTGTACGTATCCCAATCCATAACACCCCCGCAACGTTACTCAAACACAGACAGATGCGCCTGGCACTATTGATCCAAAACAGGAATAACATTAGGTACAGATGGGGGTTCCCGTTCAGCCTCACATTTCAAATGGGTACCAGCTTGCATACTGTACACAACTTTGAGGAATGCCGACTATTACTCATCTGCTTGAATTTGATTACAAGGGGGAATTACAAGGATATCCAGAACCACACCCCCGCTCACAGTTGTCCAAACAATGGACGGAAGTTACCAGGGGCAAACGTCGCCCACAAAATCAAGTGGGTGGAGAAGACATCTCAAATTCAATGGAACCCAGCCCTTCCACCTCACAAGGAATCTAAGGGCACGCACTCAGGACTAGTACATTTTTATTCCTGGGACCTCAGGGGGCATTATGCACTAGCAATCTGGATGGATGGACTTCCGTTCATGTTCTTACCAGCAAAAGACTGATCCCCTGGACTGGGAAAACATTAGCCGTATTGAGGGTTTGAATCTCCGAACAATACGAAACCATGTAAAGACAGCTCAGACTAGATGTTAAAGGGACATGTCCCTACAAAGACTTTGTGAGCCATACATTTTGGGCACAGTTAACCTAGGCTTTTAGACTGTTACATGGCCGTGGTTATATGGGGAGCTAGGTTAGAACACAGGAATACTAGTGTCTCAGACAGGAAACTGTAGAAGGTCTGTAAGGACAGAAGGCTACATAGCCAAAGATGTGTGAGGAAAGGACGGTCTATTTTTTAATTAATAATTACATCGGCTCACCTAGATAAGTTAGACAGGCCAAAATGTTCAGTGTTGAAAGTCAAATTGTGTTACTCTTACTACCAGGTTAGTAAGGGCTGATATATCTTTATACTCCTTCTAAGGAGGGCTTAAGATGGACTAAAGGGGTTCCATGCTGCCCTGTGGCACTATGGTGCCCAAAGTAATTCATGGAGGAGATATTCAGATGTATGTTCTTACAATTGTTATTTTATACGTTACTCCCTCTCTTTTCCCTTTATATGCAAGCGACTCTAACACACCAGAAAGATCGACCTGATTGCCGGGGTCCTGGGTCCTGGGTCCTCTCCCCATCAATGTCAGCTAATCCTGGGTAAGTCACAGGGCTTCTTAGAGCAAACAGATGTGAATATTTTTATACAGTGCCTTGCAAAAGTATTTACCCCCTTGGCAATTTTCGTGTTTTGTTGCCTAAGAACCTGGAATTAACATGGATTGTTTGATGATTTGCATAATTTAATTTACAGAATATCCCCACAACTTTGAAGAATTTTTTTTTTATTATTGTGAAGCAAGCAAGAAATAGGACAAAATAACAGAAAAAGTCAATGTGCATAACTATTCACCCCCCTAAAGTCAATACTTTGTAGAGCCATATTTTGCGGCAATCACAGCTCCAAGTCGCTTTGGATAAGTCTCTATGCCACATCTTACCAATGGGATTTTTGCCCATTCCTCCTTGCAAAACTGCTCCAACTCCTTCAAGTTGGATGGTTTGTGTTTGTGAACAGCAATCTTTAAGTCTGACCACAGATTTTCTATTGGATTGAGGTCTGGCCGGTGACTAGGCCATTCCAACACATTTACATGTTTTAACTTAAACCACTCAAGTGTTGCTTTAGCAGTGTGCGTGTGGTCATTGTCCCGCTGGAAGGTGAACCTCCATTCTAGCCTCAAATCACGCACAGAGTGGTACAGGTTTTGCTCAAGAATAGCACTGTATTTAGCACCATGCATCTTTCCCTCAACTCTGACCAGTTTCCCAGTCCCGGCTGCTGAAAAACATCCCCACAGCATGATGCTGCCACCACTATGTTTCACTGTGGGGATGGTGTTCAAAGATTTGGATTTTTCTTTATAACCTAACCCTGAATTGTACTTCTCAACAACATTGTCCCTAACACTACTGTGTTCTGACCCATCACTTAAAATTCAGATTAACAAAACATTGAACTTAAGTCTGTAATGTAACAAAATAGGTAAAAAGTCAATGGGGTGAATACATTTGCATGGCACTGTAGCTATGATGACTGATCAAAATTTCACTTTTATTACCCATAATGTTAGACGATTTAATACACAATTTAAAAGGCGTAAGGCTTTTATTTAATATAAACAGTTGCAACACTCAGTAATATTTATGCAAGAGCCACATTTTGTGCATCACTATCTTCATAAACACTATCTTGTATATCTTGCAACTAGTCAATCCACAAAGCAAGCGGGGGCTGCAATTCTACTTCATAAAGACTTCCCTTTTATGATAGAACATAGCAAAATAGATCAGGAAGGCAATTCTATCATTCTCACTGGGTCTCTCTTGGAATATAAATTATCTCTGAAAACTTTATATGCGCCTACCATAAGGCCCCACAAGACTTTGATTTCATTCCCTAAATATATTAAATCCCCAAACCTTGGGCACATAATCTTGGGAGGTGACTTAAATTTGTTGTTACACCCCAGCCTGGATAAGTCAGGGCAGCTCAGGGACAGTCGGTTTTCTCACAAACTAAAACATATTAATTTGCTCTTGAAGGAGTTGCACCTAGTGGATGCCTTGGGGCTCCTACACACATCGCATAGGGAATACAATTTTTACTCCCCGGTACACAAGACCTACTCCCGGATCGATTCCTTTTTAATTGACTCCACCTTTACGGATCATATCTCTTGGGCTGAAATTGATCCGTCGTCCTGGTCAGACCATTCGGTAGTCAGTATAGACCCCCCCCCCACCCCCATGGCATTTAAATGAGATGCTCTTGTCTATACCTGAGGTAAGGAAGCAGATAGCTCAAGGCAGATATTTTTTTTTCTCAACCAATAGAACTCTGGACTACGAGGAAGTTTGGACTTGGGTAGCTCATAAGGTGTATATTAGAGGGTTGTGTATTAATTTAGCCTCAATTCACAAGAGGAAGCAGAGACATGGGGTGATGTCCTTGCAAAACACACTAGATGATCTAGAGAGGAAAAATCAACAGAAACCCCCAACGGCCATGCTTAGCTAAATTAAGATTAGAACTTGATCTGGCTTTATCTGACCTCAGAAAAAGCGATGAGGTGGACCCAACATAAGTTTTATACAAAAGCTAATAAATTAGATACATTTCTAGCCAGAAAGCTAAGGAAAAAGGACACCCAATCAAAAGTTTTCCAGATCAAGGATAAGAAAGGGCAATTTACGACTAGTCCCCTTTGAGATTCAAAAGAGATTTAGGGACTTTTTTTCAATCTGTATACACCTCCAAGACCCCATCAAGGCATCATCAAATTTCTTTTTTTGTGCAGAGATTACCATGGAGGAGGTGAAAGAGACCATACAGACCTTAAAAATGGGTAAAGCACCAGGACCAGATGGTTTCACAAATGTACATTATACAAAGTTCATGGATCTATTGTCTCCCCATTTGGCAAAACTTTACAATAGAATTCTTGGGGGATTCCCGGTCCCGCCAGAGTTCAATCAGGTGGGTATACTTTTCTTTCCAAAGGAGGGCCGGGACCAGTTGAAATTAAAAAAAATATATATAGGTCTATTTCATTGCTAAAGGGGTACATAAAGATCCTGGCGAAACTTATGGCAAATAGGGTTGCACGTTTTCTATCTATTCTTATGCACAAGGACCAAGTGAGATTTATACCACATAGGCAAGCGAGAGATAATGTACGCAGAGTGATGAATGTAGTCCATAGGGCCAACCTGCTCAAAATTCCTACTTGTCTGCTAGCCTTAGATATCAAAAAGGCATTTGATTCTGTGGAGTGTTGATACCTATGGGCAGTCCTAGGGAAGTTTGGTTTTCCTGAGCAATTTATCAACTTGATTAACTCTTACTACAACTCCCCAAGAGCCCGGCTGATACTACCAGTATTTACAGTCATACAAAGGGGACCAGACAGGGCTGTCCGCTCTCTCCCCTTTTGTTTGCTCTAGCAATAGAGCCTCTGGTGCAATAGATCAGGGGCATCTCTAAGATTAAGGGTATGAGGATAGGTGCACATCACCTCAAATGCTGCTTATTCACAGATTATGTTTTGTGCTCCTTGACAGCCGACTGTCTTTGTTCCAGAGCTATTTCAAGTTATGAATTACTTTGGGGAATTTACAGGCCTAAAAATAAATGTAGAGAAGTCAGAGGCACTGAGTATTCAGATGAACCAGCAGGATATTAAGCCAATCAGCAGGGATTACAAGCTGTTGTGGCCCAAATCTCCTATAAGATATACATTAAAAATAAAGATACAGACTTATATAAGATGAACTACCCAAAGATATTTAGGGAATTAAGCCTAGACTTACAAATATGGTCCAAAAGCCACCTATCTTGGCTAGGTCGAATTAACTCTATTAAGATGAACACGCTACCGTGCCTGCTCTATTTCTTCTGCACGCTACCAATAAAAATGATATACAACCATAAGGAACTTAAAAGTTTCCAAAAACTAATCCTGAATTTCATATGGGGTAATAAATTGAACCGTATAGCCAGAAAGGGGATGTTTCAGCATAGAGGGAGAGGGGTCTTATCATGCCCAAACCTTAAATTGTACTATAAGGCGGCACAACTATCGTTTTTGCCTCTAGCACACTCCACCACACATCAACTTCTATGGGTAGCTATTGAAAAAGTAGACTTATGTCCCTTCTCTTGTGATACTATTATTTGGGTTTCTAAGCCCTTAACATTGGTGGGAGGGAGTTTTAGTCCATTCATTAGACAAACTCTAGATCTCTGTGTCTGGGCTAATCGGGAATCCCGATTGGCTCCGGTGCTTACTCCACTTACCCCAGTCATTCCCCACCCAGATATGCCACTAACATTGCCAGTAAACTCGCTAGCTTGGTGGAGATCCAAGGGGTTTCTGAGATGTGGGACATGGAACCAAACTATGCTAACCTTTGAATATCTAAGAGATTGGTTTAACCTACAATTGGAGGAACATTTCACATATCTCAGAATACAACACTTTATCAGGAAACTTGTGCATGTATCGGACGGTATGACAAGTAACTGGTTTCGTAAGTTATGTTGTACCCTACCCTTAACTAAAAAAATTGTAAGCTACCTTTATGAATTGTTGAATATAAACCAGCATCCTCAAAAGTATAAATACATGACGCTCTGGGAAAGGGATGTTGGTCATGACATAAGCAGAGGGGAGTGGGGTAGGTCCTGGGGTACCCTCACAAAATGATCCTTTAACTTCAGCATGTGGGAGACCTCCATCAAGGTGCAGCATAGAGTCTATATGACACCACAGAAATTATTTAAATGGAAAGTGGTAAAGGATCCTAGTTGCTTCCGCGTATGCCCAGATACAGCCTCGTTCATACACACTTGGTGGTCATGCAATAAAGTTCAGCAATTGTGGAAGGGCGTTGCAGCCATGGCCTAAACCCTGTTAGATATCCAGATAACAGCAAATATAGAAACGTGTCTTCGAGGCTTCACCTCCCAAAAGTTATTGAAACCTCTAAACAAGCTTTTACAATATATAGTGTTGGCTACGAAAAGCCATATTGCTAAGCAGTGGAAATCAAATATACTGAATTTGCAAGTGGTTATAAATAAATTAAACTATATAGCTATAAATGAAAGGATGTCTTATCTCTTAACTGACACTATGACAGACTTTCAGGAGATATGGGGGCCTTGGCTGTAATCTCCTCATAGTATACCGACAACCAGGATGAGTTTCTGATGCATAGAATGGAAGGGGACCTGGGAGAGTCGGAGGAAATGAAAACAAGAGGTAAAATGCCTTTTCACAAAAAGTGAGTGTCGGATCTAGTCGGCATTTTACTATTGGACCGCTACACTAACCCCCCTCCCTTTTGTTTTTCTTGTTTCTTCTTTCTTCTCCGTCTTTTTGTTGCTCCCCTCCCCCAGTTTTTATTCAAAATGTTAGAAATTTCTACTAGAATGAAAAAGAAAAAATTCTAACTTTGGTATAGAAAAACGAAAGATAATGGTTCAGAGTGGCAATGGTGAGGCATAAGCTTTTCCATGTAGTCACAGGCTTTGGTGTGTTTATGTGGGTTTTGTTTTGCCTTTCTTCATCTTATGGTTCTGTATAAGGAAAGCTAAATATGCTTATGGTAGTTACAGAAACACTGTGGATGTACTATATACCCTGTCACGATTTCAAAGAATACTCAATAGAAACTGAATAAGAAAACAAAAAAAAGGACCTGTGCTAAATAAAAGTTAACCTTATCACTCATGAGGCTTTATACAGAGCCCCATGAGCCACTATTAACCCTGTAACTCATGGGGCTCTATACAGAGCCCCATGAGCCCCTAATTAACCATATCACTCATGGAGCTCTATACAGAGCCACATGAGCCCCTAATTAACCCCATCAGTGCAATAGGGGTCTATATAGACCCATATATGACACTAATTAACCCATATAGTAACACTATAAGTTCCATGAGGGTCCTCCAGGACCCTCATGATACAAAGTCTAAACACTACACTATTAACCCTAACTATACCCAATTAACGAATACTAAACCCCATTAACCCTATCTGGAACCAATAACCATATCTAGGCCTATTTAACCCTAACTGGGCACAATAACCTTATCTAGGCCCATTTAATCGTTACTGGGCCTATCTAACCCTAACTGGGGCTATGTAACCCTATCTGGGCCTATGTAACCATATCTGGACCCAATAATCCTATATAGGCCTATTTAACCCTAATTGGGTCTATCTAACCCCATCTAGGCCTATTTAACCCCATCTCTAAAAGGGGGTCTATAGAGACCTCCATAAGCCTCAGTGTCTATAAAGAACCTCATGGGACAATTAGAACCCTAACATTACACTAAGTACAAACACTACACTACACTATCCCCCCAATAAACCACTAAACCTAAACTAACCCCCTTCTACACAAGCCTATTAACCCCTACCTACCTAACACCTACCCTCACCTATTAACCCCTACCTACCACACTACCTACCTAATCCCCTATTAAACCCCCCACCCCACTAATTAAAAAAAAAAAACACTACAGAAAATAAAAATACACACCTGAAAACAAAATACATGCACAAATAACACAACACATTACAATACATACACACCCTAATACAGTAATATACACAATAAATACATTTAAAATATACCCCTAGCTACATACTATTAACCCCTAACTACATACTATTAACCCCTACCTACATACATTACACCCCGGCTACATACTATTAACCCCTACCTACATACTATTAACCCTACCTACATACATTACACTCCTAACTACATACTATTAACCCCCACCTACATACATTACACCCCTAACTATATACATTAACCCCTAACTATACATTAACCCCCTAACTATACATTAAAAACCCTACATCTAACCTAAAAAGAATAAATAAGACCACTTACCTTGCCCAAATGCTCCTTCAGCGATGACGGTGTTCCTGCCACAGGTCGCACCACTAGGAAAAAAAGAAACATAAAATGAGTAGAAAACAAACAAACAACACAATGAAATAAACATTCTAAATATTAAACGTACCTTTCCGCGTTGTCCCTGTCCTTCCTGTAGTCTTCTCCGGCTTGGCCCCTGGAAAAAAGAAACATAACATTAGTCAAATATAAACACAACATATACATCTAAACATACTATATTTTAAACTTACCTTTTCACGATATCCCCTTCCTTCTGGAAGTCTTCTCCGGCTGGGCCATTGACAAAAAATCTGCTGCTTTAAAAAATATAAAGAAAAATAACAGATCGCCTTCTGATTGGCTGAAAACGCTGTCAATCAAATTTCAGCCAATCAGAAAGCCACGGTGTGAGCCAATCAGAAACACCCCTATATCCCATTCTGATTGGCTGATGGACCTGTTGGTCCTTTTTTAAACCAATCAGAAGGTACTATTGCCTTGAGCCAATCAGAATGGGATACATCCCACTGGGTATATCCTATTGTGATTGGCTGAAGGCATCTGCCCCTTCTGATTGGCTGCAATCTGATTGACAGTGACAACAGCTAATCAGAAGACTCAAATGCTTGAAACCAATCACAGTGGGGTGTATCTCATTCTGGTTGGCTGAAGGGAATAGCACCTTCTGATTTTCTGTTGTCACTGTCAATCAGATTGCACACAATCAGAAGGTGCAGATGCTTTCAGCCAATCACAATGGGATATACCCCGTGGGGTGTATACCCTTCTGATTGGCTGAAGGCAATAGTGCCTTCTGATTGGTTTAAAAAAGATCATCGGGGCCATCAGCCAATCATAATTGGATATAGGGGTGTATCCCATTCCGATTGGCTCATACCTTGGCGCCTTCTGATTTTATTGACACTATTTTCAACCAATCAGAAAGCGGCATTAAAAAATTTTCACCGGAAGAAGTGTGAGAAGCCTCATTAGAGTCGGGGAGCTTCTCCGTGGAGGAGCTCCGTTATTTTTTTTTTATTTTTTTTTTTAGAGCGGCTGATTTTTTGTCAAGGGCCCAGCTGGAGAAGACTTCCAGAGGGGGTTAATTTTAGGTGCCTCCACTGCAAAGGTCAATGTGGGGACATTGCAGGGGTTTCCGATGGGGATCACTAGCATGGGGTTCATGTGGGGACACTGCGTTGGGCCGATTGGACCCCTGCATCATTTGGGTTAATGTGGGTACCCTACAGGGGTCCGATCGGGACCCCTGCAGCAGGGTTACTTATTGTAAGGCTGCGAGAGTACTCGCAGCTTTGAGTACCGTCAATCATGACGGTCTCAACTCCCACTGGCAAGCCAAGCTCTGCTTACGTTTGATGTTGGGCAGCATGACTTGGCCTTGGCTAATTAAAAAGCCCCGGAAACGCAGCTCACTTGGAGACATGCACTTCGGCGAGTGAGTTACTAAAAGCACACCTCTCCTCCATTGAATAATGCAACTCACCAGTGCTGCTGTGGATCTCTGCATTGTTTCTGCTGTTGGATTGAAGGCTAGTATAGGGTTAAAAAACGTACTTGAATGCAGTATTTCTATTGGTTAGTTCCAGGTGCCTATGTAAGCAGCTCTGGGCACGTGGAAACCATTATTTTGTTTTTAAGATCAAGTGTCAAGTTTTCACTTTCAGATTTTCAATATAATTGAATAGAGATCTCATTCAAATCGATGTTTCCTCCCAGGTTTATAATCTTAATTTTGACAAAGGCAAAATGTTTTCTATACATGCCCTCCCATGAATAGAGTACTCCCTAGTGAAGTAGCCATATTTTTACATACATCCATTGCATATGTATTAAATAATAGACACAGAATTTAGGTAATTTTATTGTTAATTAATTTTAATTTATTTTTGGGTAAAAAATACCAAGTTTTATTAAAAATACTAACTTTACTAATATTTTGATTGTTTTCTCTGTGCATTACCTTGACATTACTGAGTAATCGAATATGGCAAGATTTGAACTTAAAGTGTTGGCGGATTTTGGGGACTATAGAAAGACATAGAAGCCTCAATAATATAACCCTTCCATGACAAAGCAAATGCCTTCTGTTGTGTAAGGTATGTGTCTGGAAGACCTACAGGGTTTGGAATAGCTATCCATCCATATCAAGCTACTGGTGACATAATCACTAGATGCCCTGTTTGCTAGTAATGGCTACAGCGAGTGTTTGGTTACCATTCCATTTTAATGACGTGGAACACAATTATAGTGGAACCTCTATTCATCATTAATCTGTTCCTGATGGACGTACGAATACTGAATCCGATGAATATAGAATCATATTATAATTGAATGAATTTATATTATGATTGTTGTAGGTGACTTTGTGAGGAATATTGCATTTTTGGCCAAATATCAGAGAATTTTTTTGCTGGATTTGATGAATATAGGAGCTGATAAGGTTCCACTGTATATTTGTTCATACATTGCTCATACATTTACAATAGCAATTACAATGTTTTAAATATTAAATTGCCACTGTAGTGGTCAGTCACTAACGTTTCTTATGTTTATTTAGTAACTGATTAGCAAAACTATCAAGTATTTGAAGAAAACTAATTCAATGTAGCTTTTATGTCCTTTCCCTCTTCCCCTACGCAATTGGCAGCAGCAGTGCCGCCGCCAACTGCTAGATGACACTGCCGATTTTCCAAGTAGTGCTGCACAATGCATATAAGGCACAATGACAGAAGAGGCCTTGAGCTCTGAGAGCCACGCCGAACATCGCAATGGCCTCAATGTCGATTCAGCGCCGTTGAGTTGCGCCACGTCGGAGGAGGAAATAATTAGGGCCTTCCCTAAAACCGGACGGTGCCATCTAGCGGCTACTTGCTGGCACTGCAGCTGTCAGTGCTGGAGATTTCTTTGCGCTTACACAACGGGATAGATCCAGCTTTTATTATTATTATTATTATTATTAACCTTTATTTGTAAGTGCCAACATATTCCGTCACGCAAAATGTACATATGATCTTAGCATAATTGCTTCCAGCTGATTTGCTTCTCTCCACCCCCTGTTAAGTGTACAGGGGGCGAAAGAGTATACTCCCAGAAGGATGTCTTCATTTTTTTTCTGACTGGTTCAGGTTTGCCTCTAGTGGAAGTTATAGAGGAATGTAAGCATGTCTAAGGCTTTCTGGAGGCCTATGAAAGCAATTCTATGTTACAGATCTATGTATATGATTTCAATTGCCACTGCAGAGAAGGAAGCAGATAAACATTGTTATCAAGATAATAAATAAAGACTACGTTTAGGACTGGTACCTTGTCAGATCTTCATTCACCCTCCTGGATACTTAAAAGGGGTGAAGTGGAGCACTTATGATGGAGTCCAAAACACTAAAATTCAAGTTTACTTTGAAATATTGATTTTATTGCTAGCCAGTTATTAAGTAATCCAGGAAAACCCTATAGTATGAGCACAACAGTGGTCCTTTAAGTAAAACCTGTTTAAACTTCCTTGCAACTAACAGACAATGCCAACATCCAACAGTAGTATGTGGTTCTCATTGGTAGACTTGTATGACTCTGACTCTGTGTAATATGTACATGCTCATTGTCTGTCAGAGGAAAACCTCCCAAAGTGGTTAAACATTTTAATCAGTTTATAGTGTGATTTGATTTAACAAAATAAATACATTGTCAGATTAATATGTACCCTCTGTTATATACAAAGAGAAAATATTCCCATGTCCATTTAAAGGTACAGTATATGGAAGTCTCCCTGTTTTTTCTCTAATCTAGCACATACTGTTTATATCAGAAACACACATTACATTGATTCATTCTGTACACACATTTATTTTAAATAAAATAGATTTCCACAGTCCTAGTGGTGCCTATGTAGGCATCCGGAAATAACCAATAGAAAAACTGCATTCAAGTATATTTTTAAAACCTATACCAATCTTCAAGCTAACAGCGGTTTAGTGCAGAAATCCTGCCTGAGCTGCTTCCTTCCAAGGAGGAGAGAGTTGTTTGGTGGGAACAAAAGACTACACATACTGTACCATGTTGGTTTGCTGTAGAGGCTGAATCCCCATACTTGTTACAATGTTGTAGCTGCCTCTCATTGGCCAAAACAAATTATGATGTTTATTCCAATTCAGCTTGCGTGTTCAGGAGCATTCTTTCTCAGAATCAACTGCCAGCAAACTGAAGACATCTTGCAAAATTTAGGGTAAGTTTATTATTGTTTATTTGGGGAATTGTTCATGCAAAAAATGTTTGCACACACTGCTGATTCTCCACTGTCAGATGCATTCATAATCCATGAAGTCAGACTTGTATTTAAGTCTGATCCCTGAAGAATAATAATAATGATAATAACAATACTATAATGGCTCATATGTGGTAATACTAATACAATGTAATACTGGAACAATACTAATAATACCTCTGTACTGTAATAATACGTTTCAGAAACTATTGTGCTCTTTCTTTTAATTCAAACAGAATATAAAAAAAAACATTTACAAAAAGCCTTGGGAGCCTGTTCTCTATTTGCACTTTTTTTTTCTAAAGCACTGAGCACGGTGAACAAAGGAGCTATGAGATTATCAGGGGCAGATTGCACCAATTTTTGTTTCATAACAGGGGTAAATATGGACATGTCTGGTCCCTTTCAATCAATCATCACACGCTCCCTCTAAGTAGGTGGTGGGTTTAAAGTCACCCCTGTAACACAGTCCATATCCCTTAGTCTAGTAATCCCTTCACTTAGAAAAGTCCAGGAGAATGTGTCAATTAGATCAATGGGGGGGGTCTCACTGTGCAATGGAATCCCTTATCAAATGTAATAGAAAGAAGTTCACATTGGTATCTCGAGCACGTTTCATGTAGAGGCGTACCCTGGCATCTCTCACTACACTCACCAATCCTATTGCCGCCTGGTTGGCTAAAATAATAACATCTACCCCAGATCCCAGACTCATAACACTCATGCTAACAGTCCCTCTTGAGTTTGCTGTGTATATTTGGTGCCAATGTCACTCAAGTCCCCTGGTCTGCTCTGATAACTGTTCTGCTGCTGCCCCCTTTCTCTCTGTTGAAAATCTCTCCTGTGTGTCTGCGTCACTATGGGTCGGGTGGCTGTTACGTCATCTATTTCCTCCTTATCAGATCCTGACCATTGAGCTAACTCCTCTCACTGTTTTGTAGCTATGAGTGCCCGCACTTGCAGGGCTCTGGCAATCGGTTTTGCTTTCTTTTAAACCTCCTACAATTTACTGCTTTAAAGACATACTGCTCAAACTGTGTTTTAACATTTTCTTTGTCTTTCTATTTTCTTCATACATATTCTATGTACAAACGTTTGCTCTTGCGCTATGTTCAACTCTGTGAGTAGTGTCTGGATAGACTCTGACAGTTTCTGTATTACCTGGAAGAAGAACCAACTCACAGTTGCTGTGCCTCTCCACTCTGCTTTTGGAAATTTGCCTAAATCTAATTTAACTGATTCACTTCCTGGGTCAGCAAGTAAAAATCCCTTTGCATTTTTTAGCATTCCAAAGCAATAGGAGCCACCAGACCCTCCTTTTTCAACCAGGAAGGCAAACACTCTGAACAGGCAATTTTGCTTTCCCTTTTAAACATCCAAAACATAATTAGCTAAAATTAGATACACACCAGTAAACCAAAGTCTGCCGTCTATAGTGTATCAATGTGGTGCAGTTTTTCTAAGGAAAAAAAACAACAACCACAATATACAAAGATGAAGAGAAGTTCTACCAAAACTCCCACCCAAACGGTCCTTTTGAATTGTGGTGTATGTATCCAACTCTGACAAATTAAACAACCCAAAGTAATAATAATATGTCAATAGTTATTATACTTAGCTTCGGAGGTTATTAACACAAGGGTAAGGGACCCCACCAAATCAATTGGCTCAGCAGTATAGCAGGAGAGATTGAGAAAGAGAGGCTCAGTATCTACAATGTTACAGGGATAAGTACAGCAAAGCAAGGTCCCCATATTTATAGCAAATCATAAACAGGAAGTTCTAGCAATTATTATTGTACATATTTTGTTAAATAAATAATCCTTTGGGTGCCATGACAGGGAGCTGTCTACATTTTCAAGTCACTCTCTTTAATACAGACATGCACTCCTGCAGCACCCCTTCAGCACCCTTGTGACGAGGTGATCGTCAGCCAATGGGAGGAGACTGCAATACCCCTGTGAGCATTCTTTCCTGGCAGTTCTACTTACCCACATAGTCACAGGGCCTAACATGGTGCAAAGCCCAGGGTTCCCAGCATGACAATTTTCTATAGCTCTCAAGGGAAAGGAATAGGTTAGCCTGGCCTGAAACCAGTAGGAAGTAGCCCACTGAGGAAGTAGCAATGATACGGGCGCGTTTGGGCTTACCTGACACTAGGGGGCGCCGGATGATGATGTCAGACGCCTGCTTCGGTTGATCCGAGGGGGATCCGGAGATACCAGACTTCCACTCTTTTTGCGGGCTGACTCTGAGGTGGCAGTACCCCAGGAAAATACAGGTTTTTGAGCACCCAGTGATATGTACCGAGATAGGTATTATATGCTTTGATTTATGCTATATTTGATTGTCACTCAGATGGATATATTGATATAACAAGCAGATGCATAGGTCTGGTGATGTGGATTGCTTTTAGTGGCTGTATAGTGTGAGATCCAGCATTAGATAGAAGTGTGCTTTATAAAAAAAATTGTGTTTGGGCTAATTATTATTACCCTCCACTACATGCAAAAGTACAGGCTGCCTACAAATGTGATAGTGGACAACTTAAAATTGTGGGCACCTAGATATTTGATAGACCAATTATAAGCTCTAAGATGTACTTATAGGCATATTTTGGTGTGATCTGAGACTCATATATATATATATATATATATATATATATATCACATATAATAGTTGTCAAACTACGAAACGTCACGCTTTGCGAGCTTCGCGAGGGGCTGCATTTGCGGAAGGTGGAGGCTCCAACTTTGGCTGCAATGAGCCCAAGGCTCATTGCAGGCCGCAAATACGTACCCTCACGAAGCAAAGGGACGGATTTGCGGATTTGGAGGCTCTACAGCGCCTCACAAGCGGTTACAAACAGCCACAGAAGCGGGACTTTGAAAAAAAAAACTATAACACGCAATGACGTAATACGGACTTACACAAAAAAATACGAGCAGCAGGATATAGAAAAAAAAATTCCGAACTCGCAAAAATACGAACTTAACGGCTAAACCGAGCACAGCGAAAAACATAAAAAAAAACACAAAATACACACACAAAAAAAAAAAGAAAAACATTACACACAGCAAGGGGGACAGCCAGGATGTCTAGGAGTCAGGTTGCACGCAAATTTAAGTCCAATTTACAGAGTTTACACACTCAAAAATCCCCTAAGCCTAAAACGAGGCTACACGACCCCTAAACCCTTTAAAACACAGCCAAGCACATACGACTTTTACAAAATCCTGTACGGAGTACAAAATAGACTAGCAAGGACGCGTACCACATACACATTCACCGCCATTTTTCAACACTAACTTACAGAATGCGGAACTATACAGCTACACAAACGTTTTCCCCTCGCGCACACAGCCTATTTACACTACACACTGCACAAATTGCTGACACACCTCAGCTTAACAACAGTGCAAATCTACATTGTATGCTGCAGGAACATCAAAACAGATTGTTAGCTCTTCAGCACATTGCTTGCTGCATATATTAATTACAAATAGGTAAAGTATATTAATTTATGATCAAATTAATTAATTAATTATCATGAAAAAATACATATACAGAACAAAAAAAAAACACAGTATCGCAATAAACGACAAAGGCCTTCACCGCGCGCCTCACAAGGAGCGCCAACGGTGCTCATAGGACACAAAGTACACCAGGGGAGAGGCTTACAATAAGAGCAAAAAGGAGATCAGCGCGGACGTTACAATGAGAGCAAAAGCGCCTCTGATAGCGAAAAACACACCAAAGCCGCCGAAGGCTCTAATTGCAAACCATGCGATGAGCGCCAAAGGCGCTCAGCGCGAGGCTCGCAATTAGCGCCGAAGGATCTCAGACGACCAAAACACTTACTGTCTGTGGCAAACAGCATTCCCTACCTTACAATTTTATTGCCCCGTCTTTTTTGACGGGCAAGTCGCTACTACACACACACATATATATACACTGCTCAAAAAAATAAAGGGAACACTAAAATAACACATCCTAGATCTGAATGAATTAAATATTCTTATGAAATACTTTGTTCTTTACATAGTTGAATGTGCTGACAACAAAATCACACAAAAATAAAAAAATGGAAATCACATTTTTCAACCCATGGAGGTCTGGATTTGGAGTCACCCCCATTATGAAAGTGGAAAAACACACTACAGGCTGATCCAACTTTGATGTAATGTCCTCAAAAGAAGTCAACATGAGGCTCAGTAGTGTGTGTGGCCTCCACGTGCCTGTATGACCTCCCTACAACGCCTGGGCATGCTCCTGATGTGGTGGCGGATGGTCTCCTGAGGGATCTCCTCCAAGACCTGGACTAAAGCATCTGCCAACTCCTGGACAGTCTGTGGTGCAACGTGACGTTGGTGGATGGAGCGAGACATGATGTCCCAGATGTGCTCAATTGGATTCAAGTCTGGGGAACGGGCGGGGCGGGCCAGTCCATAGCATCAATGCCTTTGTCTTGCAGGAACTGCTGATACACTCCAGCCACATGAGGTCTAGCATTGTCTTGCATTAGGAGGAACCCAGGGCCAACCACACTAGCATATGGTCTCACAAGGGGTCTGAGGATCTCATCTCGGTACCTATTGGCAGTCAGGCTACCTCTGGTGAGCACATGGAGGGCTGTGTCGCCCCCCAAAGAAATGCCACCCCACACCATTACTGATCCACTGCCAAACCAGTCATGCTGGATGATGTTGCAGGCAGCAGAACATTCTCCACAGCGTCTCCAGACCCTGTCACGTCTGTCACATGTGCTCAGTGTGAACCTGCTTTCATCTGTGAAGAGCACAGGGCGCCAGTGGCAAATTTGCCAATCTTGGTGTTCTCTGGCAAATGCCAAACACACTGCACGGTGTTGGGCTGTAAGCACAACCCCCACTGGTGGATGTTGGGCCCTCATACCACCCTCATGGAGTCTGTTTCTGACCGTTTGAGCAGACACATGCACATTTGTGACCTGCTGGAGGTCATTTTGCAGGGCTCTGGCAGTGCTCTTCCTGTTCCTCCTTGCACAAAGGCCGAGGTAGCGGTCCTGATGCTGGGTTGTTGCCCTCATACGGCCTCCTCCACATCTCCTGATGTACTGGCCTGTCTCCTGGTAGCGCCTCCATGCTCTGGACACTACGCTGACAGACACAGCAAACCTTCTTGATGTGCTATCCTGGATGAGCTGCACTACCTGAGCCACTTGTGTGGGTTGTAGACTCTGTCTCATGCTACCACTAGAGTGAAAGCACCACCAGCATTAAAAAGTGACCAAAACATCAGCCAGAAAGCATAGGAACTGTGAAGTGGTCTGTGGTCACCACCTGCAGAATCACTCCTTTATTGGGGGTGTCTTGCTAATTGCCCATAATTTCCACCTGTTGTCTATCCCATTTGCACAACAGCATGTGAAATTGATTGTCACTCAGTGTTTCTTCCTAAGTGGACAGTTTGATTTTACAGAAGTGTGATTGACTTGGAGTTACATTGTGTTGTTTAAGTGTTCCCTTTATTTTGTTTGAGCAGTGTATATATATATATATATATATAGGCATTTTTTGCCTTTACAATAAAGTTAAGCTGGGCATATAGTTGCTGCTTTTTTCTCTCTCTTTATTTAGAATTGCTGTGACAGGATCTCCGGCCGATTGGTCCTTCTTAATTGACCGGGGAGGGAAGTTCCGCTCTGCTGGTGGGACTTAGGGGGCCCTGCCCTGACTTCAAAAAGCAGTTTCTGACATCCATATTCACAAATATTTGTCCAGGTTGTCTGCTTACCTTATCCTAAAATATTCCATATCTGAAAGTTGACTACAGCCCTTCTTGGATAATTTGTACGTGGCTGGGCTGTGAGCCTCGTTTTCATTTTTTTCGGCGGACATTTTTTCTCTTGCTTAGGGGATTTTTGTGTGTCTGAACTCGGGAATTTTGACTTAAATGGAGGTGTAACTTCACTTTCAGAGGTCCTGGGTGCCCCCCCTTGCTATGGGTAAGCTTTTTACGTAGTTTGTGTGAGTATTTGGTCTGTTTTCACTGTTTTTAGTTGCGCGCGGGTCGGCCGTTATAGTCGTATTCTTAGTGCGTGTGGGTGTTTGTTACGTTAAGGTTGGTTCCGAGGTGTTTTTTTTTTCTAAGTCGTGCGTGTGACGTGTTTAACGGCTCGCCCTTTTACGCGAGGCTCGCCAGCCTAAAAGTGCTACGATTTAATGGCTCGCCTCGCTATGCAAGGCTCGCCGGCAATGAGCGCCTGCGGCGCTCATTGCCTAAGTGCTACGGTTTAACGGCTCGCCTTGCGGCGCTCATTGCTAAGTCGTACGCACTACGCAAACAGCGTGACGACGAATCGTAGTTCGACAATTATAATATGTGATGTTAAACTATACTACATCTAACCACCCTTGCCCAAAAGTCATTTCAAATGAAAAATATTTTCTCCATAATATTAATTCAAACTGTGACATTGTTTTTCAGTGTTGGTGATGTACATCTCATCTAGCTGTGGTAACGCTATGTACTGATTACTCAGATTTGTTGCAGACCGCATGCATTTACTCCCCTGCTTTGAAAATGTTTTGGGTTTGAGGTGTAAAGAATTAATGACACTGTCCATGTTTCAGTCTCAGCCACCAATGGCAAAATGTTACCAGTATCATAGGCGATATCTTTTCCAAGATGATGCCAGTTTCATTATCTGCCATCCTGTAAAACCTGGTCTCATGACCAACAGGTGTTGCTATCTGTAGACTGCAGGCCAGTTGATATCTACATGTTCATAGCTCCATCTTTCTAGAATTCAAAAAATAATTTAGCATTTTGATCACACTTCTCTCTGTATGAGCCGTACATCTTTCGGCTGAAGGTGAGTCACCCCTAATTTGGACCTTAATGTGCAACACTTTAAAGGTTCAGCTGAAGAATAGACCATTCTCGTGAGGCTATATGGGAATCCACACCTGTCATCCAAGCCTTACAACAATATGCAGTCCTTTCTGCCACTTTGTTTCATTGGACATAGTCAGAACTAGAGCAAGTGGACTTCACACCCACATTTCACTCCGATTAATTAATCTCAGCTTCTGTAAATTGTTCCCACTGGATTCTGTGTGGATGTCGTTCCTTGTAAAGGATGCCTTCAGCTTCCAGTTGCTGGCTGTTCTGGTTTGTCTGACAGTGTTGGGTGTTTTTTTTATATAACTAGTGTAATGTATAGGTTTTCTTTTGATGAGCTACAATGTAAGATTAACCGTTGTCTGCCTAATGGATTACACAGGTTTCACAAGCATTTACTTGTTTTCTGTAAGTAGAAAAGCAATGTGGCATCAGTAATGGATGATATTGATAGTTTATAAATCAGTAAATAGTAAATTTCTTTAGCCCTTTCGCAGGAAATCTTACAAGTAAAAGGTTTAGGCTGTGACTATTACACTGAGTATATTTGAATGCTATGGATTTATATACGCATTCGTTTTCATGCATAGATGTGGGGTAGTGGGTAAAAGCATAATTTTGGAACTCCGCTCTCATCCTGGGTGTATACAATATTGAACAATTGTAACTGCATTATTGGCAGCCTCACTGCTTCTTTGTTTGCTGCTATAAACAGCAGTCCCTTCTCAATCTGGGCATCGTTATTGCTCTTGATGCATAGGCCATTTTGTTGATTCTCTCAGAGCAAAGATGCCCAATCCATCTGTCAGAATTATTTCTTCTTTTATTGGGTTAAACTCTGCAGTATGGGACCTCAATTAGTAACGTTTTAATGTTTTGTCATGCTCTGGGCCCATTCTGCTAAAGAATATTCTAACAGATCAGTTTCTATGGTGGTGCAGTTAACTCTACATTTCAGTTCCGTACCGTGCAAAATGCCTGGCTAGGCCCAATAGTCAAAACATGTAAGGAGAGACCTTAATATGTATATCTTAGAGGACAGAAGGGAGAGGGGTAATATGATAGAAAACCTCAAACATATCGAAGGATTTAATAAAGTTCAAGTGGGAAATATCTTCCAGAATAAGGGGAATACAAACACAAGAGGCAATGATTTGAAGTTAGAAGGTGGAAAATGCATGTGTAATGTGAGAAAGTACTACTTACAGAAAGAATAGTAGGATAATAGATTTGTGCGCCCACCTTCCAGTGAAGTGGCATAGTCAAACACAGTTAAGGTATTTAAGTATGCCTGGATTAAACATAAGCAATCTTGAAGATCAATTAAGCCAACCATTTAGGTAGGCAGAATGGATAGATTAGATAAATCATATTGGTTCTTATCTCCTGTCAAATATATGTTTCTATGTTGCTTTGCAAAACAATTTTGTCCACAGGATCAGCTTAATCCATGTGTTGCTGCACATGTTTAGGTGAGATATGTTCCATGCACAAGGCTTTAGACACTATGAAGTAAACTATGCCTGGACTGAACACTATCAGCCTTATTAAATTGCAATTCGGCAAATTGAAAAGGCCTCTATTTAAGCACAGAGCATATTTTTTAACAGAAGTTTTTAGTTAGTGAAAACCTTGCTTTTGGATAGAAGTTCAACTAAAAACTTCTGTAAAAAAAATATGCTATGTGCTTAAATAGAGCCCTTTTCAATTTGCCGAATTGCAATTTAATAAGGCTGTATGTTTTCTTCCATTGTCCTAATCATCACATGGCTCAGGAAGCAAGCATATCATATTCTTTCTGGGATTGCGCAGTGATGATCATATTATGAAATAGTCAAAGTTATATTCCCAAATACCTCCATATTTTTTTTTACAAATTGGTTCACTTGTTGGCTATATTTCAAACATTTTCTATATTATATTTGGTTGCAGATACACATTTTTTTCACACAGCCTCCTTCTGTCAGAGGAAACTGATCTGCTGAACCACAATGGTAAATTCCATAGTAGCATAAATGCATATAAAAAGGAATGAATTGGGGGCTGTTATTTTTCACATTCTAAAAACGAGTGAAGTTTTTCAAAGTAGTAAATTTTAAAATAATGACCTCAGTGGTTAAATGTCCAAATTATGGCGATACCATCTTTAATTTGCTTGTAGTCATCCATTTCTTCAGGATGATGAACATAGGCCCCTATTCAATTGCACAATTTGTAACAGTTACAGAGTGATTCAATTATTTAAAGCCCACAGCTACCTGTCTGAAAGCCTAAACCGTAAACCTTGCACCCGTAAGTAGCATTTCAGAGCCTGATCATGATCAGTTAAGCTCGGCTGTAACTAGTGATTAAGAAACAGCCAATCGTAAATGAGAGCCTCATCATGACATCAGTAAAACATGGAGGTTAAACATCAATAAATTAGAGTTTATAAGTCCGATATGCTATCTGACTCTCAATCCGGCAATGTTCAAAATAAGAAAAATGAATGACAATACTGTTCAAGGGACTCTGGACAGGAACTTTTATTTCTTATTTTCTATTATATTAACACTGTTTGGCAAGTACTGGCTAAACTGTTGTTGCCATCTCTAATGTTGAAAAGTTTATTTTTGATAATTCTAGGGATGTTTTCCCTTGAATGCTGCATACCTTCCCTCCTGAAATTTCTATTAACCCCTCCTAATAGGGGACCCAAGGATGAATGGCGTAACCAGTCCATCCCACCAAGGGTGCCAGGATATATGACTGGTGTAGGAGGTTTTGTTTACTGGAAATTGTTTTGTTTCCAGAATGTTACAGTTGAATTAAACTGCGTTTTCCCTTCCCCTTTCCTTACCTCTGGCGCACCCTCTCTACTGCAACTCATACTAGGGTTCTGGCAGATCTGCAGATATGGATCCAGCATACCTCCGGATATTGCAAGCCTAGCTAGACATTTCTACCATGTCTGACACAGAATTTACATTCATGACACATAATGGTAAGTGCATTAATTCCCAATTTAAAAGAAGCAAAGCCTTTTTATATTATAAAGATATTAAGCCCTCTATATTGTTTATGCAAGAAACACACTTTGCCTGCAATCATATCCCTACGTACTTGAGCTAAGATTATCCTACCTGTTACTCGTCCACTCAACTTACCAAAAAGGCAGGCACCTCCATTATTATACATCATAACTTCCTGTATCAATTAGAATCTAAAATTATTGACAAGGAAGGCCATTATGTTATTCTTCATGGTGTTATTCTATAAACTAAAATTACCCTTCATATATGCGCCTACCACTTTTCAAAACAAAACTTTATTGAAAATGTTAAGGCTACTGCAAGTACGTACAGGTGGCTCTATAATAATCGGAGGGGACTTTAATTTAACATTTGACTCATGACTAGATCACTCTACTACCTTATCCATTGACCGTTACTCAAACAAATTGAGACAAATCAGGAAGGTGCTAAATAATCTTGGCTTGATGCATGGAGAGGACACTATCCTAACAGGAAAGAGTACACCCACTACTCGCACACCCACGGGTCTTATTCACGCATAGATTCCATACTAATAAGTTCAGTCCTTTTTGACAAATCTAGAGGGGCTACAATTTACGCTTGCCTGTGGTCTGACCATGCAGCTTTAAAGAAAGATTTAAATTTAGGCTTTAATTTGAGAAACCCATATGCATGAGACTATTAACTCTACAGAATAGGGAATTGGCTGGATATGGGCGACCCATAAAGCTTTTAAAACTGGCTACTGCTTATACGAAACAATGTAAGCAAAAAGAAACAGAACTCACAGCCAAATTACAGGGATTAGAATGCCAGAATCAATTTAGCCCCACTCTCCGCACACGCCAATTAATTGATAAGTGCAGAATTGAAATAGACAATATCTTGTCTAACAAAACTGAGAAGGCCCTAAAACGCACAAACCATTTGTTCAATACAAAGGCCAATAAACCTGATTCCTTTCTGTCCAGGAGGCTTAATTCTAAAATCTGCCAATCTAGAATTTTGAAAATAAAGACAGCAAAGGGAGTAGTTACAGTGAGCCAGAATGTTCCTCCCCTATTCAAAAAGATGCCGATGACATGCAGAAATGGGCACAGCTTCAAATTTCTTGGACTGGGCACATAACTACGGTGAAAATGAATATTTTACCAAAAATACTATATCTATTTAGAACCCTCTCTATTCCAGTAAAAATGAAAGAACAAGACAAATTGCAAAACAACATTTTCAAATTTATTTGGTGTGATAGACCTCCTCGGATTGCGATAGTTTCGACATAGAACCCAGGGGGGGCTTTCATGCCTGAATCTCCAATAATATTTAAAAGCAGCTCAGTTAGCGTTTATTTCAATTGCTCGTTCGAGCAAACATCAAACTCTCTGGATTTTTGTTGAAAATTGGCAACTGAAGCCACACACTTGGGATACTCTGATATGGGATCCAAACTCTCCTTGATTAGCTTTACTCTGGCTGCCTGGGACTGGGACAAAACTATTAAGCATTTAGCTCCGCCACTCTCACCATTAACATCCTTAAAGTAATTTTCTAGCTTTGAATCAGACTTAAGCTCTGATTCCAAACAATGGTGGCTTTCTAGCACATTGGGTAGAGTTACTACCTGGTTTTCAAACAATAAGTTGACTTCCCACAAGCAATTTATAACCCAATATCATATACCAGATAACGGAATATGGAATTATAGGAAATTCAAACATTGACTCCTGACCCTGACCCAGAACACTGAGCCGCCAAAACAAACTTGGCTAACGACTGTATGTAAGAACTTATCTCCTATGAAGGGATTCCTAGGCTCCTTATATTCCTTTTTTTAATGACTCACAAAATAGCCAAAAACCTAGATTAACATCAAAATGGGAGCGGAACCTGGGTAGAGAGCTACAGTGGATATACAAAAGTCTACACACCCCTGTTAAAATGTCAGGTTTCTGTGCTGTAAAAAAATTAGGCAAAGATAAATCATTTCAGAACTTTTTTCCACCTTTAATGTGACCTATAAACTGTACAACTCAGTTGAAAAACAAACTGAAATCTTTTAGGTGGAGGGAAGAAAAATAAAAAATAAAAATAATGTGGTTGCATAAGTCTGCACACCCTCTTATAACTCGGGATGTAGCTGTGTTCAGAATTAAGCAAATCCCAAATCGTGTTAAATAGGAGTCAGCATACACCTGCCATCATTTAAAATGCCTCTGATTAACCCCAAATAAAGTTCAGCTGCTCTAGTTGGTCTTTCCTGAAATTTTCTTAGTCGCATCCCACAGCAAAAGCCATGGTCCACAGAGAGCTTCCAAAGCATCAGAGGGATCTCATTGTTAAAAGGTATCAGAAAATATGGCACAACAGTGACATTACCAAGAATTGGAGCTCCCTCCAAAACTGATAAAAAGACGAGAAGAAAACTGGTCTGAGAGGCTACCAAGAGGCCTACAGCAACATTAAAGGAGCTGCAGGAATATCTGGCAAGTACTGGCTGTGTGGTACATGTGACAACAATCTCCCGTATTCTTCATATGTCTGGGCTATGGGGTAGAGTGGCAAGACAAAAGCATTTTCTTACAAAGAAAAACATCCAAGCCAGGCTACATTTTGCAAAAACACATCTGAAGTCTCTCAAACGCATGTGGGAAAAGGTGTTATGGTCTGATGAAACCAAGGTCGAACTTTTTGGCCATAATTCCAAAAGATATGTTTGACGCAAAAACAACACTGCACATCACCAAAAGAACACCATACTCACAGTGAAGCATGGTGGTGGCAGCATCATGCTTTGGGGCTGTTTTTCTTCAGCTGGAACTGGGGCCTTAGTTAAGATAGAGGGAATTATGAACAGTTCCAAATACCAGTCAATATTGGCACAAAACCTTCAGGCTTCTGCTAGAAAGCTGCACATGAAGAGGAACTTCATCTTTCAGCATCACAACGACCCAAAGCATACATCCAAATCAACAAAGGAATGGCTTCACCAGAAGAAGATTAACGTTTTGGAATGGCCCAGCCAGAACCCAGACCTGAATCCTATTGAAAATCTGTGGGATGATCTGAAGAGGGCTGTGCACAGGAGATGCCCTCGCAATCTGACAGATTTGGAGTGTTTTTGCAAAGAAGAGTGGGCAAATCTTGCCAAGTCAAAATGTGCCATGCTGATAGACTCATACCCAAAAAGACTGAGTGCTGTAATAAAATGAAAAGGTGCTTCAACAAAGTATTAGTTTAAGGGTGTGCATACTTATGCAACCATATTATTTTATTTTTATATTATTTCTTCCCTCTACCTAAAAGATTTCAGTTTGTTTTTCAAGTGAGTTGTACAGTTTATAGGTCACATTAAAGGTGGAAAAAGTTCTGAAATTATTTATCTTTGTCTAATTTTTTTACAGCACAGAAACCTGACATTTTAAAAGGGGTGTGTAGACTTTTTATATCCACTGTAGATACTAATACATGGAAGGAGGTGTGCTCTAACCTATCAAGATGATCCTTTACATACAGCCTTTTGAAGGTTTCAGTCTAGGCTCTGCACAGAATCACATATAATTGTCTAACTACGAGACGTTGTCACGATTTGCGTGGTGCGTACGACTGGAAGTGAGGTGAAACACAAATTTAGGTCAAATTTAAGTAGTTTCAGTACTTGTAAATCGTCTAAGCTAGAGAAAAAAATGCCGGCTGAAAAAAATGAAAGCGAGGCTACATGACCCCGAACCGGGCAAAGCACAGCCAGCGACGTATGTGGTAGAAAAATACTAATAGGAAGGATGTAAAATGAGCGTGCAACGCAGAAAACATAGACTAACGTCGCTATTTTACAATACTAACTTACATATTTACACATTAACATTGTGAAATGGCGGATTTCCCGCCTAAACCTACGGTCTTGTCTCCCGCACGCAGCCTATATATAGGGCACACTTGCCACAGAACTGACACTTTCTCCTCAGGTGATCACAGTCAGGTGATGTTAGCTCTGCAGGATACTGATTGCTGAATATTAAATATAAAAGGGTACAATATATTAATAATCAATAATTAATTAATTATTAATAAAAAAGAATTACTTAAACAAATTGAGCAAACAAGAATTTACACTTGATTTAGTTTAGCAATACTTTCATGCTTAGCTGTTTGTAATACATTAATTAATTGAATAATTAATTAATAATGTACTTTAATTTATTAATTAGTAATCAATAAGAAAAAAAGCTTGAAGTTTATTAATACATTAATTCAAAAAGTCATTTACATTTACATATTGATTCATTAATTATTAATGTACATTATTTTATTAATTAATTATTAGTAATCATTATGAACAACAAATATTTGATATTTTACAATCCTTTAGTTTAGGAATATATTAATGCTTAGCTCTTTAGAATACATTTAGTCAGTGATTAATTATTAATGTACATTAATTTATTAAATTGTAATTAGTAATATTAATGAAATAAAAAAGGACCACAAACAAGATGTATATTTTAAGATGCACTGACATATCCATGATGATGCTGATTGCCTCATCGGGATTAATCCAAATATTACAAATGCTTTATCTATTATTTGACAGTTTCGCTGTTGCTGCAGCTGACTGAACACAGAGAGTGACGTTTGCAGCCTTTCAACAGCATAAACATCACCTTTACAGGTATATCATTAAACAACGTTCTTATGGTAAAAAAAAAGATTAAAATCTTTTTAGTTGGAATTGATGACAGTTATTAATTAAGGTATATTAATATATTAGGTAATTAATAATTAGTAACCATTACATAAAAAAAGGTTTGATTTAACAATACATTGATGACTATGCTTTTATGTTTTGCATCTATGCCAATATATCTGTGTTGCTGCTGATTGCCTGATAGGGATGAAGCAAAATATTACAAATGCTTTCCATCTTATTTGACAGTTTCAGCGTACCTGCAGCTGACTTAACACAGAGAGGGATGTTTGCAGCCTTTCAACAGCATAAGGATCATCTTTACAGGTATATCATTAAATTATGTTCTTATAGGTAAAAAAAGGATTAAACTTTTTTTATTTGGAATTGATGACACTTATTGATTAATTAACGTATATTAATATATTAATTAATTCATAATTAGTAATCATTAAAAAAAAAAAGGTTTGATTTAACAATACATTGATGACTATGCTTTTATGTTTTGCATCTATGCCAATATATCTGTGTTGCTGCTGATTTCCTGATAGGGATGAAGCAAAATATTACAAATTATTTCAATCTTATCTCACAGTTTCATTGTCTCTGCAGCTGACTCAACACAGAGAGTGACGTTTGAAACCTTTGAACACCATAAAGATCACCTAGACAGGTATATAATTTAATTATGTAGTTATGGAACAAAAAAGGCTTTATTTTTGTTGGTTACATGGATAACAGTTATTGATTAATTAACATGTGATAATATTTTAATACATTAATAATTAGTCATTAAAAAAAACAAAAAAACATTGAGACTGCAATAAAAGTAATAACAATTTTTAACATGCACTTATATATTTGCCTTACTTCTCATTCATGTGCATTGTTTTTGGAACTATTAATTAATAATAATATAAAAAAAAAAGATGGGGTTAGAAGACTTAAAAAAAATGTACATTTTACAAAGCACCTAAATATATGGACTTCATTAAATCAAGAATTAACGGAATACAATGATTAAAAAATATGTTCATGTTATTTCACAGATTACTCATCTCTGCACCTGACTGAAGACAGAGAGTGAATTCACAAGGATTTTTACACAAACAACAGCAAGTTCACAAGTATATGATTTTATCATGCCCTTATATGTTTTGGATTGATGACACTTAATGATCAATTCATGAAACTATATTTATTTGGGGACTCATTCATTTGCAATTTGCAAAATTTTATAGGGCTTTATATAATGACATAGCATATTATATTTACAGAACATTTTAGTTAATGAACATCTATCCAGAACTAAGGTTGTTTTAAAATATATATATATATATATATATATATATATATGCTATGTGCCCTATTGCTTTGAACAACTTGCAAATGAATGAGGTTTTTAGTATTTGACTTTTCATTACAATAACAATTTTTTTTTTTAAATGAATGAGGTTTTTAGTATTTAAGTTTTCATAATAATAAAAAAAGAATAGCAAGATACATATATATATATATATATATATATATATATATATATATAAATATATATATATGCTTACCTAATTAACTTTTAAAGAACCTAAATTAGACATCATAACTAAATTAATTGCATCGTTAAGAAAACTGAACATTATTTTAGGCAACATCTATACTTTGATAATAGCTGTTTCTGTTTGATCTTCTTTCTGACGACATAATTAACTTTTTAGGTTTACCATTGATCTCAGTTTTTGATTAATTCAGTAACAGATATTCATTTAGTAATGACTCAATAATTCATTAGTCCAAAAAAGATATATATATATATATGTATAAATATATATATATACGTGTGTGCAGTGCTTTCCTTTTTAATGTATGCCAATAAAACAACAACAAAAAAAAATGGTTTTATTGATTGTAGAGAAAAAATAAAAACAACTTTTAAATCTTTGCATTCTTTAATTAATGCTATTTACCTTTGGATTGAGAGCAGATACAAACAATATGTACAGAACAAAACACATAGGGCCTCATTCTATTATCGGCCGTAAATCGGCCGTAAGGCTGCGATTCCTTGCGGGGGTTCAGTTAACTCGCGATTCTATTATACGGCCCCGCAAGGATCTCCTCTTACGGCCGGCCGCATATCTTGGAACCGGCCGTAAGCTCTGAAATCTAAAAACTCAAAAATAAATTCAAGCCTGCACTGTACAGCTCTGTAAATGCTAGGGATCATATTGGGGGACATGAGGATTAAAAGGAACCCACTCTCAAGCTTGCACATCTGCCCAAACCCGAGTTCAAATTAACTGTTTATTTTCCGGCTGCGGCGTGGACGTGTCTGAGGTGCTCCAAGCACTCTGGACTTTTTACATGGATATTTTACGGATATTAAAAATAAAATATTTTACGGATTTGAGTACAGGATAATTATGTGCTATTTTTTCTAACACCTAAAATCCCTTTATAGTCTTCTAAAAGTGCAGGATGGCTTTATTTGAGCTATTTTATGGGCTTAATTGGTGCTAGCGAGACCTCTTTCCTGCAAGTAAGCTGCGGCTCGCTTTTAGCCTTGCAGAGAGGTTTCCCGGAGGAATTGAATTGCAAAACTCTTGCGGACGTTTAAGATCAAAGGATTTCCTCCGGCGCGAGCGGCCGCAAGAGATAGCAAGGCACCGGCCGCAAGCCTGCCGGAGCCTCCGGCCGTAAGGGAATAGAATAGCCGAATAGCTTGCGGCTGGTCCTTGCGGCCCCGCAACGGCTGCGGCCGCTAATAGAATGAGGCCCATAAAATCTTACACCTGTATTTACAATTACAGATTACAATGACGGATAATGGAGAAGACACCATTGAACGCAAAAGAAGACTGGCAAGGGAAAGCAAGCAAAGGTGGAGAGATGCACAGTCCTCTGAAACTTCCCAACGCTTAAGAGAAGAAGACCGACAGAGACTTTTAAATAAAAGAAAAATGACTAAGAAAGCACAAAGTTAGAGTGCAGGCGCTTCAAAGAAATGAAAAAGTTAACAAAAACATGTCTGTGAACCATTGCCCAATGATACAATATTGTCTATTGACACCAATGTTCAGACATATGACACCAATGTAAATATAGAAAGTTGTAGTGATATCTATGTTGAGGAAGCTCAGGATAATGCGTTTATTAGAGCACTAACAGTAGACACTAATTATTGTGTTTTACTCAATGTTGTTTGTCAGTTTTGTGGGGCCTATCATTTTCTCAAGGAAAATCCAACTGACGGAGACTTCATTAGTTGTTGTCAGAAAGGAAAGGTAAGACTTCCACAAAGACACACATTTCCAGATTACTTAGAAAGTATCATGAACGTTCCAACGTATCCAAATTATACCAATTTACAAAAAAAACGTAAGGTCTTATGACTGTGCAATTTAATTTGCTTCAATGGGTGCTACATTAGCAGAAAATGTCCCAGGACATGGTCCTTGCTGTTTTAGAGTTCAAGGACAAATTTACCACCGAACTTCACATTTACACCGACGAGAAGGAGAGCAAAGGAAATTTGCACAGTTATATGTCTTAGATACAATGGAAGCTGTTGAGCAAATAATGACGCTTCCAGAAAAAAAAACAGTGTTTGCGCATAGTCTTTGAACAGCTGGATAAAATTATGACCAATTGACAATGCCAAGAGTAAATATGGTGTTAAAAAGAGATCGCAACACTGATCAAAGACGGTATAATTTACCAACAGTAAATGAGGTTGCCATGGTCTTTAAAAATGAAGATGGTGAACCACCTTTTCAGCGGGATATTGGAATATATCCATGCAATGAAGAACAACCTCTTATAAACATAAATATATTAAGTTGTAATTTAGATCCAATGACATATCCCATTTTCTTTCCAAATGTTGAACCTGGATGGGAACCAAAATTACAAATGCAAAGTTATCCCAATACTAAAGTTCGTGTTAGATTCAATATTTCTATGCTGGAATATAAAGTGGCACAAACTGCTATTTGGGATTCTTTTAATCCTATTTTATGTGGGGGCAAACTCACACAACAATGGATTATTGATTCCTATCTACAAGTCGAAGCAAATAATCAAAATTTTATAAAATTCAACAAAATAAGCTTCAAGTAGAGCAGTAGTGTGGATTAATGTATTATGTCGCTGAATTAGCTACCAACAGAGATATTCCAGCTGGAAGAGCAATCATTTTGCCATCCACTTTACAAGGATCTCCTCGCAATATGCAAGAAAGTTATAATGATGCCATAGCTATTGTAACAAAATTTGGAAAACCATATTTATTCATTACATTCACATGTAATCCATAATGGCCAGAGATCAAGGAAAATTTTAATCTGGGACAAACTACTTCTGACTGACCAGATTTAGTGGCAAGAGTATTCAAAATCAAACTCAATTCATTAATACATGATATAACTAAAGCACAGTTATTTGGAAAATGTGTGGCTTTTGTTTATAGCATTGAAATGCAAAATAGAGGAATGCCACATGCTCACATACTTTTAGTCCTGCAGGAAAAAGATAAATTGAATACTGCAGAGAGAGTGGATTCAGTCATTACTGCTGAATTGCCAGATCCAGAAAAATATTCCAAAATATTTGAGATTGATTCATGGGCCATGTGGAGATATGAATCCAAATTCTCAATGTATGAAAAATAAAAAATGTGCAAAACAATTTCAAATACAAACTTATGCTAATTGTGATGGATACCCTTTGTATAAAAGAAGACAAGGACAAACAGCTATTATCCGTGGACAAAAGGTTGATAATAGATATGTGGTTCCATACAATCCACATTTGCTCATGAAGTACAATGCACACATAATGTTAAAGCTTGCACTTCTATTAAATCCATCAAATATGTGTATAAATATATATACAAAGGATATGATGCAGCAACTGTTGTTGTGCAAAGTGCAGCAAACGAAAAAGAAAATCCAATTTTACATGACGAACTTTCTAATTATTTATATGCTCGCTATGTCAGTGCTCCGGAAGCAATGTGGCAGCCTCTGAAATTTGAGATGCATGATCGATCACATGCTTTGTATTGATTAGCTTTACATTTGCCACAAAGTCAGTTTGTTTGCTTTACTGCAGGAGATGAAAGAACTGCATTAGCTCAAAGTGAACACAGAGATGCAACACTTACTACATGGTCAACTGCCAGAACACGCAGGCCAGACAATTTTTATACATTGAGATTCCATATCACTATGTATTTGTAAATGGCCTATGGCGACAACGAAAAATAGATACTCATAAAATTATACCACAAATTTATACCGTCAGTCCAAGAGACATCGAACGTTTCAGTTTAAGATGACTTCTTTTACATGTTCCCGGGGCACAAAGTTTTGAACATTTAGGCACAGTGAATGACATAGTTTATGAGACATCAAAACTTCATAGCAGATGATACTGAATGGGAGAGGTGTCTGGAAGAAGCAGCACTATGTCAAATGCCAAAGCAAATGAGAGAATAATTTGCGTTCATTTGTATCTTTTGCAATGTACCTGATGCATTTACTTTGTGAGAAACATTTAAATGAAATATGTCAGAAGACTTATTGAAATGTTACAATGAGCCAATAGCACTGTTAAAAACTTTAATGGAAATTCAAGAAATATTTCTTGCTCATGGATTAAATTGTGCAAGTTTTAATTTGCCTGATCCAGGACTTATAGATGACATCAGCTTTGATGATTATGACACTGAGCTACAAAAACAAAAAAACGAAGAAAAACTGGCAACTTTAAATACTTTACAATTACAAGCATTTAATGCCATCACAAGTGCTACAGATGATGAAATGGTCAAAGACCGGTATTTCTATCTAGACGGCCCGGGTGGATCAGGAAAAACTTATCTGTACAATTGTTTGATGAGTTACATTCGAGCACATGGTCAGATAGCTATGCCATTTGCAACAACTGGAATTGCTGCACTTTTGTTAGACGGTGGTAGAACTGTGCATAGTGAATTTAAGCTGCCAGTTCCCATTTTGAAAACATCAGTGTCAGATATTCAACTGAATTCTTTACAAGCAAAAAAAAAAAGTAAATTAATTATCATAGACGAGGCAACAATGATGTCATGTCATGCTTTGCAATCTATTGATAAATTCTTAGAAGTGATGGATAATAATCACTTTGGTGGAAAGGTGATGTTGTTAGGAGGAGATTTTAGGCAAACATTACCTGTTGTGCCACATGGAAATAGAACTGGTATCATTGAATCATGTATCAAGACAAGTAAACTGTGGAAAATATTTACACACCTCAAATTAGAATTAAATATGAGATCTGAAGGCCAAAACAAATTCAATGATTGGCTCATCAAATTGGAGAAGGAAAACATACACAAATACATGATTTACCCAATGATACCCTTGAAATTCCATCAACAATGGCTTGCAAGCAATCACTCATATCAGCAATCTTTCTAAACACTCTGAATAACGCCGATTACTGCAAACAAAGTGATATTAACATCAAAAAATATAAATGCCTTGAATCTAAATAACGAAATTTTAAAATTCAGCAACGCACCACAAAAGAATTATTACAGTGCAGATTCAGTTCTGTCTGACGATAAAGACAGTGGATCGAATTTTAGTATAGAATGTATTAATTCTTTAACCCCATCTGCAATGCCACCACATGTTTTGCAATTGAAAAAAGTGGCAATTGTCATGCTATTGAGAAATATGAATCCAAAAAAAGGACTTTGTAATGGGACCAGATTAATTGTACACAATTTAAAAGATCATTTTAAACATGCAGAAATTATGACTGGGACACATAAAGGTGAACGAGTTTTTATACCGAGAATTGATTTAGCTTCAAGTGAGAGTGGTTTGCCCTTTGTTCTTCAAAGGAAACAATTTCCAGTTATCATGGCATTTGCGCATGACCATCAATAAATCCCAAGGACAAACTTTTAAGTCTGTGTTTTTTTTTTTTTACAAGAACCTGTTTTTGCACATGGACAACTCTATGTTGCTTTTTCAAGGTGCACAAATCCAGATGAGATTAAAGTTTCAATTGAAGACAACCAAAGTCAGTAGGATCTACTACACAATGGACGTATCTTTACAAAAAACATTGTGTAGTATGAGGTTTTGTAATCAGAGAGAATAGTGGTTTTATTTTAAGTAAGAGATGTAAGGTCACTTGGCCTCTTCTTAGAGGAACACTATTTCACTTACAAAACTATCTACAATTTGAGAAAAATACAGTAATAACCAACAAACAAGGAAGAAAAAAAAAAAACAGGGGTTACATCCCATAGAAAAAAAGAAAAGTGTGCTGGGCTCTTTGAAAGGACACCACTTTCAACGAAAAAAAAAAATATGGAATGTCTTGGAAGTCACTTTCGTCATGATTGGCCCCACAAAACAGTTAGCTTGCATTTTATCACCTTTACTGTTTACAATTTAATATGTTTCTTTCAGGTTTGTAATCTTAAAATTCTGTTTGAAAAGGACTGATAAGTTGATGCATTCTATGGGCCTCATTCTATTAGCGGCCGTAAATCGGCCGTAAGGCTGCGATTCCTTGCGGGGGTTCAGTTAACTCGCGATTCTATTATACGGCCCCGCAAGGATCTCCTTTTACGGCCGGCCGCATATCTTGGAACCGGCCGTAAGCTGTGAAATATAAAAACTCAAAAATAAATTCAAGCCTGCACTGTACAGCTCTGTAAATGCTAGGGATCATATTGGGGGACATGAGGATTAAAAGGAACCCACTCTCAAGCTTGCACATCAGCCCAAACCCAAGTTCAAATTAACTGTTTATTTTCCGGCTGCGGCGTGGGCATGTCTGAGGTGCTCCAAGCACTCTGGACTTTTTACATGGATATTTTACGGATATTAAAAATCAAATATTTTACGGATTTGAGTATAGGATAATTATGTGCTATTTTTTCTAACACCTAAAATCCCTTTATAGTCTTCTCAAAGTGCAGGATGGCTTTATTTGAGCTATTTTATGTGCTTAATTGGTGCTAGCGGGACCTCTTTCCTGCAAGTAAGCAGCGGCTCGCTTTTAGCCTTGCAGATAGGTTTCCCGGAGCAATTGAATTGCAAATAGGAATTTCTTACGGCCGAAACTCTTGCGGCCGTTTTAGATCAAAGGCTTTCCTCTGGCGCGAGCGGCCGCAAGAGATAGCAAGGCACCGTCCGCAAGCCTGCCGGAGCCTCCGGCCGTAAGGGAATAGAATAGCAGAATAGCTTGCGGCCGGTCCTTGCGGCCCCGCAACGGCTGCGGCCGCTAATAGAATGAGGCCCTATGTAGTTAAGGTTTAATGTTAGGAGCAGCATCATCATTTGTTGAGAAATTAAAAATGTTTATGATATATAGATTATTGATCCAGGGACAAATCCAATTGCCAGTTAATGGAGTCAGGAAGGAATTTTTTTTTGACAACACTTTCAACAAATTTACAAAGTTGAAATTTAATTTTTGGCCATTTGCCTTCCTCTGGATTCAATATTCAAGATCACTATAGTTTAAAATAAATTCAGGTTAAATGTTATTATCTCATGTTAATGTTTGCATTGTTATCATTGTATGGTTAAAGGTTTGAAAAATTAATTGATTGAATGTTACTAAAGATTTATGTAATTTGCAGAAGAAACATTTGTTAACAAAATTCAATGTATAATTAAATAGAAAAGATTCATCTAGGGAGTAATCTGATCCTGGGTCAGGAAGGAATTAATTTTTTTCCCCTTTTGAGACAATTGGCTAAGTTGCAATGTTTTTTTTTACTGTTTGCCTTCCTCTGGATTCAATACCTATGTGCTTTACCAGGAGTTTAAATACAAGTTGTATGTTAATAAGCATTCTGTCATGGTTGAAGACACTCATTTAGAGAAAGTTCAACGATTTCATGTTAGTATTGAAAAAAAAAAAAAAATCATTACCCACTGTTTACAATATAAGTTTCATATTATAAACCTTTATGTAATGGTTTACAATACGTATTCTGAGAAATTTTATGGATTGTTATATTATTATTCGATACATGACAATTAAAAAGTTTGATATAGTTATACAGGACATTGTTAAAAAAAATAAAAAAATTGTACTTCTTTGTAGATAAGAAAAAGATTCAGAGTGTTAAAGAATCACATTGTGTCACTGTTATGGATTGGGATCCGTACAAAATGCATAACTATATTCGTGCACCTACTTATATATCTTGGCCCTCATTCAATTGCGATTTGGCCAATTGAATAGTGCTCTAAATAAGCACATAGCATATTTTTTTAAATAAGTTTTTAGTTAGTGAAAACCTTGCTTTTGGATAGATGTTTACTAACTAAAAACTTCTTAAAAAAAATATGTTATGTGCTTATTTAGACCCCTATTAAATTGGCCAAATTGCAATTGAATGAGGGCCCTTATCTTTGCAGTATTATCGTATAACCAAAGTTTTATTAACAATGCTGAATCATTGGGAACTCTAAGATGGAGGATTCACTACTTCCGCATACAAGATGCCGGTGGCACTACTTCCGGTCTAGCAAGGATGACGACAGCTACCACACCTTGGACACTAGAAGGAGAGTGCCATCTTTCCTTTGTCTCAACTTCTGAACCAATGGGAAGATAGACTCATCCCTTGTGGGATGAGACCTGAAGACTCCCTAAACTCCTGACCCAATACCTGTCCTCAATTAAACCTGATGTTTTGCTTAGTTGTAACTTTTATCTGATTATTAAAAACTATATAAATGACGACTGACGTAATAAAATTAGGCGAGAGAAAGCTTTATACCAGAACTGTGTGTTGGTGTATTATTTCTCTAAAGTGTGCACACTATATGTATATTGGTAATTTGGCCAGGGACAGATATCTCTGAGGAATACTTTTGTTCTCCCAAAACATCACAAACAGCATTTCCAGCTTAAAAATGTTATTGACCCTCATTTTTTGACGGGCAAGTCGCTAGTCTACTATACACCATCTTTAATGAATAATATAAAATGACACTTAAGTAAGAATTGCTTTAGAGGATGCCACTCTCGGAGAGAGTTTCATCATATTTGATGGATATGCCCTTTGGTACAAGGTCTGTGGTGGAAATCGACTAAATTGTTTTCACAAATAGTTAATATCACAGGGTGTGTTTTTTGACTAACCTCAAGTGCTCACCCCAAGACGTGCTCTCTATGTCAAACATTACCTTAGAAGCAAAACCAGCAGCCTATTTTAATAGGAAGTTCTATCCTCACGGATATGAGACGATGACTGTTAGTGAGTAGAGCAGCATGTGACAGTTCCTGGAGAGAAAGAGAGGCTTTATCTGTCAATGATAGCCTTCCCTCATAGAGCCTCTCACTCCGTGGGGCATTCCTTTGATACACACACCCACTGCATATTATCTCTGCCACTGCAGATGGGCAGTATAGAGTTTATGACAACAAACATTTTAAAAATATGTTTTTCTTGTCACAATATGCATGTTTGGGTTTTTGGCACTTCATTTGGGGTTATTACATGTGTATGTTTTAATATTTCCTGTGGCTAATATATGTTTTTATAAAATTCCTTCCTGACCCCAGATACTGGTGATCGGATTCATCTCTGGATCAATACTCACTCTCTATTTATCCAGGATAGCCCTTAATGCCCTTTTTATTTAAAAATATATCCAATCCCTTTTTAAAGTTATCTATCGAATCCGCTGTCACCACCTCCCTTTGGTGAGGATTCCACAGATTAACCACCCTTACTGTGAAGAACCCTTTTTTTTCTTTAAGGTGAAATCTTTTTAATTCTAATCTCAAAGGATGTCCATGTGTCAGTTGAAAACCTCTTGGCACAAAAAGTTCCCTTGACAAAGGCTTGTATTGACCCTGCATATTTATATAAGATAATCATATCCCCTCTTAGACGCCTTTTTTCTAGAGTAAATAAGTTTAATTTGGTTAGTCTTTCTTCATAACTTAGCCCCTCCATTCCCCTTATTAGTTTTGTTGCCCTTCTCTGTACTTTTTTCAGCTCTAAAATGTTTTTTTTATGTAGTGGTGCCCAAAACTGTACTCCATTTTCCAAATGAGGGCGTACTAGGGATTTGTACAGTGACAGAATTATATTTGCTTCCCTTGCTTCTTTACCCTTCTTAATACATGCTAATATTTTACTTGCCTTTGCAGATGCTGCTTGGCATTGAGCACTGTTACCTAGCCGGTTGTCCACAAATACTCCCAAATCGTTTTCAATATTTGATACCCCTAGATTTGCTCCATTAAGATTTTAAATTGCATGGCTATTTTTCCTTCCCAGATGCATAACTTTACATTTATTCGTATTAAATCTCATCTGCCACTTAGATGCCCATTCCTCTAATGTATGCACATCCCTTTGGAGGGAAAGTACATCATACTTAATGACCTTGCACAACATTGTGTTGTCAGCAAAAATGGAGACACCACACTCCAATCCCACTTCCAAGTCATTATTAAATATGTTAAAAAGGAGGGGACCTAATACTTAACCCTCCACTTCATTATTACATTCATTATATATATATTCATAAATAATATTTTTAAATAAATAGAATATATGACAGGAACCAGGTACCAGAGTGAGGTTACAAAAATAAATGAATGAACAAAAAACAGGCTATACAAAGCTTGGTGAGTATGCCTTTAAATCAAAAGTCCAATGCTTTTATCAGTTCATGTGCAGAAACAACAGCAGAATCACAGTCAAGGATTGGCAATGCAGCAGACAGCTACACAGCAATAGATAGTAGTAGGTGCAGGCTGAACCTCTGCCAGACAGGAACAACAGAAATAGCGCAGGACAAAACAGCTGCAGCAGTGAATCAAGCAGCATTAATACTCACAGCAGGTCAGTGCAACAGAGTATTAGAACTGGCACTTTGGTGTGATCTCATCTGAATCTTATCACTTGATACGTATTGGCTGAGCTCCACCACCTATCTTTACCTAGGGGGTGGAGTTATGACCTACAGTATCTCACAAAAGTGAGTACACCCCTCACATTTTTGTAAATATTTTATTATATTTTCATGTAACAACACACTGTAAAGTAGTAAGTGTACAGCCTGTATAACTGTAAATTTGTTGTACCCTCAAAATAACTCAACACACAGCCATTAATGTCTAAGCTGTTGACAACAAAAGTGAGTACACCCCTAAGTGGAAATTTTCAAATTGGGCCCAAAGTGTCAATATTTTGTGTGGCCACCATTATTTTCCAGCACTGCCTTAACTCTTATGTGCATGGAGTTCACCAGAGCTTCACAGGTTGCCACTGGAGTCCTCTTCCACTCCTCCATAATGACATCACAGAGCTGGTAGATGTTAGAGACCTTGCACTCCCCCACCTTCCATATGAGGATGCGCCACAGATGCTTATTAGTGATTAGGTCTGGTGACATGCTTGGCCAGTCCATCATCTTTACCTTCAGCTTCTTTAGCAAGGCAACGGTGGTCTTGGAGGTGTGTTTGGGGTCGTTATCATGTTGGAATACTGCCCAGCAGCCCAGTATCCAAAGGAAGGGGATCATGCTCTGCTTCAGTATGTTACAATGAACTGTAGCTCCCCAGTGCCAACAGCACTCATGCAGGTCCAGACAATAATTATTAATTAGTAATGGAAAATAAAAATGTATACTTTCCACTGCACTCAATTTTTTTTTTACATTTTACACTGCACTTATATATCTGTATTACTGCTCATTGGCTACCAGCGATAGGACTCTCAAAGCAGTTACATATTTAAATCACTTTATTGTGCTCTGAGACCTGAAAACATTTTATAATTTACACTGCACAAAAAAAATTGTATATTTAACAATGTACTTGTATATGTGTCTATGTGATGAGCGCTTAAGATGATCGTTGCAAAGCACGCAACTTGAAGGACACGAGGGGAGAGGCTCGCAATGAGCACCAAAGGTGCTCAGAGGAGCAAAAGAACACAAGGGAAGAGGATCCCAATGAGCGCCAAAGGAGCTCAGCGCAAGGCTCCCAATGAGCGCCAAAGGTCCTCAGAGGAGCAAAAGCTCTACATTGTGTGGCAAACAGCATTGCCATGGCTTCAAATTTTATTGCCCTCTTATTTTTGACGGGCAAGTCGCTTATGTATATATATATATATATATATATATATATATATATATATATATATATTTTGTTTGTTTGCTTTTTCCCCTTAAGAATCGCAACCTTGTGGTGAAGGGGCTTCTATACTTGAAGCTGTGAGCTATACCATATAGGGTCACCCAATATGGGCAGGTCATAGCAGAGAGGTCAGACAAATTAGGGTTCACTGGAGAAGGAACTGGCATCCCACTCCAATATTTTTGCCTTGAAAACCTTATAGGTTAGCACAACCAGACACAAGATGTGCCTGGAGTGCTGTGGTCATTAGGGTCACTGAGAGTTGGACGAAACTGAACTACTAAACACACATACATACACATATATATATATATATATATATATATATATATATATATATATATCTCAAAAACAAGGAAACTACTTTCATGCCTACCCTTTATCTTGCTTCACAATCATTTTAATTTCTTTAAGGAGCCAAAAACTGCTTCAGGATGCAAGAGTAATGATACAAATATTTTTAATGTAATACTGCCATCTTGTGGATTTTTTGGTTTATCACAATCTCAGAAAAAACAGTTGTAGCACCTAACTAATCTCCAAAACTAACCATAGTAAAATTTTGCTACACTTTATTATTCACATTGAAACACTTTTATATGATCTTGTGGCAAAATGAGTTTAAGTAAATCAAAAACAATTAAACAGACAATAAGTCAATAGCATTAGCTTATTATTATTAGGGGCAATATTTTATTTTACATTAACTAATAAAGCTAGGCAGCAATCAATGATGCAAGTTCTAATTAGTTCGCTGTATAATTATAATTATCTGAAAAAAAGGGGAGGGAAAAGGCTGGAGTAAATATTGTTTCAATATGTTTTACAAAACTGTACATAACATATTTTTATGATACTAGTATATATATATATATATATATATATATATATATATATATATATATATAATTGCTGGTTTGTCGGTCACGCCTGCAGGAAAGAAAGAGACAGGACAGAGAGTTACAAGAGAGAGAGAGAGGGGACATAGAGATAGAGAGAGACAGGGCAGAGAGAGAGTCAGGACAGAGAGAGAGGATAGAGTATAGGACAGGGAGAGAGAGAGACAGGACAGGGAGAGAGAAAGACAGGACTCAGAAAGATATGACAGAGAGAGACAGGACAGATGGGAGAGATGGAGACAAATAGAGAGACAGGATATATGTAGAGAGATACAGTACAGAGAGAGACAGGATAGAGGGAGACATATAGAGAGACTGGACAGAGAGATACAAGAGAGAGAGAGGGGACAGAGATAAAGAGAGACAGGGAAATAATGAGCAAGTCAGAGAGACAGGACAGAGAAAGATGATCGAGTGTGAGAGATAGGACAGAGAGACAGGACAGGGGAGAGAGAGAAACACAACAGGGAGAGAGAGAAAGACAGGACTGAGTAAGATATAAAAAAAAGAGAGAGACAGGACAGAGAGAGAGACAGGAGAGATGGAGACATATAGAGAGACAGGATATATATAGAGAGATACAGTACAGAGAGAGACTGGATGCAGAGAGAGAGACTGGACAGAAAGAGAGAGAGAGAGAGAGACAGGGCAGAGAGAAAAGGGAGAGAGGGGACATAAAGAGAGAGACAGGAGAGAAATAACAACCAGTACAGAAAGATAGAGAGATGGGACATAGAGAGAGACGGGACATAGAGAGAGACGGAGACAGATAGAGAGACAGGACAGAGAGAAAGGGAGAGAGGGGACATAAAGAGAGAGACAGGAGAGAAATAAGCAGTACTGAAAGATAGAGAGTCAGGACACACACACACACACAGAGAAGACAGAGAGACAGGACAGGGAGAGAGAGAGACAGGTCATAAAGAGAGACAGGACAAAGAGAGAGATGGGACAGAGAAGACAGAGAGGGAGACAGATAGAGAGCGAGAGACAGGACAGAGATAAGACAGAAATAACAAGCGGGCATAGAGAGAGATAGGACAGAGAAAGAGAGATAGACAAGACTAAGAAAGAGATAAGACACAGAGAGACAGGACTGTGAGAGACAGGACATAGAGAAACAGGACACTGTGGTGATGTGCCACCAGGGGTCAGAAGAGAGCTCTTCAAGACTATTCCCCAGGAGTGAGAGAGTTAACAACCTGCTCAAAAGGCAGGGGTGTGGCTGCAATGAAGGCCAGCTACCTTCAGTTGAAGGATTGTTTGGAAGTGTGGAGCCTGTGAAGAAGAAGAAGCCTGAGACAGCTGTGTGTGGCAAGAGTGAGGTCAGGGAGACCTGGAAAGCCAGTCTGGCTGCCCGGCAGTGTACAGCTAGCTCAGTTGAGAGACATTGAGAAGAGTGTCCAGCGTGATCGGAGAGGTCAAAGAGACACAGCTCCTCTGCAGGTGGAGTGCAGATCCTGAAGGGAGTGGACTCTAAAACAGGCAAGTGTGCAGGCCTGTGTTTTGGACTATATTATGAACTGCAGAGCAGAGCAGTGAGGGAACTGCAGATACAAGTATAGGTAGTGCTTCAAAGAGGAGCTAGGATTTATTTTCTCTCATGTGGACTCTGTCCATTTCCACTTGTATCTGCCATTTCTCTGTGGCCTCACGCATGCGGATTATGTCCTCTTCTGCTTGTCTCTAACATTTCTCTGTGGCCTCTCTCAGACATGCAGCAGCATCTCTTAGTCGAGCATCATTTGCAGCAAGGGCTCTGTCTTCTGCAATTTCTTTCAGCCCTTTCTGCTGACAAGCTCCACCCACTTTCTGGCATGTAGTTGCATCTGCCAGGACTTTCAATAGTTCCTCCATTATTGTACTGTACTGTGGGCTGTCTTCTTATACACAGACAGTTTTCTATCCCACCACTGCCACCATAAATAATCAAAAGAAAATAAATCCTAGCTCCTCTTTGAAGCACTACCTATACTTGTATCTGTAGTTCCCTCACTGCTCTGCTCTGCAGTTCATAATATAGTCCAAAACACAGGCCTACACACTTGCCTGTTCCATCTGCAGAGGAGCTGTGTCTCTTTGACCTCTCCGATCACGCTGGACACTCTTCTCAATATCTCTCAACTGAGATAGCTGTACACTGCCGGGCAGCCAGACTGGCTTTCCAGGTCTCCCTGACCTCTCTCTCGCCACACAGAGCTGTCTCAGGCTTCTTCTTCTTCACAGGCTCCACACTTCCAAACAATCCTTCAACTGAAGGAAGCCGGCCTTGATTGCAGCCACACCCCTGCCTTTTGAGCAGGTTGTTAACTCTCTCACTCCTGGGGAACAGTCTTGAAGAGCTCTCTTCTGACCCCTGGTGACACTTCACCACAACACATAAAGAGAGACAGGACAGAGAGTGAGACAGATAGGGAGACAGGACAGAGAGAGAGAGAGAGGACAGATATAGAAAGACAGGGCAGAGAGACAGGACAGAGAGAGAGAGTGAGACCTAACACAGAGAGAGAGAGAGACGGGACAGAGAGAGACAGGAGAGATTGAGACAGATAGGGAGACAGGACACAGAGAGAGAGAGAGAGAGAGGACAGATATAGAAAGACAGGACAGAGAGAGAGTGAGGCCTAACACAGAGAGAGAGACAGGACAGAGAGAGACAGCATAGACAATTTAAGCTAACATTTTACAATACCCTCTTTTATGGCGGGCACGTTACTAGTAAAACATATTGTAGAGTATGGTTTAAGAATAATTAAGTTTAAACCATAAATTAAATTAATATAAATAGAAGTACATAACAGTTGATAGATCTGTTATATGTACGAGTTAGGTTTTAGGTGATTTTAGTAAGGGACAGATTTACAGATATAGATGTTTGTTATTTCAAATTTGAGTTCAATTACCCAATCCAGATAGGGCAGAGAGAGAGAGGACAAAGTAAGAAATAAAAGAGAGAGAGAGAGAGACAGGACGTAGAAAGACAAGAGAGAGGGGGGACATAGAGAGACAAGACAGAAATAATGCAAAAGTCAGAGAGAGATAGACCGAACAGAGCGTGAGGGATAGGACAGAGAGACAGATATGGCATAGAGAAAGACAGGACAGAGCGAAACAGGATAGAGAGAACACAGAGAGGGAGAGACTGTACACAGAGAGAGAGACAGCTGAGAGAGATACAGGACAGAGAGATAGACAGGGCAGGAATATTGAGATAGGACAGAAAGAAAGAGAGAGTGGACATAGAGGTAGAGACAGGACAGAAATAGCAATCAGAGCAGCGAGAGAGAGAGAGACAGGGCAGAGAGAGAGATAGACAGGACTGAGAGAGATATGACATAGAGAGAGAGACAGGACAGAGAGAGAGTAATATTAAATAAAATGTGATGGTTAAAAGAATAATGTACATGAAAATCAACATACTGTCTACCCTCCTGATGACTGATCACAATTATAGCATGAGTAGAAAGATACAGGTATCTGCTTAGTTTTTTTAAGTGTGTAGTATTAGATATAAATCTCTTATAATCAAAACAATATTAATAAGCAGAAAATAAACAACAGTAACAATATATTTAACTCTATACTTGCTATTAAACAGCTCCTTACTGGGATAGGGTGTGCATCAACTAGAAAACCCTCCAAGTTGTATCAGAGGTTAAGAGACCCACTACTTACGCCCCAATTAATAATGTGCAACTAATCTAGTAAATTACATATATTAGCCATCACATTTTTATCTCGCTGTATATCAATATATCAATAAATTAATGTTATTTTCAAATTTTGAGTAGGATTCATATGTTTCTCTCCATATGTGACAAACCCCATTTTGAGAATGTTCACAGATAGCCATAAAGTGTTCTGTCCTTTTTCTTCTATTGTAAGCTTTTTCGTTTCTCACTTGCAAGCTGAGAGGATCTGCTGATTTACTTTTTATAGTTTTGGACTGTATTCCATTTTGATGTTTATTTCTATTTAGATATTATATTTACATAATTGATATTGCTTCATAATTTGTAGGCAGGTTCATTCTCCATATTTGTTATGTATATCTCTCAAAAACTTGTTTATAGTGACGCTATTTATTTATCAGAACAAGTTCACTGTAAGCATTATTATATGCAAATAGAACCATATACTGTATATTCTACTTCTTAAAGCAGATTAGATCATATCTCCTAAAATGTCCTTTATTTTCCAAAGGAAACCACAATTGATGTGTACTGACTCTAAAAGCTATGGGCCTCATTCTATTATCGGCCGCAGCCGTTGCGGGGCCGCAAGGACCGGCCGCAAGCTATTCTGCTATTCTATTCCCTTACGGCCGGGGATTCCGGCAGGCTTGCGGCCGGTGCCTTGCTATCTCTTGCGGCCGCTCGCGCCGGAGGAAAGCCTTTGATCTAAAACGGCCGCAAGAGATTTGCAATTCAATTGCTCCGGGAAACCTCTCTGCAAGGCTAAAAACGAGCCGCAGCTTACTTGCAGGAAAGAGGTCTCGCTAGCACCAATTAAGCACATAAAATAGCTCAAATAAAGCCATCCTGCACTTTGAGAAGACTATAAAGGGATTTTAGGTGTTAGAAAAAATAGCACATAATTATCCTGTACTCAAATCCGTAAAATATTTTATTTTTAATATCCGTAAAATATCCATGTAAAAAGTCCAGAGTGCTTGGAGCACCTCAGACCCGCCCACGCCGCAGCCGGAAAATAAACAGTTAATTTGAACTCGGGTTTGGGCAGATGTGCAAGCTTGAGAGTGGGTTCCTTTTAATCCTCATGTCCCCCAATATGATCCCTAGCATTTACAGAGCTGTACAGTGCAGGCTTGAATTTATTTTTGAGTTTTTATATTTCACAGATTACGGCCGGTTCCAAGATATGCGGCCGGCCGTAAGAGGAGATCCTTGCGGGGCCGTATAATAGAATCGCGAGTTAACTGAACCCCTGCAAGGAATCGCAGCCTTACGGCCGATTTACGGCCGATAATAGAATGAGGCCCTATGTAGATAGTGTTCAGAGATCAAACAACACAGTTCTGGTGTACCCATGGCTACATATAGTCAGGCTGTTAGTGACATCATTCAAATGATGGTCTCCATTGTGACTAGGGCAACCAAGCAATTCATAAGCTGTTCAGTGGGACTTTAAGCCATTCTTTGGGAGTTAAAAGTTTACTGTGAGTCCTCCACAACTGAAGGTTTTTTCCACGGATGTTATATGTGTTGATCAGGCTTTTGGATATTCTGGGTGCCAGCTCAACAATGTGACCAGCAAATTTCAGCTGGTGCCTAAATTTTGAAGTCTGCATGCATTTATTTGCAGGCTATAGACTACATACCTTTATAAATATATAGTTCTGTGTAAGTGCCTGCTTTGCTCTCACTTGCCTCCACTTCTCTGCCTTTCCCCTTCCACCATTGTCCCCTCTTTATCTTTGGTTATTCTGGCTGCGTACCTCTATCGCTCCCTCTTTAATCTGCTTCTTTGCCCTGCATCCTTTGCCCTCTTCTCTGCTGCTCCCATCACCACCTGCTCCTGGGCTCCTCTGCTATCAGTTTTCCCTAATTCTTCCCTTATTTTTGTCGCCCCTCATCCACTTTTGCCTCCTTCTCGCTCCTCTGGTGCTACCCTTCTTTTCCTCCCCTGCTCCAGGTCAAATACCTCCCGGTACCCACATCTTGCTTGCATCTTGAGTTTCTGTTTCCATTTTCAGGGTCCCATAATTGTCCTCTCCCTTTGGGCGCGCTTGTTCTGATGCTCCAAGCTCTCAACCCCCCTTTCTTTACCCCACCATATCTCCCTCACTGCTACCCACACCTTTTCCATAGACTTGTATTTTCTCTTTTCTCCACTACTCATTCATTCTGCTGCCAGTGACACTTTTTGGCTTCACCCCAAGCCATTAAATGCACCGCTACTAGTCCCTGGCCCTGCTCAAGGATGACACACAACTTTGTGAAGGATACACTCACATATGTCTTACCCATCTTAGATACACCAAGCCAACTACCAATCATTGCAGCAATCCAAATTGTTGCTGGATTGTGAAACCACTAGTTTTGCAGGATAGATCCCCATTCTTTGACCATTACTGCTCATCAAACCATATTTCCTCTGAGCCTGACCCATATGATCTCCTTGTAATTTCTTTCTTCTCATCTTCTAGCTTCCGGCAATATTATGTTGGACCATACCCTAATTCAGTCCTTAATATGCTCATTGCTATTTCAAAAAGTTGCCCGTCACCTCACCTTGGCATATAATGCACTAGCTGTCACAGTCAATTCATTCACCTTATCAATAGGCAAAATTCCATGTACACATTCTAGACTCAGATGATCCTGGTTTAGTAAACACTTTATTGCGATTTTCCAACTCCTCTATAACATCCACCTATATCGTTTAAGCCGCTGTCACACTACAAGAATGCTCCTTTATCCGATCGAGACTCAGATCATATTTCAACCTACAGTCCCAACAATGCACTAAAGCCCTAATGAAGTATACCACCTTGCTCCTTAGCTTCTAAATGCTTCCTAAGAGGCTTTTCACAACCTTGTTCTTGTAAAGCCTCCAAAGCTCAAGTTGCTGCAAAGCCAAGACATGTGCAGTTCATTCCAAAGACAAGTCGATTCATTCTTACTATGAAATCCCTCAAGACACTGGTCTTTATCATCACAGGTTCCCCTTAGGCCATGTAGTACATAGTTATTCTGACCTTTTAACCAACACTTTTGCTCTACACATTCACACTGATCCATACCATGTTTCTACAGAGGCTGCTGTAGCTAACATCACGTTCGACTCATTGGAAGCTGAAAACTGGGCCTCAAAAGCTGTACCTTCCTCAACTAGACCTTCATCTATTGCCATCTATTGCCAGAAGATAGACTTCTCTAGGCCGTTGGACCATACCTAAGCTGATCTGGGAACTTAATCAAAGAAGCATCCCCTACCCAGTCACCGACAGGAAGGCTGAACTATTCAAGGTTAAATAGTAATTAAGGTTAAAAAATACTTTTAGTCCATCAAGTTCCTTTTATATCTCCTTTGATCTTTCTTTCATTCAATTCTTTTTGATTTTTCACGATACCAAAACATACAAAACATAAAACATAAGACAAAATAACCAAAAACACATCTCAAACAAAATACATTTGACAAACAAAGGTGAGGAGAAGGAAGTTAAAACTTTGCTTAGACATTTATTGGAAAGTTATTATCAGAATTTTAATCCCAAAGTATCCATTTTGTGATGATTCTATTTTTTTTAAAATCAGAATTAAATATAAGACAATCCATTTGATTTGTCTATTTTGCACTATAATAGCGCAAATGTCATTCCAACTGGGGAGGGTGCCTATTTTCCATCTTTATACTATTAACCATTTGGCTATAAGAAGAATATGTAATATCAAACTTACTTTATTACTATCCAACTCCATGGGGAGCATATGAAATAGGAATACCTCCAGAGATGGTTTCAACTCCATTTTAACAATTTGTGTAATGTGTTCTGCACACATTATCCAAAAGTTTCTAATCTTCTCATATTTTCACCACATATGGGCTTGAGAGCCCTTCTCCATACAACCTCTCCAACACAAATCTGAGTTGGCTTTTGTGTCAATTTTATTTAAAAACTCAGGGCTTATATAGCATTTCTGAAGAATTTTGAACTGTATCTCTCTGAGTGACATGCACTTAATATTCCTTTCAGTAATCGAACAGGCGTGGAACCAGTCCTTATCGTTCCTATTTATACCAAAATCAAGTTCCCAACTGCTCATCGCTTTAGATTTATGTCTCTCGCATTTCTTCTAGTAATCTATAACAGTTAGAGATTGAAAAATTACTCTTGCCCTCAATACAGTACCTTGAAAAACAAGCTATATTCTGTGTTTTCCCTCAGACTATATCCAGACTTCACCACTAATTGTTTCAAAGCGTTAAACTTGTTATATATAACTAGGTCATCAAAAGTTTTAAAATGGACATTTATATAAAGAGCAGCTACTATGTTCAAGTTCCACTTATGCCAATTCACCTAATTTTCTTGTGGGTTTATCTCATACAGCAACTGAATAGGAGTCAACAGAGAGGGAAAAGGTACCAATTTCAATTTGTTGTTAATTCTTTACCATGATACAAGGCATTGCTTGATCACCCTAGGGGTGTTTGCTATTGTGAGATTTTATTATACCGCATGATATGGTTTAATTTTATTAATGAGAACAAGCTCAATTTAATATGAATGAATTTAGGCTTATTACTACTTTCATAGAATTTAATACAATTATATAAGTTTATTGCCTCAGAATAGTCCAGTAGGTTTAGGGAAGCCAGCCCCCCAAATTTAAACGTCTTGTTAACAGTATCACTGCTCACCCTGGCCGAATCTGAGATAAAATCCATTCTGCTTACATATACAGAAGGATTGTAATAAGGCCATTATGGCTTTGGAGCCAAACCTACCGGACCCCATCTCCTCCAGCGTTCCTTTAATCAATTCCTAATTAATTATATCAACTGCTTTTTCAGCGTCCAGCGCTACCACCAACATTGGAATTCTATGAATTTTTCTATGAGCAAAGATATCAATAAGTTTGCATACATTATCTGGGCCCTGTCTGGCTTTTATAAATCCAGTCTGATCCGGATCTATGAGATGCTGTAAAAGCGGATTTAAACATTCAGCTAGAATTTTAGAATATATCTTTAGGCCTATATTCAATAGCGAAATTGGCCTATAATTTGAACAGATTAAAGCATCTTTCCCCTCTTTCGGAATTGAAATAATTGCTGCTTCAAGCATCTCTCTTGGCGCCATACCTGTGAGTTTGATCTAATTAAAGGTCTTAGCCATATATTTTACTAAGGAATTTAAAAATAACTTATAGTAACTAGTTGGAAATCCATCCAGACCTGGTGCTTTGTTGTTATTCAATGACATAACACACTTTTCTATTTCTAACACCGAAAGATCTTCTTCAAGAATTCAGATATTTTGCCAATGATGGTTTAGAAAAATCTAAATGATCCTCCAGATTATACAATGAATGATAATATACAATGAACGATAATATTCAGCGGCTATGTTGTCTATTTCTTTCGGATTATATTTAATAACTTACTTTTCTAATCCATCATTTTCGCTATACTTTTGTTGTTGTTTTTACTTTTAATAAGATTCACTAATAAACTACTTGCTTTGTTGCCCATATGGTAATGTTTTTTTGGAACAACCATAGATTCCTGTCAACCTGGATTTGGAAAATGTTCCTAATCTGAGCCTGAATTTTGCGTATTTCAGCTGTTAACCTCGTATCTGGAGAGTTTTTATTTATTCTTGTTAATGTAAAAATTCCAAATGAAGTTTTCTTAAAGGCGTTCTCCTTTCTTTAATTTTTTTAGATCATTTTTGATTTTAATAGACCTCTCATGAAAGCCTTCTGTGTATTCCATAAGACTATATTTGAATTAATCAAATTTTTATTAACTTCTCATAAATTTCTTCCTGGATTTCCAATTTATCTTTAGCATCATGGAACAAATTCTGATCTATCCTTTTTATCTTGTTATTAGTAAAATTAGAGTGGCCATAGAGCCGCAATTTAATATGTCCATGGTCTGACCAGGCAACTGGGCCTATTTCTGACTCATCCACTTTTCCTAAGTTGGCATGATCAACAAAAAAATAATATATTCTAGTGTTGTCCCTGAGTCGGCTGGAATACAAAGTAAAATCAGATTCCTCAGAGTGAGCTACCCTCCACTCATCACATAGATTATATTTGCTCAGGATCTCGTTAAATCTCTTCGCTCTTCTCATAGTCTCCTTTTCGGGGGAAGGTTTTACCCTAGATTGCCTATCCAGTTTTGGGTCTAGGCACATGTTCATGTTGCAACATATAAGTAAACGGCCCAATTTAATCTTAAAGATAATCCTTAATATTCTAGACAAACTATTTTGGTTCGCATTTGCCGAATATAAGTTAGCAATATAGTATAATATTGACTATTTTGACCTTTCTAATATGTGGATTAGTTGTTAATTAATTGTTTATTGATCTAGAGGAAGGCAAACAGAAATAAAAACATTGAAACATTCCTTCCTGACCCCAGGTACTGGCAATCAGATTCCTCCCTGGAATAATACTGCTTCTCTAGTTATCCAGGATAACCCTGATTGCCTTTTTATTCAAAAATATATCCAATCCTTTTTTAAAGTTAGCTATCGGATCCAATGTCACCACCTCTTTTGGTAGAGAATTACACAGTTTAACCACCCTTACTGTGAACTGAAAGTATATCCTTTTGTCAGTTGAAAAAATCTGGCATAAAAAGTTCACTTGACAAAGCCTTGTATTGACCATTATTTAGCTCATCTGCCTTCTTCTGGTCACTAATTATCAGGCAGCCTGTTTTACATTGTAATGTTCCTATAGCTTCCATCCTGGTCCTTCTCCAATGAATATATTTAAAAAAAAAAAAAAATAATAGAGTTAGTCTTACTCTACTTTTACAACTAACTTTTCACTTTCTATTTTAGCCAGTGTAATATCTCTTTTTAAGCCGTGTTGAATATCTTGTTCTACAAAATCCTTCTTTAGGAAACTCCATCTTCCACTAACTTTGTCATTGGTACCAATATGTTCCAAGACCACTGGTTCATTTCCAGCCCCTTCCAATAATTTATCTACTTGATCCACAACATGCCGAACCCGAGCACCCGGGAGACAGCAAACTTTTTGATATCATGGGATCTGGGTGACAAATCACCCTGTCTACCTTACTAATGATATAGTCCCCGATATATAAATCTGTCTCTTGCTCTGCCTATTCTGCTACCCCTCTTCTTCAGTATAACTGTTCTCACTACTGTTAGAGGGAACAGCTCTATCTGGCATTGCCATTCCTGAATGGATATACCCAACAGTTTCACAATCTGGCAAATCTGTTGGTGCTTTCCAACTCAGAACTGGCCTACCTCCCCCTTCTGAACCCCTTACTTCCCCTTGTAACTGTAACCCAGCTACCTCCCTTCTGTTTCTTCCCTTTTCTGCACTACGATTTGCCCCCTTTTCTTCAAACACCCTCCTTTTATTTAAACTCCCACACTTATACTATAACTGCACTTTTATAATAACTGTTTGCAAGCTCACACGTTCACTCTTTCCCCTGTTTATTTAAATGTTCTCACCTGCACAATAATCAGTGCACAAGTATACAAACACTCTTTACTGTTCAGAAGAAAATCACAGAGCAGATGCAAAACAGACCACAAAAGACACCCACTGAAATAGCTTTGTACAGGCAACCCCCCCCCCCCCCCTGCATAAGTATACAAACACCCTTTACTGTTCAGAAGAAAATTACAGAGCAGGGTTCTCTGATCAATTCCAGCTGACATCTGTTCTACTTCTGGTTCAACCCAAGTTTAACTGAATAATATGCAGACAGTGCTGACTGCCCTTCTGACTTTGTCGAACAACATTTTGGAAAACAAGACCATCACTCACAGCAATGCCTCAGTAATTCTAAGGCTAAAGATCTGCACCTCAGTAGTAAGCTCATCATACAGGAATTTCTTCTTGCCTTCAGCATCGATAGAGATGTCCTGTACTCTGGTTTTCTGACTAGATGTCAAGAACTCGAAAAATATCCATACTTCATAGTTGATTTGACATACAATTATGGGGGATTCACCTACTATCATCAATCCTTTTTGGCTAAAGCTATAGTGGCACTTAATCCATTTAACTATACTCCAACTAGAGTTTGTTACACCAAGAACTTTTCTTCCACTATTTGATGTCAGAAATGTTTAAAGCTCACTCTAAGGCAATATCCCCAACATTTACACACACTAGGTGACTAGCATGTATCAACGTTTCTGCCCTCCGCCACTATCTACTCAGCCACCCAACACCTTCACAAAGTACCTTATCTAAGGGTTTAGCAAAGGGTTCCACAGTGAAATTGTAGCATTGCCTTTGCTAGTGAAAACCTACAAAAGAACCTGAAGTTGGGAAACCTCATTGGCAATGAACTTAGGATAGGATACATTGTTGGACCGTTCTCTTCAATTTCATTCCTCATATGGAGAACCAATCACATCAGCATCTCAAACAAGAAATAGCTAGTGATTGACCTTTCAGCTTAAAATTATCTCCCAGTTCATAGCATTAATGCCCTCATCTCGTTTGATGAATATTCTCTTCAATATTCAAGAGTAGACAACACTATTTCTTGTATTCTTGCTTTGGAACATTGAACATGGCTTTTCAAAGCATACATCCAAGCTGCCTTTGAACAGCTCCCCCAACCTCTTGAACCATGGCACCTGCAGGGCTTCAAATGGAAAGGCCAGTATTTCTTTACTACAACACAAAAATTTGGATCAAACGCAGACGCAAATCTTGCATTGTAGAAAGCTTATGCTGGTTACTGCTAAATATCAAACTATGCCCAGTAGTGATTTACTATTTAGACAACTCCTGTTCATATGATCTCCCGATGCTTCATCATGTAGCCTAGCCAAAGCTTCTCACCTCTTCTCTGAACTAAATATTCCATTAACAGCAGATAAACCAGCTTATCCAGTAAACCTATTCTGATCACCTTCCTCTCATTGCCTCACCAAGCAAAGACACGCCTCTCTGAAAGACCTTCAGCTTTGGTATAGATTTCTATCCTCATGGAATGGAAAGTATTTTTTTTATATCCAAACTATTGCCTGAGATATCAGTTGCATTCTTGACATTTATTAGAATAATCTTTAACAACCAAATAGTCACATCACTTCAGCGAGTTAACTTTCTGCCAGAGATGAAAGAAGCCTTGTATATATTTCTCTATTAGCTTCCCATCTTTGGGGCCAAGAATGGCACACATATTACATTTTTTACAGCACCGAAGGTCGAAATGCAATTGACCTCCTTTGGAAACCTCAGATAAACAACCCCTCCTATATGTCAATAATGAGGATACTAGCATGGATATCTCATCCATCAATTCCTAATAAAATCCATGCCTGAATAATAAAGATTCTCTAAATCATCTGTTCTCTTCTCAGGACATCTGCATGCCACCAGGATCAATGATTCTCTACCCTCGCCATCTGAGACATTCCTTCGGACCAGAATCTACTCATCAAGTCAGCACATGTGGCCATGGCAGAAGGGCTGGCCCCAAACACGAGAAAAATATACGACAGAGTCTGGAGAATATTCACTTGCTTTATCTCCTTTTCTAAAGTTAAACCCTTCACAACCTTTCTATTCTAGCTTTTGCTGCCCATTTTAATTCCAGTCTGAAATTAACAGAAAAGTCATCAAAACCATCAAAACATGCCTAACAGGAACAGAGTACCACGTATCCCAAAGATTCCTAATGACACACTCATTTATGTAATCACTCCTTATTAAATTATTTCTAAAAGGTCTAAGACAGTGGTTCTCAACCTGTGGGTTGTAACCCCATCAGGGGTCAAATGATGATTTGCCAGGGGTCGCCTGGAGCCATCGGGGATGTGTTTTGCTGTTGGGGGTCGCAACGACTTGGGAGGTTTTGTTGGGGGATCGCGGCATTGGAAGGGTTGAGAGCCACTGGTCTAAGATAAGATCACACCAAATTCCTCCTAAAAAATTCAGAAGCCTATCTAACTTGCTTAAAACAAATCAATTTGGGCCAGATAGCTTACTAATTCTTTTATCAGTGATCGGTCTGGCCTTCTACAGCTTTTTGTACCCCAGCAAATTTGCGATATCAACCTCTCAACACAATCAGCTAAAACAATGTGACATGCAATCCTTCAAAGAACATTTAACCCTTTTGATTACCAAATCCAAGATTATTCTAGCTCCAGCCATAATCTTCTACGCTACATCTGATGCATGGTGCCCTATATGATGCATTGTGCCCTATAACCACATTTAGCTCTCTTTTTTTCTTTCTTTCCATCCAATTCAAACTTAACCACTACCACCGCAACTTTCAGCATATACGTCAGGCTACTTCTCACTCGACTAGGCCTCAATCCATATCTTTTTTTTCCGGCCACTTGTTTAGGATTCATGAAGTGTGCAGTAAATTCTTTAGAGAGGTCTTGACTCACTTTAATCTAATAAGATATATTAGAAAGCTGTCTGCATCCTTCTTTAATATATTCTTCAGTTCTCATGATCACCTCTGCTAGATTTATGTTGATTTTATGGTTGTTTTATGTTTATTATTGTCTGCTGTTTCTGATGAAGTAAGATTGTACTTTTTTTTTAATATCAAGTGGTTTCTGTCTGGTGCATTTGCAGAGAATATTATCATGATGTGAGCTATGTGTTGTAGTTTGTGGATTTTATTTAAAAATAGCTTAATTAAAAACTAGAAGTTAAAAAATAAAGGTAGCTATACATTTAGGAATACATGAATTGTATACACAGCAGTCTACTAAATGCATCTGAAAGATCACCTTTTCCAGTCAGTTGAGAAATCCAAAGCATCTAGTAGAAGAAAATAATTGAAAGCTACTTTGTCTTAGAAACAATTGATGAAACTATTAAAAGTGCTTAAAGTGACACTGTCACCCCAACAGAAAGTTGGCTTCATCTTAAAGTGTTTCTGTCTATACATTATACTAGCCTTTTTTGTCTGTGTGTCTGTGTGCTATACTATGTAGAAGGTCATTGCAGACAGAGCAGACAATATGAAGTCCACTGGAGAAGGAATTGGCAAACCACACCAGTACCTTTGCCAAGATATCTTTATGGATAAGCGCAACCAGAGACATTAAGATAGATGTGCCTGGTGTGCTGCGGTCCATAGGGTCACTGAGAGTCAGACACAACTGAATGACTAAACAACAACAAAGGCTAGGGTAGGGGTGAGTTATACTGGTAGGGCCAGCCATTTTAGGTCAGTTGGTGATTCAGCTTTGAAATATCAGCTTTGAAATATCTAGCTGTAAGAGCAAACTCTGCAATTAAGGGAATTATGGCCTCCTTAGTTGTGGAGGATATGCTGGAGAGGATTAGGGTAGAGACTTCCAGAGGTCCATCCTGGCTAGCGTCCATTATGGCTGCATCACTTAGTGAGCCTGAGCTGCCCTGCACATTAGGTGCAGCTGCAGGCTTACTGTCCACCAGCTCCTCACTGGTGCACATTGGCATTCTCCAGGGAGAGGTTAATGAGGCACCCAGGAGCTTGGGGAGGCTTTCAAGGCAAACTAAACCTCCTCTGAGGCTTATTCCATCACCACCTGCCAGGCGCCGCAGGGGGGCGCTAGGACCAAGGAGACAACGGCAGCATCAACCAGACATGTGCAGGCAAGACGCAGCTGCGAGGGGAGAAGAGGAGGCAGGCAGCCGGCCAGGAGGGAAACAAGTGACAAGATGGAGAGTGGGAGGAATCCACTGTGGCAAGTAGGGTTAGAGGCAGTGGGCAGAGTGAGGTAAAGGGGGAAAAAGGGCGGAACAGATCTGGCAAGGGGGTTGCCAAGGGATATTCAGGGAAGGTGACTGGGGGGAGAGGTAATGAAGGGGCACCAGTTGGTGGGGGGTTTAGGGTAAGGAGAGAATTAAGCATGGGGAAAATCAATGTATCCAGCAAGGAAGGCATCGCTGGGGGGGGGGGGGGGAGGATCCTGTGGAGAACAGGGGAGACACAACTGGAGGACAAGGCACTAAAAAGAGGTTCTGATGGGGGAGAAGGAAGAGGGAGAAGTGGAGAGAGAGTTGGGGTTGATGGAGAGCTGCAGTGACCTGGACCTATATCTCTCCCCATCAGACAATGATTGGGGTGGGTGAACTGGGGATGAAGAGCTGGAGGGGGAAACGATGTTGACTAAATTACTCTTCTATTGCCGTTTTGTTAGATTCTGAGGAGGAGCAGCAGTGGCAGCGGCGCAGGTCTAGATCACCAGCATCACCGCAGAGGCCATGTAGGAGAGGCTTGAGCAAAGCCAGTGGCTGTGTGACAAAAAAAAGTGACCTTGCAATGCAGGAGCAGTTTGTGGGTCCTGACAAGGATGAGGCCCGGCCCCATGATAAAGAAAAGCAGGTGCGGCAGGAAGCACATGGACCAGAGAGGAGTGACGGTCAGGAGCAAGGTCAACAGAGGTTGAGAACTGGAAGGAGGCTGCTGAGGTGACATTACTGACACAGGGGCACGGAGCAGGAGCAGGATCCCTGGATAACATGGGAGAGAAAGAGGAAGTTCAAGAAAGAAGGGGGGATTTGGCAACAGAGGCAAAGAAAAAAGAAGTGGTGTTGATGCTGGCCAATACGGCGAAGGTTAGGCAAACACTTTGTCAAGTGGGTCCGATGGTTCTTCATGTTCCTTTGGAGGTCAGGGAGAAGATTTGGAAGTGAGAATTCATTTAAATGTTTTCTCTGCTACCATTGGATAGCTATTTTGAAGTAAAGTAGAGGGGGAGCAAGACAAAGGAGGAGGAAGAGGCGATACAGGAGACTCCCAAAAACTTTCAACAATTGGCTCCAGGCATATGTCATCATGGCGAGTGTTATTGGTGAGAAGTCCCCGGAGTGTTGTTCAGCTCTATTTTGTTACTTGGACGAAATAGAGAACATTCACAGGACGTACGGAGATGACCTGGTGGCTCTACAATGAGCACTTCTGACAGAGGATGGCGTCAAACAACGACATGAAGTGGGACGAGAGGGACATGGCATCTTGGATGAGGATTGTGGCGCCTTCCAGGGCAGGTAGCTCTTTTCGTCCCTCAGGGGCAAGACCGGCCCTTCGTGTGCAAATGGGGGGCAAACTGCCACTTCAAGCATGAATACGAGGAATGTGGAAACCCACATCCTGCATTTAGGTGTTTTCGAAAATCCAGGCCACAAGCAGATTCAGCTTATAAGGGGAGTGATGCCGTTATGGGTAGGAAAGATGGCTCCCTGGTTAAGCAGATACGCTAAAAAGCCGGCATGCTCAAGAAAATTGAACCTGCTATTGTGAGGCTTTAGCTCAGAATTTGTCATTCCAAGTAAGGTCCCTCCATTGGGTAAGTTCAACGGCAATCTGCAATCAGCGAGGCAACATGCGGGGGTTGTTCAGAAGGAGGTGGATACCGGTAGGAGGGCAGGCCCCTTTTTACACCCACCCAATGAAAATTTGCATATTTCACCATTACGTGTGGTGCCTACTAAAGAGCCAGGTAAGTTCAGGCTGATTCACCATCTGTCTTACCTGAAAGGGAGGGGGGGGGGGGGCAGTAAATGATGGGATTGAATAACCCCTATTGTCTGTGAAATATGCTTCTTTTCAGCAGGCTGCTGCGGTGGTCAGTAAAGCTGGAAGGGGGGCGTTTATGGCTAAACTCGATATTGAGTTAGCTTTTCAGCTGCTCCCTGTTCATCCAACATCTCACAGCTATTGAGTTGTAAAGTCAGTGAAGAGTTCTATGTGGACCTGTGCTTCTCTATGGGATGTTCCATCTCATGCTCGTACTTTGAGACGTTCAGCACGTTTTTGCAATGGGTTATGGAATCAATAACTGGAAAAAAGGCATGTATACGCTACTTTGATTTCCTGTTAATGGCGCTGACTTGGGAGTAATGTGCTAATCTGAATAATGGCATCCCATTGGCCAAGGAAAAGACAATGGGGCCGGTGATTGTTTTACAATTTCTTGGTATCTACTTGGATTTGGTTAAATTGCAATCTGCATTGCCTGTGGAGAAGGTGAAGGACTTAATTGATACACTTGATCGTGTGGCGTCGCACCAAAAGGTCATCCTAAAGGAGCTGCAATCCCTGTTGGTCAAGTTGAACTTTGCTTGCAGGGTGATCCCTATGGGGAAAATTTTTGAAAGACGTCTATCTCTTGCAACGGCTGGAGTTCAAAAATCCCACCACTTCATAAGGATAACGCGGGCAATGGCGGATGATTTGAACACCTGGAAATCGTTTCTGGAGCAGTTTAATTGGAAGGCATTTTTTTTAGCCAAGAAAGGGGTATCTCTCGAGTTAGATCTGTTAATGGATGCATCTGGATCAATTGACTTTGGTGCCTACTTCAGGGGGCAATGGTGCACAGAGTTGTGGCCACAGGAATGGAAGGATTCGGGTTTGGTGATGAACTTGGCTTTTCTAGGAGCTGTTTCCCATAGTTGTGGCAATTTAAACGTTGGGCGATCAATTAATGACCTTCAATTGTGATGCTATGTCCACCGTCATGGCAATGAACAACTTGACATCGTCATCCATGCCGGGAGTAAGGCTGATCAGGAGGTTGGTGTTGATGATTGTGTTGGGTAGATAACCCCAACTATGGTGTAGCGCAGGATCTTGATAGTAGTTAAATATTAAGGTGTCCAGTTGCTTCTTAGAGTAACTGTGTCTCTAGAGTTCCCTCAGTGTTGAGGGAGGTGTGCCATTTTTAATGGGGCTCTGTTCACTTGAGTGCTGAATGTTCGAATAGAAAAAGATATGATTATGGAATGGAAAAAGTGCATTCTCCTGGTGAAAAAAAAAGGGGGAAAGATGGACACCCCCAATGGAGCAATATGTTTGCTAATGTAGGCCATGGAACAGTGTCCAATTGGTAAGTCTCTTTGTGTGTCTGTCGTTTTCCCGTCTTGCCAAATATGGAGTTGGTATAGGAGAAATAAAAGATGAGAGCCTCTATTTGGTGGTGGACAGGAACATTCTGTGTAAAGCAGTACACGTTCCAGGACATAAAATTGCTATAGCTGATGGTCTGTCCAGGAGGCAATGGAAGCATTTCAGGGGCTGCGGAGGAAACTACCCAGTGTCCGGACCAATTATGAAGTCTAGCCTTCAGTTAGCTCCTTCCTATTGAACAAGCAGAAGGGAGGGTGACAGATCATGTAAAGGGGAAGTAAGAGACCTGGGGGATTCAAGGGGGAAAAACATTAGGGACAAGGAGGGCTGTAGCCGCATTCGGGAGGTAGAGTTCTTTTGAACTTAGGTTGGGAGTAGTGGAGGAGATTAAAGATAGATACAAAGTTGTTGGGGGGGGGGGGGGTTAGTGGCAAGGTTAATTTTTCTTCATTGTTTTACAGGTCAGCACTGAGTGTGGATAATGGGGCACTCATACATATACTGGGCTAGAGGAACAGCTGTGGTAAAAGAAGGGGGCCTACAGATGGGTTTTCGATGAACAATCAGTTGAACTTAAGTGGTTTGGCAAGTGGTTGATGGTTTGGGAGGGGTTACTGGTTGAGTTGGTTCAATATGCCAGAGTAGGGCCATCTCACATATTCTAGTAGTTCATGCCTGGGGTAACAATCTGGTCATGAGGCCGCTTTAGGAGTTAATTGGGGTTATTAAGAGGGATCTAAGTAGGATGGTTCAATTATTCCCCAATTTAATTCTAGTCTAGTAACAGAAGATCACTCGGCCATAGAGCCACATATAATGGATAAGTGTAGGAAGAAGGTGAACAGAGCTATTTCTTCACCTGTTAAGAAGCTGGGAGGAGTGTCTACTCACCATACAAATTTGGAAGGGTAGGATTCTAAAATGTTTAACGGCAGGGATAAGGTTCATATAGGTTTCAGGATGTTTAACCTGGATGGAATTGCAGCAGCCCTGGCTTTACAGCAAAAAGGTTGGAGAGCGCTGTAATAGAGGTTCGATATTCACAGGGTTTACTGTTACGTGTGGGTAACCAGCCATATTTGGCAGGGCAGTTGGTTTGGGGCGGAGAGCGATGTGATAGCGGCGCTTTCTCTACGCAGGTGCACTGAAAGACTGGGAAGTGAGCAGATGTTGGGGGGGCAATAGGCACTGTGATAGAGGAGCGTAGATTTCCCTTAGTATAAAGCGTATGGGCTTATTTGGGGTGCAGTGTATGGGGATTGTGCCTGTGACCGCAGGTAGTTAAGGATAGTGGGATTTGGCCAGGCTAGACATTGTATGGACTTGAGCCAGGAAGGGGTTAAGGTGGGATAGGCTAGGGGAGGGGTTAGGTGTTAAGGGGGGAGTTATATTGGTAGGGCCAACCATTTTAGATCAGTTGGTGATTCAGCTTTAAAATATCTCCCGTCCGCCCTATTAAGGGTTTAGTATTGGGTTTGGATTCATGGTAGGTCAGTTGTCACAGCTAGGGGGTGGCTGGGTGCTTGCCTACATTGAGTTATAGCAGCAGGTTAAGGATTGTGGTGAGAGCAATCAAAGGGCTGGGGGTTCCCTTGTGCTGTGGGGTGAGTCGGGAAAGCACCTCTTTGTTATGGTGTATTATTACTTATTGTTATTGTTAATATTTAATCAATGTGATCAATAAAGAGCTGTGGACATTTATCCCCAACCTATGTGGGTAGTGTGTCTATTGGGATGGGGGATTTTATTAATAGGTAATACGTATTGGCTATGCTGAGGTCAAGTATATATGAATAGTATTGAATGACAATGATTTTGATTATAACTTCTTCATGAGCAAGTGACGGTTACAGCAACAATTTAGCAATAACATTGCAAGACAGATAAGTGGCAATAAGCCTCCAGCAAGACATTCAGTCAGTCACCTGAGCTGACCCTGACAAACAGCCTCATTCAATTCAAGATCTTAAGTCCAAAAAAGTAGGACTTACGTTTGTGGGCCTGCTGCGGGCCCGATTTAGGGTGCTATTCAATTGGCTGTGCCTGCAAGTAAGGTGCCGGTCCCGAGAATCGGAAATCATGCTCTCGACAGTAGCATTTGAGGGCTTGAACATGATCGCGGATGCAAGCCCGCAACTTGTCGTTCAAGCCCGAAAAATCGGAGCACTTTAAATGCAAATATAAAATCAATACAGCACTGTAAATTATGGGGAACACAATAGGTGACAGAATTAAAAGCACAACATTCTCAAGCTCGCACATCGCCAAAATATAATACTTTATTAAGCTTGTATTAACTGCTTTAACAACCCAAAGTTAAGAAACACAATTTTACACTATAGCTTGAACATTTCTCATACCTTGAACTCTACCGCCACCTACTGGCCTTATATTAAGGCACTGTAATTTTACCTATAATCTTTAAATCCATATACAGTGCATTCCATATAAGAAACCATTAATAACACCTAAAGAATCCGGACCAGATCTCTCTTGGACCTAATCTCTGGAATAGGGGAAAATCACGGACTTACTCTTTATTTTATTTTCTCTTCCTAATGGACGAATTTTTGATGTTTCATAATCATTTTATACTAAACATGGGGTAGATGGTTAGACGGCAGGGGGCTCTGAAGGGGCACAACTTCGTTAACAGGATTTCCCATGGAATCACTTTACTATCATTGCTATTTATGACTAGACTTTGGGGGGATCCCTCAAAAACATCTTGCCCCACACTCTAACTACCACTAACTAGCAAAAAATATAATTTTCTTTGCTTAAAATGGATAAATCAAAGAAGAGTCTACCTTCTAGGAACATATCAGAACACTTTAACAATCCTGAAATAACCCCTTCTCTACCACAAAGCTCACCCTCCAGGCAATCTGAGGAATGTATCAATCTTCTCCATCGCCTCTATTTAGCAACACCAGATGAGATTAGCCCTACCCAGGATCAACCGCCCATCCCAAGACCTTCCAAAACATGGTCAACCTCCAAGAATCCAAAACGCCCGACGCCTACTATAGATCTTCAACAAACTCTCGCTATAGATTCTTCAACAACATCTTCCAGCAGGTTGGAACCTACTCGAACTATGGCCGAAAGATGATTTTCTAAACTTATAGCTGTTTATTTAAAAAAAAAAAAAAAAATAGAGTATTATGTTAAGCTAATTTACTGTTTAAGAGAGTCTATTCAAAAACAAAGCAATTAAGGGCATTTAGACAGGGTGTTTTTTTTTATAATATTAAGGAATTTTAACTTTCTTTTGCAATCAGTGACTTACCTGTTGATGCCTTTCTCTCTTTTACTTTGCTTAACTTCTATTTTCTCGATTTATAACATTATTGCGGTTTGGGGTAAATGATTTAGTGCCCTCCAGGCTCTTTGCGGGTTTTTACCTTTATTTCTTTAAATGGTAAGAATATATAAGACTAAATTGTTGTCTTATAACTGTTTTCATATAGTTTATTTTTTAAACTTTAATGGTCAAAATTTCAACATGCTAAATATCTTTTTTTACCTTTCCCTTCCCTAAAGACGTAATTCAACACTATCACTATTCACACAATCACACAAGGGAGCGGTGCAGAGCCTCCACAATTACTTGACACTCAGCCCGTCTCTGAATATACTATGGCAATAAAACAGGTAATCTCTAATTGCTGGTTCACACTATACTTTCATTACACATAATGTAAGAGGCTTCACCTCTCCTCACAAGAGGAGGAAGGCCTTTATCTCATATAAGAAAAACAAACCCTCTGTCCTTTTCCTCCAAGAGACCCACATTGCACAAAATAAAATCCCCTCATTCTTGCACAACAATTTTCCATAATTTTATGCCTCAAGCCAGAAAACGAAAAAAGCAGGGAGCAGCTATCTTGATTCACAAAAAAAATCACATTTAATATAATTCACAAAACAATAGACAAAGAGGGCAGCTTCGTTATCCTTACAGGAACTATATTAGGCACTAAGATTACCTTGGTTTCCATTTATACCCCTACCACAACTCCACATAAAACTCTCATTTATTTACTAGAGACATTAGATGCTCAAGAAACGGGGAAGATAATCATAGGGCGAGATTTTAATTTGGTTTTGAATCAAGACTTTGACAGGTCCAAATTGTTGAGTGTTAATCGATTAAAAATGTTATGCTAAAACTAAGCTTGGTTGATGCCTGGAGCGATCTCCACCCAATGGAGAGGGAGTACACATTTTACTCGCCCACTCACAAATCCTACTCCAAGATTGACACTCTCTTTATAGATGCTACATTATTAGAAAAAACTAAATTTTCAGATATTATCCCTTGCCCTTGGTCGGACCACAGCTTAGTATCTCTCTAGTTCTAAATTCAAACCCTAGCTCAGATAGGCAAAATACGTTATATGTTATTATCAAACACCGCTATACAAGACCAAATAACAAAATAATTAAAAGAATACTTTCAAATAAACACTAACCCCCACACTAGTATAGGCTGGCTTTGGGTAGCACAGTGGATCGATACTATTAGATTAGAACTTGGTAGTATTCTCTCTGATCAAACAGAGAAGGCCCTAAGAAAACCCCCCAAAAAATGTTTTGCCCAAGCAAACAATCCCTGCCCCCTCTTGGCCAATAAATTAAATGCTAAATACCAACAGTCTAAAATTGGACAGAGAAGGAAAACAACAGACTCAGTTACGATGAATCCTACACAGATTCAGGAAACTTTTCTTATATTCTACCAAGACATAAAAACGCATGAAGACCTTCTAGCTAACTTTTTAGATGGACTAAACCTCCCCACTTTGGAAAATTCAGACTTAGAGATACTTAATTCCGAAATTAACTTAGAAGAAATCAAAGACCCCATTAAATCTCTAAAATTAGGTAAATCCCCGGGGCCGGACGGCTTCTATAATTTATATTATAAAAAATGTATAGAAGTCTGTGCACCTAATTTAGTAACATTATATAATGCCATTTTACAAGGGGTTCATATACCCCCAGAACTAAATCAGGTCTGTTTTTTCCCCCAAGGGCAGTAGAGACCCGTTAGAGGTTAAAAACTATTGCCCTATCTCCCTACTACATGGAGACATCAAAATACTAGCTACAATAATGACGAATAGGATCTCTTGCTTTCTACCTAAACTTGTCCATAAAGATCAATGTGGCTTAATTCCACACAGACACCCTGGAGATAATATAATGAGAGTAATGAACATACTTCCCCTAGCTCATCACTCAAGAACCCCAGCACCTTAGCATTAGATATAGAAAAAGCTTTTGATTCCCTAAAATGACCATATCTCTATGCGGTTTTAGCTAAATTTCACTTTAGAGGTAACTTCATAAATCTCCTCAAAATCTACTATCATTTCCCTAAGGCAAATCTAAAATTACCTGGCCCTAAGAATCCACTCTTAAACATGCAAAGAGGCACAAGGCAGGGATGCCCCCTCTCTCCATTACTTTTCGCCCTAGCTATGAAGCCATTGGCACAAACAATTAGAATCTCCCCCAAAATCCAGGGTTTGAAGTTGGGTAACCAAAGTTACAAATGTTATCTCTTAGCTGACGATCAATTATGCACGTTAACAAACCCTACCAACTCTGTCACAACCCTTATAGAAGTTCTGAACAATTTTAAATTAATTATAGGCCTACGAGTCAATATAGAGAAAACCTAGCAAAGCTTTAGGATCCCAACTTTCAAACTCAGATCAGGATTCTTTAAAGAACTCATTTAACTTTACTTGGCATAAGACTCACATAAATTATTTAGGAATTAAAATTACCCCAAATATCTCAGACCTTTACAAAAACAATTATATGGCTCTTTTTAAGGAACTATCAGCCATCAACTATCAGACCTAGATAATTTTCAAAGAAAAATTATGAGATTTATTTGGTGCCATAAACCTCCTAGAATTAAAAAAATCTGAAATGTTTAGGCACAAAAACAAAGGTGGACTTTCGTGCCCACACCTTAAGTTCTTTTATAGAGCGGCACAAGTCTCATTTCTACCTCAAGCACATTCCTTAGAACATCAACCTTTCTGGGTACAAATAGAAAATCACCAACTACAACCCCTAAAATAGGATAAGATAATATGGCTTCCAAAACTCCAGCGTTCGCAAATTAGAAAACTCCAAATGTCAATTAACATCTGAATTGTCTCCCCTTCTCTCTCTAACCACTTCTACTTCCTTTTCTAACAACCTTTCAACTGACTCGAAGGCTTGGTGGAACACTCAAGGCCTAGATAGAATACTGTAGGTGCGTGGGTAATTGAAGATCAATTTTGAACAAATTAGAGACAACTTTAATCTCCCCTAGAGGAACATTTCCATTTCTGTAAATGTAGACATTTCATAATGACCCTGAAAAGGTCACTAGGCCTTCCCAAGGCTAATTGGATGACTCGCATCTGCAAAGATGCTCCATTAACAAAAGGCATTCTAGGCCAAATATATGAAAACTTCAATAACCCCCCTGAAAATCATAAACCTAAATACATAATTAAATGGGAGGAAGACCTGGACCAAACCTGGGATATGGACAAATGGGAACAAACCAGTCAGAGATTAATTACAGCTTATTAGAAACCTTAAAAAAAAAAAAAAAAAAAAAAGATTAAAATTAATATATAATAAAATAATCCGCCTTTACTTACTTCCCTTTCCCCTTCTTATTTTCTTGTTTTCTTATATATTTTTCTTGTGGAAAAAGGAAAATGGTTGATGGTAATATTCACTTATTTATTACTTAATTAATATTATATATCTGCGGGCCATGTTTATATTTTTTATTGTATCTTTTACACTGACATTGTAAATGCCATGACTTGTTACTGATATCATATTGTTTTCCCATCTATTTTATGTTACATTTACTTGTAAGCCAATAAAAATTATTGAGTTACTAAAATATAATACTTTATTTCATGTTTAGTTTCCGTCCAAAGTCCTATGGGTTTAAATGACCTCCAAGCCGGTTATTCATTATTCAAGCCCATAGGAAAAAAAAGATATTGGATTCCAAATTCCTACGGGCTTGGAGATTAAACATGAAATAAAGTATTATATTTTGGCGATGTGCAAGCTTGAGAATGTTGTGCTTTTAATTCTAATGTCACCCATTGTGTTCCCCATCAATTACAGTGCTGTATTGAATTTATATTTGCATTTAAAGTTCTCCGATTTGTAAGTAAGCCCTTTGCAAGTCCTCCTTATTCCCAGTAACTTCCCAGTGGTTAGATATTTGCCATTTGTGGGCTTGACAGAGTGGTTAGCAAAGGAAAATCGGAGCAATTGAATAGCGATGTGCATTTTTAGCAATCGCAACTCTTGCGGCCGTGAAAGATCAAAGGCTTTGAGGGAAGTAACTTGCAATTCGGCAAATCGCTAGAAATCGCAGCTCGCAGCAAGTAACTCGATCGGAGCCCGCAAACTGAAGGCAATTGAATAGCAAAGTAACTTGTGACCTCCATTTGCGAGCCCGTATCTCAAAAACAAAGCAATTGAATGAGGCTGAAAGTGAAGATTGCTTAGGAGTTAAAAGTGCCACGTCCAAAATTGCTTGGTTTCCTATCAATACCTTGCAAATTGGGTTTAGAATCTTAAGTATTCCACATTTTCAAAAGAAAAAGGTGGAAGATTCCAAGGAAATCCAGTGAATTCTGACCGGTCGGTGACTTACACCTTTGAAAGTATCATTTTAATGCAGGTTCTTTTACCCACGTTCACCTAAAGGGTTTATGTCACATACCTCTATGATATAGTTTGTCTAGTAGTTTAAGATCCCATCAAATAGAAAAAAGTAAACAATAAAAACTCAATCTCTCTCTTTTTATAGACTATTGAATAAAGCCATTTCAACACAGAGCTTTACATTGTTTCCAAATTATGACTGAGCAGTTGTACTCTGTATGTCACCAGAACTGTTCAATAATAAATTAGTGAATTGCAAAAGATAAAGACATTTTATAGTTCCTGTGAAGGTGAGTAATTGTATGTGGCTATAATATGTGATGTAAACATGCCATTTCAGTACTGTCCCATGTCTAATATGAGCATTGTCTCCAAGCTTAATATAATCTTTTATGATGTATTCAGTCATGGTAGTCAGCTTTGATAACTTTTATATTTAGATATTAAAGGGACATTGAAAGCATTTTCTTTGCCTCATCCAAAAGAATGTGTTTGATAATATACCACTGTGTGTTTTCTTTTTAAAATAATGCTCTCAAAGTAAATAACAACTGATTCAAATGTTTAACTGATCTGGTGAATTCCCCCTGTCGGTCATTAACAGTATTATAGCTGTATGAATCGAACTTCTTCGCCAGTGAAATCTTCAGGCTTACATATGCTCAGTGCATTTCTTAATTCCAATGACATTTAAACATATTCACTTCTTTTTTTTTTGCAAGCAAAGCACAACTGTGGTAATGTTTAATGCATGTTTTTATTAAAATGCATAAAAAAATATATTTGTGTTTCACGTCCCTTAAGGCTCTTGCACAGTCCATAAGCCCTAGCTGCCATATTGTTTGTTAACAGTATATAAATTAATGAGTATGAGAACAATAATGACGGCTCCTATCTGGACATGTGTGTAGATGTAGTGATTAATTTGGTTATAATGAAGCCAATTCAATTTAATGTCAGCACTTTCCAAGGATATGATATGATCCTTAGACATCTACCCAGAACCAGAGTATGGCTAATTAGTTTGTCCTGTATTACAACTGAAGTTTAGCAATGCCTGTTAAGAATTTTGATTAGTAGATAATAAATAAGTGATGGGATATCTTTGGGATGGTGGCACGTCCTTTGCGCGCTGGAGAACAGCTCGCCGTCATTAGGGAGCCGAGAAACTGAGCTCTGATGACGCTCTGTGCTCCAGCCTGCATCCCATCTGCCACAGAGGCTTCTCATGCGCGCCCCCCCACATCTCGTTTTAACTGGACCTGCTTGCTGGAGGCGGCCAAGGTTAAGGTAAGGAGCTGACAGTGTGCCATGTGGGACTGGCATGTGCCACTAGGACCATATTGTATGTATTGTCACTGTCATTGTGTGCATGTGTCACTAGGAGCATGTTGCATTGCATGTTTATCACTACATGTCACTTTCATTATTTGCATGTGTGATAAACATGCAATGCAACATGCTCCTAGTGACACATGAAACAATGCCTGTCGGATATGGCACACTGTCAACTCAATTGAAAAACAAACTGAAATATTTTAGGTAGAGGGAAGAAAAAATATAAAAATAAAATAATATGGTTGCATAAGTATGCACACCCTTAAACTAATACTTTGTTGAAGCACCTTTTGATTTTATGACAGCACTCAGACTTTTTGGGTATGAGTCTATCAGCTTGGCACATTGTGACTTGGCAAGATTTGCCAACTCTTCTTTGCAAAAACACTCCAAATCTGTCAGATTGTGAGGGCATCTCCTGTGCACAGCCCTCTTCAGATCACCCCACAGATTTTCAATCGGATTCAGGTCTGGGCTCTGGCTGGGTCATTCCAAAACTTTAATCTTCTTCTGGTGAAGCCATTCCTTTGTTGATTTGGATGTATGCTTTGGGTCGTTGTCATGCTGAAAGATGAAGTTCCTCTTCATGTTCAGCTTTCTAGCAGAAGCCTGAAGGTTTTGTGCCAATGTTGACTTGTATTTGGAACTGTTCATAATTCCCTCTATCTTAACGAAAGCCCCAGTTTCAGCTGAAGAAAAACAGCCCCAAAGCATGATGCTGCCACCACCATGCTTCACTGTGGGTATGGTGTTCTTTTGGTGATGTGCAATGTTGTTTTTGCGCCAAACATATCATTTGGAATTATGGTCAAAAAGTTCAACCTTGGTTTCATCAGACCATAACACCTTTTCCCACATGCGTTTGGGAGACTTCAGATGTGTTTTTGCAAAATATAGCCTGGCTTGGATGTTTTTCTTCGTAAGAAAAGGCTTTCATCTTGCCACTCTACCCCATAGCCCAGACATATGAAGAATATAGGAGATTGTTGTCACATGTACCACACAGCCAGTACTGGCCAGATATTCCTGCAGCTCCTTTAATGTTGCTGTGGGCCTCTTGGTAGCCTCCCAGACCAGTTTTCTTCTCGTCTTTTCATCAATTTTGGAGGGAGCTCCAGTTCTTGGTAATGTCACTGTTGTGCCATATTTTCTCCACTTGATGATGACTGTCTTCACTGTGTTCCATGGTATATCTAATGCCTTGGAAATTCCTTTGTACCCTTCTCCTGACTGATACCTTTTAACAATGAGATCCCTCTGATGCTTTGGAAGCTCTCTGTAGACCATTGCTTTTGCTGTGGGATGCGACTAAGAACATTTTAGGAAAGACCAACTAGAGCAGCTGAACTTTATTTGGGGTTAATCAGAGGCACTTTAAATGATGGCAGGTGTATGCTGACTCCTATTTAACATGATTTGGAATGTGATTGCTTAATTCTGAACACCGCTACATCCCCAGTTATAAGAGGGTGTGCAGACTTATGCACATCATTTTTCTTTTTTTTTTTTCTTCCCTCCACCTAAAAGATTTCAGTTTGTTTTTCAATTGAGTTGTACAGTTTATAGGTCACATTAAAGGTGGAAAAAGTTATTTGTCTCATTTTTTTACAGCACAGAAATCTGACATTTTAACAGGGGCGTGTAGACTTTTTTTTATCCACTGTATGTATCTATTTACTTTATGTACTTTATTAAGAAATTCTTATAAGCTCTGCTTTCTGTTTACAACCATACAATTTGTACATGTTTGGGTCTGCCCTCTATAGTTCATGCATCTCATGAATGCACACACTGTGAAGTGCAGTGTTTAAAATTAGACATCTCTCAAGCAGCATGTTGCCATTGATTGGTTACTATGAACCACAGCACTTACTGTACTTAAACATACACTGTCTTCGTGGCCTGCAGAAAAAGAGACCAATAAGGAGCTATTTGTAAGATTTTATTCAGTAAAAACAGAACTTTTCAGCAATTCTTAATAAAATAAATACAGAAATGTAAAAAGATTTACAGGTATATTATTTTCTCAGTGACATCCAGAAACCTTCCATGTTCATTTAAAAGGAAATGTCTACTTCAGACATTTCACTTCACCTTCATCTCGGCCTGTCTATATGGCTTTGGACTGATTAAGGTTAATTTTAAACACTAATATCTGAATATCCATGAGGGAAAAGTTACCATAGTTATTATCATCATAGTCTGTGAAAAGGGAAACATTGAATACCTCGGTCTCAATTCCAACTACAGTAATCCCAGAGGTCTGCTAATTTGTGGCTGCTAGCATCTATAGTGTTAAAATGCAAACAAAGGAGGACAGACTACACCCCTGGCATGTACCATTACTAAGGAGGGAACAGTCCAATAGCATACTGTTAACCCTTTCACTTTTCAAGCTCAATGTTGTGATCTCCTTCTATTTAGACATTATTAATGTAAAAATAACATAAATATGCAAAACTATATATTGTTTTTTTCCAACATAGAATCTATTTTCAAGACATAGCATCATCAATTCATCATTACTTCTACTGTTTGCCACATTTAAAAGACAAAATTAAAGAAATGGCTACAAATTTTAAACGGCTTTTGTTTTAATTGTTTTTTTACAACAAAAAAACACACAGACAATGTTACCGGACCGGATAGCGCTGGGAAAGAAAGGGTTGGGGGGAGGGGAGAGTTGTCTATAATTTCACACAACCAAAAAGAGAATGATCTCTGTCAATCATGCCTTTTATCCCATATTGTCCACTTTTTTAGTGGAAGACCGGAAATCCTGAGTTCTTCTATATTTCTTTCTAATAATCTTGTTTTATTAATTTTTATCAAAATTTCAGACCAATTGGGAACTTTTCCTTGTTTCCAATTTGAGGCAATAACATTTTTTGCTGCCATAAAAATCTGGATCAGAAGTGCTTTAGCTTCCAGCGTGACTTCCTTTGGGAAAATATGAAATATTGGTATTTCCATCTTAAAGGGGAGATCTATCCCAAAAAATAATTTTATTTGAGAAAAGCATTCTGTCCACCAATTTTGTAATATGGGGCATTCCCACCACATGTGAACGTGTGTTCCTTTTTGTCCACAGTTACGCCAACAGAATTTGGCTTCATTCATTTTATTAATCTGATATACTCTAATCGGTACATAGTACCACCTGTTTATTATTTTGAAGTATGTTTTTTTATGAGATGCATTTTGCAGAAATGTATCTGTAATACGAAAAGCAGAAGCCCACGTCACTACAGGCCATTCTTTTCTCGCCTCTTTTCCCCACATTTATGACAAGATGTTTTAATGGGGATCTGCTTTTTTTAAATTATATTATGAAATGTAGCCATTAAATGAGATTTGTCTTTTTCTAGTATTAATTTTTCACAATCTGTCAGATTTCTTCTGATTTCTATAATAATCCCCAAGGCCTTCAACTGTTCACTCATTCAGGGATATTCAAGTCACAATGAGTTAGATACTTTATATTTGAACACTACATCTTTAAATGACATAATGGAACCATTTTGAAAGATATCTTTGAGGTATACCGCCCCACTTTTAGCTAGAACTGCCAATATTGGGATATCTAATTCCCAAGCCATAATACCTAGTGGGGTTATTGGGCTTGGAAACGGAATTAAAGTATATTTTGAATTCAATTTGTTCCAATATTTCTTAGTGTTTCTCCCATAGTTTCCAATTTAATAGAGGTCGATTTTTTTGTTTTTTTTGTAAGATTATGCTTTGTAGCTCTTTTTTGATCGTCATTTCGTTCTCAATTTGGAACCAGTGCCTGGATTCCTTTTGGTCACTCCATCTAATTGCGTCCTGAAAATTCTGAATAGAGGGGTAAGCCATACCCCCTTTTTTGAAATTTATTAATTAAGTTTGTTGAATTAATTATCATTTTTTTACATTTATGAATAAATTTATCCAAAGTCTTTTGAAAAAGTTTTTATATGACCTATTGAAAATTGATAGGGTATACTCATTAAATATGTTATTTTGGGGACTAGAAACATTTTTGCTGCTATTATTCTTCCTGACCATGAGTCATATAAATTACTCCATCTTTCTATAGAGGCTTTAAAATGTAACAGAGTGAGCTTATAGTTTTGCTCTATCATTTGATTGAATTCGGGGTATATTTCTATGCCCATATGTTTTATATTTTTTTGTCATGTATATGAAAAATTAGTCTTTAGTTGTCTATCTTCTTCTGGTTTTTGATTTATCATAAATGCTTCTGATTTAGTTATATTTAATTTGTAGTATGAGATCTTGCTAAATTCTTTTATGATTTGTTGAAGGTTTTCAATAGAACTAACTGGGTTTTCCAAAGACAGGACAACATCATCTGCAACATTGTTATTTTATGTTCAGTAACCCCCACTCTTATACCCTGGATGCCTTTATTTTCTCTAATTGAAGTTGCCAATGGTTCCATTATAAGAGCAAAGATGAAGGGAGACAGGGGACATCCCTGTCTGGTCCCATTAGAGATATTAAATGGCTTTGACTTATACCCAAGGCCCACGACAGAGGCGGGTCAGGGCCCCATAAAGAGCCTTAATAGCCTTTGAACCGAAGTCCCCTATTATTATTATTATCTTTATTTATATCGCGCCAACATATTCCGTAGCGCTTTACAGGTGGTTAGTACATGGCAAAAAACAAACTTAACACCTTAAAGAATGGAGGGCCCTGTTTTTGAGCATATAATCAAATGTACATAGTGCTTGTTTCCAAGACACGGACACACAAATGAAACTCGCAAACTTACAATCTAAGGGTTTAGGTGTGATACAAGAGGGTGACAAATACAAAATGGCAACGTGAATGAAATTTGTTTAATCAATTGGAGGGGTCTGTGAGCTGTACTGTAGATTGTGGAGGGAGTGTTTTTAAGCCTGTGGAGTGTGCAGTTGTAATTATAAAGGCTGAAGGTGATATGATTTTTTAAATAGGTGTGTTATTTAGTAATTTTTTAAAGGTTTTGAGGCAGGAAGTTAATCTAATGGAGCGAAGGCCAAGGAGTTCCAGATAGTAGGGGCTGCACGAGAAAAGTCCTGAAGACGGGTAGTGAGAGGAGGTGATGAGAGAGGAGGAAAGAAGAAGGTCGTTAGCAGAACGAAGGGGGCGGTTGGGAGAGTATTTTGAAACAAGAGCAGAGATATAAGGGGGTGCACTGTTGTTGAGGGCTTTATGTGTTAGGGTCATGATTTTAAATTTGATTCGGGAAGCTATGGGAAGCCAGTGGAGTGATTGACAGAGAGGAGCTGCAGACACTGATCGTTTGGTATTGAAGATGAGTCTAGCGGAGGCGTTCATTATGGATTGGAGGGGAGACAGACGAGAGATGGGGAGGCCAGCAAGAAGGGAATTGCAGTAGTCGAGTCGAGATATGATAAGAGAGTGTATTAGAATTTTAGCTGTGTCTTCTGTGAGATAATGACGAATTTTGGAGATGTTTTTTAGGTGAAACTGACAAGATTTAGTTATCGATTGGATGTGAGGAATAAAAGAGAGGGCTGGGATCCAGTAGAACCCCAAGACAACGGGCTTGGGACGGTGGGAGTGATGATGGTGTTGTCAACAGTGAGAGATATTTGAGAAGTGGAAGCTATAGTAGAGGGTGGAAAGATTAGGAGTTCAGTCTTAGACATGTTGAGTTTGAGTTGACGGGTAGACATCCAGGAGGATATGCTAGAGAGGCAGTTGGAAACTTGAGCTAAAAGAGAGGGGGATAGATCGGGTGCAGAGAGGTAGATTTGAGTATCATCTGCATAGAGATGATACTGAAATCCAAAGGATTTTATGAGGGTGCCAAGGGAGGAGGTGTAGATAGAGAAGAGGAGGGGGCCTAGGACGGAACCTTGGGGAACGCCAACAGACAGAGGGAGAGGTGAAGAAGAGGTGCCAGAGAAGGAGACGCTAAATGTTTAGATAGGATGTGAACCATAAAAGAGCTGTGCCCTGGATGCCAATATGAACGAAGAGTTTGGATTAGAAGTGGGTGGTCAACTGTGTCGAAGGCAGCAGAGAGGTCCAGGAGAATTAGCATGGAGAAGTTACCCTTTGATTTGGCAGTTAGCAAGTCATTGGTGACTTTTGTGAGGGCTGTTTCTGTTGAGTGTTGGGCACGGAAACCAGATTGGAAGGGGTCAAGAAGGGAATTGGAAGAAATAAATTGAGTGAAGGCGATTGTAAACAAGCCGCTCAAGCAGTTTTAGAAGCCATGGGAAGTAGTGAGATAGGGCGGTAGTTGGAGGCAGAAGCTGGGTCAGATGAGGGCTTCTTGAGAATGGGGTGTAATTACGGCATGTTTTAAGGAGGATGGAAACTGCCAGTGTTTAGGGAGAGGTTGAATAGATGTGTGAGAGCTGGGATAAGTGCAGTGGATAGGGGAGGAATTAACTGTGAAGGAATAGGATCATGTGGGCATGTGGTAAGGTGAGAGGTTGATAGTAAAGTAGATACTTCATCCTCGGTAACAGGGTCAAAGGAATCCATAGTGGAGGAGGGATTGGGGAAGGGTAAATGTTGGGTGTTGTCGGCTTGTGGAAAGGATGGTGGGATAGGGCCAAGCTGGGAGGAGAGCTCATTTCGGATAGTTTCAATTTTAGTTTTAAAGTGGCTGGCAAAGTCATCGGCAGTTAGACAGGAAGGGGCAGGAGCGTGGGGGTGGGCAGAGGAGGGTGTTAAATGTAGCAAATAAACGTTTAGGGTTGGAGGACAGGTTTGATATTAGTGATGAGAAGTAGTGTTGATTTGCAAGATTGAGGGCAGACAAGTAGGAGCGCAAGGTAAACTTGTAGTGGAGAAAGTCTGCTGAGGTTCGAGATTTCCTCCATAGTCGTTCTGCAGTGCGTGAGCATCTCTGTAGATAGCGTGTTTGTGTAGTGTGCCATGGTTGTGGGTGAGAGCGAGGGCATTTGCTTGTGATTATGGGGGCAAGAGAGTCAAGGGTGGAAGTTAGAGTAGTGTTGTATTGTGAAGTGGCGATGTCAGGGCAGGCAAGGGTGGTGAGGGGGCTGAGAAGGGGTTTTAGTACATTTGACAATTGTTGTGGGTTGAGTGCTTGCAGGTTTCTGCGTGTTCTGATGGCAGGATTTGAAGAAGGGTGGTGAGCGGAAGATGAGGCGAGGTTGCAAGTTAGCAGGTGGTGGTCAGATAGGGGAAGTGAGGAGATGTCAAGGTTGGAGATAGTGCAGAGATTAGTAAAAATAAGGTCAATGTAGTGTCCACCACTGTGAGTTGCAGAATCTGTCCATTGTGAGAGGCCAAGGGAAGAGGTAAGTGCAAGTAATATAGACCAAACTTGGCTAGGACCTGGTCCATATAGTCCCATATCCCTTGCCGTCTGCTTCAACTTTAGCAGCCTTTTTTGTTCGCTTTAGTGCATTTGACAAAAATTTACAGTGTCATTGATTTGTATGTTCAGAAACCAGTATAAAATGGGGGCATATTAGGTGACTGAAACAGTGATGCTCACAAATGGACAGAGTTGCAGAGATTTCTTTAGACATCTGAATGTTTATTTGCTTACTGTGCACAGCAGATTTATAGGACTAAGCAGGTGATCTAATAACAGGGACAGTAAAAATGGAACGTTGTCAGATGAATTAATTATATTTAATGGGAAGATTGCAGTTACTGGACATTAGCTTAATTTCTTAGAATACCATATTTCTTTCTTTAAATGCTAACAGTTTATATGAATTCAATAAGAATTTGGTAACAAACCACATATATATAGTAAAACACATTAACCAATAAAATCTCTTAAATTACCATTATTAAAATAGATATTTTTGAAAAAAATATTAAGCTGGAACAAAGTCATAAAGCTAGTTTTTATTAACTTACTATACAATTACTCTAATGGAGCCTGGAGGCATCCATGATACTTAAGTGGAAGTTGTATGTGTAAGAGGGGTGTTTACATTTCTGGAGAGTAATACTTGCATTTTCTTCTGTAACTAGAGTGTTAATGTTGTATGTAAACAACATTATTTGAAATACTGGCAACTCTGTGTATGCTTATCTTGTGTATGCTTATCTGGTGTGGATTACATGCCTGAAAAATGTTCTTCATTTCAAAGCCAAAGTTATGGAGCACAATCTTCACAGGCCAGAAAAAGCTCCCATTTGACCGGAAAATGCAAAAATTCACCCCAAAACTGAAGCTTGATGATAATGTTGACATAGTTACATAGTAACTGAGGTTGAAAAAAGACTTGTTGTCCACCAAGTTCAACCTTTTTAGTTCTACTCTGATCTCTATAAATATGTGATTCCTTGTTAATCGATAATTGATCCTGAGGAAGCAAACAGAAAAAAACAATTTAAAACTTTGGTCAATTGTCTCAAAGGGGAGAAGAAAAATAAAATTCCTCCTCTTACCCCATATAATCAGATTCCTACCATCGATCATACTCCCTCTCTAGTTATCCAGGATAACCCAGTATGCCCTATTATTCAAAAATATTTCCAACCCCTTTTTAAAGTATCTAATCACATCTGCTGTCACCCACCTCCTTTGATAGAGAATTTCCCACAGATAACCACCCTTACTGTGATGTACCCTCTCTTTCCTACTGTGTATCTTTTTCCTTCTAACCCTCAAGGGTTGCCCTCTTGTAAGTTGTACAACCCACTATTTTCCCTTATGGTGTGGGATGACAAGATCAGTTTTTTGAGAGTTGAAGCCTCCACAATATGGGCAAAACCAGAAGGACAAATGGATTAATCTGATCTTCCAGTAATTCGATGGCAGTGGAGCCGTGTATGGGAGCATTGTTTGGCATTAGAATGTTTAGTCCAACTAAGATTAAATCTCTATGTCTGTTATTATTAGTAGTAATAGTGAAGTATTTTCAGGAGATTCTCTGACAAGCTAAAAGTGGAGGAATGGTCATCGTTAAAGGGGAAGTTGCACCTAAAACACAGGTTTCTCTTGTATGAAAGTGATAAAAATATATTGAACTGGCTCTTGACCCAATCAGCTCAGCATTTAGCTTTCACTCTACACAACATGAAATGAATAACTGGCCAACTAGACAAATGTAATAACTTTTTTATTTAGATATTTCATTATTTCTAGATAAGGTCTTTAATCCCTTTCTGGATCGCTACGTTGTCTGGTGAAGGGACTTGTGTATCTCAGTGAAGATGTGAGCTATGCCATGTAGGGTCACCCAAGATGCCCAGGTCATAGCAGAGAGGTCAGACAAATTGTGATCCACTGGAGTATGAACTGGCAATCCACTTCATATCTGCCAAGATAACATTAAGGATAAGTACAACCAGACACAAGATGTGCCTGGCGTGCTGTGGTCTATAGGGTCATGGAGACGAATGACGGAACATACACATGCTCTTTTAAATAGAATAAACTTATGTTTAGGTAAAACTTGCCCTTTAAATTTACTATGCACCCCATATAGGCGTAATATTTTTCTCTCACTGGGGCACCATATTGGTAATGTGAAACAGGATCGGCAACTTTCTATGTGTATTATTGAAGTTCAATCGCAAAAGAGTTGAAATGCACAGTGTGTACACCAGTGTTTCTATAGTACCTCTGTAATTTATTTAAATATATAAATAAATCCAAACGCTACTAGTGCAGTGAAAAAATATATAGTATTGGTCTAACTCTGTAGAGTTTGCTGTTTTACTTGGCGAGGACCAAATAAACAGAGAAACATCAAAAAAGCCTTGTATTACTATATCAACAGCAGTGTGGAAAAATCCATTTCTCACAGACAAAGACAACAAAGCTTTCTTTTGCATTTTATTTTTCTCAATGCATAAAAGGAAAGTTTTAAATTTAGTAGGTCCCTTGATGCTTACAGCTAGGAATCAGACTTAAAGGCCACTGTACAATGAGAAAAAATATAGATTTGAAAACTTAGAGTCTGACTAAGAGCTAATTAAGCAGGGAAAAAGTAATTTGTGTAATTTATAATGAGAAAAAAATACACGTTGATGCCTCTGCTGGACCCTGGCGGCATCCATGATACTTTGGTTGAAGTTGGGTTTGTTAGAAAGGGGACGTTTCTCTTTCTATAGGGTTGTATTTGCATTTATTGATGCAAGCATCCAGCTCTTGGGCCTATGACATGGAAGGGATGTGGAGTCAATTTAAATCAGATCCAGTTATCAAACATAGATTCCTCAACTCTCCCTGTCCCCTCCTCCACCACATCTCCCTCCATTAATAGACTACAAAAAATCTCATGATCCAGCTCTTAGGAAGTGATGTATTAAAGGTATTCTTAAATTCTCTAAAAAGGGTAGGCAATATGTGTGTTCATGTACGAGTTCCTAAAATCCTGGGCTTATCCAAAAGGTTTCCCATATCAAAGATACTGGAGTGGGTTTCTTTCTCCAGTGGGCTGGTATAAACCTGGCCATCTTGAGTGACCCTACATGGTTTAGCTCACAGCTTTAATAAAGGTATACAAGCCCTTCACTACAACAAGGTATCAATCCAGGAGGCGAATTAGTGTGCTAATTATACAATAATAAGTTCTGCGCAGCCACCTCATTGCTCCTCAACTTTGATGGTTTAGTGGCTTATCTCCAGCCTGGCGATGATGGAAAAAACAACAATATTCAGTTTAAGTGTCAACACAAGAGACCACAATATGATGAAAGTGTATTTAAACGGATTTGTATTGATAGTGGCAAGGAAATGCGCCCTCTATACATTGGTATGAGTGTTTTTAAATAGTGAGATGAATCTCTGTAAGATAAATTAGAAGAAGCCCTATAGTGGGTAAAACACATAGACAATTACAGCGATTGAGACTGATATGGCTCGCTGATATCGTAGTGCTAATCATGTTACAGTGCCAACTGATCTGGAAGCACAGGGGAAACCGAGAGCCGCAGCTAGCAACTGGGTGGAATAACAGATCACCTAAGGACAGCTGTAACTTTGCAGTAAAGACTGTTTTAATATCATATTAGAAACTCCAAAATTGATAAAAACAGCAGCATCTTTTATATATGATTCTACATGTAAGATAACTTTATTCATATTTTGGTACTAGCAAGAACTTGCCTTTATTCACCCAAAAAGAGGCAAATATGAAGCTATGGGGATGTATGTGTAAGTTGACTGGGAGAGAAAATAGGAACCACTGGCTATTTGCAGAGATAGATATGAGATGATAAATGCAATCTGTCCTGCAAGAGGAATTTGCCCTTTGCAAAAGTTAAATCATTAACGGAGTGCTGTAGATGGTTACCAGAAGAATATAGAGAGGATATTTTGTATTACATATTTTATGAATGGGGGAAAAACTGCTGCTGCAATGGCAACGTGTCCTCATCATCTCATCACTAACCTGCTTTTTTATGACAGCAACTGTTGATTGAAACAGTGAGCATGTGAACTTAATATAGAATTGGAAGTTATAAAACACCCATCTATCTATCTATCTATCTATCTATCTATCTATCTATCTATCTATCTATCTATCTATCTATCTATCTATCTATCTATCAGGCAGAAATCTGGACAAGAATGTCAAAGAAGAAAGAAAGATTAAAAAGTTAAGAGTAATAGAGGACAAAAGAGAAGAGAAGACAATACAAAGAGAGTTCAATTAGACAAAGTACAGAATCGGAGAACAGTACAAAAAGCAAAAAAACTGTAAAATGAAGGCCCTATTCAATTCAATATATGTAACTTGTAAATGTATGTGTTTCCAACTGCGTTTTTTATTTTTATTTTACTTATTTATTCAATCTCATTCACTTGTAATTTTAAGTAGCTCACTCGCAACTCGTAATCCCATGTCTTTTCAGTGAAATTCAAGGGTCAAGATTACTCAAAATGAACTACATAAGTTAAAATGACTGCGCTCAAACCCCACTGCCATCAACACTTGGATCAATGAGAATCCCCAGGATTCACTTCACGGTGTCATCTTAGCTATTTAGTGTGTAGATGGCATAGGGGTTAATTCTATTAGCCATGGGGTCTGTTAGGGACCGCCGTGGTAGGGGTTAATATTTAGGCGACACGCCATCCTTTAAAGACCTATTTGGCATGGGGTTGATTTTTTATATGACATGAGAGTCTCATTAGATCCCCATGGTTATGTGTAGTGGGGATCAGAAGCGATTGGGGTCGGGAATCCCTGGGGGTTCCCTTTCCCATGTGGAGGACATTTTTTCGAGGTAACCTTCCTGCATGGAGGAGAAGGGAAACCATGCAATCGGCTGTAGGCACTTCTGTGCTTGAAAAGGATCACGGCTGCAAGGCCGTATCTCGTGTTTTCAAGGCTGCAATCTTGGAGAAATGTAAATGCAAATATAAATACAAGACAGCACGTAAAGCACTGTACATGATGGGTACACAATAGGTGACAGGAGGATTAAAGGGACAACATTCTCAAATTGGTACAATAACCACAATACAATACTTGATTACACGTTTAAGTTATGTCCCAAGTCCGACAGGCTTGAATAACGAGTTACGGGCTTGGAGTTTATTCAAGCCCGTCGGACTTTGGAAATAAAATTAAACATGAATAAAGTATTGTATTGTGGCGATGTGCCAGCTTGAGAATGTTGTGCCTTTAATCCTCATGCCACCCATTTGTATTCCGCATCATTTTACAGTGCTTTAGCAGTGCTTTCTTGAATTTATATTTGCATTTCCAGTGCTCCGAGTTTGCAGGCTTGAAACACGAGTTACGAGCTTGCGGGCCAGCGAATAACGAGTTACGGGCTTGGAGGTCATTAAAGCCGTAGGTCTTTACTTTCAAAACCTACTTTATGAGCAAATAAAAAGCCATCCTGGGATGTAGGTCTTATTATTAATAGCACAACATTCACAATCTTTCAAATCGTCATGAATAACCACTTTATTTCATGTTCAATTTCTGTCATAAAGTCAGGCTTCAACCTCCAAGGCCGGAGGTTGGATTCAAAAGTCCTATGGGCTTGGAGGTTGAAGCCCGTCAGACTTTATGAGGAAAAGTTAACATGAAATAAACTTTTTTTATTTGCCAATGTGAGAGTTGGGGAATGTTGTGCTATAAGTTCTAAGCCCTAAAATCACTTTCACTTCTCATAAAAGTACAGGATGGCTTTTATATTTTGGTTAATTTGTGCTATGTTGCTTAAGTAAGAGCTTGCGGGACTTCTTTGGTTTAAGTAAGCTGAGGCTCGGTTTTAGAGCTTTATGGGCTTGACGGAAGGGTGAGCGTAGCATTTGAATAGCCATTTGGAATTTCTTGCGGACACGTAAGATCAAAAGTTTTCACGGAAGTAAACTGCAATTGAGCTCACCTCAAGGGATCGCAGCTCGACGTCCGTAAGCGGCCGAAGGCTGCAAATAGAATAAGCAAAGTAGCATGCGGCCCGCCCCTTGCGGCTACTTATTTGAAAAACTTAGGATAGAATGAGGTCCTAGTTATTTTGTTAGCAGGTTTGCTAACTGATCTATCTATCTATCTATCTATCTATCTATCTATCTATCTATCTATCTATCTATCTATCTATCTATCTATCTATCTATCTATATGTACAGTATATCATGATTTACAACCAACAACACCAATGATACATCCCAGAGTCATACTCCCAGCCAGTCTCACCATCACATAATAATAGATGTCAAACTACGAGACGTCGTCACGCTTTGCGAGGTGCGTATGACTTAGGCGATGAGCGCCACAGGGCGATCATCGCTTATGAGGCTCGTGGGCAGAGGCAAGTCGGTTTTTACAGAAGTCTTTAGTTAGTGAAGACCTTGCTTTTGGATAGAAGTTCACTAACTAAAAACTTCTGTAAAAAAAATATGCTAGTGTGCTTATATAGAGCCCTTTTCAATTTGCTGAATCGTAATTTTAATAAGGCTGTTAATATTTAGTGCTTTCTGCTTTTCTTACTGTGTTAAAACAGCTAAAGTCCTTTCCATTCAATTCAGTAGAGTTCCATTTTACATTGGAATTTAGATGCAGAAGATATTGTGTATAGGAGTCCATTCAATAAACCACATTTTGAGCCTGAGCTGACAAATACAATATGTGAATCATTAGTAACAGGCTCTTGTCACACTGTCCAGTTGAGGATCAATCCAAGAAACTAGCAGCCTTATTAAATTGAGATTCGGCCAATTCTTAATTATATAAGCACAGAGCATATTGTTTTTACAAAAGTTTTTAATTAGTGAAGACCTTGCTTTTGGATAGAAGTTCACTAACTAAAAACTTCTGTAAAAAAAAGTGCTATGTGCTTAAATAGAGCCATTTTCAATTTGCTGAATCACAATTTAATAAGGCTGTAGATGTCCATGTTCTTCTCACAGATAAACTAAAGGCCTTTGTCTGACCATGATAACAGTCAATAAAATCATTGTGGTGTCCTTTCTTTGGCTTGTTAGCTTAAGGTTTGATTTCCCCTAGTGTATTTCACCAATCTGGATTTGCCCAGTATAAGTACACCACATTTTTTAATTCTCTGTCTTGTAATTGATTTAAAAAAAAAAAAAAATGGTTTCAACTAAAAAAATAACAATGCAGAGAAAAATTGATAAAATGATGTTATTGGCCATGCCAAGCCATAATTTTATTTTGCTGCATGTTATTAAAATAGAATACATTGGGCTTAAAAAAAAAAAAAACTCTAATGTATAAGGGACCACTGAAGATATATAAACATTTCTTTTCTTATTCAATCTTTCTTATTTATACTGTCTGAAGGTGTATGCCACATTTTTGCTTATTGTACCCCGAGAGTTACAGAATCAGCTGGAACTCTCAAATGAAATATAATAATAATAACTAATATAGTGGTACCATCGGTTCTCATCCTTAATCTGTTACGGATGGTAGGATGAGTTCCAAACAGGTTGATTCCAAACAAGCATTTCCAATAGGAATCAATGTAAATTGAAATAATCCGAGTCCGGACCCCAGATTTTTTACATTTTTTTGAAACTGAGGGTCTTGTTTTTGGATACAAAAAACCTTAAAACTAAACAGACATAAAGAAAAAAACAATAATTACATCAGATAACATATAATTTAACTGTAAGTAGAGGGACTTGATGGCCCAGTGGGATGCTGGCGAAGTAGAGGAGGAGAGAGGTTATTGCTTGAACTTTGGTCTTATAGGCACAAGCTACACTTTGGTACATTGGCACATTGGCTCTTACAGACACAGGCTGCACATTGGCTCTTACAATCACAGGCTGCACTTACAGGCAGACAGGATGTGGGGTGTCGCGAGTGTGTCGATCTTCAGAGCAAGCATCGAGTTCCAAGCAAAATTAAGTTGTGATGAAAAATGGGAGCCAACAGGAAACTGAGGTATTACTGTAATAATAATAATATTAATAATAATAATAATAATAATAATATTTTATTTTGGGATGCATGGGAGAAATCTATGAGGGAATTAACATCTCTATTTAGTTCTGCTGAAAAAAGTGTCACTTCAAATCACCACTTGACAATAGAGCTAAATAGAACACTAACTCACAGAAGGATAAACTTCCATCTCCCATGGCAAAAGCAGTCTCTTAAAATTAAAATATTTTCTAAAAATGCTTTTGTGCTAATAGCATTTCTGGTAATATTTCAATTTGTTGCCTTCACAGGCATGAAGTTTTTACATTAAAGCCCCATCTGTACCTTAGAAATGCTTTATGTTTTTTAAGTATGTAACCCACTAACATTAGAAGTAAGCTGTGTAAGCAGGAGCATAAAAATCATTTTTGCAAATACATTGTAATTTTAACAGACTTTGCTAGTGCATATAAGCTGACATACAGCCTCATTTAATTGGGGCTACGTTTGAAAACGTAGCCCGTAGTGAAAAAAGTAGGGCTGAAGGCTATTAAATTAAACTGCGTGTGAAATTGCAGGACGGCTGAAAAATGCCTACATTTTGTGGAATGTTGAACATTGCAGCAGGCAACCCTTTGATCTGTCAAGCCTGTCCCCGCTATGTTCCCATTTTGCAACTAAATTTCTACGAAGTCCCCCTTGAGCTAGCCGGTAACATGCAAATGGAGCCCAAAGCCCAACGAGTGCTGGGGAGGACTCGCAAAGACTTCTACAGCCCTTACGTTTACTGCGTGACCAGCAAAAGAGACCCTCGCTCCGGCCCCCAAACCTCCCCCTGCTCCCAGACTAATGCCCATGCTGCAGGGGTCCCAATTTGGACCCCCGCGGCAGTCAATTTGATAACACCTGCCGCAGGGGTACTTGAAATAAAAATTAACCCCCCTATGCTGGGGATCCCCATCGGGGCCCCTCCAGTGTCCCCATATTAACCCTTGCTGCGGGGGTCCTAATCGGGACCCCCATGGCAGTTAAAAATTCTAAATTTGCTGCCTTGCGGGTCCTGAAAGGACCTTAAAGGTTCTTAAATGACCTGCGTTAACTAAAAAATGAACCCCTGACACAGGGGTACTATAAATACCCTTCACCGGCACCTAGACCCTCATGAGACTCTAATTAACCCTATCAGTCCCATAAGGGTCTATACAGACCCTTATGGGACAATACTTAACCATCTCAATGAACACTAAAACACAAAGTCTAAACACTACACTATTAACCCCCCACTACCCGATTAACCCCCTCTACACTATTAACCCTCCTCTACACTACCAACCTAACCCCCTAATAAAAATCCCTAGCACCCTACGGCACTTAGCCCTCCTAATTAACACTATAAGTATTGTCCCATAGAGGGTCTGTATAGACCCTTATGGGACTGATAGGGTTATTTAGAGGCTCATGAGGGTCTAGATAGACCCCCATGAGTGATTGGGTTAATTTTAGGTGCCGGCAGGGGTTAATTTTTTAGTTAACGCGGGTCCTTTAAGGACCTTTAAGGACCTTTATGAATTTTTAAATGCAGCGGGAGTCCCGCTGCAAGGGGTAGTATAGGGACACTGCAGGGGTCCAGATGGGGACCCCCAGCATAGTGCAGTTAATTTTAGGAGCCGGGAAATACTTGTAGTACCCTCCATGGCAGGGGTTCTGTGTTTAACTGCAGCGGGGGACCCCCGCAGCAGGGGCTGAGGTCGGAAGCCTGCTGGGGTTCCCGCAGGCTTTAATTAGCCAGGATGGCAATCACTCTTGCCATTGGCTACGTCTAACCCGTTTCTACAGGTTAGACTAATTGATCCCCGTCCTCCACCCCTAAATAGATAAAATGTTTCTCTGGCTTATAAAACTGCTAATTTTCATTTGTTACATAGTTCACGTAACTCCTGTAGTCCAAAGTGTTCTGTCATGCATCTAAAAGATTTTTTTCTATACATTACAGAAGTTTTTCACCCATGGAAAATAAATCATATTAATTGATGAAAATTAAACTAAATGAACACACAGGGAGATAAAAATTACAATATGTTTGATTTGCCTTTATGTTACCTGAAAGAGGAAGTTAAGAGGAAGGTTATGCAGAAGCGCTACAAAATATGTTGGCACCTTAAAGATAAAGGAAATAAAATAAATGATACCTTGTCAGTTGTGTTTTCTTATCTAAATTCCATTAGGCTAAAATCGCAAATCGCTATTCAATTGCTTAATTTCCCAAAGCCCGCAAATATTTTCTCACCCATAATTGGCAAATGAAGGAGAAAACCCAATGAGTGCTAGGGAGGACTCGCAAGCGGGTTAAACACCTATTCATAGCATTGTAAATGCAAATAAAAAAATCACTGCACTGTAAATAACGGGGAAAACGATGATAGATATTAGAATTAATTGCACAACAGTCTCAAGCCCGCAAATCGGTAGAAAATTACATTTATTTTTATGTTTAATTTCAGGGTTAAATTGATCTCGGGTATCAATGAGTTAATACATATCAGGCCACCCATATGGACTACAACAGTATTGTCATTCATTTTCATATTTCTTTATTTTGTGGGTTTGCGAGTCTGTTTGCATATCGGACCCCCAAACCTAATTGATTGACATATAACATCCATGTTTTACTAATAATGACGGCCTAATTTTCTATTCGAAAATGGGAGATTACGGGCTTGCTTAATTGATTATGTTCATGCCCTGAACTACTACATACTAGTGCATGTTTTTTTTTGTTTCGGGCACGCAACTTGCAGCTTTCAGCAATTGAATAGCATCGCAATCGTAAACGAAGCCCATACGGTCGTCTGCGATTGAGTTGCAGGCTTCAAACTGAATCTGGCCCAAGGATGCACCTTAAGGAACGAAAAGTAATTTTTAAAAATCCCAAGTACAAAAAATAGCGCTCTTTTAATGCTAATGGGAATGCTCACACCATGGGTAGTCTCACTGTATTCTGTAAACGGGATATGGATGTTTTCTGGATTTTACCAGGTATGTAATATACTGTACCTACATATTTATTTACTTACTTGCATGCACTTTTTTGTTGTTGTTGCTTTCCTCAGGAGAGTATGCCCTTGCAAACTAATTAACTTACTGTATGTTTAGTCCTGCATAGAGTTCTGGCCCCTTCTAGATCACTACCTCATTGTGATGAAGAAGCTTGTGTACCTCAATGAAGCTGTGAGCTATATCATGTAGGGTCAACAAGATGGGCAATGTCATAGCAGAGAGGTCAGACAATTGAGGTCCACTGGAAAAGAAACTAACAACCCATTCCAGTATCTTTGCCATGATAACCTTATGGATCAGCCCAACCAGAGACATAATTGTGCCTAAGTAAGCTTTGGTCCAGAGTCACAAATAGTTGGACATGACTGAACAACAAGAGTACTGACAGATTGTAACTGACAACATTCCCATTATGCAGTTAGAAAATCTGTTTGCTCAAAGTATCCTCTTACCTCTACCAGCTTGATATGCTGAAGGCAAAATGATAGGTTTTGCAGCAGCATAATTGCATTTAAAATAATACATTAGAAGCTGTATTATATTTTTTCATTCTTAAAACATATCCATATTTTTAAGTGTAGTAAATGTTACATTATGACCACAAGGCATTTTTAAAGCCATGTAAAATTCCAGATTAACTCATTTCTTCATAAAAATCTGTAATATTTCAAAAATGCTGTTTAAAAAACATTATATAAAAAATGAGGCTTATGTTCCCTTTTTAATTGGATCACTTGATGTGTATGGCTTTGTAAATACATTGTTTTCTTCTATGAAAACCAAAATCCAACACAAAACCTAATATACCAATTAATCATTCTTCTAGAATTTGTTTTAAATCTGGATCCAGGTAAAGCTTTTGGTCAGTTATAGCGGCGTGGATAATGTTTCACAAGCCCAATGCCAAATTCCATGTCTAACATTGTGGTCCCATTCGTTGGCTTCGAAACAATATCTAAGAATAGAGGAATTGATATTCTGTTACTGCAGGTATTGTTTTCCCCTGCAATCTTATGTTGGATTGTTCTGCTGAATTCTCTGAATTATTCCCCAAGATGGTAACAGAGAATTTTTATTCTGTCAACATTTCTGCTTCAAACCAGAACACTTTTGCTTTTGAGAGATAAGCCTATTGGAGTAGCAGCGATGAGCTCTTGCAAGTGGAGAACTCGGTGGCAGATAAATATGCACGGGTTCAATTCAAAGCAAAGCAATTACTTCCTAGAGTACACTGGAAAAGCTGACAAAACAAATTACATTTCATGGGTAGGCTTCTGTCTCTGGTAACAAAACACAAAAAAGCGCTTCAACATATTGGTTTTTCACTGCACTTAGGTAAGAAGGGGATTAATTGCAGTTTGGACAAGATTGTCTGGGAAGCATGTGAACAAGCGTGATAACGAACTAGAAAAATATAAATGAGAATAATTGTGTTATTTATGTAGCCTGAAGACACCATTTTTTGTTTTTGACTCAAAATTTCATTAGCTCCATTTTAGAGGCAGTAAATGCTTATTTCTATATTGTGTATATAAATATTGTTTAAGCATAAAAATCAATGAGTCAAGGGAAATTTAATTTCACAATGACTAAAAAAATCTATCTATCTATCTATCTATCTATCTGTCTGTCTATCTATCTATCTATCTATCTATCTATCTATCTATCTATCTATCTATCTATATATATATATATATATTGTTTAGATTTTATCTCCAGTCACAAATTCACTGCTGCTTTCTGCATCCTCTAGTGTAAATATTCTTGATCAGGTGTTCAACACTATTTCATTATCTATCTATCTTCTATCTATCTATCTATCTATCTATCTATCTATCTATCTATCTATCTATCTATCTATACACATATATACACACACACATATTGAAATGTTTTTTCACTCTGATATACAAATCTAAGATAACATTTAGGTAAATAATATTAGGAGTTTACAAATGTAAGACACAGGGTTCCTGATTCTTCAAGGAGGCTGCCCATTAATCCAGCTCAAACCTACCCCAGCAGAATTGTGTGGTTCTTGTTCGCTGTGGGCACAAAAAATGGCATCTGAGGAGGGCAATGCCCAAAGGTACAGGCAGAGAATACTGCATACAGGTTACTAGTGGCCCATGGCAAGACCACTCCCCAAGTCAGGATACAAAACACAGAAATAGTCTCACACTTTGTATATGTGAAAACTATAACTAAACCTGAATGATGGAATCAACATATTTATACTCTCCGATACCACACCCTTGTCTAGATGTTGTGATATCAGCACATCTGCCTTGCAACCTTGGTTGCTATAAAGATCTTGAAATAAAACTCAGCAGATGTCTAAACTACATGACAGGTGTCTATAGCTAGCTAGGGGTAACAACCTTGATGTTATGTCTTTGATCAGGCCTCCTAAGGAAGCAGTCGTCTGCCTTGAATCCAGGCCTGTATGTGTGCAGATGCAATGTTCTGTAGTTAAACTTCCGTGCATAGCATTTTTACCATTTCCACATATATTCTGTTCTATAGCTCTATAACTAGGATACAAGATCACAAACAAACATATAACCCCAAACAACACTAATACGTAATCACAATACAACAATGTTATGCTTTTTGGCCATATGCATAATTAATAGTAATATTACAGTCACTAAACAATGTAATCATTAGGATTTTTATTGAAGGTAGCAAACCAAGAACTCAGCACATGCCAGAAACTAGGTGGGAAAATGATTGCAAATTATTGAAAATAGAGGCCAAGCAAAGTAGTATAGCTATGTAGGGTTTGTTTCAAGGAATGAAAGCCTTCACAACAGTGTAGAGATAAAACAAGATCCATCTCTTTCTAGATACATATAAGATTTCCTACTGGATGTAACATATTTCAGGCATACAAATGATATGTTACCTGTGGCTAAATAATTATATTTTTATTATAGACTTACTATATGAGGGTATGTTGAGGTTGAGGGAGAACAGGAGAGTATTCTTCTTTTACATTTAAGTGCCCTTACTAGAAAACACACATAACGCATACAGTAGAGGATTGGAGTCTGAGGCTTTTAGGAACTGTGACATTAGTCGCCTGCTATCTAGAAAGTAGAATAACTTACTTTTCTATATACGGTAGAATCCCGGTTACCCGACACCCAACTAACTGGGACTCTCAAGCAACCGGCACCAGCATCAATTCCCCATTTACAAAAAAACTTCTGCTAAACCGGCATAACCGGCACTATGCGGAGTTCGAGACTGCGAAAAAAAAATTATAACTTTTTCGGGGCCTAAATGGCCCAGTTTAGGTGCTAATGCCTTTTTAAAGGCATTTTGAGGGGTTTCGGTGTGTTTAAGGGTTGTTTAGACCCTTACATTCGGGGACTCCCGATTCACGGCAACTACACTTATCCATGGGTGCCAGATAATGGGGTGTCACAATCTGCTTCTTCAAGAGGCTTGATATGAACCTAGTTCAAACCTACCCCAGCAGAATCACGTAGTTCCATTTCTCTGTGGCACAAAGATGGTTTCTGAAGAGGGCAAGGCCCAAAAGGTACAGGCAGAGAACACTACAGGTTACTTAGTGGCCCATGGCAAGACCACTCTCCAAGTCAGGATACAACACACAGAAATAGTACTCACACCTTGTATATGTCAAAACTATCTCTCAACCTTTATTGAATGATCAAAACAACATATTTATACTCTCCAATACCTCACCCTTGTGAACATTTGTCTATGTGAGATGTCAGCCCATCCTGGCTTGCAACCTTGGGCTATCAAAGCTCTTGAGATCAAATTCACCAGATATCTATAGCTGTCTAGTAAATAAACCTTTATGGTAAACTCAAGTGTTTGCTTAGGACTACTTGTAAGTACATACGTCTGTCATGACCCAAGGTCTGTATGTGTGAGTGTGCAATGATCTGCAGCTAACTTCTATGCTGAGCATTTTTACCAATTCCACATATGTTCTATATAACATTTTCCCTCTTATAATATATTATAACTAGGATACACAATAACCATGTACAGGCAACATATAACCACACAATAACACATAATCCCAATGCAACAATGTCCTATTCACTTGGCCCATATTTATAATTACTGGCAATATGAGTCCTTAAACAATTAAATCATGACAGGAGGTTTTACTGGTATATGTTTATTGGAAAAGTTAGGACAATGATCTGGAACAAGATAGACCAGCAAGCACAGGTAAATCATTTGATCATGAAAAAAAACAAAACAATTCAGTATGCACCTAAACACATTGCCTACAAAATGATGGGTAGATGAGAATACTATACAGTACTTTTATATTGAGCCTACGCTAGTCTAAAAAAAGATTGGATGTTTTTTTTCTTCTTCTTTTCCTTCTTCTGTATGGTCTGTTCAATGATGTCCATTGTTTTCACTATTGATATACAACAGATATAAATAAATATGCAAATGAGATGGCAGTACATTTAAATTATGTATCTCATCGGTCAGTTATATTGGTGTGGTAAACTGCAGCAATTCCATATGGACAATTTAAACATATGCAACAGTTGTGCTACAAATTCTGAAATAGTAACAGGGATCATTTTAGTTTAAAGTTTAACACAGTGTAACAGTCATTACAAGACTTGAATGTCAGTCACAGACTCTGTAAAGGTCTGTTCCTTAGGAGGACTGCAGTGGCTAACTTTCCTGCTTGGTTGATAAGCTAAACCTGGGCTGACCTGACTTAAGACTCTTGAAGTACTCAAAGGCTGCTTATGATGCTTATGATGACTGTTTGCAGATTGTCTGAGCTGGCGAAGAACACACACAGTGATAAAGCGCCTGCAGCTTATGATCACTTGAAGCATAGTGGAGACTTGGAAATCTGAAGAAATATAGTATACAAGGCAGGTCATATTTAAAAACTATTGGACTGTTTGTTTTTCTTCACCCAGTTTAGCTGAATGAGAGCTCATTAGTGGGGAAACCGTTTATTGGTTAAGGTAGTGCTTCAGTCGAAGTTAAGCTTATTAGTATATTTGGTTTGTTTTTGTTTGCTTATTTCTGTATCACTGGCAAAAAATTTTAGTAAAACTTTAGGAAACGCCTTTTGTATCGTGTTTCTCCATCAAAGTGCTGGAAACATGGACACATACCCAGAGGAGACTGGGAATATGTCACAATATGTAATGTAAGTTTGTGTATATTGATATATTGATGTTTAAGCCTGGGATATACATTGTATTTGTGTTGAGACTAATTATAATGTATTGTAATTTCTGAAAATGTGATAAGCAGCAACTCTTCTCTAACATTTCTAAAACTATTTCCTTTAATCCACCATAAGCTTTATAAGCTTTTGAACATTTGTCCACTGACAAAGAGATAAACCAGTCTATAATTGTAATGGTAGGTGCATTTTAACAGTGAGAGACATAATAACAAAAAAAAAAGAAAAACTTATGTCAAAAAAACGTATAAATTGATTTGCAGGTCAATGAGTGAAATAAGTATTTGACTCCTTACTTGGTGGCATGTACCTTGCCAGATTATTGTTGGTTCCTGTTCCCTTCAATAAAGCTTGTTCCTGTTTCACCCACAAGTTGCTGAATTGGATCATTGCTGACCTAGGCTGCTGGTCTCCAAAACCTTGTGATTCCTATATCATTACAGAATAATCTGGCCCTTTCATGGAGACCGCCGGGTCAGATTCTGCATTGGCCCAGCAGCTTGCTTTTACTGCAAGAAACTGTGCAGACCCAGACACAGACCACTCAAGTGCTGCAGGACCTGGTAGCTGAACTGCAAAATAAAGTTTAGTCAATGCACAGTGAGTATACCAGCTTACAGGGCACGTGATGTTGCGGCTCTGCTACTGTTACACCTGCACAAGATGCCCGTTTGCCCCTTCCAGAAAAGTTTGGAGGAGATTGCAAAAGATTTAGGGGTTTCCTGAATCAATGCCGTTTGCACCTCATGATGTTACCTCACCGTTTTCCATCTGAAAGAGAGAAGGTGGGATTTATTTTCTACCTATTCAAAGATGAAGCTGGCTTGGGGCTACCCTCTTCTGGAACAGGACAGTCCAGTCTTGGGTAATTTAAATGACTTTCTTGAGGCCATGTGCCTAGTTTTTGATGACCCCAATCGATGTGCTACAGCAGAAGCCACTATCCTTCATTTGCATCAAGGGAGGCGCTCTGTGGCTGAATATGCTGCTGAATTCAGACAGTGGGTTGCTGATACTACCTGGAACCAATCAGCCCAGAGGTTCCACTTCAGAAAAGGTCTCTCAGAAAGCTATAAAAGATGAGCTAGCTCGTGTTGATCTTCCTGCTGACTTTGATGCATTTGTGCGTTTGGCTATCCGTATTGATCGGAGACTTTCTGAAAGAAGATTGGAAAGACAGGGCTCTTTTAGACCACGTGCTACTCCTATTACCTATTCAATAATTTCTAACTCTGACCCCACAAACACCTACTGACTCTGAGCCTGAGGCTATGCAGGTAAATCTAATAAGAGGGCCATTATCCAATGAAGAAAAACAGTGGCAACGCACTCACAATTTATGCCTGTATTGTGGTAGTGCAGGGCACTATGCCATCAATTGCCCTAGCAAATCCAAAATAACAATAGCTATGGCGGCTGAGGGTGCACAGATTCGACACCAATCCCAGATTTCAGATCAACTGGATTCTGTCACACAACCCTTGTTTTCTCTGGCTCATGGTAAAGAGGGTATGTTGACTCAACATCCTCATTTTGTGGTGCCTATCACGTTGCAATGTGGTGATCGTAACATATCAACTACAGCTATAATCGATTCTGGAGCAGCGGAAACTTTATGGACATCAAATTTGCAGCAGGAAATATAATTCAGTCTATCCCCTAATTCTTCAACTGTGTTAATGGAGACAGTAGACGGTTCTTCACTTACGTCAGGCCCGGTTACACATGAGACTGTGCCCTTAAAGTTGACTCTGGAAGTGAATCACCATGAGGCTATAGCTTTCCACCTAATTTCCTCAACACAGTTTCCAGTGATTTTGGAGGTACCTTGGCTTGCTTTGCATAACCCACAGATTGATTGGAAGACCAGAAACTTTGTTTCTCTCTCTGCTTCCTCTACAATATCTGGATTTTGCAGATGTCTGTGATAAGAAGAATGCTGATCAGCTTCCACCCCACAGGCCTTATGATTGCCTAATAGAGCTGTTACCTTGGGCCTGCTATCCTATTTGGCCGTATATATTCCCTCTCTGAGCCTGAATTGAAAGCTCTTCGTTAATACATACAAGAAAATCTTGCCAAAGGCTTTATTCGACCATCTACTTCTCCAGTAGGAGCTCCTACAGGGAGTGCAGAATTATTAGGCAAGTTGTATTTTTGAGGATTAATTTTATTATTGAACAACAACCATGTTCTCAATGAACCCAAAAAACTCATTAATATCAAAGCTGATATTTTTGAAGTAGTTTTTAGTTTGTTTTTAGTTTTAGCTATTTAGGGGGATATCTGTGTGTGCAGGTGACTATTACTGTGCATAATTATTAGGCAAATTAACAAAAAACAAATATATACCCATTTCAATTATGTATTTTTACCAGTGAAACCAATATAACATCTCAACATTCACAAATATACATTTCTGACATTCAAAAACAAAACAAAAACAAATCAGTGACCAATATAGCCACCTTTCTTTGCAAGGACACTCAAAAGCCTGCCATCCATGGATTCTGTCAGTGTTTTGATCTGTTCACCATCAACATTGCGTGCAGCAGCAACCACAGCCTCCCAGACACTGTTCAGAGAGGTGTACTGTTTTCCCTCCTTGTAAATCTCACATTTGATGATGGACCACAGGTTCTCAATGGGGTTCAGATCAGGTGAACAAGGAGGCCATGTCATTAGATTTTCTTCTTTTATACCCTTTCTTGCTAGCCACGCTGTGGAGTACTTGGACGCGTGTGATGGAGTATTGTCCTGCATGAAAATCATGTTTTTCTTGAAGGATGCAGACCTTTTCCTGTACCACTGCTTGAAGAAGGTGTCTTCCAGGAACTGGCAGTAGGGACTGGGAGTTGAGCTTGACTCCATCCTCAACCCGAAAAGGCCCCACAAGCTCATCTTTGATGATACCAGCCCAAACCAGTACTCCACCTCCACCTTGCTGGCGTCTGAGTCGGACTGGAGCTCTCTGCCCTTTACCAATCCAGCCACGGGCCCATCCATCTGGCCCATCAAGACTCACTCTCATTTCATCAGTCCATAAAACCTTAGAAAAATCAGTCTTGAGATATTTCTTGGCCCAGTCTTGACGTTTCAGCTTGTGTGTCTTGTTCAGTGGTGGTCGTCTTTCAGCCTTTCTTACCTTGGCCATGTCTCTGAGTATTGCACACCTTGTGCTTTTGGGCACTCCAGTGATGTTGCAGCTCTGAAATATGGCCAATCTGGTGGCAAGTGGCATCGTGGCAGCTGCACGCTTGACTTTTCTCAGTTCATGGGCAGTTATTTTGCGCCTTGGTTTTTCCACACGCTTCTTGCGACCCTGTTGACTATTTTGAATGAAATGCTTGATTGTTCGATGATCACGCTTCAGAAGCTTTGCAATTTTAAGAGTGCTGCATCCCTCTGCAAGATATCTCACTGTTTTTGACTTTTCTGAGCCTGTCAAGTCCTTCTTTTGACCCATTTTGCCAAAGGAAAGGAAGTTGCCTAATAATTATGCACACCTGATATAGGGTGTTGATGTCATTAGACCACACCCCTTCTCATTACAGAGATGCACATCACCTAATATGCTTAATTGGTAGTAGGCTTTTGAGCCTATACAGCTTGGAGTAAGACAACATGCATAAAGAGGATGATGTGGTCAAAATACTCATTTGCCTAATAATTCTGCACTCCCTGTATATTCTTTGTAGAAAAGAAAGATTGCAGCCTACTGCCATGTGTTGACTACAGGGACATTAATAACATCACTGTTAAAAAACGCTACCCCTTGCCTCTCATTCCTGAACTTTTCGAGAGACTTCGCTCAGCTAAAATATTTATGAAGCTTGATTTTCGGGGGGCATATATCTGGTTCGCATAAGACCAAATGATGAATGGAAAACAGCTTTCAGAACCAGGTACGGGCATTACGAATATCTAGTAATGCCATTTGGGCTTTGTAATGCCCCTGCAACTTTCCAGCATCTTATCAATGATGTACTGCGAGATCTCCTGGATCAGTTTTGTTGTGGCATATTTGGATGATATCCTAATATTTCTGATAATCTTGAAAACCACAGAAAACAGGTCTGTATAGTTCTGGAGTGCCTTCGTACCCACCACCTATACATTAAACTGGAAAAAATGTGAGTTTGAACAAACATAAATTCAATTCCTGGGATATGTAATAACTCCTAAAGGTTTAAGTATGGACGCAAGTAAAATTAAAGCTGTGCTGGACTGGCCCATCCCCAAGAATGAAAAAGATATTTAGAGATTTGTGGGGTTTGACAATTTTTACAGGCGTTTCATTAAGAATTTCTCTGCCGTTATTAAACCGATCACTGAACTTACACATAAAGGGACTGCTTTTCAGTGGTCCGATAAGGCTGATACCGCATTCTCCCGATTAAAGACTCTGTTTACATCTTCCCCTGTCCTGGTACATCCTCAGCCGGAATTACCATTTATTGTGGAAGTTGATGCTTCTGATTCAGCTGTTGGTGCTATACTGTCTCAAAGGACTGGACCTAAGATGCTGCTTCATCCGTGTGCCTTCTATTCGCGCCAAATGGTGCCAGCAGAAAGAAACTATGACATAGGGAATAAAGAACTATTGGCTATAAAAGCTGCCTTCACCGAATGGAGACATCTCTTGGAGGGAGCTACCCATCCAATTACTGTCCTCACAGATTACAAAAATCTGGAATGTATTCAATCAGCTAAGAGACTGTCAGCCAGACAAGCACGCTGGTCCCTATTCTTCTCGAGGTTTAATTTTTTGGTTACATACCGTCCTGGCTCCAAGAATGGTAAGGCAGATGCCTTGTCTAGAATAGTTGACCCCCTCCATACTACCGTAACCAAGACCACCATCTTGCCGGAGGATATATTTATAGGAGTTACATTTCCTTCTGATCTGATGTCTCGCATTAAAAAGGGCTACACTGAAGATCCAGTTCTTCGTGATCCTCCTCGTGATCTCCATATGACAATGCTTAATGGGTTTTGGATTTTTCAACAACGTCTGTTTGCTCCGGAGTCAGTGCGACTGGATCTTTTACGTCTCTACCATGACTCAAAACCAGCAGGTCATCCAGGAATCTGAAAGACACAAGAGTTACTTGCCCGATCCTTTTGGTGGCCGAAGTATTATGAGGATGTTAAGAAGTATGTGTCCTCTTGTGATGTATGTGCCAGACATAAGACTCCTCGCTCATCCCCTGCTCATCCCCCTTGCTTCAGCCTCTTCCGATTCCTCATCGTCCCTGGGGATATATATATCCATGGACTTTATTGTGGAACTACATCCCTCTAAGGAACACACTATCATTCTTGTTGTTGTGGACAGGTTAACTAAGATGGGTCATTTGATACTAGCTTGTGGTCTCCCTTCAGCTAAACAGACGGCTGACCTGGTTATTCAGGAAATATTTCGCTTGCATGGAGTGCCTGATGAAGTAGTTTCTGACAGGGGAGTGCAGTTTACATCTCATTTTTGGAAACATTTTTGCTCTAATCTAGGTATTAATGTAAATCTGTTGTCAGCTCTTCATCCACAAAGTAATGGACAGACTGAGCGAACCAACCAGACTTTAGAGCAATATTTGCGGTGCTATATTAGTTACCTGCAGGATGACTGGCTGGATTTTCTACCCACAGCGGAGTTTGCCTATAACAATGCCCAACACTGCTCCACTTCTTTGAGCCCATTTTTTGCCAACTATGGTTACCATCCAACCTTTCTAGTGAGTCTCCCAATTACTACTTCCATTCCTGCAGTCACTGATCGGCTAACCACCTTACGAGATTCCCAAGACCTGTTGGAGGAGACTCTTTCGGAGGCTCAGGAATGTTACAAGAGAGCTGCTGATAGGCATAGAACGGAGGCCCCAGTTTATCATGTTGGTGACAAGGTTTGGCTGTCAACAAGGAATCTTAAGCTTAGGGTTCCTTCTCATAAATTGGGTCAGAGGTTCATGGGACCTTTTGAGATCATTGCTCAGACCAATGCTGTCACTTTTGCAACTTCCAGATTCCATGAGAATACATCCAGTGTTTCGCGTTGCACTTCCGAAACCTTTCCATGACAACACTTTCCCTGGCCGAGCCCTGCCTGCCCCACCTCCAGTCCTCGGGGATGGTGAGGATGAATACGTGGTGGAAAAAATTCTGGACTCCAGGATCTTGTCCACTGGTTCGTGGGAACCAGTGGACAAGATTCACGCTCCAGGATGCTGAACCTCTTCCCTACCACTGCGCCAGCCTGCCTTTGTGAATTTCCTTGAGATCTGATAAACCTTGACTCTGCTAGCAATAGTATCAGTGAATAGTCTCTTCAGCTGTGTCTGGTCCTTGGCCTATATAAGGCACTCCCTGTCTATGTACCTTGCCAAATTATTGTGGTTCCTGTTCCCTTCAATAAAGCTTGTTCCTGTTTCACCTACAAGTTGCTGAATTGGATCATTGCTGACTTAGGCTGCTGGTCTCCAAAACCTTGCGATTCCTATTTCATTACACTGATGTTGGGCAACTTGAACCTTCAGCTCCCCCCACAGATTTTCTATGGGATTAAGGTCTGGAGACTGGCTAGGCCACTCCAAGACATTAATATGCTTCTTCTTGAGCCACTCCTTTGTTGCCTTGGCTGTGTATTTTGGGTCATTGTCATCGTGAAATACCCATCCACGACCCATTTTCAATGCCCTGGCTGAGGGAAGGAGGTTCTCACCCAAGATTTGACTGTACACGGCCCCGTCCATCATCCCTTTGATACAGTGCAATTGTCCTGTCCCCTTAGCAGAAAAACACTACCAAAGCATAATGTTTCCACCTCCATGTTTGACAGTGGTGATGGTGTTCTTGGCGTCATAGGCAGCATTCCTCCTCCTCCAAACATGGCAAGTTGAGTTGATGGCAAAGAGCTTGATTTTGGTCTCATCTGACCACAACACTTTCACCCAGTTCTCCTCTGAATCATTCAGATGTTCATTGGCAAACTTCAGACGGGCCTGTACATGTGCTTTCTTGAGCAGGGGGACCTTGCGGATGCTGCAGGATTTCAGTCCTTCACTGTGTAGTCTGTTACCAATTGTTTTCTTGGTGTCTATGTTCCCAGCTGCCTTGAGATCATTAACAAGATCCTCCTGTGTAGTTCTGGGCTGATTCCTCACCGTTCTCATGATCATTGAAAATCCATGAGGTAAGATCTTGTATGGAGCAGCAGACCAATGGAGACTGACTCACTCGTTCCCTGTATAAAAGACACCTGGGAGCCAGAAATCTTGCTGACTGATAGGGGATAAAATACTTATTTCCCTCACTGACCTGCAAATCAATTTATAACTTTTGTGGCATGCATTTTTTCTTGTTTTTTTTTTGTCATTCTGTATCTCAAGGTTAAAATACACCTACCATTAAAAAAGTTCAAAGCTTATAAAGCTTATGAGTAACTGAATTTGATTTCAGGAGAAATGTTTTTAAAAAGCAAAATATAAATAAATAAACAAACACACATTAATAGAGCTTTTATATTTTGATCTCATACCCAATAATTCATTACTGTAGGAATTTATCAATCAGTTTTCATCTTACATCTTCTTACCACTGTGTTTCCTCATAAACTAATAATTATTGGACCTAATTATTGTATTGGCAGTTGTAGATGCTACATTCCCATTGTGCAGAAAGACATTTCCTGTGTATTCAATGTCTCCTCCCACCTCAGGAAATAGAACAGCAGGAAACAAAATGGCAGATCCATCAGAATCAAAACTATAGAAAGAAAATGTATATTATTTTATTTCTTATACTAAAAACATATTTGCTATAGGATCAAGGGTAGTTCTTTAAAATAGTATATTTGAATGTATGACCACAGTGGTCCTTTAAAAATAAAATTATACTAGAAAATCTCATTGATGTGAATATTTTTTTTTATTCTGGTGTCCTTGTAAATCAGGAACTGCACAGTTTTAAAATTTATCAAATCCCATAAACATGGACAACAGGGAAAAACAAGAAACGTTTCCATGTCTGGTTCATTTTAAGGCTTGTGCAGCTTTCAGATTTTATTATGTCACCAGAGTTCTTCTCTGGGAAAGTGTTCATGCTTCTCTGTGCCATTTGTCATATAAATGTAATAAAAGAAGCAGTTCAAGTAAACAGCATCAGAAAAGAACAGATTGGCTTAGAAGAGATAGAATGGGGACGGAAGAGCACAGGAATAAAAGTTTGTATTGATGTCAGGTGCTGGAATCATTATCACCCAGCACTTGTCTTAGAGACAGTTATAGAAATGATGGTCCCTGTGGCATAAAGGGCGATTCTGTACTCACAGAAAGAATGAAGTCAAACACATCTGTTTTGGATAGAGATAGATTGTAGGTAACAACATGAGCATGGAGTAAGGGAAATCACCTTTGCCCCATTTTACCTATATACCTTGCATTAAAAGACCACATCACCACCATCACCAGGCTAAAGGAGCTGGTCATTTTCATTATGCATTGACCATTAATAAAATTCCTATTTTCCGAGCACAGTATTCAATATTAAATTCATTTTTAAAGATTAAAGTATCAACCTCCATATGTGTGTTTGTCTCTAACCCAATAACGCCATTAAGGGGAGAGAACAGGAGGTGGCTGAGAGAGAGGTCAAAAGAGTTTCAAGAAAAGTCAGATATGATAAGAGAATAATTAATCATTGATATAGTGCCCCCAAATTTTGTGCCAATGGAAACGTGTAATGCAACAAGCCTCCATCCACTGGAAACCAGTGTTTGTACACATTGTGTCTGAACATTTAGCAGCTGCGTGCTAGACAAAGCCACCTCTCTCAATTAATATTGAATATTGCTTTTTTTTATATCATTGAACATGAGTTTTTTAAGTGTTTAATTCATTATTAAACCATCTATCACATCTTGTTAGGGCAATACAATTGTCCTTTAATACAAGAGTAGTTGTATTAAGTATCAGCCGTATTAAATTGCGATTCAGCCAATTAAATAGGGCTCTATATAAGCACAGAGCATATTTTTTTACAGAAGTTTTTAGTTAGATAACTTCTACCCAAAAGCAAGGTCTTCACTAACTAAAAACTTATGTAAAAAATATATGCTCTGTGCTTATATAGAGCCCTATTTAATTGTCCGAATCACAATTTAATAAGGCTGTTTGTATGTACTGGTCATATACAACATCTTAACTAAGTAGCAATAAAATCAGTATTGAAGAAAACAATCAGCCCTATTAAATTCCATCAATGTGTAAAACCGTAGCCCATAACATAGTCTGCAAGGCTTACAGCTATTAAATTGGGCCCATAAACCAACATGCCAACGATTTGCGGCTTATGGGCAAAAAAAGGATATGGGACGTGGAAATTTGAACTGTGCAGCCGCAAATCCTTTGTTCTCGCAAGCCCGTAACTGTTATGTTCCAATTTAGCCATCAAATTGCAACGAATCCACTGCCGTTTAACCCTGTAAACTGCAAATGAAGTCAAAAAGCCAATGGGTACTAGAGAGGACCCGCAAGGGGGTAAAAGTCCTATCCGTAGCACTGTAAATGCAAATATACACACACTACTGTACTAATAATAAAAGGGAAAATTATGTTAAGTATTAGCATTAATAGCACAACGTTCTCAAGCTCGCAAAATCTGCAATATAAAATTGTTTTATTTCTGTTTAATTTACGTGTTATATCGATCTCGGCATTCAATATGTTAATTGATATAATTGAACTTGCATGAACTTGAATATCATATTTACTGATTTATTAATATTGCATTATTTCTGGAATGCAGGTCCGATAGTAACTTATAATTGAAACCCGTAAGGCTTTGAAATCTAACCTCCATTTTCCAGTGACGTAATGATGATGATCTCTTTTACCATTGGCTCTGTCTAAACTCGGAACTACGGGTTTTACTATTTGATAATGTTCACGGCCGTACATTCAACGGCGCAAGAATAGATTATGGGCTTGCGACTCCGGCCGTAACTTGCGCATGGTGGCATTTAATAGCTCTGTAACACAGCCAAATTTCAAGCCCGCAGCCTTTGCTGGCTTGCCAATGCTGCTACGGGCTTTACATTTAATGTGGCTAAATGAATGCATCTTTTAAAACTTACATTTCAAATATATTGCTGCAGGCACTAGCCGAGCTGCTTCTCTCCACTCCCTTTGAAACCTTTTGGTTATGTTCCAATTCTCATAGGGACTGGTTTGTTACCATCCAATGCTCATGGGGGCCAGCTGGCTACCTTACAATTATTATGGTAATCAGTTGTGAGATCCTGGACATTTGTAATAGGGTGTTACTTCATGATACACACTACATTGTAAACTTAGCTTTACATTGATTTGAACAGAGTACATTTTCACTACAGGTAAGTTCCTCTATAATCGTGTCTATATCAATGAATAATGGTGATGGAATGTGTAAAATGTTAGGCTCTCCTCATGGCTGAGGACTGACAGATAGGGTCCAGGGATTGGCACCTATCCTTAGACCAGCTGTTGAGAAAGACTGGTCTGGAGGGTAAGAGCAGATCTGTACTGGTCTGTTCCCTGTAGTGGTGACTGTACAGAAGGAGGAAGATAAAGTTGACACATGGCGTATGTACTCTCAATCTTTGTCCAGAAATACCCAAATATAATTATAATTGAGCAGAGTAATTTGCGGTATACCATAAATTGACCGCATGAGCTATTTTCCCTACATTACACGTTTATTCTAATATCTTCACTCACAATATTACAGCCCACGTCCGTAAATCCTGCCTTGTCTGCAAGAGATTTCAGTGTAGGAAATATGTGTTCACCAATCCAAGCATTACTAATGAGAAACAGCTCTAGGAATCAATAGTAAATGAGAATTTTGTGATTATTATAATGAGTGAGAACAAGTGCGATAACTGCGTCAAGAAACCATATAACCATATATTTATATTCATGTGTATATATTCATTGTTTATTTATTTAAATAAAAAATATGTGACAAGTGTATTTATAGATATAGTATACAGTATATACCCTATATACTTGAGTATAAGCCGACCCGATTATAAGCCGAGGCACCTATTTTACCACAAAATACTGGGTAAAATGAGTGACTCGAGTATAAGCCGAGGGTGGGAAATGTGCTGCCCCCTGTGTCCACCCTCTCTCTCTCTCGTGTCTCTTCTCCCCTCTCCCTTCCCTCTGTCTCTTCTCCCCTCTCCCTTCCCTGTGTCTCTTCTCCCCTCTCCCTTCCCTGTGTCTCTTCCCCCCTCCCTTATCACCCTCCTCAACCCCCCTCCTCATTCTCAACCTCCCACCTCAACCCCACTCCTCATCCTCAACCTCCCTCCTCATTCTCAACCTCCCCCCTCATCCTCAACCCCCTCATCCTCAACCCCCCCATCCTCAACCCCCCTCCTCAACCTCAACCCCCCTCCTCAACCTCAACCCCCCTCCTCATCCTCAACCTCCCTCCTCATCCTCAACCTCCCTCCTCAACCTCAAACCCCTCCTCATCTTCCCTCCTCAACCCTTCCTCAACCTCACTCCTCAAACCCCCATCCTCATCCTTCTCCCTCAACCTCCCATCCTCATCCTCCCCCCTCAACCCCCCATCTTCATCCTCAACCCCCCATCCTCAAAGCCCTCCTCAACCCCCCTCAACCTCAACCCCCCTCCTCAACATCACCCCCCATCCTTAACCCCCCATCCTCAACCCTCATCCTCAACCCCCCATCCTCATCCCCCTCCTCACCCCCCTCAACCTCAACCCCCCTCCTCAACCTCAACCTTCATCCTCCTCATCAACATGTAATATTTTTGATGTTACAGGACTGCCCTGATTTGCGAGTGATCCGAAAAGTTTGATTAGAATAAGATTTTGGTGTAGAAGTCTGGTGGAGTAAATCATAATGTTTAAGCAATGCAAAAATCAATGGAAAAGTTTTCCGTAATTTTTGGCTCCGGCTTGCCGTAGTCACTCTTAGTAGTGCTCTTGCAATGTTTCTGGGGTGGGTGATTAACATAGCTAGGAGGGTTTACTTTGCTCTTAAACATGGTGTAATCTGCAATAGGGGATTAGAACAGAGGCAATACTACATTTTTTCCATTAGCTTAATTTCTTCTTTTATCTTCCAACTAAATATTGGGTCAAACACCATACTTGGACTAATATCAGGCCACAACTTTATTTTAAATATATCTCGAACAGTTAGTGGTTGCTCTTACCCACCACACCAATATGAGGGGAAAAATGGAGAGGGGGAGCAGGTAAGTAAACAAACAAATCTCATGGAAAAAAGATACCTCCAGCCCCCACAACCTTACAAGAGTAAGCACCCTGCATTACCAATTGTGACATATAACACTTCATAATAACAGGGAGGAAGGAAGGGATGCTTCACTAAATTTAACGTCTTAACTGATACAGGGGTGAAGCCATCAGTTTTATTCTCCTTCAGCACCACCCCTATCTTTTTCTGTTGAAACCCCACATTTTTTCCACCCTTGTGATGTGTCAATAGGCTTTTTTGTCCATGCTGTCTCCCAGGAGCTGCCTTGACCTGTATACTCTTATCTTTGTTTAGAAATACCTCATTATACTACCTTTTTACAGCTTCATCAGCTCACGTTCTTCTGTTATCTACCCCGGTAAATAATGAGGCATACACAGTACTTGGAGTAAAAGCAGGCCACAACTTAGTTTAATATTAAATAGTGGGTGCTTGCTCTAACCCACCACACCAACACCAAGGGAAAAGAAGGGGGTGGGATGTAAGTAAATAAACACCATCTCCTGGAACCCTGCTCCCAGGAGAAAACAGGTACCTCCAGCTCCACAACCTTACAAGAGCAACCACAACCTTGAGATACTCATACAAAGACAGAAATGGACAACCAGGTTAAAACATTGCATAAAATCCATAAACATCTTCCCTGCTTCCAATTGGTCTGTCTTTTACATTTTTAACAAAATAGAAATTGAGGCTTTGTGCATGAGGATTTCAGACAACCACCAATTCCCTTGAAGTATTTTTATTTGGTGAAAGTAATTCGGAAATCCTATAAACCCCAATGAAAGCAAGGGAAAAAAACGCCTGAAACAAAAAAAACTTATATTGGTTGTGACAAACATTATCACAGTGGAAAATTACATGATGATTCCTCAGCTGCTCTCCCCAAATAAACAATGCAACAACTATCAGGAATAGCTCCAGAAATGCCAGATTTCTTATCAAATCTGTTTGCACCCAGGTATGTGGAGAACATTCAGAATACCACTGACCATTAAAATACAGGATGCACCCGGTTGATCCCGCCACATCCGTGTAAAGATCAAGCTGAGCATTGGTTAATCTATGATGCAAAAACAAGGATTTGCCATTAAACTGTTGTAAAAATAACAGCCAAATCCACAGGTCCTTCCTATGTTGAGTTAATCCTAATGTGATGGCGCTATTGCTTAATACTTGCCATAGCCATGTACAGCCCACAAAATATCTGCCATTAATAGTTCAACTTTCCTGGCAGATGGTAACAATTTCAATGCAACTTTTTTTGCATTAAAATTTCTCCTACTGTGTCCTGCAAATCTGTGATTTTCTCCACTTGTAATCTAAATTGAAAACTAATGAGAGTCTCTATTAATGACTAAAAAAAAATAAAGCTTTCCTGTGACCCTCTGATTTACCCTCCGCCAAAGGAATACCACACACCCTAGCAATAGAAGAAAAGGTTTGTATCAATAAATCATATATAGACAAATCCTGTAGACCTATAACAAAGTGTTATCCAGATAATGTATCAGGGAATTGACTCCTGCCTGCATAGCAACCATCAAATGCAGAAATTAACTAAAGGCTTCAAATATGTACAAAAGATCGAGCAACCCATAGGAAATCATAAATCCCCAAAGTATGCGTCTATAAATTTAGAACAAAATAGGAGATGACAAGATGTATGTGCAGGAAGTAGCTGTTGACTCAATATCTAGTTTGGTCCCATTTGCAGCCCTCTTTATAAGGGCAACTGTTTGTTTGAATGATGCATACATTAAAGATAAGAGTGCCTCATCAATTTGTTATTAACCGAAAAAACATTCGGATGAGAAAGGTGATGGATAAAACAGAATTTACCCGGCTCTTTCTTAGGAACTAAATCTGTAGGAGATATTCTTAAATTGGGTATTGTTTGTTCATCAAATGGCCCATGACTCTTCCAAGCCTAATTTCTGCAAAATCTGCAACGGGAATTGTTCTGATGACTTTAAATTCCTGGGGCATACAATGAATGGAATATCATGAAATGGGATCTTAAAGCCTTCCTCAAAACATTGTAAAAGATGGTCAGCCTCTGATTGTTTTCCTCTCACCCAGGCTATGCATCTTTATATAAGCACTGGCATCCTCCTGTTTTGCACCAACCTCGCCCTACTTCTATGCAGCCCTAGACCTGTACCTATGAGATGATTGCTCTGATTGCTTTTCCTCTCACCCAGGCAGACGCATCTTTATAGAAGCACTGGTATCCTCCTCTTTTGCCCCAACCTCCCCCTACTTCTATGCAGCCCTAGATCTGTACCTATGAGATGGCAGATCCTGCTGCTATGACAAATCATACAATTGAACCTGATGGGATCTTACACTATGGACCATCCCTATTGTGACTCTTTGATGGTGATGCATAGCAGCTACTACCTGCCACTGAAGGCTGTGTACTCCAATGCATCAGGGCTTTGCTGATGAGGAGCATTCTGCCAAGCTGAGGGCCCAATTATTATATAGACACACATATATAATATACCTCCTAATTTTTGGAACAAATGTATCAAGCCCTGACCTAAACCATTACTGTATTTTGAAGAACAGCTCTGATTAGTAAAAAAACAGCTGAAATAGGTTCCTAAATATCTGTCAAAACACAATTTTATTACATTAGCCGTTCTGTTTGATACCTCAATGTGAGCAGAGCTTTGAACCTAGCTGTGATTTTCTGATCTCTTTGTTTCTGCCTGCAGTATTGGAACTGAAGATATACGAGGTATGTTTAGCCTAGATAAGCAGAAGTCTTGTTTTTTTCTACATAGTGAGGCTTTACAAGTTTGTTTCTTGTTTTGTGAAGTAGTCTTTGAAATATTGAAATAGGTTTTGCTTTCACTGCATACACACACCAGACTGCTGCGCCAGCAGATACGTTTTTTTCCTGATGAGTACATTTTGACTATTTTTTCACATAAATGCAAACACAGTTAGAAATAAGTAAATGTATATTCAACATCAGCAGGTCAATTGTTATGAGGCAAAATTGTACTATAAGAAAAGGATCATTTTAGTAATTTTAATAATTAGAATGCATTATAATTATTTCTACATCTGGGACCAGGACCATCTTCAGAGAAATACCAGGGTACTGATTTATAGGGCTCCATGAAGAAGAGAGCCCTGAAGACTCCTGATTTCTTGCCTTTGTAATTAATGTCAATATACCATTGTAACCTATATACTACCTTGTACTGAGGTTAGTTACAGTTGGTTAAAATGTAAAGTTGACGCCTCCCTCTTCCCTCGTGAACTTTTGTTAGGCAAAATGCACTGGTTGCACAGAACACATAACTAGGACAACAACTGATAATTGTAAAAAGTTGGAAAATGATCTTTAATCCATCTTTAACACATAAAAGAGTAAAAAGCTCTAATCAAGCTAAAGAGATATAGTAAAATGGAATAAAGTGTCCTCAATATACATCATAGAAATCAGTTTTCTACCATTGAGAAAGACCCCATTCTGGCTGAAACGTGTCTGGTATATTGAGGACACTATTTAGTGTCTATTTCTACTTTATTCTACTTTATTATATGCTATAATGATGACACTTTATTCCTTTTTACTATATATTTTTAGCTTGATTAGAGCTTTTTACTCTTTTATGGTGTTGTTATAACATTATATGCTGTTGCTGCAAACGCCATCTATATACACCCAGTTAGTTGTGGCCTCTTTTTATAGAGGTTGAGTTACCTTTCCTGATAGAGGCATATATTGGGGCATACCACCCCTGAGAAGGTCTGTGAGGAGACTAGGGTTCTATAAGACCCTAGAGGTTAACTAGACCTGCTATGGGAGCCAGTAACAACTAAGTATAGAAGTGTGGCTTTCCACTTCGGGAATATCTTTGACACCATCTAAATATTTGTGCCCTTTGGGGAGGATATACTTGCGGATCATCGGAAGTGAGCGTTGTGTATATATGTTCATACAATACCTCTTGATACAGAGGTTGATTAATGTGAGTGTACAATTTTTATGTCTATTTTATGTCATTTTTGCAAATGGAATACAATTACACTAGGAAATGACGTGCGCTCTCTTCTTGTGTTTTTGTATCTTCCAGTTTCTGAAACTCTGCGGTGACCAGAGTTTTTAAGAGAAGCTGCCCCACTATACTATAGATCAGGATCAAGTGTGGACTATACTGAATAAGGAAGTAGAATAAGGAAGTAGAACTTCAATCAATAACTCCACTCCATTTTTCTCCACTCCAGGATTATTGACTTTATTACACTATCTGGGAGACCTTTTGGGTTATTTGGGATTATGTGTATTAAACTATTTTTGAGTGACATTCTTGTGCTTATAACTTCACATTTTGTCCTCATTGATACACATTTTAAGGGGTATATATTACCTTTGATTTGTGTGTATATATTTATTATTATATATCAATTTATCTATGAGCTCTGTGGTTAGGTCAGATGGATTGTGTTTTATCATTTGTCTGATCTATCTTATATTATAAAATGTAGTTATTCAAATGAAAAGGCAGAACATACGACCACAGTTCATTTAAAGAGACTCTTGAAAACACCCTCTTTCTTCCTGTTCACTCTCATAAGATTTGTCACATTACATAGCAGTGAACTAAGGGCTGCACTTGCATTCTGAGGGTAATGCTTCACGTAGAAAGAGACCTGCTGTGATTCTGAATGCAGTAGCAATATACTGGTATATGGAAGCCCCTCCCTGTTGGCAATACCTCAGGTTACAGCTGTGAAAAATGGCACCTACAAGAGAGAGAACAGGAAGAGAAGAGGCAGTACCAGAAGGAGGAGACTATTACAGTTTCACAACTGTGCAGGATGACAGCTGTCATGGCAGAGAACAAGAAGTTATGGGGAGTTTCGGGAAATAAGAATCTGTAACTCTGGGGGCTTCTTAGAAATAAATGAATTGTGGATGGCATTTACATTGAGAAGAATAAGAATATTAAGTAACCTAGTTAAAGCCTTTGTAAAAAAAACAGACAATTGAACATATTCTATTAGCTGCTCGCAAATGCCTCAAACTCATACATTTGGGTGTTTTTTTTATTATAAATGTTTAGATGTATTCTATTGACTTCAGCTCACAAATTCCGTCCTCAAGGCTGTACTCATAAACCCTGACTTTTTAAGTCTGATTTCAGGGGGCATGATCATATGATCTGACAATATTTAAGCAAGCCCATAATTTACTTTTTAGACACAACCAATAGTAAATGAGACCGTCATCATGACATCAGTAAAACATGGAAGTTACACCTAATTTGCAATCGGAGGCTACAAATTAATTAGAGCCAATAAGTAATATTTGCAGATCAGGCTCGCAATCTAGCCCTCTATAGAATGCAGTAGATCATTTGTTTTAGTGGGTTTCATGTTGTATTAACCCTTTGATCAATATTACTCAGAAATAACATTTAAAAAATATATTTTCTAATTGCATATTTGTATGTTTTAGACTGTTCTGCAATTTGTTATATTGTCTTTCCTTTCCTTTAGTATAGTATTGTGTGTTTAATTGCTGTTACAGCTTTAATACGTTTTTGAAAAAAGCCCTTTTAGTAGTACTCATAATATTTTTGACAGAAACTTGATACTTTTTTCACTTGCGGATCAGACTTTATTTGCGAACTAGAGCTACAGGTCTAATAGAATATTAATTTTGTGTAACTTTAACTATTTAGAGCTCATACTATTAGAGCTGTGCTTAAACCAATTTTTCGAAAGCCGGTTTTGCGCCTTTGGCTGTCCCGTAGTGATTGTGGGCGGGGAAAGAGCAGTTTTAAGTGTGTATAAATTTACGAATTGGGTAATAGAATAGGGTCCAAAGTGCCCAAAGACTCCTTTTATGATATCATAATATATAAACTACACAGTCATAAAAACATCTTCATATGTGTTTTAGTACTATCTTCTAGGCTCTAGATGCCACATTTTCATACAAAATAATAAAAAACAATATGTAAGTATTTACAATGTGCTATTGTAAATTCATTAAAAATCTGGATTTCAGCATTGTTTCATTTCTATTTAATTTACAAATGTCAAAATAAAATGACTTTTTCAGTTCAGGAGCTTTGTTGAGCCACAAGTTAAGCTTGCAAATAGGATTAGCAAAATAAATAATAAGTACATCAGAGTTTCATTTTATGTGTCAAGCTGACTTTTAATCTAATGATTTTTAATCTAATGTTGTCTAAAACTGAAACAGATATTTAATTTGAATTAAGAGTAGTCACTAAAACAAAATGTATTAATGTGTTGTGTTAAACTTGAATTTTTTTTTTTTTTTTATCCCAATAGTCAGAGGTCTGCAACCTATGGCTCTAAACTGTGGCATGACCAGTAATGGAGCATGATGCATGGATTCAAAACACGAGTAGCCAAAAATTCATAATGATCTATCTTTTTTTCCCTGCTTATTTTATTTTACTTTTACATAAGGAAAAAAAAATACATACATAATTTCCATCCATAATTCATAATTTTGTTTTCCAAGGACAAAAATAGATATTCACTTTGTACTTTAAGGTTGACAGGAAAGAATCAAAATCTCACCCCAGAGTATTTTCTATCGCATATTGCCATATTTGATTACATAATCGTCCAAAGGTGCCTATTTGTATCTAATGGAATTTTTAGTAATTTTTAAAGTATTCCAGGTTCTCTCTATTTTTCTATCTTTTGCAATTTTACACTGGACACTAAGCCATAAAGGAATGGTTACTAGATTCTGATGTTTTATCAGAAGCCATTTTGCAACTAAAAGAATAGGTGTTATAAGATATTTATTAGTTGGAAATGTAAATTCTACGTTAAGATGTAATACAGCTAGTTGTAGGTCTAAATCAATTTCCTTACCCAAGATTTTTGAAAGCTGTTCTGTAGATTGTTTCCAGAAAGGTTCAATCTTCTCGCATTCCCACCATTGGTGTAACAATGTGTCCTTCTGTCCATAACCTTTTCAACACTTATACTGTTGAGAATTTGTCTAACATTCGTTGAAGATCTTGTAAGATGTATCTCGGTACTGTTTCCGGTATAGATCTAAAAATGTATGACAATTTGGGGATGATGTTCATTTTTATGATCGCAATCCTAGCCATCCATGACAGCCTAATGTCACTCCATTCTAATAGTTTCAGTCTAATCTGACTTGCTATTATTTTTAGATTCTCTTTCATCATTTTCTTTAAATGAAAATATATCCTTATTCCCAAGTGTATAATACATCCTGAGTTCCAGTTAAATGGGTATAGTTGTTTTAGCTTTAGAATCAAATCTCTTTTCGAGCTCCTATGAATAATGTCTGATTTGGCGTAATTTATTTGCAAATATTATAACTTGTTAAAAAGGTCAAAATTTGGTGTATTTTCTGTAAAGATTGTTCACGTTCAGTTATTGTTAGAACTAAATCATCCACAATGGCCTTATACTCCCGACTTCCAATCGTCACTCCTCCCACCACTTTTAGACTCAAAACCGAAACCGGAGATTCTTGTGCTAGGGTTCACATATAATGCACCTATTGATTTAGAGGCAAATTCTGCTAGACCAAATTTTAATCGTCTAATGACAGAGCCCGCATGGGAATATTCCTACTGTTCGTGTATGATAATATGTCTAACAACCTTCTGGCATTGTCCGGGCCTTGACGTCCCTTAATAAATCTGGATTGATATAAGTGTATAAGCCAGGGCAATACCAAGTTTAATCTGACTGCCAGGATTGTTGAATATATTTTAAGCTCGGAATTTATAAGTTAATTTTTTTTTTTTATTGTCTTCCAAGTTCTTACCCTGTTTAGGTATATTCAGAATTTTTGCCTTTAGACATTTCTACCGGTATTGATCCGTTATTCATTATTGAGTTACAAATTTAACACATATGTTTGCTTAGAGTAGTTGAAAAACATTTATAATAAAAATTATTAAAGCCATCTAAGCCGCAAGCTTTTCCTAACTTGAGTTTGTCAATAGTGGATTCAACCTCTTTCTTGGTAATTGGTCTGTTTAGTACTAATAATTGCTCTTCACTAATACTTGGAAGTTTTATCTCCTGAAGGAATTTTTCGATATCTGATTTTAAAGGTTTTTGAATACCATCTACCGATTCAAAATAACAGAAATTATAATAGAAATTTGTAAATATTTTGCAGGTTTCTTTTGGGTGGAAATGGTATATATTGTCCGGACCTTTTAGTTTAGCTATCCTGTTCTGTATATTCTGTTTTTGGATTTTTGTTAATCATATATTTCCTGGCTTTATTAGCTAAAAAATAATGTGATTGTTGGAACTTCCAGTTTTGTCTATCTATTACAACCTGGTGAGTGTTCTTTATGTGGGCCTTCATGTGATTTATTTATTTAATTGTCTGATAATTTGGCGCTAATTTATTTTTATTTGTAAGTTGGTCCAACAGTATATACATTTCTCTCAAAGGTTTGCTTTTTTCTTTCCTCCTTTGTGCAGATTTTGATAGCATGATTCCTCGTATGAATGATTTATGAGCGCACCACCCAAGGGAGGGACATGAAACTGATTATTTATTAAGATGAAGCAGGCTTGAATTTCTTCCCTTAAGTTATTAAGTTGATCTTGATTTTTAAGTAAACTATTATCTATTTTCCACTGTTTCCTTGTTGGACCTCTGCTCTTATCAATCAGAGAAAAACTCACCATAGAGTGATCTGACCAAAATTAAGTTATTATTTCTGATGATTTGGTGATACTCAATATATGTGAATCAGCCAACACATAGTTTATTCTTGAGTATGACTAGTGGCGATTGGAGTAGAACTTATTTGTGAATGAAACACTCTCCAAATATCAATCATTTCATTTTCTACTTCTCTTTGAGTTAATTTTTTGGGCTTGATTGTTTAGCTCTTTTTTTGTTTTTAACTTATTCTCAGAAACTCTGTCCATTGAAACATCCATTATCATATTAAAATCCCCACATATCACCATGCCCCCCCCCCCCCCAGTACATTTTTTCATTAAACCAAGAATCTTATTGAGGAACGATATCTGTTTTGTATTAGGTGCATATATGTTGACTATTGTAATTTGAAGTTTATTTATTATCCCTGACCAAATCAGGTATCTACCTTGTGTATTGATTTTTCTACATTTCTCTTCTATTATTTAATATTTTTTAAATATAATTGATGCACCTCTTGCTTTGGAGGAATAAGTTGAATCGTTACTATTCATGTACATTTTATTTCTTAATTTGTACAAGGTATCCTTCCTCCAATTAGTTTCTTGGAGACATATCACATCTGCTTTAAATTTAGCATAATTTGTTATGGCGACTTTGCTTTTAAAGGGAGTATTGAGACCCTTGGTGTTATGCGTTATTTTTTTAATTGACATTTAATGGAGAGTTAATTTATTTATTTCCTTTCTCCTCCTTATATGGAAACCAAGCATATTTTTACATTGTAAATAAAATCTTACACACAAGCTACATTCGTCCTCATTCCTGTTGAGCCTTTTAGATCTCATAGTAGGCTCGGTCTAAAAGGTCTCACAAGCTGTTAGTATAAAGTACTAGATCAGTTGCAAGAGGTTTATTTCTAACCCCTCCGTTAGGGGATAGACGATGATCTTTCCAACTTCCCTTTAGGTTATTCTTTAATATCATTATGGCCTTCCCATATTCTATCGTTATTAATTTATTTTATCTACAAACTCCAAGCCTCCCATCTTTTCACTTATTTTCTTATTTATGTCTAGTCCTAAGTATATTCTCTACTACTTTTAAATCTTTTAGCATATTGAATTTAAAGTGCCATGTACTCAACTTCAAATTATTAAATACTAGCGACTTGCCCGTCAAAAAGTTACGGCAATTAAATTGTAAGGCTGGAAATGCTGTGTGGCACAAAATGTAAGGTTTTTGGTCATCTGAGCACCTTCAGTTCTCATTGCAAGCCCCGCGCTGAGCTCATTGCGAACCTCTCCCCTGGTGTACTTGTGCCCTTCTGAGCACCCTCTGCGTTCATTGTGAGCCCCGCGTTATGCACCTTTGGTGCTCATTGCGAACCTCTCCCCTGGAGTACTTTTGCTCCTCTGAGCACCCTCTGCGCTGAATGTGAGCCCCGCGTTGAGCACCTTCAATTACATTTTTTCAGCAGACATTTTTTGTGTGGAAACTCAGCAAATTGTGGTTAAATTGTCATGCAACCTGACTCCTAGACGTCGTGACTGTCCCCCCGTGCTGTGAGTGTATTTTTTTGTACTTTTGTTAATTTTAGTGTTGTTGTTGTTTTTGTATGGGCACAGTTCGGCCATAACTGCTACGGGTCTCGCATTGTGGATGGTGTAATTGAGATTTCTGTTGTAATTGAGATTTCTGTTCCGCGGGTTGTAATTGAGATTTCTGTTCCACGGGTTGTAGAGAGAGCCTGCAAGCGTTAGCAACAACCTGTATTGCTAACTACTATATATATTATTTTAACATAAAAAGTTATAATTTTCATGTAATTAAAGTTCAAATGTGACCAAAATATTATCTTATCTTTTCCTAGAGTGTTACTGCACATATAAGTGTATTAGCTATAATCCTCCCTTTGTTCCTAATTTTCCTATAATTTTATATCTACTAATTATCTATAAAATAATTTTTCAGACTTTAAGGTTTTAAGCCATACATTATAAAATGTTAGAGGTTTTGACCCTATATTATTTATTTTAGGTAACATTAATGCAAATTTATTATATAACAATAAATTAACATGATATATCACTATACAAAGGGAAGACTAGGAAGAAGAGGAAGAAAGATATTATATTATTAAGAATAGTTTCAATTCTACACGCTTTCTACCCCTAACTACCCTTGATTTCCATAATTACTGGATTACAAAACTAACTTGTTTATTTGTGAAAAATGTAAGTCCTTATTATTTATAAAAAATATACAAATCATATTATTAATTATTTCTAAATTAGTGCCCATACATTTTTGTGATTTACTGTGGAATATCACTCTCAAAAAAAGAAAAGAGAGAAGGAGAGGGAAGGTGCACATGGGAAGAAGACCCTATCTCTTATATCATTTTATAACATTAACCGATTACCTAGATTAATACGTGGAGGAAATGTCCTTGTTGCTATGCAATTAAAAAAAAACATAGATCAGAGCTAAACGATCCAAAGACAGAAATAGTCCTTGTTTATATCTGGGTGTTTATTCACTAATCTCATCATAGAGTCTGTTCATTCATTAATATCAGCTTTAACAGTATCGTTTTTCCAGGGCATATCATTTATTTCTTGCAAATTGCCAGTCTGGTTTGCTCAGCAAGAGGTCAGCTTCTGTTCTTAAGTTTAATGTTTCATCAACTTAAATTTTCTGACTGGCCAACATCTCCATTGCCTCGTTTACTGAATTTATTTTGTACCATTTGGAATACCACAAAATCAACAGTCCTGATGGTTGTTTCCATTTATAGCTAATGTCATTTTTCCTTAAAGCCGTTGTAATATTTCTGTATTCTTTCCTCATTAACAAAATACCTGGAGAAACATCCATAAAATGTTTTATATTTTCATAGGGAGAGTCCAATATTTTCTTATTATAATTTGTTTTAATTATAATGTCCTTAAATATTAAGAGGTACATTCTGACGATGGTATTTCTTGGAAAATTGCTTTCTAAGCTTGTTGGTAATGGCAGTCTGTGGCATATGTCTATAATACTGTCCTCTTTTGATAATGAAGTATCTTGGCTTTGGAAAAAAAGTGGTAATATAGCCACCTAATTCTTTAGAGATGGACTTTTCTAAGTTGTTCAATTTATTATTTGTCTCCAACAGTTTGGTCTCCAGTGATTTTGTATAAGAGAATAAAGTGACATGATCATTTATTAATTTGTCAAATTTAACTTATATGTCATCAATATTTTGGTAAGTTATTGTTATAGCTTTGGTTTTGTCTATAATCTGTTGTTTTAAGTCCTCTGTTATTTTTAGCTGGAATTCTTCAAATAAGGATTTCATTTTAGTTAATGTTATTTGTTTTTGTTTCTTTAAATCCACACCCTTAGAGATACTTGGTACAGGCCCCATTATGCCACTGTTATCACTAGAAAAAGATTCTGAGTGAGAGGAATTTGGGTAGGTTTCATTTATTTTGGGAGGAAATAAATGTAATGGTCTCTGTTTCGCTCCTTTTTTTCTCTATTTTTAGTTTTGTTAGACATGTTATCAATTTCTCTTTTGATTCAATGTATAGGTTCCAGATAACGTTCAAATGCCAACTTTTAAAAAGTAGAAGTTTAAGATCATATTATAGAGTAATAGAGGAGTTTAGCTCTTATTGATCTTATAAATTGATATACTCATATTTGAGCCATGTGTAGGACATGAACATAGTACCTGGGGGTAATACTCAAACCTTTCTTTCTTTAAAGTCCTTTGATTATTTTCTTACCCTCTTCACAAGGGGACACAATGTGTCTAAATTTGAGTCCCTTTAATAAGGACCTGTAGTAACCGCTTGGGTGTATTTCACCTTTGATCAGTTATAGCATAAATGTTGAATATAATGCTGAATATAAACCAGTTGTAGTCACGGTTTGACAGTAGTCCTCTGTGAGTGATGTTGATCCAAGTGTACTCTACTCCCTTTCTAAGGGTCAAACTGGAACTTGGAGGTTCATATCTCATGAACCACGTTAGTGACTTTATAAAATTTGAATTTCCTCCTATGGAGTTCTCTGCGACTCACATCACTCTGTCTAAAATACATTGGTTTTGATTACCTTCTTCCCACATACCTAATTGCAAGTAAAAATCCCACATAACAAGTAAGCTTGCTATTACACGTGATATGTTCCTTGCTCTATGTGAAGTTAATCCTTTATTTTTCTAGTATGTTTTACCTGTGAGAAATTTGGGCTAATGCTACATGTACTTGCTAAGCTCTGGGCCTTACATGCAGAATGAACCATCCGTAGCAGCAGCTAAACCCTTCTGAGAACTCTTATGTGACGTGTAAGGATTATGGATGCATGTTAAAACCCAATACCTGAGCAAAAAGCATAAATGGGAGTGAGAACTTCACACGCTGAAGCTCTAAATATACATTTAAATAATCATGCCTGCCCACTATAACCAAAATTATTATAGAACAATGAAAAAACTCTTTATAAACAATAAAAGGAGCGACTCATATATGAAAAAATTGGCATGTAACTTTTGCAAAAATACAAATATACACTATATATTCCATGGATTAACACCTACTTATCTGACCTACAAAAGCTCTGAGGTAGCAATGGATTCATAGTTCTCACTAAAGTTGATAAATGGCAGACATGTCTAGACCTGCATTTTATTTATTGTCAAAAATAGATAATGTCATACCAAATGAATCACTGTCAGACCACATTTTGTTAATGATAAATGTATGAATATTGGAATTGTGAATGTGCACTCATATCATGACTTCCTATCACATGTAACTTGGATGGAGTCACATGATATTTATCAATAAACATAACATGGGTACACCAAGCAGATATGATTTCCTGTGTTTATACTGGGTCAAATAATTTAGGGAATTTGAAACTCTTTCTGTTGTAATTGAAAATGTAATCCAATGTTTTTGTAAAAATCAACCTATATGAGATTCAATTGTGCTCAAAAGTTTGCATACCCTCGCAGAAATTGTGAAATGTTGGCATTTATTTTGAAAATATGACTGACCATGCAACAAAAATGTATGTTATTGAAGAATATTGATTATATGAAGCCATTTATTATCACATAGTTGTTTAAATCATAATGATAACAGAAACCACCCAAATAGCCCTGATCAAAAGTTTACATACTCTTCAATGTTTGGCCTTGTTACAGACACACAAGGTGATAAGCACAGGTTCAAAATGGCAGTTAAAGGTTAATTTCCCATAACTGTGGCTTTTAGATTGTAATTAGTGTCTGTGTATAAATAGTCAATGAGTTTGTTAGCTCTCATGTGGATGCACTGAGCAGGTTAGATACTGTGCCATGGGGAGCAGAAAAGAACTGCCAAAAGACATGCATAACAAGGTAATGGAACTTCATAAAGATGGAAAAGAATATAAAAAGATATCCAAAGCCTTGAAAATGCTAGTTGTTCAATCACTTAAGAAGTGGAAAATGTGGGGATCTCTTGATACCAAGCCAAGGTCAGGTAGACAAAGAAAGATTTTAACTGCCAGAAGAATTGTTCGGAATACAAAGAGAAACCCACAGGCCGCTCTGGAAAAAGAAGGTGTGGTTGTTTCAAGGAGCACAATACAACGATACTTGAACAAATATAAGCTGCATAGTAGAGTTGCCAGAAAAAGGCGTTTACTGCACAAATTCCACAAAAAAGCCCAGTTACAATATGCCTGACAACACCTTGACACGCCTCACAGTTTCTGGCACATTGTAATTTAGAGTGACGAGACCAAAATAGAGCTTTATGGTCACAACCATAAGCTCTATGTTTGGAGAGGGGTCACCAAGGCCTATAGTGAAACGAATACCATCCCCAATGTGAAGCATAGTGGTGGCTCGCTGTGAGCTCTAAAGGCACGGGGAATCTTGTGCAAAAAGGATGGCAAGATGAATGCAGCAGGTTATCAGAAAATACTGGTCGACAATTTGTATTCTTCTGCACAAAGGCTGCGCATGAGACACTCTTGGTCTTTCCAGCATGACAATGACCCTAAGCACAAGGCCAAGTTAACCCTTGACTGGTTACAGCAGAAAAATGTGAAGGTTGTGGAGTGGCCATCACAGTCTCCCAACCTTACTATCATGGAGCCACTCCAGGGAGATCTCAAACGTGCGGTTCATGCAAGACGACCAAAGATTTTGCTTGACCTGGAGGCATTTCGCCAAGACGAATGGGAAGCTGCAAGAATTAGGGGCCTTATAGACAACTATTACAAATGACTGCACGTTGTCATTGATGCTAAAGGGGGCAATATACAGTATTAAGAACTAAGGGTATGCCATCTTTTGAACAGGGCCATTTCATTTTTATCTTTGTTGCCATGTTTTGTTTTATGATTGTGTCATTCTGTTAAAAACAAACAGTGGAATATGAAACCCATAAGAAATAAAAGAAATGTGTTTTGCCTGCTCACTCATGTTTTCTTTATAAATGCAACATATATTCCCAATTTGCCAAGGGTATGCAACCTTTTGAGCACAACTGTATGTTCACAGAGAATATGTGTACCTATGTACACATAGGTTCTTGGTGTGCACTGTATATGGTTCACTTACAGCATCAGGTAGCACTACTGGGAGATCAACACGCAGTGATGTACCATTCCTGAGCTATCTAAACAAAACATAATATAAAAAAAAATCAATGGGCAACTTTAAGCCCTTACCTCCCACCCCTTCGTAGTAGGGTTTCCCAGAACACTATCACCTTCAGGCCTACCATGTGGCCTGGAGACGGCCTTTCTACCAGGTGCTTGTGGAGGTGCAGAGGTAGAGTAAGAGCAGCATAGTGCAGCACTGAATTTGAGGTACTTGGCCTAAATAAGGCAGTGGGCTGTCTTGGCTTGTTTTCCAGCAATACTGTGCAGGTGTTCCTAGACGAGCCAGTTTTTTTTGTATACCTGCCAGTTATGTCTCAAACGACTGGGCATTCTTCTGGCATTGGAGCTTATATCTCTTTTCCGGAACTTACATGGTATTGTCATGCCTTCTGTAATCATGCCCAATTTGACCTTTTAAAATGCCTCTACTCCCCCTACATTCTAGATGTATCTATTCAACAGTTCCTCAGAGTCATGGAAAGTTTGAAAGGGTAGCTGTGCTGGGGGTGTGGACACAGGTGTGGGCTCCTCTGCTGTTGCTGCAGGTGCGGTCTCTGCTGCCACTGCTGGTGGTGGGGGAGGACCAGCAGCCGGAGACCCATCCTCAAGAACTATGTAGGTTGGCTGCTCAAATTTGAGCAGTCTGGTGGAACACCTATTTATGGTAGAAGGGGGGAACAAGGGTCAAACTCCACTCAAGTGATAAATGACTATGTCTTCTTCCCAGCGATGTCCCCCTACTCCTGCATAATTAGTAGTGGCACTGTTTATGTAAAATAACAGATATTTAGTTTCTTCCTTTATTATATAATATCTGTGTTTGTACATTATGTTTGAAATAGGGTGTTGGACACTCAGGGATTAGGAGACATATAGAAATGAATATTAACACTTAATTTCAATGTCACAAGTGTCTGAATTTACAGATTATATGTTGTATTAATATTGATGTAGCCATGGTTTAGACTCTTGGTTTGTATCGTGTTTAGACATTTGGATATTTAGATAATTATGGCTTGTATGTTTGAGGACATTATTAGGCATGAACTTTATTATTACTTGAAATAGAAGCACATTCCCCCTTTCAGGATCTTGCAGTAGTCCTGGGATGCCAACCATGCAGGTCATGGACATGGACATCCATCCCCATAGGAGAGACTGCCACTCATACTCCACCACCATAGTACGGCCACCACTTGTAGTTGGGTATTGGCAGTTTCAGTGTCCATCTTCTTCCACACTGCTAACGTGCAGTCACCATGCTTGGTACACTTCCACAGTGCTGCTCTCTTGCATTATCTATTGCCACAAGTCCTCTGTCCAGCTCACACTTTTCTGCCTCCAAGTAGGATGTGCTCCTGATTTTGAATGGAATGCAGGAGTGCCATAAACTCCTCCTTGGAGTAATTATGGTCCAGTGGTTCTTATCAGACTTTCTCCACTCACTGTGCCCAGTCATCATCTGTCACACCCCTCTCCTATTCTTGCCCAGAGGGCTAAGGTGTACTTCCCCTTCACCATAAATCCCAGCAGCCTCACCCACCCACTCTGTGTGCCTATGCTACCTGGGCACATATCTTTTCCCTCCCCTGAGTAGCTGATTGACTCTCCCTTATCATTGCCCTATGCCCACTTCTCTCCCTGTCATTCTTTTCCCAGAGCCCCCCTCTACTGCCACCCTTCTGCTCTCCTCACTCCTCTTCTTCCCTGCAATCTCCAGTTTCTACTATAAACAAGTATAAATGTTGACCACAAAGAATGTATTTATGCTTTTTTTTACTGTGCTCTACAAGTTTAGAATGCAATGGGAATGAGGTAAGGGGATGCGGTATGTAGGAGGGATATGTGTGGCAGACATGTAGTATTCATTATTGTTAGGTTCAAAAAACATAAATCATAAGAGGTAATACTTGATATCAAGGAGAGATAACAGTGACACAAGATTACACAAATGCCTTTGAAAGTATCTCTGAATTAATATAATTTAAGAAGCTCTTTTATACACAGATATGTAGTGTAGCGTTACCATAAATAATTAAACTCTTTAAACATTTCTAAGATGTAAATGAAAACAAGTATAAAAGCTTATTGTTATCTTAGTAAAACATCTTGTTTACTTCAACCAAGATAACCCCAGGTTGTCCTGACCCTGGACATTTCTACACAGCTAAGCAAGGAAAATTGACCATTGGTGAATATTTTTTCTATCAATTATACAGTATAGTGTGACAATGGGATATTGGTGGTGGGTATGTATTGGATATGTGGGGGGTATGTGTTAGGTAAGGTAAGAGTTAGAAGGCAGAATGGATAAGTATCAGGGATAATCTATAATATGAAATTAATCGTTGGAAATGTCAGCATGCAACAATAATATATATATATATATATATATATATATATATATATATATATATATATATATCAGAAATGTTTTACTGTAAACAGCTAATACAACGTATAGCCAGTTTTTCATGCTTATTAAGATGAAACCAACTTGCTGCGATTATAAAGTCCCTTAAACAGATTGTAGTGCATTTCTGACACCTTTTTACCCACTTGATTCCAATTAATGATGGATTACACATCATTATTTGAGTAATTTGCCTCAAATTCTCAATGGTATACAGTTTAGAATAATTTAAAAAGACAGAATCTGGAAGATAATTGACACAATTTTCTACTACACAAAAGCACTAGTAATCCATGTTCTCAATACACAGTCTTATTTGTCAAGTATAATCAGAGCTTCACTCTTCAAATTTGCAACAGCATCCACTGACGTGCACGCTCAGCTATTTTCTTGCATTTTCAACATATGTCTCTTATTATGTTTCTTCTTCACAGTAATATCTTATAATAAAAATATAGTTAAACTTTAAGCATCAAATCAGATTAGTCAGAACCAATGTCACACTGATGAGCCCCATATAAAGGTTAAACAGCTGCAAGTGGTTTCTGGCACTGTACCCTAAGCCACAACTAGGTGCTGTTCATGCAAGACGACCAAAGACTTTGCTTGAGCTGGAAGCATTTCACCAAGATGAATGGGCAGCTATATAACTGCAAGAATTTGCCCAATTTGTATAATTATACACACTTAAAACTACTCTGAAAATTGCCACAGATTCTTTTAGCAACTTGCATTCAGATTATGCGTTACCTGCCCACAATTAGAACTCCGTTGGTTTTAGTACAGTTTAAGATTTATGAGAGCTAACCATTTAAGGTTACACAAAATGTATATTCCATTAGACTCAAAGCTCTAATTCACAAACATTTTGAAACTCGCAAATATTACGAGTACTCAAGAGGACTCTTAAGGCATTTTCAATCAATTATTAGAGCCTTGATTAAACATGCAATACAGTACTATGGGAAAGCATAGAAATATGTTACAATTAATTACAGAACAGCCTCAAACCCACAAATATGCAGTTCAAATATATATATTTTTAATGTTTTTTTGTGTGAAATGGATCCAGGGACGTAAGGGGTTAATACATATCAGGGAACCTATATGGACTAGAACAGTTTCTTAAATGCATTTTATTGACTTCTACATTGCTGGATTGCAAGTCCGATCACAAATTTTACTTTTCTAATTCATTGCTAGTCTCTGAGTGAAGTTTAAGTATAAACTCTGACGTCATGATGATGCTCTCATTTACTATTGGCTGTGTCCAAGAAGTAAATTACAGGCTTGCTTAATTATTGTCAGATCATATGATCACGCCCCCTGAAATCCAAATTAGACAGGCATGGTTTACGAGTTCAGCCTTGCGGTTGGAATTTGCGAGCTGGAGTCAATAGAATTCATGCTTTTGAATTGACAGTATTTTTAAAACTATATTAAAAATTGTATAGCATTACATTTATTTATTATTAATAATTTGATTTATGCTGCATTGGGAGCTAACATTTTAGTTTATTTTGATCTGCTTATATTGGCCACAGGATAATATAGAGAAATGTACTACTACTGCAGTTGAAATATGGCAATTCTTTATGCCAGCAAATTCGATAGAACCAATTGAAATCTTCACCCACCTCCATGCTAATAAAGCACAAACACTATAAAATAACTTGCTTATGATTAACCTAGTTCTTAAAAGAAGAGCATATTGTATATATGAGAATACTGTGGAATTTCATAGAAGTAAGTTCTAGGCAAATAGGTTTGGTTGCTCGGGTTTGTATACACACATATGAGCAATAAAACATATATTAGTTCCCAATATCTTTGCAAAAAGCAATGTTTGTATGTTATTTTATGTTACTGGATCACTTAAAACCTTCAACTAGACATCATCAAGAGTTTTATTCAAAGCCCATTTAACCAAAACATATAATATGATGAAAACAATGTTATAAGTCTACTATTAGCCTCATTAAATTGGGGCTACGTTGTAGAGAATGCAGCCCGTAACTCCAAATTTACGGGTTATGGCTATTAAATTAGCCCTATAAGGTTGCTCGGAAACCAGACTCTGCGTGGTAAAACGCAGGAAGGCCGTGAATATGCTACGTGCTAAGCAACGCTGAACATTGCGCAAGTAAACCCTTTGATCTGTCATGCCCGTAACCGCTACTTGTTCAATTCAGCTATTAAATTGCACCGTGGTCACTCACGAGCAAGCCCGTAACACACAAATGGAGCCCAAAGCCCAACATGTGCTCTAGAGCACCCGCAAAAGGGGTAAAGTCCAATACGTAGCACTTGTAACGCAAATAACAACACTCTACACAACACTCATTTATTATAAGGGAAAGTGATGTTAGGGCTTAGAATTAATAGCACAAGATTCTCAAGCCCGCAAATCGGCCCCCGAAAATTACTTTATTTCCTGTTTATATTTTGTGTTATATCGATTACTGCAATTAATGTGTTACGACATATACTGTAACTCGCATTTAATATAATATCATAGTTACTGGCTTAGTAATATTGCATTATATCTGGCATGTTGGTCCGATCGCAAACTGTACGTGAAGCACGTTAGACTACCCTCCCCTTTTTCAGTGACGTAACGCTAACTATCTCTTTTTCCATTGGCTCCATCTGAACCCGTAAATACGCGATTGCTTAATTGTTTGCGTTCGAGCACGCAACCCCGACGGCCGCGGACTGGTTTACGAAATAGCCCTTCTCGCTCCTAGCTCGCAGCACATTCTAATTTAACTAGCGACTTGCCCGTCAAAAAATGACGGCAATGTGATGTATATGTTTGTCAAGTTGTTTAGTTATTAACATATATTTTTGACTCTTGTAAGTATTTTAATATGAACGTGTATTTTTGTAAAATGTTGATGTAATGGTTTTTTAAAATGTAATTTGTATCTGAAGAATTGTTAACTTTAATATACATTGAATGAATAGGAAAGCAAAAAGTAAAAAGTAAAAAGCCTTCTTGAAACGTCCCGAATTTTAACATGAAGTTTAAAATATATGTAAGCAATAACCTTCAAAGTATATCTTTTTAAACTTGAACTTTATTTTTTATGTAAGTTTAGAAGTTGACAAAACATTGGTATAATTTTGAACATTATAAACAGGAACATAGTGAATACATTTTGTAACCTAATTTTTTATTAAAAGTATTAACATTTGAATGTAAAAACAGTTGACCTTTAAATTAATCAGTATTAACATGCAATTTCTATCACAATAATTCTTAACTTGAATATACATTGAATGTAGAGGAAGGCATACAGTAAAAACTCTCCTTAAAACGTACGTAATTAAAGTAATTCATTACTGACCACATAAACTGGCGATAAACATTAATCTAGGTAGTAATCTTAAGATAGCAGACAATATTTACATTGTGACTTAAAAGGTGCTTGACCTCTTAACATCCACTTTGTAATCTGTTGAATGAAATAACTTGAAAATATATTTTTTAAACTTGTAACATTAGAAACATTAACATAGTTCCTTCACATTTTAACATAATTTTTACTAACAATGCAAGGCAAGTATTTTGTGAGGCGAATCATTCATAAACAGTACTTCCATTAATTATGACTGAATTAAACAACCAATTGTTATGTATTTTGGAATGCTTTTTAAAAAATGTTGGCATCTTTAATTTGTATCCTGCAAAGTTATAGTACTTCATAGTAGACAATGTTTTTATTAAAAATACGTCCATCTTCTAATAAATCACCTTGACTTTCATTGTTTTCAATGTAAACTTTAATAGCCTGTGGATTTTTGCACCGTGACAACGCAACGTACAATTGACCATGTGCAAATACTGGTTCTTCCAAGAAAATACCCACAGATTTGAAAGTTTGACCTTGTGATTTATTAATGGTCATGGCAAATGCCATAATAATGGGAAATTGTCTTCTTTGAAGTGTAAAAGGGAGACTACTTTCACTTGGTGCTAAATCTATTCTTGGTATGAAAACTCTCTCTCCTTTATGGGTCCCAGTTAAAATTTCAGCATCTATAAAATGGTCCTTTAATTGTTGAACAATTAATCTTGTGCCATTGCATAGGCCTTTTTTGGGGTTCATATTTCGCAGTAACATGATAATTGCATCTTTCTTTAGCTGTAAAATATGTGGTGGCATTCCAGAAGGAGTTAGAGAGTTTATGAATTCAGTTGAAAAGTTAGCCTGACTTTCATTGTCATCAGCAAGTACAGAAACAGCACTGTGATAATTTCTTTGTGGTGCATTAATTTTTTTTAAGATTTCATTATTGAGTATTAATGCATCTTTATTTTTACACGTCAGTATAACTTGGTTGGCAAGCTCGGAATATTCTTCGTTATTTATGCTCCCTTCAAATATAGCCGATATAATATCTTGTTGACAAATCATATGAGGTGGGATCTCTACAGTGTCGTCAGGTAAATGTAGTATTTTTTCTGTTCTGCCTTATCCAATTTTAATAAGCCAATCATTGAAATCAGTTTGGCCTTCTGATCTCATATTTTGTTTCAGTTGAAGATGGGTAAAATGTTTCCATACTGTGCTTGACTTGATACAGGTTTCGATAATGTCAGTTCGATTTCCATGTACAACGACAGGTAATGTTTGTCTAAAATCGCCACCCAACAACATTACCTTTCCACCAAATGGAAAAATATTATCCATGACTTCACGAAGCAAACGGTCAATACATTGGAGGGCATAGCATGACATCATTGTGGCCTCATCTATTATAATTAATTTACATTTCTTCAATTTCTTTGCTTGTAAGGATGTCATGCGAATATCTGACACTGAATTTTCTAAAATAGGCACTGGCAGTTTAAATCCACTATGAACAGTTCTTCCACCTTCTAATAAAAGTGCAGCAATTCCAGTAGTGGCAAACGCCATTGCTATTTTTTCTTGTGCTCGTACTGAACTCATTAATAAATTGTACAAATATGTTTTTCCTGATCCGCCAGGTCCATCAAGATAGAAATAACGCTCTGTCACCATGTCATCATCTATAGCATTTTTAATGGCATGAAATGCTTGCAATTGTAGTGTATTTAAAGTTGCAAGTCTTTCTTCTGTTCTTTCTGCTTGTAGTTGAATGTCATAGTCTTCAAAGTTAATGTCATCTATAAGACCTGGATCAGGCAAATTAAAACTTGCACAACTTAATCCATGAGTTAAAAAGACTTCTTGGATTTCCATTAACGCTTTTAAGTGTGCAATGGGTTCATTGTATCGTCGCATAAAGTCTTCAGCCATATTACTTTTAAAAGTCTCCCACAAAGCTAATGCATTTGGAGCATTTGAGAAGATACAAATAAAAGCAAATTGTTCTCTCATCTGTCGTGGCATTTGACATTGTGCTGCTTCTTCTAAGCATCTTTCCCACTCTGTATCATCAGCGAGTAAGTTTCTATGTCTTGGAGCTAAATGGAAGGATTCATATACAATGTCATTAACAGTTCTTAATTGTTCAAAACTTTGTGCTCCTGGAACATTTAAAAGTAATATCTGTAAGCAAAAAAGTTCAACATCTCTTGGACTGACTGTGTAAATTCTTGGAATAATTTTATTGCCTCTGGTTTTTCTTGGTCTCCATAATCCATTCACAAAAACATAGTGATATGGAATTTCAATATATACGTATTGTGTTGCTTCAGCATCAGTGGAATTTAATGCAAACCATGCAGTTAGTGTAGTGTGACGATCTTCACTTTGGGCCAATGCATTCATTTCATTTCCAGCATGGAAATAGACTAAATGTCGTTGTGGCAAATGTACTGCTAACCTATATACTGCATGTGATCTATCATGCATTTCAAATTTTAAAAGCCGCCACATAGCTTCTGGCGCACTGACATAGCGAGCATCTACATGAGATGCAAGTTCATCATGTACTAACTCACTACTTTCAGGGTTGTCTGCACTTTTGACGACTACAGTAGCTGCATCGTAACCTTTGTAAATATATTTGTAGACATATTTAATGGATTTGATGGAAGTGCAGGCTTCTACGTTAATGTGGGCGTTGTACTTCATGAGTAAATGTGGATTGTAGGGTACTACATATCTATTGTCCACTTTGTTTCCACGAATAATGGCACTATCTCCTTCTCTTCTTTTATAAAGTGGATATCCATCACAATTGGCATATGTTTTGTCTCTATAATCTTTTGGAAATTCTTTGGAACATTTCTTATTTTCCATACATGGTGATTGTGGATTAAGGTCACCACAGGGTCCATGAATCATGCGATGAGTAACAATCTCATATAGTCTACCATATAGTTCTGGATCTGGTAGTTCAGCAACAATGACTGCATCCACTTTGTCCGAAGTATCTAATTTATCTTTTTCTTGAAGTATTATTAGAAGATGTGCATGTGGAAGGCCTCTTTTTTGAAATTCAATGGTATATTCATAAGCAAGACATTTGCCTAATAACTGATTTATAGTGAAGTCACGTATTAATTCATTTAATTTAATCTTAAAAACTCTGGCTACTAAATCTGGTCGATCTGAAGCAGTTTGTCCAAGAAGTAGATTTTGTGTAATTTCTGGCCATTGTGGATTACATGTAAATGTCACAAATAAATCGGGTTTGCCAAATTTAGTGACAATAGCCATAGCATCATTGTATCTTTCTCTCATATTCCGAGGAGATCCTTGAAAGGAAGATGGTAAAATGATGGCTTTGCCAGCTGTCATGTCTCTGCTTGTAGCCACGTCAGCAACATAGTCCATTAATCCAGAATATTGTTCTACACAGAGTTTATCTTTATTTGATAAAGTTTAAATTATTTGCCTCAACTTGCAAATATGAATCAATAATCCATTGTTGTGTTAGTTTCCCACCACATAAAATTGGATTAAATACATTGCGAATGGCAATTTGAGCTACTTTAAATTCAAGCATAGAAACATTATTTCGGATTCTGGCTTTAGCATTTGGGTAACTGGGAAGAGTTAATTTTGGTTGCCAACCTGCTTCTCCGTGTGGGAAAAAGATGGGATATGTCATTGGATCTAAATTTGGACTTAAGATACTCATATTAATAAACGGTTGCTCCTCATTTCTGGGATATATTCGAATGTCTCTTTGAAATGGTGGTTCTCCTTCATCATTCTGAAACACCATTGCAACCTCATTTGATGTTGGCAAGTTATAACGACGTTTATCAGTATGTCTGTCTCTTTTAAGCACCATATTAACCTTCGGCATTGGTAATTGATGTCTTTGTGCATGAAGTAGTTGTTCATTTAATACTTCTGCCAATTTTTTATAAGCTTTACTGTAGGGATTGTTGTCCATAATGTTATTTAGCTCTATAAAAACACTGTGTAAGCATTTTTTATTTTCTTCCATCTGCATACGTTGGTCAACAGCTTACATTGTATCTAGGACATATAGTTGAGCGAATTTTCTTTGATTTCCTTCCTCTGGATGTAAATGGGAAGTGCGATGATAAATTTGTCCTTGGACTTTAAAACAGTAAGGACCATGTCCTGGTACATTAGCAGCTAATGTTGCCCCCATGGATGCAAAGGATATGGCACTATTGTAGGATCTTATGTTTGTTTTAAAATTTTTGTAGTTTGGAAAAGTAGGTTCAGTCATAATGTTTTGTAAATAGAGAGGAAATTGTTTCCTTTCTGGAAGTTTAAACTTGCCTTTTTGACAGCAACTAATAAATTGGCCATCTCTGGGTCTCTCCTGTTTAAAATAATAAGCCTCACAAAACTGACATTGAGTAGTCATGTCCCCACAACTATGAACCTCTACTGCTAAAGACTTGAGTAGAGGACAATTTGCAAAGCATATAGGATTTTGACTTTCATATTCATCAGGTGAAATGTCATATAATGTTTCAACAACAGGTTCTAAATGCTTTGTTTTTTTCGTGGCTTTTCTTGCTATATGTTGTATTGTTTGAGGTAAAATGTCATGTAATGTTTCATGAAACGGTTCTAAATGCTTTTTTTTTTTGTTGCTTTTTTTGGTATCTGTTGTATTTTTTCAGGTAAAATGTCATCTGATGTTTGAGCAACAGGTTGTAAATGCGTTATTTTCTTTGTTGCTTTTTTTTACATATCTTTAATTTCTGCAGGTGACAGTCTTTTGCTTGCAATTCTTTTTCGTTCTTTTTCTCGTCGAATTTCCTTCTTCTCCAGTGTCTGCTGGCTGTCTGCTCTCTGTCGTCGTTCTCTAGCTTGGCGTCTTTTCTTTTCTTGTTTACTCTCGTTATCAGCCATGTTAATCTGTAAAAATAAAATAATGTATCATTAGTTTATTTTGAGATGTTAAGTTGTTTTTCATGACAAATTGTTATCAACAGTGTGTTTACATTTTATACTTAATCAATTTCAATGCGGTCAATTGAATAGAGGTCTAAATAAGGCCATCAGATAATTATTTAAAGAAGTTTTTATTTATTAAACATGTATCCAAAAGCAAGTGTTTCAGTAACTAAAAGGGTATTTTCAAAAAGATGTTATGTCCTTATTTACAGCACTATTCAATTTGTCAAATGGCAATTAAATTAGGGTTTAGGACTGGAATGTTACAATAACAAATTGTATAGATTCTGTGTTTTTAGACTTTTTTGGACTATGCAATTTTTTTTTTAAGCTTACATTGAAGTTTGTATTTACTGTTAAAGATTATTGGCCCTAAAAGACAAATAAGAGATAGATGAAAAATGTGTTAGTTATATTTTTTCAACAGTTATAGTTACCGGTGGTTTATTTTAAATTTTATTTTCTGTTGACATCGATGCAAAGCTAAGATCTTTATTTTTTTTTCTCTTTTTTTACTTGTTATACTGTACCTTGGTTGAAGTTTGATTTCAAGCAAAATTGTTTGTTGGTCCTGTGTTGAAAGCCTTCCTCCGATGGTCTGGTCCTGTGTTGAAAGTCTTCGTCCGATGGTGTAGTCCTCTGTTGAAAGTCCTCGTCCGCTGGTCTGGTCCTCAGTTGAAACTCCTGTTCCGATGTTCTTGACGCAGTATCAGTTATAAAATAAAAATGAAAATGTTATGTTATTTGAATGTCTTTGTATTTATGAAAAAATGCCATTATTTCTGTGTTTTTCTACAATCCCTTTTGGTGCGCCCCACTTTTGGTATGCTTCTTTAGGCTTTTTTCTAAACATTAAAGAAGAATATTAATTAATTTTTCTCTTTTTTTCCTTGTTATACTGTACCTTGATTGAAGTTTGATTTCAAGCAGAATCTTTGTTGGTCCTGTGTTGAAAGCCTTTGTCTGATGGTCTGGTCCTGTGTTGAAAGTCCTCGTCCAATCGTCTGGTCCTCTGTTGAAAGTCCTCGTCCGATGGTGTAGTCCTCTGTTGAAAGTCCTCGTCCAATGGTCTGGTCCTCTGTTGAAAGTCCTCGTCCGCTGGTCTGGTCCTCAGTTGAAACTCCTGGTCCGATGTTCTTGACGCAGTATCTGTTATAAAATAAAAATGAAAATGTTATTTTATTTGAATGTATTTGTATTAAGGAAAAATGACATTATTTCTGTGTTTTTCTACAATCCTGTTTGGTGCACACCACTTTTGGTATGCTTATTTAGGCTTTTTTCTAAAAGGCTTATAGGTTGTTAAACATTAAATAAGAATATAAATGTAGTTTGGTATGTGTTTGTGTGAGTTTTCGTACAATCCTATTTGGTACGCACCACTTTTGGTATGCTTATGTAGGCTTTTTTGTACGTCTTATAGGTTGTTAAACATTGCAAAAGAATATTAATTTAGTTTGCTATGTGTTTATGTGAGTTTTCGAACAATCCTGTTTTGTGCGCACCAATTTAGTTATGCTTATTTAGGCTTTTTTGTAAGGCTTATAGGTTGTTAAACATTAAATAAGAATCTAAATGTAGTTTGCTATGTGTTTGTGTGAGTTTTCATACAATCCGGTTTGGTGCGCACCACTGTTGGTATGCTTATTTATGTTTTTTTGTAATGCTTATAGGTTGTTAAACATTAAATAAGAATCTAAATGTAGTTTGCTATGTGTTTGTTTGAGTTTTCATACAATCCTGTTTGGTGCGCACCACTGTTGGTATGCTTATTTATGTTTTTTTGTAATGCTTATATGTTGTTAAACATTAAACAAGAATATAAATATAGTTTGCTATGTGTTTGTGTGAGTTTTCATACAATCCTGTTTGGTGCGCACCAATGTTGGTATGCTTATTTAGGCTTCTTTCTAAGGCTTATAGGTTGTTAAACATTAAATAAGAATATAAATGTAGTTTGCTATGTGTTTGTGTAAGTTTTCATACAATCCTGTTTGGTGCGCACCACTGTTGGTATGCTTATTTATGTTTTTTTGTAATGCTTATAGGTTGTTAAACATAAAATAAGAATATAAATGTAGTTTGCTATGTGTTTGTGTGAGTTTTCGTACAATCCTGTTTGGTGCGCACCAATGTTGGTATGCTTATTTAGGCTTCTTTCTAAGGCTTATATGTTGTTAAACATTAAATAAGAATCTAAATGTAGTTTGCTATGTGTTTGTGTGAGTTTTCGTACAATCCTGTTTGGTGCGCACCAATGTTGGTATGCTTATTTAGGCTTCTTTCTAAGGCTTATATGTTGTTAAACATTAAATAAGAATCTAAATGTAGTTTGCTATGTGTTTGTGTGAGTTTTCGTACAATCCTGTTTGGTGCGCACCAATGTTGGTATGCTTATTTAGGCTTCTTTCTAAGGCTTATAGGTTGTTAAACATTAAATAAGAATCTAAATGTAGTTTGCTATGTGTTTGTGTGAGTTTTCGTACAATCCTGTTTGATGGGCACCACTTTTGTTATACTTATGTAGTGTTTTTTCTAATGCTTATAGGTTGTTAAACATTGAAAAAGATTATGAATTTAGTTTGCTATGTGTTTGTTACAATCCTGTTTTGTGTGTACCACTTTGTGTGTACCATATGTTGCATACTTTGGCCCTCATTCAATTGCAGTTTGGCCAATTCAATAGGGTTCTAAATGTGCTTATTTGGAGCCCTATTGAATTGTCCAAAATATCAATTGAATGAGGGCCTTTGGTTGCTGGATTTGTTATATTGTGAGGGCCTGATTGAATTTCGTTTTTCGCAATGGAATTTGGCTCAATATGAGCACAGAGCATCTTTTTTTACAGAAGTTTTTAGTTAGTGAACTTGTATCCAAAAGCAAGGTCTTCACTAACTAAAAACTTCTGTAAAAAAATATGCTCTGTGCTTATATAGAGCCCTATTGAAATGGGCAAATGACATTTGAATAAGGCCCTCGGCCATTAAACATATTTAGGTCCTGAATCAATTGCGTTTTGACCAATTGAATAGGGCTCTATATAAGCACATAACATATTTTTTGACATAAGTTTTTAGTTAGTGAAGACCTTGATTGTGGTTAGAAGTTCAGTAACTAAAAATGTCTGTCTAAAAAATCTGTTATGTTCTTATATAGAACCCTATTCAATTGGCCAACTCGCAATTGAATGAGGCTCATGGTTCGGTTCTTTTTTATACTTAATACTTTACCTTGATTGAAGTGTCGAATGACAGAGGGTCCCCTCCTAGCAATCTTAATCCGCCGGTCTTCTTGTAGTGTCTATTTGAAAAAGAAAGTGAAATAGTGAATTATATAATTTTTTTTTTTTTTTTTTAGCAAAGCATGGCCTTTTCAGCATTTAATGTATTTTTGTATCTTACCTCTTCTTCTTTGTTGGTGTTCTTTAAAAGGGATTGTGCTTCACAATGCACAGTGCAAATTGTTGAGTGACGCTGTTGATGCAGAGTCTGTTTGAATATTAAAACAAGTAGAAAGATTAAGCTTTAGGTGATCTATTGAATTGCAGTAAATTAATGTCATTTAAATATACTTCTGTAATTATTTTCAATTAACATTATTTTTCGGTGGTGGCTACACACATATGTCACAAACATAAAGCACATTTCCATAGTTGAAAGTAATTTTTTTGTGTGCGTGTGACATATCACTATACATGAATCATATTTGAATTGTTAAATTAACCATATTTTTTTTTTTGGCCAACATACATAAATGTGTGTGTGACATGTGACTATAGATGATGTGCGTGTCACATATCAGTATACATGAGTCATATTTTAATATTCCCAACTTATTTTTTTCTAATGTCATTTAAATGTAGTTGTTTAATTAGTTTGTTTTAAGATAATTTTGTTGCAGGGGCAATACACATATATGTGCGTGTCACATGTCAGTATACATTATACACATATATGTGCGTGTCACATGTCAGTATACATAAACCTCTTTTTTTTTTTTTTTTTTGTTTTGTTAAATTAACCTTATTTTTTGGGGGGGCCTACACACATAAATGTGTTTGGGACATGTGAGTATACATGATAGACATAAATGTGCGTGTCACATGTCACTACATAAATCTCATTTTCCTATTTAATTTTTTTTTTTGATGTCCTGTTTTGATAATAAAATGTAATATATTATAGCTTACCTCTCAGTTGTATTTTGCACAGTGTAAAGTATTAAATTAGGAAAGAATTGTCTTCTCAAGTTTTAGCAGCAGTTATGTCTGAAGTCACTCTGTTCATCACCTGAGTAGAAATGTATTTTTCTCTGTCAAATAGGCAGTATTTATAAACTTGTAGAACATTCTGGAAAGTTAGAACGTTAGAACGCAATACGCATGCGCTATTTGCGTTCCAGCTTACAATTTGCGTTCCATCCGCCATTTTGTGCGTAGTAGTGGTTAAAATGGTGTTTAATATGAGTGTGATCCGTTCCGCATAGTATGTGTTTCATTATTGCGAGTAAGTGTAGTGTAGTTACGTCTGGAGCCTCGTTTTCGTTTTGTTCGGCGGCCATTTTTTCTCTCGCTTAGCCGATTTTCGGCAGTTTAAACTCTTTGTTTTGGACTTAAATGGACGTGTAAATTAACTTTTGGAGGTGCCGGATGCCCCCCCATGCTGTAAGTAAGCTTTTTATGTGTTCGTTATTTTTATTTCTTGTGTTTGTGATGTTTTGATGCGCGGCGGTTGGAATGGGTCTTTCGCTGCCGTATTTTTTTCCGATGCGGCCGTATGTTGTTGCGATGCTGTCGTATTTTTTTGCGATAGACGCGGTTAGCTTTTACGTGTACGACGCAGTGTCTTTGTTTCTAAGTCGTGCGTATGTGTGTTAAGAGCGTGTGAGGGGCCTTTTTTACTGTTTTTTGTTAAGTCTTGCGTCTGTGTGTCTGGGTGTAAGCGGGTGTGAGGCGACTTTAAGTTTTTTTTTGTTATGAAGTTGTGTGTGTGTGTTAACACAGCCGATGTTGGGATGCTCCCACCACCGCAAATGCGGACCCTCGCTTCGGGAGGATCCGCATTTGCGGGGACGTTGTTGGGTTTTTGTTGGCTGGGAGGTTGGGTTTATTTTGTTAAAAAGTCGTGTGTGTGTGTATGTGTGTGTTAACACAGCCGACGTTGAGCCTCCACCTCCGCAAATGCGGACCCTCGCTTCGTGAGGATCCGCATTTGCGGGGACGTTGGGATGCTCCATCACCGCAAATGCGTGCCCTCGCTTCGCGAGGACCCGCATTTGCGGGGAACTGCGTCCCTCGCTTCGCGAGGGACGCAGTTCTTGCGGGCGCGCTGCGCGAGCCCTCAAGCGTGAGCAACGACCCGTACGCTCACAACTATATATGTGATAGCAACGTAAGCAGGTCAAATTACAACCCTGCAGCTGTTACATGCTTCATGTTGAAGCTACTTGCTTCGAATTTAATGAGGCTGGTCAAAATGTTTAAACCTTGGCATAAAAGAAATTAAGATATTTCAAGAGACCATTGCACTAATTAATGTTTAACCACTGAGGCACTGGGTCCATTGTCTTGAATGCAGTAGTATGCAGAGAAAATGTATAAAATTAGAGGCATTTTCTAATTCTAAAAGCATTATATCCATATTCAAGTGCTGTTCTTCATAATAGTATATGTTAAATAAATGACTAAAGTCATCCTTTTAGAGGTGTTTTTTTAATGCAGTTTGAATTTAAAAGTTTAAAGTAGCATCTTTTGTGACACAAAATTTGTAAATATGCAACATGTACTTAGAATGTAAATAAATAATACAGTCACTAATATATTGCATTTATATATTTGCTGTGGAAACTACCATAATAGTATTCAGTGACCTACTTACTTTGGTGGGAGGAGACTTAATACGCAGGAAGTTTATTTGTGCACAATTGGAATTTTGCATCTATAACTGCCTGAATATTCGTTGAGTCTTATAGAAGTCTCACTCTTGATCTCTTGCTTCAGTCTTGACCTCTGAGTTCTCTGGGTTGGAGATTATGTTTAATACATAATTTCCCCTCATTATTAATGTTTTGTAAATATAATGCTGCACTCTATGATATCAGCACTAAAAAAGGTGCAATTCACATAGTTACACAGTATTTGAGGTTGAACAACGACTTCTAGTCCATCAAGTTCAACCTTTTAGGATCTCCTCTGATCTGCAATATGCAGATTAGTTGTTACTTGATCCAGAGGAAGGCAAACAGAAAATAAAACATTGAAACTTTGCCAATCGTCTCAAAAGGAAAAAGAAAATGAATTCCTTCTTGACCCCAAAAATTGGCGATCGGATTCCTCCCTGGATCAATACTCTATCTCTAATTATCCAGGATAACCCTGCATGCCTTTTTTATTTAAAAATATATCCAGCCTCTTTTTAAAGTTATCTATAGAATCTCAGATTAACAACTCTTACTGTGAAGAACTATTTTCTTTCTTTAAGGTGGAATCTTTTTACTTCTAATCTCAAAGGATGTCCTCTTGTCAGTTGAAAACCTCTTGGCACAAAAAGCTCCCTTGACAAATCTTTATACTGACCATGGATGTATTTATGTAAAGTAATCATATCCCCTCTTAGACGCCTTTTTTCTAGAGAAAATAAGTTTAATTTGGTTAGTCTTTCTTTATAACTTAGCCCCTCCATTCCCCTGATTAGTTTTGTAGCCCCTCTCTGTACTTTTTCCAGTTTTAAAATGTAATTTTTATGAAGTGGTGCCCAAAACTGTACTCCATATTCCAAATGAGGGCGTACTAGAGATTTGTATAGTGGCAGAATTATATTTGCTCCCCTTGCTTCTATACCCTTCATAATAAATTCTAATATTGTATTTGCCTTTGGAGCTGCTGCTTGGCTTTGAGCACTGTTACCTAGACGGTTGTCCACAAATACTCCCAAATCCCTTTCAATATCAGATACCCCTATATTTACACCATTAAGATTATAAATTGCATAGCTATTTTTCCTTCACAAATGCATAACTTTACATTTATTCATTTAAATCTCATCTGCCATTTAGATGTCCATTCCTCTAATTTATGTAAATCCCTTTGGAGGGAAGTACATCATTATCTGATTTAATTACCATGCACAACTTTGTGTCATCAGCAAAAAATGGAGACATTACTTTCCAGTCCTACTTCTAAGTCATTAATAAATATGTTAAAATGGAGCAGACCTAATACTAAAAGCTGAGGAACCCCACTTAAAAACATTAGTCCAATCGGAGAATGTACCATTTACCACAACTCTTTGCTTCCGGTCTTTTAGCCAGCTCTCAATCCATGAGCAGATATGTACTGCAATTCCTGTATGTCTCACTTCTACAGAAGTGAGGCTTACTCGTCTATAATTCCCAGGATTTGCTCTTGCTCCTTTATTAAATACTGTATATGTAAAATCTCTCTGTTAAGTGAATCTTGAAAAAATACATATAACGGTTTGGCTATTACAGAACCCAGTTCCCTTGGATGTATTACATCAGGACCTGGGGCTTTATTAACATTTACTTTTTCCAACCTCTTTTGGATTTCTTCCTGTAATAACCAATTATTTATTATTAGATAGTGTAGCCCCATTATGCAGCAGTGTCCCAACCACTGGTACCTCCCTTGTGTTTCCCGAAGAAAATAACCTATTTAGCTCATCTGACTTTTCCTGGTCATTAATTATCAGACGGCCTGTTTTACATTGTAATGTTCCTAATGCTTCCTTCTTCTCATTAATATATGTAAAAAATATTTTAGGGTTAGTCTTACTCTCCTTTGCAACTAACTGTTAATTTTCATTTCCATTATACATTAATAAATCACTTACAACAAAGTATAGTCTGCTGGTCAAATAAGGCCTTGGAATGTACATTCATTATTTTATCAACAACGGATATTTGTGAAGATCCCCCCCAAAAAACTACAGACAATCCCTGTCTTTGCACACAGGAACTCCCCACTAAACAGGCTATCTTCCTTGAAGGAATGGGCTTCTCAGTATCCGGATCAGGAACATGTACATGTACTTTAGCTTAGGAAAATAATAAAACCCTCACGTTAAATTAAACACATCATCCTCTATGCGTTCCAAGTAACAACAACCATTTTATGTTTTACAGCAAACTTTATCTCACATTTTTACATGTTGGTGGGAGGACCTATCACAAAAATCCCCTCCCCGATCAGCATCACCCAGTAAGGGGGGGGGGTCTATGGGCAGACTTGGGTGATTAGAGCCAATCAGGAGAGGGTGGATATGGGGGCTTGGCTTGGCGGGGTAGACCACTGGGCTGCACCCACAGAGGATCAGAGCATCAAAACAGAACAACGAACCCCAACGTATTGCAGTGACATCTTGTGGGCAAGAATTGGAATTACATATCCTTTTCTACAACTATCCTTTAAAACAGTATTAGTTAAGGGCAAACTGATCTTCACAATATTTATGGGCCCTGTTTGTTCTGCACAGCATCATGTGTTGCAACATATTATACACCAGTGCTGAAACTCAGAAACATAAACAACAAAACAGAGGCGCTCAATCAGAGAATGTTCTAACCTTAATAGGTTAGTTCTATGGACATGATAATCCACTAAGAGTGCAGCCTGTTTTAGCTCACTTGTGCCCTTTACAGTGAGAAATATCCTATATTACATCAGTCTGGTTTCACAATACAGTGATCCAGCCTCGAAATACCAGACAATTCTACCCTGAACAGGAGTGACAGCAAACCTCAAATGTACATTTCAGCTTTAGTTTGGACCTTGTCACAAGGGTGTAGCTGAACTCCCTAAGGCACAGTGAGAGAGGAGTCCATGAGCCCTATTAAATTCAGAGATTTTGAGTTCCGAAGCCCGTAAAGGAGCCCACAAAAGCTAAGGCTACCCGCAAATGATCTTCGGGTTATAGGCGGAAACCCCTGTGGGCTGTCAAAATCTTAACTCGGAACCAGCTAAGCCTTTGATCTTTCAATCCCGTAAATGTTACAATCTCAAATCGCTATTAAATTGCTACAAGACCTCAAGCCTGCAACTGTTTTCACACCCGTAAATGGCAAATGTAGCCAAAAATCCTACGGGTACTGGAGAGGACCCGCAAGGTGGTTAAACTCCTGCCGAAGCACTGTAACAGCAAATATAAACACACTACTGTATTTTAAATTATAGGGAAAGCAATGAACAGTATTAAAATGAATGGCTCAACATTATCAAGCTCGCAAATCTGCAATAAAAAATACTTTGATTAGAATATTATATTTATTGATTTTTTCATATTGCATTATTTCTGGAAAGCCGGTCCGATCAAAACCGTAGGTGATAGAAATTTAACCTCCATGTTTTAGTGACGCAATGATGTTGGTCTCTTACTATTTGCACTGTCTAAACCCATGTTCATGGACGTAAATGCTACGTGACACAGCATGGTTTACGGATTTGTATTCCGGCCATGTCCTTGCAAGTTTTTTTTATTTAATCGCTCTGTAACTCCAGCAAATTTCAAGCCCAAATGTAATCGTCTGGAGCTCCCTATCACCCTTAGGAAGTCCTCAGGGTTATTTGCATAAACAACGACAAAAATAGAGATTCTCAATCAGAGAACAAACTAAACTAATAGGCTAAATCTATGGACATGGATATCTCCTTTTGCTCACTTGTGCACTTCACTGATAAACTATAGGATATTTCTCCCTGTAAAGAGGAGAAAAAGGAAGGCTCTCAGAGTGGATTATCATGTCCATAGAACTAACCTATTAGGGTATATAGAAGTTTCATGGGTTATAAATGCATCTGAAAATAATCAATAGTTTATGAATTTTTTTTTGCATTAAATAATACCCAAATAAACTTACCCTAAACTTCTACAGGTTCCTGGTAGTTGATTTAGAGAGTGAATGCCCCTGCAAATCCAAGCAAACATGTATATTTAGTTGTAGCCAACCAGCGGCATGTACAACAATGTAACATTCGGCATCTCAGTCTCTTCTGACATGCTCAGTACACCACTGAGGTCAGAAGGGCAGACCTCTGACATCACTTATTTTGTTTCATATTCCTGCTGTTTCAGAGAAAGACATTCTCACTTGAGATGTAACTGTTCTTACAGTGGAGTGGAGTGCACCAGTGGAGTAGTCCTATGTGATTATTATATACAAATATAAATAAGTAAGGGATGGGCTATTTTAGTGGTTTTATGGCACCAAAGTGCTTGGAATAAAATTATATCTGATACCAATATTAAGAGAAGCCAGTGTTAGTATTTATTTATTTGACAAGGGAACTTTCTATACAGTAATGAGTGATGTGAAGAAATATAAGATAACAGAATTGGAAAGCCAATAGATCTTTTTAAGAAACTTGGGGATCTCAAGGGAACTTTTCCTGCCAAAGTGGGCTTGAAAGAAGGCAAACATGGCAGGGACTTAACAGAAGCAGAACAGGTAAAAAAAGAGATGGTAGGAATACACAGAAGATCTATATGGTTTGTCCAAGGAGCTGGAGACAGACATTCTGGAAAGTGAAGTGAGATGGGCCTTAGGATGCCTTGCTGATGACAAGGCTTCAAGAGCTGATGGAATCCCAGCTGAACTATTCAAAATTTTACACGACGATGCCAACACGTTTGGAAAACTCAACAGTGACCAATAGATTGGAAAAGGTCAGTCGACATCCCAATCCCAAAAAAGGACAGTGCCAAAGCGTGCTCCAGTTTCTAACTATTGCACTCATTTCTCATGTGAGCAATGTAATGCTTAAGATCTTACAAGCTTGGCTCCAACAATATATGGACCAGGAACTACCTGACGTGCAAACCAGGTTCCACATAGGAAGAGTCACAAGAAATCAAATTGACAATATCCGCTGGATAATATAGAAAACAAGAGAGTTCCAGAAAAACATTTAATTCAACTTCATGGACTATTCTAAAGCCTTTGGCTGTGTGGATCACAACAAATTGTGGCAAGTTCTTAAAAAGACGGGAGTACCAGAATCTATATGTGGATCAAGAAGCCACGGTCAGAACCAAACATGGAACCACCGAATGGTTCAAGATCAGGAAAGGTGTGCAAAAAGTTAGTATATTGTCACCTTAGTTAGCCAATCTACAGTATACATGGAATACATCATGTGTAAGGCAGGCTGGATTAATCCAAAGCTGGAATCAAGATTGCTGGAAGAAATATCAATAACCTCAGATAATACTACTGTAATGGCTGAAAGTGAGGAGGAACTAAAGGAACTACTGATGAGAGTAAAAGAAGAGAGTGCAAAAGCTGGCTTGCTGATCAATATTAAAAAGACGATCAATAGTTAAAAAGACGGCAATCTCAGTTCCTGGCAAATAGATTGCCTTATCAATAAAAGTGAGTTCTGGTGAGCCTAGGGATCTACTATCCAGGACACATTTACTTCTACTAAGGATCAGGATTCGCGTGTAATCCACAGGAGGGATATTCCTGTCAGGCGCAATACAAGGTATGTATTGCGCCTGACGGGAATATCCCTCCAGTGGATTACCACGCGAATCCTGATCCTTAGCAGAAGTAAATGCGTCCCTTGTCTAAAACAATATTAATGCATTTTGATGAGGTTCGGAAATGTGAGTTGACCAGCTTTTATTCTATGAACTGTATACCATTTTCAGTTTGCACTAGGACGTGGTGCACTATCTCTCCCTTACCCCCTTTTTTGTCTCACTATTTTCAAGTCAAACGGACATGGCATGAACAGTGTCTAGAGAAGAAGCAGCTAACCTCCTTACTTAGAGTGCAGTCACCTACCATTTTGGAGATTGTCTTCACCCAATGAGAAGTGATAAAACAGGTGCAACATCCACAAAAAGGCTGATATATTGCAAGTACATGCTATACTAAAAAGACTATTGGAAGTTAATTCTATGTATCAACTACTGCAGCTTGCTGCTTCAGTCTCTCTGTCTCTCAGCTCCTTCTGCAGATCTCTCCCCCTACCACTCCTGCTGGAATTTATTCTATGTAACAACTGCTGCAGCTTGCTGCTGCAGACTCTCTCCATACAATTTCTGCTGGAATTCAATTCTTTATCTACTGTTGCAGACTTTCTGTCCTCTACCACTCCTGTTGGAAATCAGTTCTGTGTATCAAGTATTGCAGATTAGTCTCTCTCTCCTTCCCTCTCTCCCTCCCTCCCTGCTGAGCGTAACATTTGTGCTGTGATGTCGTCCAAACATTTAATTGGTTGCAACAGGCAAATTGAACAGCACAGCTGTTGGGAGAGAAGCGAACAAGTTAAAAACTGTACTTGGATGCTGTGTTTCTATAGACTACAGATTGCTGACAGACAGCTCTGGGGGTGTGGAAATACAGATTTCAGTCTACTGCTAAAAAATCTAAAAGTAGATTGAAGTTTTGAATCTAAAACATACTTTTCTGTTGACCAGAAACATTTAAAGCCTGGGAAACTTCCATATATCTTTAAGGTTAGTTCGTCCTCTGAGTGAGAATCTCTATTTTTGTCTTTTATGCAAATTACCCTTAGGACTTAGTCTCCCTAAGGATGATACTTAGCTCCAGACATGGCTCCTTGTTCACTGTGCCTTAGGGAGTATAACAGGCCTATCATTTCTAGCCATTCTGCCATACACTTAAAAAACACTCTGTTTTATAGAATAAAATAAACAAAGTATTTCTGAGGAATTCATGATTTCATTATTGATGGGGGGGGGGAGGTATTTGACAACACCAAATATGTCTTATTATTGTATTTATCACCAGATGCTCCACTCTTGTGGAAAAAAAATATTTGCCTCTTAAGGGTCAGTAAAATCACATTTACAGTTTACTTTTAGCTAGAATAGTAAAAGAAGCACACAAAGGTTCCAGTTATTAAAGTCGACATGAAAGATAATACAGCATTGGTAGCACTGCTTGGAGATCAACAAGATGCTTGGAGGTTACTTTTTAGAAAAAAAGGTGATTCTTACTAAACTATTCATATCCATCTTGCACCCCCCTTCCTTTTTTCCACACAGGCATACAATTTTCAAACATTTTGATGACACTTGCTGGGTGTATGTAAATGGGATTCTTCTATTTCTATTAATTCCATTTTAAGAATTAATTTGTTGGAGAATCCTTTCTCATATGTTATATTTATTTTGGTATACTGACCAGATATGAAACAAATGTAAGTGCTATGCATCTTTTCTAAAGTGTTAGGGGTTAGTTAAGTTGTTATTTTATTTTTACTCTTTATCCCTTGGGATCAATTTTCACCACAATATTTCTGCATGTGGTCTTTGTTGACTGTGTTTCTTGTACCTTGATTATTTTCAATAAAGTACTGAAACTGATTTTCTGTGTCTGCCTCTTTATTTTGAAATGGGTGATTGTTATGTGCACATACACTAGACCAGTGGTGGTGAAGTCTGTCCTATGTGTGCTGCCAGCAGCTCAGGATTGCAATATCTTTTTGCTTGCGTATTTAGGTTCTTTTTTATTGAGCCCAGGTGAGTAATTCTATTAGGTTGAGCCCAGTTGCATAGCCACAAAGGAATATAATAGAGTTATATAAGCAGAACTATATTGCTGCCTTAGACTGTTGGCAGCACTCAAAAGGACAGACTTTACCACCAATGCACTAAGCATTGTTTGACATGGTTGCATCTTCATACTGCAGTTTAGACACCTACCATTACAACTTAATTTTACACCTTAATTTCCCATTATATGACAGGGGATACATGCCTAGGCAGGATTATTGTTTAAGGGATTATAACATTATTTGTAGGCCAGTATGAGCAGATATTTATCTTTTGCATTGCAAATCATTTGATTATTGTAAATGCCTGGATTGACCATTTAAAATGCTTTTTTATGCTTTAGGATGTGCAGGTCTCAATGGTTTGTTAGCATCATGTAAAATGGTTCTTTATGGAATTTCTTTCTTATGTTAAGTTTTGTACAGACACTGTAATTTTATATGACATGTAAGTGTTCTTGAAATGGGTATAGGTGCTGTTACTGGAGTTTCAGGATGCACATACTTCTTTATGTTACTGCGAGCTTGATCAGATCTAAGCGAGAACACATAGGACCAGGGCCGGATTTACCTTTTTGGAGCTCCTAGGCAGTGAACTCTAAGCTGCCCCGGAAACATGTTACATTTTTAGTTTTATGGATGTGATACCTATATTTTTAGAATTACAGTGATGCTGCAAGCAGTCAATATAAAACATGCAACTTCAAAGCATTAAGAGAGGGGAATGAAATTATTATTTCCTTTTTTGTAAAGTGCCAACATATTCCAAAGCTGTATACTGGGGAAGGTTCAAGTCAAAACAATATTAACACAATGCAAAAAAATAATAATTTGAGCTTAAAATCAAACATACACATTGCTTTCCCTAAAGCACCTAACAAGATAGAAAACTTGCATATTTACAAACTAAAGGGATTAGAGATTTGCCCCTTTACCCTTAAAAAGATAACGCTTACTTGCTTTCTTTAAGCACTTTCTAATAAGAATGTGTTTTTAACCTGCCTGGCGGTATGATTATGTCAGTATTTAGAATGTTAAAGTGGTACATTAAAATACTGACATAATCATACCGCCATTTCCCCCTTATCCTCCTCCCTTTCCCCCTTATCCTCCTCCTCCTTCCTTTTCCCCTTTCCTCCTCCTACTCCACCTCCCTATCCTCCTCCTTACTTCCCCCTCTCCAATCACCTCATTTTCCCCATTCCCCTCCTTTTCTCCATTACCCTCCTCCCTCCTTATCATCCTCCTCACCATCCTTCCCCCTTTATCATCCTCCCTTTCCCCCATATCATCCTCCCTTGCCTCCCCTTCCCCCCTTATCATCCTCCCTTGCCCCTACTTATCATCCTCCTCTTCCTTCTCCCCATCATCCTCCTCCTTCCTCCTAACCTCCTTCTCACTTCCCCCTCTCCGCTTCTGACGTCACGTCATTAGCATATGCCGATCACTTCATTACCCGAAGACATGCTGCATGGGGAGAGATGAGCAGGGAGCTCATCTGATCACAATAACAAGTAAGGAGAGAGGGGGGATAGGGACTGGAGAGGGGGAAGTGAGGAGGAGGAAGATGATCAGGGGGGAGGAGGATGATAACGGGGGAAGGAGGATGGAGGAGGAGGAATGGTGTGCTGAGGGGGCCCAGGCAATTTTGGCAGCACTGGGCCACCTGCAGTAACCCCGAGAGTGGCTCGGGTTACCGATTTAGAAACAGTAAATTAACCCCGATCCACGCTCGTGATTATCGCTTAAGTGGTTAAATACACTTTATGGAGGTCTTAATTTTTTTAGTAAACTGTTTAAATACAAATACTCTAAATTACTGCTTTTATGCAAGATTAACAACTTTATCATCAATTATTACAAATGCAATGGATGGGAACCGTCCAATACATGACATTCCTCCATTTAAAAAAACAGGCCGATGCTTACTGGTGATTTTGATAAAGTGTCAAAAACCCCAAATATCCTGACCTACTAAACAAGGCCATCTAGGTTTTCTTCCAACCGTTTGGTAACTTACATAATCTAAATGTTTTTATTGTATCCTCTGAGTGAATCTTGGGGAACGAAAACCTGAAGCCTCATTAACTACACAGTGCTTGACAAAGGATGATCATGTACTTTTAGTACATGATCTCAGAGGCTATGAGATGTTAAAATGCCCACTTAACATAAGATCTAGACTTTTGGGCACAGCCAAATTACACCACTCAGACCAATATATGAACTGGTATGAGACTACAAAACTTGAAATACACACTAAAAGAGTAGTGATGCATGTTAATTTTCTTTTCAAATTACAGCTGTGAAATAAATCTCACAATGGTGAAAAGCTGATCTGAATTTAGGCCCAATGATTCCTGCCTACCTGTGCCCAATGATTTCTGCCTACCTGTGCCCAATGATTTCTGCCTGTGCCCCCCACCATCCAATACAACAAAAGCCACACATTGTTCAGTACAAAGACACTTGTTGCTAACCCCTAGAATCAACGGTTGTTTAGATTACAATAAGAGGCTTGGCTGCACTTACCAAGGGTGTACATGCTGCACACCAATATCATATTACAATCAGTCAAGTACTGGGCATTTTATGCCAGTGCACCAGCAGTTATGGTACTTACGTCAGTGAATAGAGGGTGGATCTATCCCATTTTGTATGCACAAGAAATCTCCAACACTGACAGCTGCAGTGCCAGCAAGTAGCCGCTCGATGGCGTCGTCGGGTTTCATGGAAGGCTTGTAATTATTCCCCACTTTGAAATGGGGCAACTCAATGGGGCTAATTCAACAGCAAGGCCATCGCTATGTTCGGTGCGGGCATTCAGCCCTCGAGGACCTCTGGTGCACCTCTCATAGCTCAAGGCCTCTTCTGTCGGCGCGCCTTATATGCAATGTGCCGCGGTATTCTTAAAAATCAGCAGCGCCATCTAGCGGTTGGCAGCGGCACTGCTGCTGCCAATCTTTTGAGTAAGGGAAGAGGGAAAGGACCTAGATAGCAACTCATTAAGTACTACAGATAGCAATCAAATAAGTCACTAAAAACCCTCATGGTTCCTAAGTACAAACTTATTTTGTTGGGGCATGGTATATTCTTCACAGGGCTGGTCATTTCTGAGCTACATTTTCCTCAAAGGATCTTATTATTTGAAGTGAAGCCACTAGTAGATCAGATGGCAGACAGCTAGGATTCCTGCTAGGCTGTGGTTACACCATTTTGCTTACAATGCTTACTCCTCAAGCAGCTGCTGTGATGACACACCCACCCTGCCAGGCTCTTGGGGTGAGGTGAGCTCCGCACAGGAGGGGCAGCCTGTGATCACACACAGCCACAGCAGAAGCTCTCAGCTCTCTCCCTCGCTCCTCCATGTGTCCAGCAGTAGGAGGTGCAGCTTTGTCCAGGCACTGCACTGTAACCTGATCCCGCCCTCTGCTTTTCTAATGCCCCTTACAACAAGCACACAGTATACATAGAAGGCAAAAGAAATAAAATATATTGATTTAAAATTCTAAATTAGGCACCACTCTTAGTTATGGCTTCTACCTAACTCGCATATTTATAGATACGGCCATGCATATGACTTACAAGAATTTTTGCTGGACGAATGTAATAGCCAAAAACACACAGAAAGCTAAAGTGAGAAATCTAAAATAGCAAGCAAAGACTCCATGTAAAGGCTTGTTATGAGCAGCATGTAATAGCTATATTAATTTGTTCATGAGATTGTCCGGCGCGGAGGCAGCCCCAGGCACTGCGCTCCTGATTGGTTGAGAGAGTGGAGGAGGGACTTCTGCCCATTTCACAGGCTTCCTCCTTCACTCTGCGCCGGCCATTGCCAGGATTGGAAGCCAGCGTTGTCTGCTCCAGCCTCTAGTGCCTGCAAGTAACTGTACCCATAACCCTGTCATCTATAAGGCAGTGGGGGTCCTTCTGTGTGCTGTGTGAGCTGCTTGAGTTGTGTTAGCTGTGTGAGCTGTGTGGGCTGTGAGTGCTGTGGGTGCTGTGGGTGCTGTGTGGGTTGTGGGTGATGTGTTGGTGCTGTGGGTCTGGGGTGTGTTGTGTGTCTGTGTGGCTTGTGTGGGCTGCGTGGGTATCATGGTTTGTGTGGGTTGCGGGCTGAGTGGGCTGCGCTGTGTGGTCTGTGCGTTGTGTGAGCGGGTGCTGCGGTTGCGTAGGCGGTGTGTTGCGTGGGAGCGGTGTCGCGCGCTGTCCATGTGGGAGTCCGTGTGGTTTGCCTGCGTTAGTAGGGGCTCGTGTTAGCTTGGTCATGGATCCTGGGGAGTTAGAGGCCCTTTTGCCAATGGTTAGGTCCCGAGCTTTGTGTCATGGGGTTAGGTGGGTCCAGGATAGATTGGTTTCGGCGCATCTGGGAAGTGAGGGCCTTTCCATGGAGGCGCAGGTGCAGTCTGAAGTGTCTGCTAGCCTGAGGCCCGTGGGGGTGGTCACTAGCCCAGACAGGCACCATAGGCCGACGGAGCCACGCAACAGCAGCAGTTCCGGCAATAGGACCAACCAGAGGGCAGGGGCCACGGATGAGGTCACCGAGAACCAGGAGCTCATCCCACCCACTCCGAGAGGTCAGAGCCACAAGGAGGCACAGGTGAGGGCCTAGCCATCTGGTCACCGCCTAGCGTCTTGCCCCAAGGCCTGCACCGGACTCCAGAGTCCGCTAACACCCCAGTTCAGACCCGGTCCTGGGTTTCTAGAGGTAAAAGTAAAAAGTCAGGGAGTCCTAAAAAGACTCCTACAGTTCGTCACTGTTCGGCCCCAGCGATCCCCACTGCTGCACCCACTGTGTTTTGCAGGGACGATGCTCCCCCAGTGGTGCAACCGGCAAGGACATGGGATCCACGAGAGCAAAAAGACATCAGGTGCTCGAGGAGATGGCTAGCGACGGCAGTCAGGTGGTGATAGACGACGTTCCAGTCACAGCCAGGGCGGCACGGCAGACGTGCCCCACCAGGGCTCGCAAAGCAACCAGCAGGTACAGTCCTTTGGCTTTTACTTCCACCCCAGCAAGGAGACAGAAATCCCCGGACTAAATAGTTAGGCCACAGCTTAGGTTGACCGGTCACGACAATACCCTAGCTAAGGAGATACAGACACTCAAGACGGGTTTAATTACGGCATTTGCCCAGCCCTAAGGCCGTTGGGGTCAGTTGAGTCTCTAAGCCCTGCCGTTGCCCTAGATTTGGTTTCGGAGCACTCCTCATGGTGCGAGAGGACTATCGGAGCAGCGGGATACAGGCATAGGAGAGCTAGTAATTGTTCTTCCTGCCTTCCCAGATCCAGAGGCAGGTCCCGAAGTGAGAGGTCAGGCAGTTGCAGCTGCACCTTCTCAGGAGCCTTCAGGGAGAAGAGCCCTCAGGGGACAAGGCGTGCATGGACTTCCGTTCGGACTGAGCGGCGAGAGTGTTCCAGTGTGGCAGCTACCCCTACACGACAGGAGTCAGGTGAGCGTACAAGGGTTTTGGGGGTGGAGCGATACAAAGGGGGGGCCTCCTTCCATGGTACCCCCATTGCTTGCATCCCTAAAATCTCTTATGTGTGCCCACGATCTCCCAATCAGCAACGAAATAGCCGGGGCGTGGGTGGGTAGTCTATCTAGGAACGCCCGGGCGCACCTGGGTCACTCCTCCGGGTTAACCTCCCTCCCCGGTAAAGCAATCAACATTTCTACCCTTCCGTCAAGCCCCCAAGGGGCGCCGCCCCCCTCCATTCAGAACAGTCCCCTAGTCGGGATGGGCGTGTTGGCGGTGTCGGCCGGGAGGCCCACCATTGTGTGCGATCAGGACAACCTCAGGGCGCATTTGCCTCTGGATATCAAAGAAAAGATCTGGCGCTGGTAATTCGTCAAACTATTCTCATTATTGCCCATATGCTGGTTAGCAGAGCCCTCGGAGCGTTTCCCTTAGAAAGATGATAAGTGTAACAATTAATTTAGGCGAACATTCGACAACTGGCTCCAGGCCTTCTCAATCATGGCCTGCGTACTAAGTGAACGGCACCTGGAGCCATGCTCTGGACTGTTCGTGTACCTGGAAGAGATCAGGAATGCGTATCGGACCTACGGGGGGATGGCGTGGTGGCGGTACGACAAGGAGTTTCGGCTGTACATGGGGTCAAGGCCAACCATGGCATGGAGCGACAAGGCAGTAGCATATTGGCTGAACATAATGACCTTCGGGGTTCCATTGGCGCACAAGAAGATGGAGGGTCCCACCACAGAGTTAGCATTCCTAGGCATACGGATTGACTCCAAAAGAATGGAGTGCAGCTTGCCCGTCGAGAAGGTGGCAGGTATTACAGAGGACCTCTCGGCCCTTGCGGGCACGGGGAGGGTAACTTTGAGGCGCCTTCAATCATTTCTGGGGAAGCTTAACTTCGCGTGCAGAATCATCCCAATGGGCAGGGTGTTCAGCAGGCGATTGTCCCTGGTGGCAGGAGAAATGGGAGCGGACGCAAAAGTCTGGATAGCTTTCCTTCAGTCGTTTAATGGCGCTGCGCTAATACACCCGGAAAGCGTGACGAGTGCCTAACTCGGGCTGTATACAGCGGCAGGATTTGAAGGGTTCAGCGCTTACCAAAATGGATCATGGTTAGCCGCGGCATGGCCTAAGTCGTGGGCTTCTGGTGGCCTTACAGCGAATTCAGCCTTTCGGAGTTATTCCCTATGGTAGCGACGGTTCGCGTTGGGTCCGCCTGCAAGGCAACGGTTCAAGCAATCAATAGCCTCTCATCATCATCATTGCCGGTACTACACCTTATACGGTGGTTGGTGCTCCTTTGCTTGCTGTTGAACTTATGGCTACGGGCAGTCCACGTGTTACGTCCGGAGAACGGCATTGCTGATGCCATTTCTCGGTCGCAGGAAGCGCGTTTCATGACACTTGCTCCAGGGGCGAAAACCCAAGGCGAGGACATCCACCCAGAACTCTGGGAGCTTGGAGCGGTCAGATAGCCAAGTATGTCAGATAGTCGCTGGCACAGCGGACGTGGAGGTTGTCGGTGGTACCGATTCGGAAGAAGAATCATTAGGTTTGTTACTATGGTTCCTGTTGTGGTGCGCAGAAAACCAAGGCATCGGTTAGTTGGCAGGTCACAGCCCTGGCCTTCGTGTTCAAGGTGGCTGGTACAAGGGACCTGACAAAGGAATTATTGGTTCACTGTGTGGTGAAAGGCATGTTCATGGTCGATCAGAGGCAGGACAAAAGGCGTCTGATTACCTTCTCATTGTTGGTGCGCATGGCACAGGAGTTGGAAGTACTCTGCAGGGACCCCTTCGAATCCATGCTTTACCGGACGGATTTCTCGCTAGCGTTTTTCGTATCCTTCAGAATCGGGGAGCTAGTCTCGACAAACAGGCACGGTTCGGGGGGGAGGGGGGGGGGGGCGTTGCAGGCTGTGGATGTCTTTCTGGAAGGTGATGTTATGGTGGTGTTATGGTTGAGGAGGTCCAAGACCGATCAGGTGGGGAAAGGAAGAGAGGTGACATTGCACTGAATTGGATCTGGATGCTGCTCCTTGCGAATGTGAAGGAGTACAACGTTGGCCACGGGCACCTGGCCCACTGCTCATACATGCCGATGGGCAGGCATTGTCTTGGTTTCAGTTCACAGCAATCTTAAAGGCGGCGCTTGAGCACTTGGGTTTGCTTGCGGTGGAGTTTAAGACCCATTCCTTCCGCATAGGAGCCGCCACCGAGGCGGTGAGATTAGGCTTGTCAACGGAGGTGGTCAAGAGGATCGGGAGATGGGAATCGCCATGGTATCGGTCTTATGTGCGACCTGGAAGGGTTATCTAAATGAGACTTTCTGTATGTTACAGGTGGACAGAGACAGCTTTGGATTATCGGCCATTCCTATATGTACTGGGCACACAGGTTAGCCGCAGTCACCAGGAGTAACACTCAGCTGGGCATACCTGAAACGGACCTACAGGTATGATGTGTTTAGTTTCCGAGGCTTGAGGTGGGCACATGTGCGAGGCTTGCTGGACAATTATGCACATCACTACGGTGATCCTGATCTGGTGCTCATCCATGCTGGGGGCAATTATTTAGGGGTCGTTCCCATGCACAAAATGTTGAAGGACACGAAGAGGGATATTTCCAGTTCCCGGGCCTTTTTATCATCTGGTCCGAGATGATAAAAAAGGGGGATAATGGCGGAATGCTAGGGACCCAGTTTTAGTTGATAGGGCCCGCCAAAAAATCAATATGCAAATGGCCAGTTTTGTGCGAAATGTAGGTTCCATTTCCATCAGGTACCGGGAATTCGAAGGCATAGACGCTGATGAGTTCTTTCGTCCGGATATGGTGCACTTGACCGAGATTGGGTTGGAACTGCTGACATTAGAATTCAAGGAAGGGGTGACTCGGGCACTAGCTTTATTGAGCAAAAGGGGGGGAACGCAGCCTCAGGAGGTGTCCCTCAGCCACTCACTGGCTTAAGTAGGCGTTGCCCTGCCTCGTGGGCGTGCTTGGAAAAGCACTGGGTAGCCCTGGGCATGGGCCCAGGGCGGTAGGTTACTGTCCTAGCCGGGCTCCTCCTCCATTATGTTAATTAAGGAATATTATGTTAATTAAGGTAATTATGTTTAAGTTATGGATTATGTTAATCCAGTTGGTTAATAAAGCTGTGGCCCGTGTTACTCCCAAATTGGTGTCAGTCGTTATTTCACAAGCTAATGGATCTTGCGGGGGTCATGTCCGGTGTGGAAGCAGCACCAGGCACTGGGTCTGACGCAGCACAGCGTGACCCAGCGTGACCCAGGGAGCCTGGGGCGCTCCTGATTGGCTGAGAGAGTGGAGGAGGGACTTCCGCCTGTTTCACAGGCTTCCTCCTGCACTCTGCGCTGGCCATTGCCAGGATTTTCCCTCCCTCCCCGCCCCAAGTTAGTTAAGAAAGTTGGGTTGGTCTAAAAAAAAAATATTTACAGTATATGTATATATAGTTATATTTTCCTTGTGTTATAGGAGAGGAATTGAGTAAGAAATGTGTAATGTTGGCAGGTTGTATCAAAATTTGCTATCTAGTTTTGTTTGATGTTGGTGTCTCACGGCGGGAGGTGAGTTGTCCGGCCCACTGGCTTAAGTGCGCGTTGCCCTGCCTCATAAGCGTGCTTGGAAAAGCACTGGGTGGCCATGGGCGTGGACCCAGGGCATGAGGTTACTGTCCTGGCCGTGCTCCTCCTCAATTATGTTAATTAAGGAATATTATGTTAATTATGGTAATTATGTTTAAGTTATTGATTATGTTAATCCAGTTGTTTACTCCCAAATTGGTGTCCGTTGTTATTTCACAAGCTAATGGTTCTTGCTGAGGTGATGAGATGAGACACCTAAATATTCATTTGAGAGCCATGTGATAGAAGATATAGATGTTAACACTTGTATGTCTCGGTGACCATTTGGCGTTAACCAACTAGGCATGTTCTTAATAACACTCACAGAGAGAGATAATTGATCACTTGACATAGAGACATTGGCAAAGAGGGTAAATCTTTTTAGTTAATTTATGCTTAGAAATCATATAGAGTTGCACTGCTTTAGCAACAATGTTGATAAGCTATGATTACATGAAATGGAGCAAAATCCTTGTGTTGTGTTTTGCATGAAAAAAATATCAAGTAAAATCTATTTAGACTGCATTGAAACTAACAGGAAGTGCACAGAGCATACAGGTGCCTCTGTTCATTGGCAAGGCCCCAGATCAATTACATATATTTTTCTGATTTGAGAGCATCTTTTGAAATACATAAAGCACACACAGTGGCACATTATCAAATACCCTTTTTCAGGTGCAAAAAATATATAAATAAAAGCTTTCAATGTTTCTTTAAATATCAGAATGAGCTGCTGGTTGATTTCATATTATTAAAATTCTGAACAGATACCGGTCCTTGAGGACTGCACTTGGACAACCGGATCCAGAGAGATTAATTTATTTATCCACATGATACAGTTTCTGGTATTACTAGGTGGTATCCCATTCAAGTACTCACCACGCCCAACCCTGCTCGGCTTCAGGGTGGCGTGAACTTTTGGTTCCCCGACTGAAATCAAACCCAGGTCGTAGCAGTGAAAGCACTGAATCCTAAACACTGGATCACCAGGGAACCCTATAATAAAAGTATATGACAGAAAATTTGTGACTTTACAAAAACAAACAATGAATAAACAAAGCCCATTGTTTACATGTATTACTTTTTATATATTTTTTCTTCACTGCAGGATTCCATTATTTTTTCTGTGTGGATTCTGCCGTCCACTTTATCAGGAGGGTGATATCACTGACAGTTTTCCATCATGCTGACAGAAAATTTCCGTGCATCTACAGTCTCTTCCAAATTCATGAACTGGATCAGCAGAAACAAATACGGTATTAAAATGTAATAAACTAGAGACTGTACTTGTTTTACATTCAAGACACTGCCTAATTTCAAGTGTAGTTCTTCAATACAGGGTCATTTAAACATATGACTATAGTGTTTCTTGGATATATTAAATCATTTTTTTTAGTTTATCCATTTTTGAGGGTAAATAAATTATATATTTCTTTATCCTGAAATGTAGGAGAAAATTAATGGCTTATGCTGATTCTTCTTGTAAATAAACCTGTTGTAATGATTGAAAGGAAATCGTCTCATTATAGAGAAGAATGACTTTATAAGTGCTCCCCTTCCAGATCTTATGTCCACACTTTAATGAACTCTCTGTAGGTGATTATTTTTTTGTGTTCACAGGCCTGATAAGAGTTTTCTTCAGATTCACTCCTGGAGTGTATTTAAGGTCAGCGAAAAGCTGCTCAAGTTCAAGTTCACCAGTCAGTGAGAAATAAACCTGTTAGATTCAGAAAAACAGGCCCATGTTTACTAAAGAGTGCTATGACTAATGTAATCTTCATAACAGTTGGATTTATCAGGGTTTAGCATAAGTAATTCTGCCCTTTTTGTGATGTCAACATAGGACCATATTCTATTAGCTGCTCACAAATGCCTCAAACTCATAAATTTGGCTGCAATTGTTTTTTTTATACATGTTTAGATTTATTCTATTGATTCCAGCTCACAAATTCAGACTTCAAGACTAAACTCGTAAACTCGGCCTTCCTAAGTCTGATTTCAGGGGGTGTAATCATATGATCTGACAATATTTAAATATTTAAATTAAAGCCCTTAATTTACTTCTTAGACACAGCCAATAGTAAATGAGACATGACATCACTAAAACACGGACGTTACAAGTAATACGAAATCGGAGGCTACAAATTAATTAGGGCCAAGAAGCAATATTTGCCAATCAAGCTCGCAAACAAGCAATCTAGCACTCTATAAAATGAATTAGATCATCTGTTCTAGTCCATGTAGGTTTCATGATATGTATTAACCCCTTGAGTCCCGGGATCGATATGACTCAGAAATAACATTTAAAAACAATAACTTTTAATTGCGTATTTGTGGGTTTGAGACTGTTTTGCAATTAATTCTAATGTCTTTCCATGCATTCCCATGATTTTAAAGTACAGTATTGTGTGTTTAATTGCTGTTACAGCTTTAATAAGTGTTTGAAAAAACCCTTGCGAGTCCTATTTAGTACTTGTAATATTTTTGACAGAAACTTGAAACTCTTTTCAGTTGCATGTCCGACTTTATTTGTGATCTAGCGCTACAGGTCTAATAGAATATCAATTTTGTGTAACTTTAATTATTTAGAGCTCGTAATATTCGAGCTGTACTAAAACCAATGAAGTTCTAAGGCAGTTTTTGAGGTTTTTGCTGGCCGTGGTGATTGTGGGTGGGTAACTCATAATCGGATTGCGAGTAGCTAATAAATTATGTGGCAATATTAAGAACAGTTTTAAGTTTGTATAAATTAGGAATTGGCCAATATAATGTGACCCTTAGTTCTCACTTCTAGGGTTTAAGAATTAAAGTGACACAGATTTCTTCAACAAGTCCTGTAAGCAACAAGTACCTTATCAGGTAAATGTTATTTTGAATGTGTTTTCTTACATTGAAGTTTGCCATTATATCTATCAATCAGAATTGTGGATCCAGCAAATCAGCATTGTCAGTTATTTCATTCTTATTTCATTCGTAATCACGACTGAATGGCTTAACAACAACACTAAATTAGTTTCTAGCCTTAATTTAGTGTTACTTATAATTAAAAAAAAACTCATTGCAGACTAAGGATTGCTACATATTATGCTACAAATTGTGCATATTTATATGAGGGGAGGAACAATAGAATATTTCTGATTCATTGTTTGATTTAAAGCAATAAAGGCAACTAAATATATTTTATCTGGAAATGAGAACTACAATGATGCACTCTTCCAGCTTCAAACTGCCGTTGCAGCAATGTTAAAAATTAAAGAATATAGCGTGACAGGCCATGCACCAGCTAAGTTCTGGTGCTCTATAGAAACAAACTGCAGTTTATGCATTCTGGTTTGATTTACTGTAGCTGATGCTCCCAAATCAGTATTTGAGTCCACAGCTACATTTCCATGTTCAATTAAAAAAAAATATTGAATACCTTTCTGATCACTGGATACAATTGAAATTGACACCACATCTTTTTCCATCTGACTGGCCTAGAAGCAAAATGTTAGATCAAATGATGCAATCACAGCTCTCAAGAAATGTAAACACCTCTATCTCAAACACAACTTCCATCAATGTATCATGGTTCTCTCTAAGCTCCTAGAGAAGTGTCACAATGGGGTGAGGATACCATGTCCCCCCCCCCCCCAATCCTCCTGCCTTCTGCTACAGGAACACTCTTAGATTGTGAGAATTTGAGTTATCTTAGTGCCCAGCTCAGACTTAGGACCATCCTTCAGGAAACCACAGGAGAGGCTTAAAGTCCCTTTCAAAATGACTCAAATCAGAGTTGCAGGATACAAAATGTTACAAACTTATCCTGGCCCTTACTGACTTGTTAAAATAATAAAATCTATTATTCTTCTCATATCTCCTTGTACTTAGGACAGAGCATAATTAAAGAAGAAACATACACCTTTAGATTAGTGTACAGATAGAGACTGGCTTTTTTTTTCTTACACAGACATTTAACAATAGCAAACCCATCCCACATTAGGCCATCCCTCTTGGGCAAGCAAGTCTGCATCCGATTGCTAATAACTTGTTTGATCTCCCCCATCTAATTTTGTTTTACAGGCTTGTTTATGACTGTAAGCACTAACAGGCTGACCCCCCACCCCTTCAATCTCTGCAGCAATGCTGGAATAACTCATACATCTATTTCCCAAAGACAACCTATTGATACAATGCTGAGACTGGGCGGTATTCCAACATTATAACGACTCCAAACACACACCCAAAGAAGCTGAAGGTAGACCTATTCCCATTCACTCGACTCAACCACATTTGCAAGCCACATCAGCCTTCGCTAGGCTCCACCTCAATCAGGCTTTCATAGTCGCACTTGCCTTCACTAGGCTTCATCATACTTGCATGCCCCACATCAGGCTTCACTAGGCACAGCCGCACCACTCCTTCTCCTACGCCATACACTAGCCCTCTCGTCTCACTCTAGTCCTCTGTATCGCCGAATATGCTTTCCCTCCAGTAGCCTGCTCCACAGTTGCTGCTGATCCCGGGCTTACCAGCAGTTCCTCTCTGAGACCGACCTTCAGCTCACTAGCAACCTCATTCTCTATTGCTGCTGTTCCCAGGTGTATCAGCAGTCCTTGCTTTCACGCAAGGAGTCATCTGGCCCTTTGAGCATGCCGGATGTCTGGTAGCACCGGGAAATTCTCAGCTACCCATCACCATATTATTCTACTTGTCCGAAAGGGCATTCTGTAGCTGGAGGGCTATGGTTCTCATTGCTACCCTGATCGTTGAACCTTTGGGAGAGGGCCCTTCCCACAAATGCCAGATAGCATTCTTTACATGGCCACACAGACATATATATATATATATATATATATATATATATATATATATGATATCTTATCATATTGTTATTATTATTATTGTTATTATTATTATTACTAGCAACTTGCTTATCAAAAAATTACGGGGCAATAAAATTGACAGTAAGTGTTTTGGTCGTCTGAGATCCTTCGGCGCTCATTGCGAGCCTCTCGATTGGTGTATTTTTTGTTATCAGAAGCGCTTTTGCGCTTATTGTAAGGTCTGCGCTGATCTCCTTTGTGCGCTTATTGCAAGCCTCTCTCCTGGTGTAGTTTGTGTCCTATGAGCACCGTTGGTGCACCTTGTGAGGTGCGCGGTGAAGGCCTTTGTGGTTTATTTAGATACTGTTTTTTTTTTTCTGTATGTGTATTTTTTCATGATAATTAATGAATTAATTAATGAAATCATAAATGAATATACTTTACCTAGTTGTTATTAATATATGCAGCAAGCAATGTGCTGAAGAGCTAATAATCTGTTTTGATGTTCCTGCAGCATACAATGTAGATTTGCACTGTTGTTGAGCTGAGGTGTAAGTGTCAGCAATGTGTGCAGTGTGTAGTGTAAATAGGCTGCGTGAGCGAGGGAAAACGTTTGTGTAGCTGTGTACTTCCGCATTCTGTAAGTTAGTGTTGTAAAATGGCGGCGATTGTGTATGTGGTACTCGGGTGTGGATGATTTTGCGTCGTTGCTAATAGTGTATTTTGTAGTGTAGTTTGTAAAAGTCGGATGTGCTTGGCGGGGTTTTGCTGCTTTCGGGGGCGTGTAGCCCCATTTTCGTATTTTTCAGCGCCCATTTTTTCTCTCGCTTAGGGAATTTTTGAGTGTCTAAAGTCTGTAAATTGGGCTTAAATTGAAGTGTAACCTCACTTCCAAACGTCATGGGTATCCACCTTTGCTGTGTGTGATGTTTTTATTTTATTTTTGTGTGGATGTTGTGTTTTTTAATGTTTTCTGCTGTGCTGTGTATTTTTTTTGTGTAAGTCCATATTTAGCCTTTGCGTGTTATAGTTTTTTTTTTCAAAGTCCCACTTCTGTGGCTGTTTGTAACCGATTGTGAGGAGCAGCCATAGAGCCTCCACCTCCACAAATGCGGCCCCTTGCTTCGCTAACAATTTGTTTTGATGTTCCTGCAGCATACAATTATCTAAGGAATTCAAGCATGCCTGGGACGTGGGAGCCTACACCTCCGCAAATGCAGCCCCTCGCTTTGCGAGAGTCCACATTTGTGGCCCGAACTGCGTCCAGAGCTTGCAAAGCGTGACAACGTTTTGTAGTTAGACAATTATTATATGTGATTATATGCAATAATCTATTGCATAGTAACAAGGGCTCATTAGTTTACAGATATAGGAATGTGACACAAATGTGATGTATGTGAATGTCCCATAACCCCAACCATTGAAAACACACTGTCAAGGTGAGAGTGGTATAACAAAGGTTTTTTTCATGCACAGAGCACACTATGTGTAGAAAAGTACAAGACTGTGCATTAATATCATGGGTGTGGTGTGGGAGGATCCCGGGAGGGCAAGATGCTTTTTGGGATATAGGGGGTACCTAAAGGGGGAAATGTCATAGTCTAGAATAAGCATGATGCATAACACCTACCAGGGTCACATATGGTCAGTACACCACTGCAACCGGAATCTGATGAAAAAAAGGATAATCAGAAATCACTCCATGTAATTGAAGAAATCATTAATGTGCATAGCACTTACGACTTGTCTATATCTGCTCAATGAAACAGATGCAAAAATCTATGAACTGTGTAATCCAATCCAGTTTGAAACATACAGTGTGTACCAAAACAAAAATCTGAAAAGAAGTGGTCAAAAAATAAAAGGTGGAGTATAAAAAAAAAGAAATGCATGAATGTACAATACAGTGCTAAATACTGCAACTGTACCAATATACCAACTCACCTGATTCCCATCTGAAAGCATTACTAACCATTAGCTTGTTCTCATGAAAACTCACTGGTCATGACCATTAATAAAGATGTGTCATCTCACAATAAATGCCTAGCTGGGACTAGCATTAGTGGTCAAGGTTTAAAGGTGTACTATCACCTTCTCCATCTGATATTGTTAATCTACATTAATATCACATCCACCAGCTATACAGGTGTGAGCACATGTGAAAGGATACTCATGATATCAGCAATACAGGAAAATACCCATTAATACAGAGAGGACACAAAAGTCAGCAGCCAGATTCACTGTTACTTACATCAGACAAAAGGATCTGTTCTCATACTGCTATTGACGGCAGGATCACATCCTTCACTAGTGCATGCATTAATGTAAGCTTTCATTAACATGCTATTGTGAGACTTTGCAAGTCCACCGCCATAGCAGTATTAGTCGACATTTAAGCTAACAACAATCATGTCTTAGATATCTGGATATATGATAGCTTTAATGTCGTGGGAGCTACATTAAGGGGGGCTGTCTTTAAAGGAATATCCACCTGAGAGGCACTAGGAAAATCTTACACTTAATACATTTCCTTCACAATGCTTGCAGATGCAGAAGATGCCTTCATGGACCTAAATTGTGCCTAAAACAAAACAAAAGAAAAAACACCTGCAAAATAAGGCCTTAAAAATATAGGGACTGCAACATCTCTTCTCAACAGCATTCCTCAGTGATCATCAGTTGGTGAAATGTTAAACAGAACCCTACGTGTCCACAGAGAAGAGGATCATGGACCATGGGATGGGAGGTAGTCATCTGTGTGCAAAATATCACATCACATAGGCCATGATCCTATACTCTGTAGCCAGGCTAGATTACGTTTACATTTTGACCAATAGATTGTCTCTGAAGAGTGCTGTTGAGAAGGCAAAAAACATATGTGCAGCCCCTACATCCTCCTCTGCCTAGCATCAGGGACCCAATCCCCCATGGGCGTCCGCTGTCTCCTTGTTGGTGGTGGTGGGGGCAGGGGGAGGCATCTTCCCAGGAGGCAGCAGCACATGCAGTGGTGAGGCAAGTAGCGGTGATCACGGACGGGAGGAGAAGAGCGACCGTGCTGCAGTTGTGCCTCCATGGGGGAGAGCGCGGAGCAAAGCATCTATGGTCAGTAGTTGTCATGCGCTCTGGTCCACCCCCATCCTGAGCAGCCCGACAAGGTAAGATTCAGTCATCAGATGGTGCCTTCTCTCCTCCCTATTTTACCTAGCCCGGCTGCGCATGGAGTGGAGCCTGGCTCCTTATGGGTGGTGGCGTTGCTGGGGCTGGTGGCCAGTCTTCCGCACTGATAAGTGGAGGGCCCTGGTGATAGTCTCTTGAGGAGGACAGTGGGGTCCAATGCTGCCGGTGCGGCTGATGGTCCTGCTGGTGACCCCACTGCCCAGATTATATTGTACACCTCTGAATCAGGGCCCTCGACTTTGCTTCTTTCCTCCTCCCCTTGTGCCAGTTCCTGCTGGACAGGGGTTTGTTCGCCAACGTCCTGTTGTGATGGAGCCGATGCCCCGCCTATAGCTCACCAATGGAACCAGACCTCCTTGAAGCTGAAAGAGAGAAAAGAAAGGTATATGTGTTAAGTATGATGAATAATACATTGGTTTGTGTTCATTCCTAACTATCTGACATCTAGCCTCGGACCTGGATGATTCTCAAATATGAGTAGCTATCATTTGCTACATGTGATCTATTCTTTGGTTCTTGATCTTGATTGTTCTTGGATCCTAACGCTATCTTGATTCCGGCAGCAGTCTTTAACTGCATATGAATGACATTGATTTGTTAGACTCATGGATTTAATGACTCATGACTAATCCATCTATCTCTTGTTAATTCCATAGAGCTGACATGCCAGTGTCCTTGTTGGTCATCATGTACATGTGTAGTGTGTGTGATGTAAGAAATTAATGTATTAAGTCAATAATTAATGTATAATTTCTACAAGTAATAAGTTATTTCGGATAGGTCAATAAACGAGCATACCTATAAGTTATATATAAAAGAACAAGAAGTACTAAGACAATATTTACAAATATAATATAATACTTATATGAATTCTACATTATGTAATATAAAGATACAGAATACTACCCCTTATGGTCAGTTTTGGAAGTTCACCCTCCATCAGGTTTCTCTAGTCAGGATCAGGCTTTGCTGGGCTTCATTTGGCACTCTTTCCTCTGGACTGCTTCATGGAGGCTCCTTCAACCTGCTGGTGCTATCTCTTCCATAGATTTTTGGCTTTTTATATCATACTCAAAAATGACGGCAATAAAATGTCAAGACTGGCAATGCTGTTTGCCACACAATTTAAGCCTTTTAGCCCTCTGAGCACCTTTGGCGCCAATCACGAGCCTCGCAATTTTTTTTCTTGCTTAGCCAGTTTTCGAGTGATGAAACACTGCAAATTGGGCTTAAATTTGCTTGCAACCTCACTCCCAGACGTCCTTGCTCTCCCCCTGTGCTCTGTGTGAGTGTGTTTTAATTTGTTTTTAATTGTTTTTTTGTTGCTTTTCGTGTTTTCCAATTTCTGCTGTTCGGTTGTTACATTCATCTTTTTCCGAGGTCGGATTTTGTTTTACTGTCTTTGGCGTTGTGTATTTTCTAAGTCCAGCGTGCCTGGTGTTGTTCATGTAAGTGTTACTGTGTGTGGCTTCATGCATTTTCCAAGGTCTGCGCGTCTAGCAATGCAGAGCCTCGTTCTCATCCAGTTTCCAAATTTTTTGCGTTTTTTGGCTGCCATTTTTTCCTTGCTTAGTCGATTTTCGAGTGATGAAACACGGCAAATTCTCCTTAAATTCACTTGCAACCTCACTCTGAGGTGTCCTGGCTCTTCACCTGTGCTGTGTGTGATTGTGGTTTCATTTTTTAATATTTTTTTGTGTTTTTTTATTTCCGCTGCTCGGGCGTTACATTCATATTTTTTTCGAGTTCGTATTTTTTTGACCCCCGAAATTCCAAGGTCGGATTTTTATTTTATAAGTGCAGCATTCCTCAAGTGCTTGCAGCCTACGTAAGTCCCGCTTGAACCCTACACTCATCTACACTGATCTAGGGTGTTGTATTCAGCTGTCTAAAAATGTACACATGTCATTTATACACCTCCCTAAGACTTGCTGTTTTTTTGTAAATAAGACCTTTGTGATTCTCTGAGTTATTTTAAACGTGGATACCCACGCCTGCTGTCTTCTCCCACAGACAGACTTGGTTACATTTATACACATATATAAAATATAAATTAATATATATTTGTGGAGACATTTCTTATAATATCATGAAACAAAGACACCATTGTTATAACAAATTATTAACACTAGAGTTGTATATAATAAGTTATATTTATCAAATACAAATTGAAGTTATGTTAAACGTTGTCTGTATATAAGCCATATTTTACAGTTAGATGTGGTGGCATGTTGGTGAATGTAATATTCACCTTGCATGGAGGCTGGATACTGCTGGGCCACCAGGCCTGAAACTCCAGCAGCAGGCACCTGGCTCGGAAGGTCTTTGGACCCCCTCTCGCACTTGTTGTACGTCACAGTCGCACTGGGGCCACCACTTGGTGCTGCAGCTTGACTGTCCTTCTTGGCCATCATCCTCCTCACCTTGGCCCTGATGTCATTAAACCTGTGCTTCACAGACCTCACATCCCTTTCTACTGTTCCCACGGCTGTTACTGCGTCCGCTACCTCCTTCCATGCCTGGGCCCTAGACCTGGCCCTAACATCCCTTCCCACGGAAGGATAACGGGGCATCCACGGATCACACCAAGGAGGACCACATTCTCCTGGTTTGTGTAGTTAGGGGCCCTGTGCTTGCTTTTAGCCTCTTGCCGTCCCGACTGTGGATGGGGTTCCTTTGCTCTCTCATCTGCCCCTGAGGCCTCTCCCTCCCCTGAACTACCACCCCCCTAGGATCAGACCCCTCCCTCTCTGTCCCTGTTCTGGATATGCCTATCTCTATGGTCACTCCTCCACCACCCACCTCCTCTACTCCACTCTCCTCCACTTTTTACCTCCTCATCCCCTCCACTCCACTCTCCTTCTCTCTGCCACTCTCCTCCTCTCCTCCACCACTCATCACCTCCTCCTCTCATCCACCACTTCTCACCTCCTCCTCCTCCCCTGAACCACTCCTTACCTCCTCCACCACTCCCCAGGGCCACCTCTCTCTCCACCTCACCTCTCCTCTTCTCCTCCTCCTCACCTCTCCACTCCTCTCCCCTCCTCTATCCACCCTCCATTTAAATCCCCAAAATGATAAATAAAAATAAATGTCACTGTAGATATATGATGAGAAAGAAAATTGTGTTTTATGTGTATTTATTAACTGTTGGGTGATGGGGTGTGGGGATGGGATGGGGGGGGGGGGTGTATGGAGTGACCTAGCTCTATGTCTATGTATGTGTGTTATTTAATATATGTGTATTTGTATTATGTGTAATCTGTAAATATGTGCAATCAAAGTTTAATTGTAAGATCGTAATTAGAATAAGATAAAATAATAAAACCGGAAGATACTGCTCTCAAATATCGCCTATTCTCTCTCTATAACAGCTCAAACCACCAACTCCGGGCCCTGCATGCTACTTTGGAAGAATCTACAACACAGTCAACGAATGGGCGGGTGGAACGCATGTTTATACTCTCTCTGACAATCATCTTTAGCTAGCCTTCTTTCTATTGGCCTGTGTCGTTACTTGGTATTAACAGGATTGGATTGTAACTGCGGACCGCATCTAGTCCAGCCTACTGTCAGCTTGCAGGAGGGGTTTTCAGTCTTGAGGCTTCGGCCCATAATTTGCAGCCTTTTTCAATTGAATAGTTGAGTTCAAGCCCACAGCAAGCCCGCAGACATATGGCCTGTTAACCGTGAGATGCAGCTTTGCAATTGAATGAGGTTCAAAGTTTGTAAGCATATATTTTTGTTCTCTTCCTGATGATTCTTAAACTAAGCTCAATTTTGTATTTTTTTGTCTAGAGTTATATCCAGAAAGTGTCTGCAATTAATAATTTATTCATTAAATATAAGAGATTTCTCCAATTTGAAAAGTTGATGAGCAAAATAATAGATTTGCACACTGCAGAGCTTTCACCTTCCTAAACCACTCATTTTATACCACAGCAGATTTTAATGATATTTCGGCGTGCCAGCCAAAGGAATAATTATTTTGATTTACTCACCTTTGCTCACTCTGAACCTCTGCTATGGCTGCAGATCTAGATTAAGGAAAACATGCTATATACTGTATATAAATAAAGTATTAATTATACTCTTTGATATGAAAAACCATGCAGTTTGTAGTGCACCGATTTTTTTATACCATATGACACATATTTAATAAACAGTTCTAGTAAAAAGCAAAGGATAACTTTAATTTTACATTTTATATAATGTCTTTTATGTAACGAAACTTGATCACAAGCAAAATGTAAGTCTCAGGAAGGTGTGTCATTGCAAGCTTTCCATTATTCCTGTTGAAAGAACTGGCAGTTTTATTTGCTACATTCTCTTTCTATATATAGGAAAATCATCTGCATTCAAAGTCTCCTACTACCCCAAGAAGTTCATGAGCTTAAACCAAAATGGTTGATTAAACTGCAGCATAATTGCATATTGTTGTTTTGTCATTCAGTTGTGCCGCAATACACCAGGCACATCTTTATGTCCATGGTCATGCTGACCCCCTTAGTTTTCATGGCAGAGATAATGGAGTGGGTTGCTAGTTCCTTCTTCAGTGGACCACAGCATAAAGCTACTGGTATTCCTAGGTGGTCTACTGGCCAGGCCCAACCCTGCTTGGCTTCAGGGTGGTGTGAATTCTTGGTTCACCGACTGGAATTGAACCCAGATTGTAGCGGTGAAAGCACCAAATCCTAACCTCCGGACCACCAGGGAACCTGTATAATTGCATAAACAATCTAATAAATTAAAGATTGTTTTTTATGTTCTAAAACATGTTGCCTTTTAAGTGTAGTAATATAGTTATCCCCTTCTGGATCGCTACCTTGTCGTGGTAAAGGTGCTTGTGTACCTCAATGAAGCTATGAGCTATAACATGAAGGGTTGCCCAAGGTAGACAGGTCATAGCAGAGTGGTCAGACAATGCACAGTCCACTGAAGAAGGAACTGGCAATCCTCCAATGGTATCAAAAAATATTCTGCGGGGGATAAGAGGAAAAAAGTTAAAGGTATATGAAAGTGAGGTGGGTTATGAATGCATCCTGCAGAATGCATCATAACCCACCTAGCAAAAAATGTTTTGCAGAAAAGAAAGAAATGTGCTGGGGGTTATGTAGACACCCCCAGCAACTAAGATTTGCTTATTGGATATCTCAATTTTAATCCAGCCAATCAATACTACAGGAAATCAACAATACTACAGTAAATCATTGGAAGGTTTGATCATGAGGTGAAGCAAATATTTAGGCCATAAATATCTAAAACATGGAAGACTATTTGTGGAAGGAAGTCCTTCATAGGGATGCAGATGCAAATATATTTAAAATTTGTACTGCTGGCTGCCAAATATTTTTTTCCAATGTATAAAGCATCTCTGTGAAGAAGTTCATTACTGGCACCAAAAATACAGCTTCTCTCTCTCTCTCTCTCTATATATATATATATATATATACATATATACATACATACATATACACACACACACTGTATATATTGTGACAGGGCCGGCCTTTGGCTATTGGTTGCTCCTGTGATTTTCCCATAAACCACTGAGTCCGATATACTTTTGTCTTTGCTTTAATCAAGGCATTCAAAAACAAACAATAGCTTAACTTCAGCATAAAATAAACATCTACAGAAACGGGCATGCTAATTTTCAGGAACACCCTGACTAGCCCTGAGACGCTTCTCGGTCTGCAGGTAAAACAATACCCTTTCACACACCTTTAAGTCCAGTCTCTCTCAGCTTCTCAGCTGCAATGGATCCTCTGCAAATCCTCTCCTCTTGCAGTAAACAGTCTCTCTTGTAACTTTGTCGCAGTCACGCAGACTGATTCTCTAATGGCAGCTTCAAATGCTGCTCTGGCACCCACACTTTTAGTCCAGCCAGGTCCTGGTCAGGAGCTCTGCCTATTTCTCCTCTCAGGTCATGCTTAACACTCTGTGTCTCTTGTTAGTATGCTGGATGTACACTCCAGACAATCCTCACTCACTTGCCAGTGTCTCTCAGTCTTTCAATCAGTATTATAAGCAGTCTTCCTGACTGTCTTACTTCAGAGCTTATATCAGCTCAGCTCTCAGGATCCAGTCTTCCTGACTGTCTCATCTCACAGCTTCTCCCATAGACTGCAGCACCACACAGACTCCTCACAGCACTTAGGCCAGAGCCTAATCAGCCACCCCCTGCTAAGTGCTCAGTAGTCCTTTTAAGGCAGAATATAGCTGGGCTTAATTAGTCTGTTGTAAGAGGCTTAACTCTTTCACCTCCCAGGAGAGAAGTCTTGACGAGCTCTCTTCTGACTCCTGGTGGCACTCCATCACAATATATACTAGGAACTTGTACATAAAAAATAACCGGATTATAATTGTAAGACTGGCAATGCTGTTTGCCACACAATGTGAGGCTTTTGCTCCTCTGAGCACCTTCGGCGCTCATTGTGAACCTCTCCCCCGTGTATTTCAACTTTCCTGCTTTGCACTGAACCTTCTTGGACGCTCTTTGCAAGCCCCGCGGTGATCACTTTTCACGGTGACCATCGTGAGCCCGAGTTGATCGCCTTCGACGCTCATCTCGTGGCTCACAATGAGCATTTTTGGCGCTCATTGCAAGCCTTTCCTCCCGCCTACTGTATGGGCCGCTCATTGCAGGTTTGGTTAACATGCACATTTTGTGCTTGGGAATGCCATGTGTCTCTTTTCAGCATCTCCCCCTGTCCCTTCCCTGTGTCTTTCTCCTCTGTGTGTCTGCTGTATTTTTGTGTGTCACACAACATGCTTTCTAGGAACCTGGAAGGAAGTCCTTCATAGGGATGCAGATGCAAATATTATTAAAATTTGTACTGCTGGCTGCTTAATATTTTTCCAAAGTATAAAGTGAAGGGTTAATAAAAACTCTCTTTGTGCAGAGGAACTAGAAACAGTAACTGACAAAATATAGAATGTGACCTTCTGCCAGATAGGGTAGCTTGAGACTATGTAACTATCTTATGTTCCAAGAACATCCTGTTATCTGACTCACCAGGCTAACCACATACTGTCTGTACTCAAACTGCAACATTCTCATGATATGCCTTGTCCTCGGGTATATAAGCTTTGTTTTCTTGCCAATAAATCGAGCTTGTCTGGAAATCCACTCTTGTGTGTGTGATTCCTTACTTGTGCCTGGAGTCTCTGTAAGGGAGAGTGTTCCAAGCCATCAACTGAGTATAAGGGACAGCCCCATCAGCTGGTGTCACCTTCCTTTGCTCCCACTTCCCCCTTTACTCTGTAAGCTGTATCCAAGTAAATAATTTGGACACAGTCTCCGGTAGATTGAGAATATTTCTATCTAAGGAGGGAGGGTTCAGCTTTTGGTAGGCTATATTAATTATTCCTAATGTGGGAATAGAAAGAATAAAAGGAATCTATACTTGACAGCTTGATTAACATTTGTCCCAAAACATCGCTTTTGCTTGCTTATGAATTTTGCTGTATTGCTGTGATGTTTATGATAAGACATTTGTTATACTGTTTACGTTAAGAAGATAGGTTTCTGGAATCTGTAAGACGCTCTGTCCCTCTGACTAGGGGAAACCCTTTGACCCAGAGAAGGCAATTCAAGTGACAGCTGAAAGAAACAGGTTAGGAATATTGTACCACGGTTGTTTTAAGCATCTAGCTCGAGAACAACTGGTGGAATTGCCTTAGCTCTCCAGCTCTTGTTCTCTGATTAACATTCGTGGTAACAATATAAGGTTACGTTATCTATTGAGACAACCGCCTAAACTCTTGAAGAATAGAAAGTTGCTTCCCAGTCTAAAGAATAGACGGACCTAAAAAGAGTAAAATTAAGCTTTTTTCTAAGAAGAAAAGACCTAAACACACCTCACCCCCACCTAACAGCACCTCCGACATACACACCACCTACACCTTTGTATCCTAACCTAGACACGGACATGTAATCTATTATAGGTAGTTACATGCGCAGACACCAACCACACCATCCACACCCAGGTCCTGTGAGAGAACAAGTAGCAGCTGCAGTTATCCCCCCTCCTCCTTCCCCTGCAGTCAGCACTACATCAAAAGGGAAGCCAGCAAAAAAGAATTAATGAGGAAATTGTAATAAAAGAAATAAGAATAAAATTAAAAACGACCAGAAAACCTCCCAAAAATACAGAATAAGGACGACTCCGTTGGTAGTGAAGGCTCTAGTGACTCTGAACAGTCAGATGTTAAGGATCCAAACATAGAACCTGAAGGAACTTATCCCTTTTTAACTCTTGGGGACCAACTAGTTATGGAGGCTTTAACCCCCGGCTCAATTGAAGGATAATATAAAGGGATCCCCAAACCCTAGAACTAATTCATCTGCATGTATGATGTATGTGAAGCGAATGTGCCAGGGACAGTGTATGACTCAGACTGACATTTGACTCATAATTGATGGACTGTTAGATTTCCACTCAAAATCAGGTTGGGATTTGACTCATGTCCCGACCATTAGTACCCCAGTTACAGGAACTACCACCACCACCTACGGGCTAGCTAGTCTACAAGGATTAAATGCCATGTGGACTGAAGTACAGCAGGAAATGGAAAGGGTATGGAAGGATAAACACTCTATGTCGACTGCTCTGTCCTGCAAACAGAATCAGAAAAAAACTGTGACAGAATTTACTAAAAGGTTTTACAAGGGTTGGAAAGATGAGGCGGGTCTGTCTTCTGAGGTGGCCATGGGTCCTTTAAAGGTGCAGACCTGCATAGGTAATATGCTTCCTCAGTATTCATTACTCGTCAAACAAATGGTCACTGAGCGGCCATCATTGACTGCTTACGAATTTCTGAAGAAGATTCATGAGAAAGAAGCAGCAACTGCTTTCGATATTAAGAGGAGCCCAGAGAAGTTGTTTTATCAGAACCATTGGTTACAACGTTGCGACCCATATCAAGCGAGACCAAGAGATAATACCAGAGCGCATAGGTTTGGTGGGAGGGGAAGAGGTCAAGGTAGGGGTAGAGGACATGGAGGGAATTATGGCTCAGGATGTACTCACTGTTTTAATTGTGGACAGAAGGGACACTGGAAAAATGAATGCCCCTGCCCTCCCCGATAGCAACAGCCCTTAGCCACCAACCAACAACAGCCCCACTTTAAACAGTCAAATTCCTCACATTAGCCTCAAAACAACCACTTTAATCTCCCCGCCCCGCCTGGAGCTACCCACCACATACAATGGACACAGCGAGGCCCGGAAGGTAGCACTCCCGTCTTCCCTGTGGTTTCATCACTTTTACAAGAACAACCCTTTTTAGTCCTAGAGGTAAAAGGCCAACCTCTACCTTTTATAGTTGATACCGGAGCCACGTGCTCCACAATCTGTTCAGAAATGTATGAGGGTCCCACACAGAAGGTGACACCTTCAATGGGAATTAATGGAGTTCTCACCCTTACCCATATAACACCTCCCCTCCTTGTTACCATACCTAGAACTGATCACAGCGTTTTACACCCTTTCAGAATTTGTTAGGTTTATTAGGTATAACAGTAGAATTTGATAGTAAAGGAGGCATGAGTGTCTCACTTGACCCTCTGGACGCTCCTCTTAAATCCTTCCTCAACATCGACTTGGACGAGGTCTTCCCTTCAGTGTGAACTTCCTCTAAGTTGGATGTCGGAACAATTAACTGTACCCCTTACAAAGCCCGGTTAAAACCACACACTACTCCTGTTTATATTAAACAAGACCCCTTATCACCGGAAAAGAAGGAGGGTATCCACCCCACGATTGAATATCATTTTTGCAAAAAGGAATATTACGCCCTGTTGTATCACCTTTTCATACCCCAATTAATCCTGTGCCTAAACGCAACAATGCGTCCAGGATTTAAGGGCAATTAATGATCTAGTTATCCCAATTGCCCCAATTGTCCCCGATGTCACAGCCCTCCTTATGGCCATTCCTCATGATGCTACTATATTTACTGTTATTGATTTATCAAATGTATTCTTTTCGGTCCCATGGACCCTGAGACACAACTACTTATGGCCTTCACTTTTGATGGGCGCCAGCTAACATGGACCCATCTTCCCCAAGGCTACGAGGACTCACCGGCTGCTTACTCGCTTGTGCTAAAACATACCTTGCGGTCATGGACCCCGGTCATGGTTCCGTCCACCTTCAGTACGTTGATTACATACTGTTGTGTAGTCCTGACAGGGAAGCCAACAGGCAGGATTCACTCAGTCTGCTAAAGCACCTAAAAGCTGAAGGTCACTAGGTTGCTAAAAACAAAATTCAAATGGGGGCAACACATGTTGAATATCTTGGTTTCACTCTGTCACATGGCACACGCTCTGCTAGCCCAAAACAAATAGAGGCAATTCAGAGAATACCTAAACCTCAGACTAAAAAGGAAATGCTTTCCCTCTTGCGTATGATCAATTACTGCAGGCAATGGATCCCTGAATTCTTACACTATGTCTCTATTTTGCGTGCAGCTGCTAAGGGGGACAGCCCAGAGCATATTCAGTGGACTCCAGACATGGACAAAGCTTACATGACCTTAAATGTTACCATTATGCAGGCCACTCCTTTAGGACTACCTTATTATTGGAAACCATTCCACCTGTATGCGCGGGACAATTGTAAAACCAAGGCCGCGGTCTGTGCCCAAGATCACAAAGGTAGTATGCGTCCGGTAGCATTCTTTTCCAAAGTAGTCCCTTTTCCGCTACAGGGGATGCCGGGGTGCCTCCGAGCATTGGCTGCTTGCACTATGGCCGTAGAGACAGCTAATACTATCACTTTGGAACATTCTACCATTCTACATACTAGCCACAAAGTGTTACAATTAGATAAGAATCTAACTACACAACACATGATCACACAGTGCCTCAGTGGCTATGCATGCATTTTACGTAACCATACCAACTTACAGATACAATACAGTGCCCCCAACTCTGGCCCCATAGCAATTTTAAATGCCATATTCACAGGTCATCCTGGTACAGAGGAAGAGTCCCTCCCTGACCATGACTGTCTCACTACTATACATGACTCTACTACCCCCCGAGCTGACCTCCTTGACAGACCTATAGATCATGCTGAGAATGTGTTTGTTAATGGGTCATGTTCTAGACCTGCAGATGGGGTCTATAAGACAGGCTTTGCTGTAGTTCAACTCCCAGATGTTGTCCTTGAGGTAGGTCCTGTCTTTTTCTTCTGTCAAGGCTGCTGAACTTATCGCCCTTACTAGAGTAGGTCACCTTTTTACAGGGAAATCGGTTAATATCTATGCTGACCCCCGCTATGCATTTGGTGTTGTTCATGACTTTGGAAAAATTTGGCAACAACAAGACTTTGTTGCTGCAGATGGAAAATCAATTTCTCATACGACCTTTATTAATTCCTTATTGGAAGCTATTCAATTACCTAAAGACATTGCCATCATCCACTGCCGTGCCCACACTAACCACAATGATTTTAAATCTAGAGGTAATGCCCTTCCTGATCAAACAGCCAAAGACGCTGCCCTTTCGCCCCTTTCACCTACCCTTACTTACACAGTCCTTCAGCCCCCATCTTATCCCTCTGACCTTTTCCATGAATTACAAGGTTTTCCCACACCTGATGATTTATAATACTGGCACTCACAAGGTTTAGAAAAGGACATAAATTGCCTTTTCTCAAAAGAGGGGAAGATAGGTATACCTGAGAGTAGTACCCATATATTCATAGGACAGGGGTAGGACACAAAGGAATTAAGATAACCATGCAGCAGCTACAACTATCATTTTGCATAAGGAATTTAAAATTACACTGTCAGACATACATACAAAGATGTATACAATGTCTACAGAGTAATTCTACAGTACCTAACAAAGAATTACATAGTCATTTGCCTCCACTCACAGCTCCATTCACCCATTTACAAATTGATTTTACTCATATCCCAAAGGTAGGATTAAAGCAATTGTACCTTTTGGTGATAGTGGACCAGTTTTCCCGTTGGCCTGAGGCCTTTGTAACACAAAGAGAGGATGCTAAGACAGTAGCTAAGATATTAACTACTGAAATAATACCGAGATATGGATGCCCATTGCAAATTCGTTTTGATAATGGACCAGCCTTTATTATTGCAGTAATTAAGGAACTGGTGCAATGGCGACAGATAACCTGGAAATTCCATATCCCTTACCATCCTCAGAGTTCAGTCATAGTGGAAAGAATGAACTGCACTATTAAAGAGAAACTTACAAAGGCTACTGCAGGTACATGGGTGAACTGGCAGAAATATTTACCCTCCATACTAGCAGAAATTAGGATGACTCCTAATACGTCTACTAAATTGTCCCCTTTTGAGATCCTTATGGGAAGACCATTTCCAAACATTGGGTAAAAGGCCCACTTGTAATTATGCTAGGAGATCTTGACCTCATAAGAGAACAATATGTGCGACATTTGATTGATAAATTGAATAGCATCTATGGTGATGTGTCTTCTCGCTTACCTTTACCCTCACAGGAACCAGCCAGGTGATCTCGTCTGTGTCCGACAGCAGAACAAAGCAAAGAAGGGAGGCTTCCCATTCAGACCACCTACCACTGTGGTAGCAGTAACTAGAAAAGCCATCCTCACTGACTCACAGGACATCTGGATCCACGCATCATGCCTGAAGTTGTGTCCAAAGAGGGGTGAAGCAGGTGATAAAGTCCCAGTAAAAGCGATTGAAGACAGCGATGATAAAGATGTCAACTCTACTTCTGCATCCACAAGATGCATGGAGGAACTTTCTCCTGTTGATGGGCATTATGCTCTTGATCTATTTACCCTTATGGACAGTTCTTAATTGTTATTACAATCCAGAAGAATTAGGACCATTGAGGTCCATTTGCGGTGAACACAATGACACTCACACCAACACCAGTTCATATCATTTTTGAAGGGCAAGTCGCTAGTATATATATATATATAAATATATAATATTAGACAGGCTGATTTAAGTTAATTCACTTCCCCACCCATACATAATCTTACACATACAATAAGAGATCTCCCCCAAAAGTAAGTAAACCATCTCCTCATACATACATATGGACATAGAGAGAGAATGACACACAGGGAGATTTATTTGTAAGAGACACTGACAGAGGGTGAGAGTGTCATAAGCAGACAGTAACACAGAGAGGGATATGTATTTTTGTTCAATACATTTTTTTCGGATTGCCAGGATTGCACCACATAATTCAGGGAGAAAGAGAGGTTACTGAGGGAACAAAAAAGTGATGGGAGGGGATATGTCCACCTTTGCCCCCCAGTTCCTAATAACATGCACTCCAGTATCTTTACCAAGAAAACCATATGGATATGCACAGCCAGAAACAAAGACAGATGTGCCTGGTGTGCAGGGTCCTTATGGTCACAGAGAGTCGGACGTGACTGAAGGACTGAAAACAACAAATCTAGTAATATATTGTTCCTTTAACTAAGCAACCATATTCCATTCCACTTATCTATGCTATAAGACATTGTACTTATTAAAAGTGGCTTGAACCTGTCTTTTGGCATTATCAAGCATCTTATGAGTTTGTACCACTTAGAAAAAAAAATCCTTTTTAGTTTAAATTTTACATTCTTAGAGTATTCAAGGCTGTACTCATTTTTCATAATGTCTGTTTTAAATGAAAGCACATTATCCATCTAAAATTCTTTACACAAGTGATTCATTTTAGTTCATACTGCAGGCATTAAGCAATCAGTACTTGAACTAAGAAAGCGCACATGTCAAAAGGATGCCATTTTCCACTGAATGAATACCAGCTGTCACCACAAAAAATTATTGAGGAGAACAGAGAGCTAGATGTAGGGGGAATTCACAATCTAATTCTACATTGCCAAGAGTGTGACAGGCGAGGCCGAGCCATAATTCATGCGCTAATGTATATGTGTAAAATGAGATGATGATGGGAGATTTGATCACTTTCATTCTTTGTAAGTTGACATAAGATATGGAATTAAATAGTAAGTTTATTAGAAGCTCTAGTTCACAAATGTAGCAATCCAGTCCATGAGGCCAGGGATAACTTAAATCAATTTGTCACCCTGAGTGCGGCTGTTAGATATTCACCTCCCTGCTTGGAAAAACTATCTAGAATTTCAGTCTGGTCAAAGTCAAGGTCAAGGTCAGTCAAAATACAGAGATGCAATAATCATAAAATAGCAGTAATCTGGTACTCTATATTTCAGGAACATAAAGAAATGGGTGCAAAGCTGTAAAGCAAAGGTAGAATAAGAATATTTGCATTATTCAAAAACTTATTTTTTCATTATTTTTATTTTCAAAGGCAAATATTTATTTCAGTACAAACAAACCATACAGAATTTAAAAAAATATTACCTGTTTATGACAGAGAACACAGTTTTAAGCCAATATATATACAAACAAGTCAGAGATGCTCACGTGTGCTCTTCACAGTGAGAAATATCCTGTAGTATATCAATCTGGTCTCACATACTAGGGTGATCCAGCCCCAAAATACCAGGCAATTCTACCCTGAACAGGACGGATGTTTCGGCCTTCAATGGGCTCAGTGAGGTGTAGCTGAACTCCCTAAGGCACAGTGAGCAAGGGGTTCATGTCTGGAGTCCCCTATCACAACAGATGTGGACCCTATCTATCTATCTATCTATCTATCTATATATATATATATATATATATATATATATATATATATATCTCCAGTGGACCGCAATTTGTCTCACCTCTCTGCTATGACCTGCCTATCTTGGGTGACCCTACATATTTGTGATAGCCAGATTGCAAGATTACTATGTTGCTTGATCTTGTGAGAGCTGCTGATCAGCAAAATATATAAACTCTCAATTTGTCCCCCCCCCCCCCCCAGTTCTTACATCTACACCCTAGATGGTGCTCTTCATAGCTTGGTGCATTTGGCGGCTGTCTACTTCTTCCATATAATAGAGCTATTTCTCTTAAAAATAATTTAACAGTCCAAGATTTAAATAAACATGGAAAGTGTCTATACTGCTCTACATTATCAAATAGATCACAGAAAATCTAGTGCAAAAGATGTTTTAGTTGTTAAATTGATGCATATTTCACTGATTTATAAGAGTTTTTATATAACACAGCTACTCATTCCTAAATCTGCAACATTCTCATTATGCCTTGTCCTCGGGTATATAAGCTTTGTTTCCTTTTGATATCTCCCTGCATATAATGAAGGGAACAAAAACCACATGCTACTTAATGACTGATTACTGAAACAAACATCTTAGCCTTATCATTTGGTGCTAAAAACATTTTTTTCTCACAACCACCTTTTTCTTACAGACAACAACCAATTCTAAAAACTGTTGTTAAAAGCTTTGAAACACACCCCTGCAAAAACAAGATGCATGATCTGCACACATCCTCACACAAAAAATAATCATATCCAATAGGCAAAAAGAATATGAACTTCATGGATCCTTCAGTTCTGCCTCTTCAAATGTTATTAATGACTTGCCCGTCAAAAAATGACGGCAATGAGATGTGTATGTTTGTAAATTTGTTTAGTTAGTAATATACGTATTTGAGACTTGTAAGCTTTTAGTTATGTCGTAATAAGTAAAATTCTTATATTAAACATGCTTATTTTTGGAACATTTTCTTTTCTTGTTGAGTAACTGTTAAAGAGTTTTGTAGTAAAAGTTTTAACATTTGAATGTAAGAACAATTGAACTTTAGATTAATCAGTATTGTAAACTTGAGGTAAAGTTTTTTTAACATGGAACTTGTAGCTCAAGAACTGTTAACTTAAATTTACATTGAATCCAGAGGAAGGCAAACAGTAAAAACCCTCTTTGAAACGTAGCCAAATGTATCAAAGCAGGAAAAAAATTAATTCCTTCCTGACCCCATTAACAGGCGATTGGATTACTCCCTGGATTAATGTTTAACATGAAATACAATATTAACATTGTGCCTGAAAATGTGCTTGTGCTCTTAACATGAACTTTGTAATATGTCTAAGTAAGGTACTTTAAAGTACTTTTTGTGAAACTTGAGCTTTCTTATCTGTCTAAGTAAGGAACTTTAAAGTATTTTTTGTCAAACTTGTAACGTTATAAACCGTAACATAGTTACTTAACATTTGAACAGATTTTTTTCAAATAATTCAAGGCAAGTGTTTTGTGGGGCTAGTCATGAATAAACATTACTTCCATGAATTATGACTGAATGATTTATTTATTGGTAGTTTTCAATGGTTGATCTTTGTTTGTCGGTGTAGTAATTGTTTAAAATGGCACATAGAGTTTCCTCTGTGGAAAAGTGGTTCTCTAAAAAGAGAATGTGAGACCTTAAAGTTGGTCCGCGACGTGTAATCACTGTTCTCTATGTGTTTTGTCATTGTATGGAGTTTAATATGGAACTATTGATGGTGTAAAACTAATTTCTGTGGCGTAAAAATGATTTTTTGAAAAAAAGAGTAATTTTTCTGAATTTTTTGTGGTTATATTGTGCTTGAGTTTAGTTTTGAGTTTTGTTTTAAATTGGTTTGGCATGGCTTTTGTTTGTTTGCTTGAAAGTTACTGTACTTCATAGTAGACAATGTTTTTCATAAAAATGCGTCCTTTGTCCTTGGGATTTATTAATGGTAATGGCAAATGCCATAATGATAGGAAATTATCTTCTTTGAAGTATAAAAGGGAGACTACTTTCACTTGGTGCTAAATCTATCCTTGGTATGAAAACCCTCTCTCCATTATGGGTACCAGTTAAAATTTCAGCATCTATGAAATGGTCCTTTAATTGTTGACCAATTAATCCTGTCCCATTGCATAGGCTTTTTTTTTGGGTTCATATTTTGCAGTAACATGACAATTGCACCTTTCTTTAGCTGCAAAATATGTGGTGGCATTCCAGAAGGAGTTAATGAGTTTATGAATTCAGTGGAAAAGTTTGCCTGACTTTCTTTGTCATCAGCAAGTACAGAATCAGCACTGTGATAATTTCTTTGGGGTGCATTCATTTTTTTAAATATTTCATTATTGAGGATCAATGCATCCTTATTTTTGCATGTTAGTATGACTTGGTTGGTAAGTTCAGAATAGTCCTGGTTATTTATTGTACTTTCGAATATAGCCGATATAAGATCTTGTTCACAAATCATATGAGTTGGGATGTGCACAGTGTCGTCAGGTAAATTTGGTATTTTTTCAGTTTTTCCTTTTTAATAAGCCAATCATTGAAATGATTTTGGCCTTCTGATCTCATATTTTGTTGTAATGGAAGATGGGTAAAATGTTTCCATAGTGTACTTGACTTTATACAGATTTCGATAATGTCGGTTCGATTTCCATGTACAACGACAGGTAATGTTTGTCTAAAATCGCCACCTAACAACATTACCTTTCCACCAAATGGAAAAGTATTATCCATGACTTCACGAAGCAAATGGTCAATACATTGGAGGGCATAGCATGACATCATTGAAGCCTCATCTATTATAATTAATTTACTTTTTTTCATTTTTTTTGCTTGTAATGATGTCATGCGAATATCTGACACTGATGTTTCTAAAATAGGCACTGGCAGTTTAAATCCACTATGCACAGTTCTTCCACCTTCTAACAAAAGTGCAGCAATTCCAGTGGTGGAAATTGCAAGTGCTATTTGACCTTGTGCTCGTACAAAACTCATTAATAAATTATATAGATAGGTTTTTCCTGATCCACCAGGTCCATCAAGATAGAAATAACGCTCTTTGACCATGTCATCATCTAGTGCATTTTTTATGGCATTAAATGCTTGCAATTGTAATTTATTTAAAGTTGCAAGTCTTTCTTGTGTCCTTTCTGCTTGTAGTTGAATGTCATAGTCTTTAAAGTTTATGTCATCTATAAGACCTGGACCAGGCAGTTTAAAACTTGCACAACTTAATCCATGAGTTAAAAATTCTTCTTGGATTTCCATTAATGCTTTTAAGTGTGCAATGGGTTCATTGTATCGTTGCCTAAAGCCTTCAGCCATATTACTTTTAAATGTGTCCCACAAAGCTAATGCATTTGGAGCATTTGAAAATATACAAATGAATGCAAATTGTTCCCTCATCTGCCGTGGCATTTGACATAGTGCTGCTTCTTCTAAATATCTTTCCCATTCTGTATCATCAGCTAGTAAGTTTCTATGTCTGACAGCTAAATGAAAGGATTCATACACTATGTCTTTAACAGTTCTTAAGTGTTCAAAACTTTGTGCACCAGGAACATTTAAAAGTAGTAGTCGTAAGCAGAAACGTTCAAGATCTCTTGGACTGACCGTGTAAATTCTTGGTATTATTTTATTTCCTCTGCTTTTTCTTGGTCTCCATAATCCATTAACGAAAACATAATGATATGGAATTTCAATATATAAGAATTGTGTTGCCTGTGAATCTGTAGAATTTAATTGAAAGCATGCAAGCATCTACATGAGATGCAAGTTCATCATGTACTAACTTAGTGCTTTCGGTATTGTCTGCACTTTTGACGGCTACAGTGGCTGCATCGTAGCCTTTGTAAATATATTTGAAGACATATTTAATGGATTTGATGGAAGTGCAGGCTTCTAAATTAATGTTTGCATTATACTTCATAAGTAAATGTGGATTGTATGGTACCACATATCTATTGTCAATGTTTTTGCAATGAATAATGGCACTATCTCCTTCTCTTCTTCTATATAATGGATAGCTATCACAATTGCCATAAGTTTTGTCTCTATAATCTTTTGGAAATTATTTGGTACATTTATTATTTTCCATACATGGTGATTGTGGATTAAGATCTCCACAGGGTCCATGAATCATCCGATGAGTTACACTCTCATATAGTCTACCATATAGTTCTGGATCTGGTAGTTCAGCAACAAAGACTGAATCCACCTTGTCACCAGTATCTAACTTATCTTTTTCTTGAAGGATTATCAGAAGATGTGCATGTGGAAGGCCTCTTTTTTGAAATTCAATTGAATAAACATAAGCAAGACATTTGCCAAATAAGTGAGTTATAGTGATGTCACTTATTAATTAATTTTGAAAACTCTGGCTACTAAATCTGGTCTAAAGAAAGCAGTTTGGCCAAGAAGTACATTTTGTGTAATCTCTGGCCATTGGGGATTACATGTAAATGTAATAAATAAATCAGGTTTCCCAAATTTGGTGACAATAGCCATGGCATGATTGTATCTTTCTCGCATATTGCGAGGAGATCCCTGGAAAGAAGATGGTAAAATGATGGCTTTTCTAGCTGTCATGTCTCTGCTTGTAGCAACCTCAGTGACATAATCCATTAATACACAATACTGTTCTACACGTAGTTTATCTTGTTGATATTTTATGAAGTTTAAATTATTGGCCTCAATTTGCAAAACAGGAATCAATAATTCATTTTCAGTTTTCCACCACATAAAATTGGATAGAATGTATTTTGAATGGCAATTTGAGCAACTTTTAATTCCAGCATGGAAATATTATTTCGCAGACGGATTTTATCATTTCGGTAACTGGGAAGGGTTAATTTTGGTTGCAAGCATGCTTCTCCTTGTGGGGAAAAAATGGGATATGTCATTGGATCTAAATTAGTACTTAAGATACTGATATTAATGAATGGTTGCTCCTCATTTCTGGGATATATTCTAAAGTCTCTTTGAAATGGTTGTTCTCCTTCATTACTTTGAAACACCATTGCAACCTCATTTGATGTTGGCAAATTATGACGGCGTTTATCAGTATGTCTATCTCTTTTAAGCAACATAATGACCTTTGGGATTGGTAATTGATGTCTTTTTCTGCATGAAGTTGTTGTTCCTTTTCTACTTCTGCCATTTTTTTATAAGCTTGAGTGTAGGGGTTATTGGCCATAATTTTTTATTTTCTTGCAGCTGCATACGTTGGTCAACAGCTTCCATTGTATCTAGGACATATAGTTGAGCAAATTTTCTTTGCTCTCCTTCCTCTGGATGTAAATGGGAAGTACGATGGTAAATTTGCCCTTGGACTTTAAAGCAGTAAGGACCATGTCCTGGTACATGAGCAGCTAATGTTGCCCCCATAGATGCAAAGGATATGGCACTATTGTATGCTCTTATGCTTGTTTTGACATTTTTGTAGTTTGGAAAAGTTGGTTCAGTCATAATGTTTCGTAAATATGTTGGGAATGGTTCTCTTTCTGGAAGTTTGACCTTTTTGACAGCAATTAATGAACTGTCCATCTCTGGGTCTTTCCTGTTTAAAATGATAAGCCTCACAAAACTGACAGAGAATATTCATGTCACCACAATTATGAACCTCTACTGCTAAAGACCTGAGTAAAGGACAATTTGAAGATTATATGTCAGTTTCAGTTTGTAATTCATCATTTGAAATGTTATGTGATGGTTCAGGAACTGATTCTAAATGCTTTTGTTTTTTTAGTAGCTTTTTTGGGTGTAGCTTTTATTTTGTCAGCTGAGAGTCTTTTGCTTGCAAGTCTTTTCTCGTCGAATTTTCTTCTGCTCCGGCGTCTGCTGGTTTGCCCATCTTTGTTGTCATTCTCTAGCTTGACGTCTTATCTTTTCCTGTTTGGTCTCATTATCAGCCATGTTAATCTGTAAATGAAAAGAATGTATCATTAGTTTAGTTTGTGATGATAATTTGGGTTATAAAATGTTTTTGTTGCAACACTGTTGTGATTCTGAAGGAAAGAAATAAACATATTCAGGAAGATAACCGTTTAGAGCTGCAAAAGGTGAAACAGCTGCGCTTGGAGCGTGAACGAGAGAAGGCTATGAGGGAGCAAGAACTGGAGATGCTGCAGCGAGAGAAAGAGGCAGAGCACTTCAAGACATGGGAAGAGCAAGAGGATAACTTCCATCTGCATCAGGCCAAACTACGCTAAATTAGTGTAAATTAACTATGTTTCTATGTGATTATAGGTTATTGTAGATGAACTTGCTTTCTATTGTTAAATTATTCTGTGTTATTTTTTGTGTGTTATTTTTTATCTTGTAGGTTATAATTTTTGGCTTAAAGGCATAGCAGACCAAGGTAATTGCATTATAGGTCATCGTAGATGTAGTAGCTTTATAATGTTAAATGAGTATGTGTTTTTTTTTTTTGGTTGTTCAATGCTTTTTATTTTTCAGGTTTCTAGGGTTGGCTTAAAGGCATAGTAGAGGCTAAAAAATGGTAGTAATATCTTGCTCTTTGACATTTTTACTGCAGGTGTTGTAATAGTACCCTTCTATTTTAGTTAGAGGCTTATATGGTGTGGGTGTGAAAAGAAGGTTTGAATTGTACTTTGTTAGGTGTTAGTAGTATTTGTTGTAGTTTCCCATTTTATGTGTCTGTTTAGGTTTCATGCTTAATATTGTACGTTAGGGCTCTGAACTGAGAGTTTATAGTTGAATTTTTCATGTGTTTTCACTATTTCTTGTACTATGCTGTTTTATCTTGGGCACATTTTGTTTGATAGATTGAAGTAAGGGTTTACTGCTAAAGGTTGTTGTAGGTAAAAGCTAATTAGTAGCTAAATGAGAAATGTGTCACTAATATTTTGTGAAAGCTGGTGATTTGTTGGGCTTGTTGTTGGTATGTTGTTGTTTTATTTTATTTTTTCTCTTGACATTGCTGCACAGCAAACATGTTCATTTTGTTTTCTCTTTTTTTACTTGTTATACTGTACCTTGTTGGAAGTGTGATTTCAAGATGAATATCCCTAGATCCGCTGTTGGAAATCTTTGTGCGAGAGGCTTGATGCAGTGTCTGTTTTAAAAGAAAAATATAAATGTTATTTGATTCAAATGTATTTTTCATGAATAGCATGGTTTATTTTTTGCCAAACCAATGTGTTCTGATATTTGTTTTGTTTCTTGTGTGTAAAATGTTATTGATTTGAGAGAGTGTGAGAAAGCGTACAGCGCTGGCTGTAATTGATTAGTATGGTGTTTTGTGTAGACCACTGTTGTAATTGTATGATTATTTTACTGTAGTAGTTGATTGGGCATGAAACAGGATTATTTCTTCTTTTATAGTGTATCTGTTATTCTGATTTGTTATGCTATGCTGTTTTTTGTGCGCCACTTGTAAATTGTTTGATTTTAGTTCTGGGTTACAGTTATAGTTTTTTGTAGAGTAATCATTAATGTTATTTCCATTTTGTATATGTTAGCAATATTTGTTGGACTATCCTGTTTTGTGACCACCACTTTTAGGATGGTGTATTTGGCTTGTGGCTGAGGGTTAAAGGTTGTTGTAAAGTAAAGATGACTGTGAATTGTATTTTCTCTATGTTGGAACTATTTGCAGTAGTATCCTGTTTAGTGTCCGCCACTTTTGGTATGCTTAACTTGGCTTCTTTGTGAGGGTTAGAGGTTGTTGGACAGTAAACAGGAATGTTAAGTTACTTTTCTATATGTTGTGGCGCTTTTTTGCACTATCCTGTTTTGTGTCCAACACTTTTGGGATGCTCCATTTGGCTTCTGGGTGATGGTTAGAGGTTGTTCTAGAGTAAACAGGAAGAATACTTTTGTTTTCTCTATGTTGCTAATGTTTGGTATGCTATGCTGTTTTGTGTCCGCCACCAGTTTTTTACTACTGCGTTGTGTTAACAATTGTTTTTTTCTATGCAAGTGTGTTTATTTGTGAATTGTATATGTGTTTGCAAAGTTTCTTGAACTGTGGTGGTTTTGCGTTGCTGTAATTTGTATTGAGGCTTGTATTCTGATATTGGCGGGCACTAAACATGGGATTTGTGTTTCTTTTTGTACTTGTTATACTATACCTTGATTGAAGTCTTTTTCTTGTCTGAATGACAGAGGGTCACGTACTGCCAATATTAATCCGTCAGTCTTCTTGTAGTGTCTGTTTGAAAGAGAAAGGCAAATGGTTAATTGTATATTCATTGTTTTGGTTTTTGCAAAGCATGGTCTTTTTCTGTATGTAATGTATTTTTATATCTTAACTCTTCTTCTTTCTTTCTGTTCTTTAAAAGTAATCCACTTTCACAGTCCACGCTGCAAATTCTTGAGTGACGCTGTTGATGCAGAGTCTGTTTGAATAGTGAAAAAAATGGGAAAGATTGAGCTGCAGGTTAACTATGTATTGGTGTTATTTTTTTTTGGTGGCATTAGTTCCTGTGAGTTAATGTCAGTTGAATATACTTCTTTGCTTAGTTTGAGTTAAGATTAGCTTGTTGTAGGGCCTATACACATATATGTGCATTTCACATGTCACTATACATGAATGACGTCTTGGTTGGGAATGTTTGAAATGTTTTTTGTTTTTTTAGGGGTCTTTCTTAATAAATTAAATGTATTATAGCTTACCTCTCAGTTGGAATTTGCAGATTGTGAAGTTGTAAATTAGGAAATGATTATCTTCTGAAGTAACGGCAGCAGTGAACTATCCAGTCACACTGTTCATCACCTGAGGAGAAATGTAGAATTTTCTGGAAAGTAGGCAGTATTTATAAACGCAATTTGCGTTCCAGCGTTAAATTTGTGTTCCAGGCTAATAGTGTGTGTTACGTGCCTCGTGAACTGGACTGGAGCGTTCCTTCCGTTTTGCGAGTAAGTATAGTAGTTTTGCGTCCTTAGCCTCGTTTTCGTTTTGTTCGGCGGACATTTTTTCTTTCTCTTAGGTGATTTTCGGGTGTCTAAACTCTATAATTTGGGCTTAAATGGAGGTGTAACTTCACTTACAGAGGTCCTGTGTGCCTCTTCTTGCTGTGGGTAATGTTTGTATGTGTTTGTTGTGTGTACTTATTGTGTTTCTAATTTTTTCGGGTCGTGCGGGTTGCGTCCTTGTTTTCGGATGTCGTACGTCTTTTTCGGAAAATCCGTAGTTGTTTGAGGTGTTTTGCGTTTTTAGAGTTGTTAGGTATTTTAATTTCTTCATTTAGAAATTAATTAGCTAAGAATATCATGATTATAAAAAGTATGTCAGCATGTTTCTTATCTCACTAGAATGTTTAAGTGCGTCATCTGTAGAATGTTTACGTTAATGTTCTTTAAAACATCTGTTTCCTGTGTCTTGTTTTATTCTTCAGATACTACCGAGACAACGTATCTGAAGCAAGCCGGGAGTTTAGATAAGGTTTTGCTGAGTAATACATAAAAAGACAGTTGCTTGCAAATATGTATTTAACCCTATTTCCAACTATGCTAATAAGCTGTGACGTGTGTTATGCTATATAAGGGACATACTGTCCAAATAAAACTCAGAGATTATTCTGATGGCACTCTGACTTCTGTGCATTATTTTCTCTCATTATATCTTGGTGCCCAGATATAATTGATACACACATCAGAATACATGATTACTCACTAATCTGATCCTATCATTTTGGTCCTTCGAGCCGGAAGTTGTTTCCCTTCTCATTCCTCGGACGGAGCAAAACTCCTTTTACCGTGCACGGGGGGGGGGGGGGGGTAAGTCGCTGAGGACTCCCTTACCTTGAGAAAGACCTCAGGCCTGATATATAAGATCAGTTGGACCACAGAGGCAAGGTGTTTTACCGAGGTATGACAAGGCACAGCTTACAGCGAACTGACAGTGAGTATATGAATTTCTGCTGCATTTTGCATATGTGTGTATGTCCCAGGTCCTTGCCTAACAGTGATATTAGGTAAAAGAGTTGTACAACTAGGTTTCTAGCCTAGTAATAGGTAGAAGGGTTGACACTTACCTACAGAGAGGTAAAAGAGTCATTATCCTGAGGAAAAGACTATAAAATAAGTTCTCCGTACGTAACGTTATTGAGAAAGCTTACCATGAAAAAGGGGTAAATGAGTCCGACTTTCAAATGAGCTCTTGCAAGAAAATATGTATGTGTGTGCATGTTACCATTTTGTATGATTTAAATACCGGTACCTGGTGTATGTATGTTTGTGAGGGGTGTAACACGCATAACAGATTTATTGGTTATTGTATATACCTGTCAACATTCTGTATATTTCTGTGTACTTGTGAGTGTATGTATATATATATACATGTATTCTTTTGTGTTGTTCTCAAAATTCTTACCTGAAACTATCCACTTTTGGTAGTGAGTGGTCACGCATTACCCACCTAGTCTCCGAAGGGCTAATCCCGTGACTCGCCTGTGTTTATGGAAGACGCACAAACCAAAATTTGTGGCAGTTGAGCACGACAGGCATCTCACTGCTTGAATTTCCATCTTTCTCATTCTTTACTTGGTTATACAATGTTGAAATATTTTGTCTGCAGTTTCTGTGTATTCATAACTTCTTACTAAAATACTCTGTAAGATTGTGTGTATGAAGCCCCGGGTGGGAGCTATACTTGTAAGGGATACATCCACAAAGGCACCACACGGTATATGGTGAAGTTGGACTTTGAGTGGTTTACCTGTCGGCCCTGAAGGTTGGGTGGCAAGGTTTACACTAAAGGGAACTGCACAACAAGACTTCCCATCAGAAGCTACAGGCTTTATGGGTCCTTGATGTGCCGAGTATATGTGGTGGTGTTTGAGGTGTAGCATGCAAGAGGTAGCGTGAACGACTCTCTCTCTATGTGAACCAGGTTTCCACACTCGGGTGTGGAGAAGGCGGATGGTCCAAGGTGTGGGAGATATACAGATTATGTCTGGAAAATGTATAAAAGGTCTGTTGGTTGTTGTATGTATATGTAATGCTATGTATATTTCCATGTACCTGTGATATTATTTTTTGTGTATATCTATTAACTTTAATTGATACTATAGGAGTTCAAGATATGTATATATGTGGGTATATATATATGTATATATATATATATATATGTATATGTGTATATATATATGTATATGTATAGGTGGATAGGCTCTCAAGTGTGCATCTGTAACTTATGTCTGGTAAAAACACACTTATGTGTGGGAATTGTGAACACTGTATTCTAGAATTGTTTTCTTATGTGTATTTGTGTATATATATAAAGTTTCTGTGTCTTTGTAACTTTACTCGATGCTTGACCTTTGGGCAGGGAGGTGACTGATTTGCATTATGTGAAGATGTGCAGGGTCTGGCCAACCCCACACATAGCAGACCACTCCCCTTTCCTACTCTAATTTTTTCCTCTGTGTGTGTGTGTGTGTGTTAGTTTTTATGTAAAATATGTCTGTCTGTAACCTTGAGGGAAAATAGCAGAAGGGAGAAAGTGTGGTTGCTGTAAAGAGAGACAAAGACATGTTATTATAACCCCTTTTAAGTGATGACAATGCTCACCGCACCCACTGGATACACAGCATCTACTATACTACCTCTGCTGGAATCAGTGCCCTGTATCCACTACTTCTTGGCAATATTAATCCTTATTACAAGGAAGGTATAGGAGACGTTCAAACTTTATTGAGCTTTACTATACACAAAGAAGTATGCGAAAGTAAAAGTAAACGCAACGTTACTTAATTAAGGAAATAAAAATAATAAAAAGTAAATACATTTTTTATACTAAAAATAAAAAATTGTTGAAGATGAAAACAAAAAGGCAAATGTGTATCACAATGACGGTGCCTACGGGGGGAGGGACATGTAATGTTAACCACCTCTCTCCTTCGAAAGAGGATATGTTTATGTGTACACAGAAAAGACTTCCACGACTGACCGCCCCTCCAACTCCTGGGAATATGGTCACTTATAGTGATGATGTAGAGGACGAATTTGATGATGCCCGCAAATACCTGCTTGCCGCCACCGCTCCAAATCCACCTCCTCCAACACCACCACTTTATGAAGGATGGCCCGCCAGAACCAGGTGGGCACCAGGTCATCAATACGGAGGTAAGGGAATAACATATGTGCCATTTTATCCCTTAATTGAGGTTCCCAATCCTAGAGGGGGGAAATGTGTTGCCGCCCACAATGCTAGTATACCGAGCATGGACAGATGCAGATGTGAGGAGAGCTGTAGAAGGAGTCCCCCACCCAAATGACAATATGGGAATTTCAGACTTAAGTTCCAGCGATTGCAGCAAAGTTTTAAATTAAATGGTGTTGAGGTTGCAAGATGTCTGAGGCAGATATTAGGGTCCGATTGGATCCTTAGTGAAGGTGACTGGAATCCACTGGACCCAAGGGGGGAGCCATTGCAATATGGATCACAAGAACTGACCCAACGAGTAGACACTCTAATAGGCAGAATAGCTGACAGACACAGAGAACACGCAGACTGGACTAAGATAAACGAGTGTGTACAAAAAGATGATGAAAGTGTGGAACAATATATGGGGAGGTTGCTGGACCATATGCTCAGCAACTAAATGACTTTGTGATACAACACCAAATTACTTACAAATCATGTCCCCTTAGGGAAACCATAGAATATGCTAGACATGCAGAAGAGCAGTGTAAGAGAGCAAATGAAAAGAAACAGATAAAGCAAGATAGTAAACCAATGGAGGTGTATTTGATGTCTTCTGTTGATGGGAAAGCGCAACCTATAACTTTTGCTTTCTTTTCTGGTGATGGTGGAAATAACCAAAAACGTGGAGGGAGAGGAGGTGGATGTGGACGAGGTCGAGGTGGAAGCAGAGGAAAATTTTATGGAAATTGTTACATATGTGGCAAGGCCGGCCACTTAGCACGTTCCTGCAGAAACAGAAAGTACCAGGAGGAAGAGGGAGCGGATGACGATGACCAGACCGACAAATGACTAGAACCAGGTTGTACCCTTCCTTTACAAATATTTGCTGAACAAGAATTGCTTGAATCTGAATTGTATGAGTATGGTAATAATGATGCAAACTTGCCAGAAATAAATGATGTGTTGAATTTAGAATCATGTATAGACTTAATGGCTCTAGCAGAACAACCAGTCATTCAACTAGATGTAGAGGGGGTAATGATAACATTTGTATGCGATACAGGAGCATGTAGGTCAGTATTGAACGATGATGGCACATGGACTAGTTACACGTCGTCACAAAACATACTGGTTAGGTCAGCAGCAGGACAGACAAATAGCGAACCTATATCATGTCCACTCACAGGGAGATTGTTCAACGGCAAAACATTTGAGCATCCTTTTCTACTCTCCCCTAGATGCCCGATAAATCTCTTGGGTAGAGATCTGATGCTGAAATGCAACATTAGAGTGGTTTCTACAGAGTAAGGCATGAAAGCATAAATGGGGGACATACCTGTCGATGTAAATGTAGTGCAGGGGATGGGTGAACCACATTACTTCCACACATTAGACATGGTGTCGAAAGGGCCAGGACAAGTATCCAGCACTTTGTAGCCATGGATAAATGACCTAGCTCCATCTTCCAGTGTAAAACAAAGCACAGAGTCATTACACTGCACTATGTAATTTGAAAGTACACCGGGGAGGGATGTGGACTATGCAAAAACATTTGTTCAAACACACCAATACCAGAATAACCTTGGATTACATATACTGGACAGAAAATGGGTATACAGGGGTGGGAGTAAAATTGAATGATCAAGACCAGTTACTCTATGCGGGACACACAGTGCCACACATATCACTGGCTATGCCGGCTGGTGGAAGGTGGGTACAGGTAGGAGGGATGGTAGAAGAGGCTCAGACAGATAAAACACCATGGTAGTACTTGCCCTATGACCTCGGAGTGCAGTACTCACCGAGCACGAAAATATATAGGAAAAGCCTGAACTGGGTAACTGAGACAAAGTAAACATACACCAACAGCCAATATGCATTCTCAACTGTGCACATATTTGCACAATTAGGGAAGAATAGAGGCATGGCCACATCTACCGGCAGGCAAGTCACTCATAAACAACTCCTTTTGAAGTTACTTGAAGCCATTCAACTGCCCTTGAAGATTGCGGTATTTAAATGTGTGGCTCATATTACAACAAAAGACTGATATTTCAATAGGAAATTCCAGAGCGGATGTAGCTGCAAAGCAGGGGCTCTAACAGGAAACATACACATTTTTCTCTTACACAGCTACACATCTGTGTATCTCGTAGACCAAATTGACAAGAGTATTCTACAGCAAATACAGACAGACGCACCCTCACAAGAAAACACATACTGGTTAAAGGTATGATAATATTTATGAGAGTTTAGAAGGGAAACCAATTTTACCAAAATCATTATTCAGATATGCAGCTTTGTTGAGCCATGGCATTAGTCATGTCTCAAGAGGGAGTATGGTAGACATGGTCAGCAGAATATTTTCAGCCTATGGATTAAACACCTATTTTAAAAAAGTTTGTGCAGGGTGCCTTGTTTGTGCACAACACAACCCTCAGGGTAACTATCACCCCATAAGAGGCACATTCCCAGAACCAACATACCCCTTCCAAACAATATGTATGGATTTCATTGAACTAACAAGGTGTGAAGGGAAGAAATATTGCCTAGTGATAATTAATGTATACTCTAGGTGGGTGGAAACGAAACCATGTGCACACCCTGACGCAATCACAGTGGCTAAAACCTTAGTGACACAAATAATTCCTAGGTTTGGTATACCAGAGAAAATATATATAGCGATAACGGCACACATTTTGTGAACAAAATTATCGACCACTTGAGTAAAGCATTACACATAGAGTTGAAAAACCACTGTGCGTACCACCCACAGTCAGCTGGATTAGTGGAGAGAACTAATGGTACCATTAAAAATAAATTGAGGAAAACGATGGCAGCGACAGGGAGAAATTGGCTTTACTGTTTACCATTAGTCATGCTAAACATGCACATGCTTCCAGGCAGGAAGAAGTTAACCCCGTTTGAAATATTGTATGGGAGACCATTCCTACTACCAGAATTTAGACCATTTATCTTAGAAGATGAGAACATGAGTGAAAACTTAGCAGACTATATGAGAAAAATGTTAAGTAAGAAAGATATTATCTCCATCTCTCTCTCATCCACAGCAACAGCAGGGACCCTGCTTGGTACAACCAGGCCAGTGGGTCCTAATTAAAGTAATCAAGCGCAAAAATTGGGCATCGGCCAGGTGGGAAGGACCGTACCAAGTTCTGCTGTCAACACCCACTGCCTTGAAAGTTGCCGAACGAGCCACCAGGATACACCTGACTCACTGCAAGAGAGTAAAAGTGCCAGAGCTTGAGCCAGTTGATTCCTAAAACCTGCTAGCTGACTCATTGCGAGTCAGGCTGGGCTACAAAGGGGGGGAACTCGTCTCAAACCCAGTGAAGAACCGAATGGTGCAGGTTTTTGGGGTTCTCAACTGGCCCAAGAAAATGTCCTGGCACCTGTTCAAAAGACCTAAGTGGTGTGGCCTAAGAATCTCACTGACATGCCTCATCTTGATAACTCTTTGCATAGTAGCACCCATAATCATATGGGAAGAAGTAACAAGACTCAGAGGCAACCAGACGCAATCTATTGGAGAGATGTGGATGCACAGAATGAAAAGAGACATGATGGAAGTCAATTTAACTGGCCAAGTGACCCTAGTGTTCAAGGAAGGGCAGATAGGAACCAACCAAATAGACCTATGTCAAGTACTAAGATGTGGACTTTCTGGAGGAGGACATAGTGGAGGGGTGAGAAAAGCGCCAGTATACTTGTGTATAGCCTCTCCGTATGGAAATGAGAGATGTCCTAGCTGGAAACTGGCCTTATGGAATACAGGAGCTGACAGGGGTTACTCCCCACCTTATCACAGGAAGTGCAAAAGTACAAAGAGACGCATAAAGCTGACACAGGGTGTGGAGCCATTCTCCTGCAGCCAAAATCAGCTATACAAAAGTGTGATGAAGGGAGACATACTTTTGGAATCTACACCTCAGGCAGAGGTAACAACATTGAATATTTGCATATTCAGGTACTGCAAAAAGAGGAGCCCAGAGAGACTATTGATCTCACCAAGGAGAGCCCTGTGAATAGGACTGTGCCCTCACAGGTCATCTATTTGGAACCTGTTCCACTGCCAGACCGTCAATGGCAATGTTACCATTTAAATTGAACCTTGCTTTAAGACCTTTGTTTAATACATTTATAAGAGGAGGGATTGTTAGGTATTTTAATTTCTTCATTTAGAAATTAATTAGCTAAGAATATCATGATTATAAAAAGTATGTCAGCATGTTTCTTATCTCACTAGAATGTTTAAGTGCGTCATCTGTAGAATGTTTACGTTAATGTTCTTTAAAACATCTGTTTCCTGTGTCTTGTTTTTTGCTTCAGATACTACTGAGACAACGTATCTGAAGCAAGCCGTGAGTTTAGATAAGGTTTTGCATTTGCGGTGATGGAGCATCCCAACGTCCCCGCAAATGCGGATCCTCGCGAAGCGAGGGTCCGCATTTGCGGAGGTGGAGGCTCAACGTCGGCTGTGTTAACACACACATACACACACACGACTTTTTAACAGAATAAACCCAACCGCCCAGCCAACAAAAACCCAACAACGTCCCCGCAAATGCGGATCCTCGCGAAGCAACAAAATACGGCCGCATCGGAAAAAAATACGGCCGCGAAAGACCCATTCCAACCGCTGCGCATCAAAACATCACAAACACAAGAAATAAACACAACAAACACATAAAAAGCTTACTTACAGCACGGGGGGCATCCAGCACCTCCAAAAGTTCATTTACACGTCCATTTAAGTCCAAAACAAAGAGTTTAAACTGCCGAAAATCGGCTAAGCGAGAGAAAAAATGGCCGCCGAACAAAACGAAAACGAGGCTCCAGACGTAACTACACTACACTTACTCGCAATAATGAAACACATACTATGCGGAACGGATCACACTCATATTAAACACCATTTTAACCACTACTACGCACAAAATGGCGGATGGAACGCAAATTGTAAGCTGGAACGCAAATAGCGCATGCGTATTGCGTTCTAACGGTCTAACTTTCCAGAATGTTCTACAAGTTTATAAATACTGCCTATTTGACAGAGAAAAATACATTTCTCCTCAGGTGATGAACAGAGTGACTTCAGACATAACTGCTGCTAAAACTTGAGAAGATAATTCTTTCCTAATTTACTACTTTACATTGTGCAAATTACAACTGAGAGGTAAGCTATAATATATTACATTTTATTATCAAGACAGGACATCAAAAAATTAAATAAGAAAAAGAGGTTTATGTATACTGACATGTGACACGCACATATATGCGTATAATGTATACTGACAAGTGACACGCACATTTATGTGTATAATGTATACTGACATGTGACACGCACATTTATGTGTATAATGTATACTGACATGTGACACGCACATTTATGCGTATCATGTATAGTGACATGTGACACGCACATTTATGTGTATTGCCCCTGCAACAAAATTATCTTAAAACAAACTAATTAAACAACTACATTTAAATTACATTAGAAAAAAATAAGTTGGGACTATTAAAATATGAGTCATGTATACTGATATGTGACACGCACATATATGTGTATCATCTATAGTCACATGTCACACACACATTTATGTATGTTGGCCAAAAATAAAAATAAGGTTAATTTAACAATTAAAATATGATTCATGTATAGTGATATGTCACACGCACACAAAAAAATTACTTTCAACTATGGAAATGTGCTTCATGTATGTGACATATGTGTGTAGCCCCCACCAAAACATAATGTTAATTCAAAATAATTACAGAAGTATATTTCAATGAAATTAATTTACTGCAATTCAATAGATCACCTAAAGCTCAATCTTTCTACTTTTTTTAATATTCAAACAGACTCTGCATCAACAGCGTCTCTCAACAATTTGCACCGTGCATTGTGAAGCACAATCCCTTTTAAAGAACACCAACAAAGAAGAAGAGGTAAGATACAAAAATACTTTAAATGCTGAAAAGGCCATGCTTTGTTAAATACAAATAAAAAATTCTATAATTCACTATTTCACTTTATTTTTCAAACAGACACTACAAGAAGACCGGCGGATTAAGATTGCTAGGAGGGGACCGTCTGTCATTCGACACTTCAATCAAGGTAAAGTATTAAGTATAAAAAAGAACCGAACCATGAGCCTTATTCAATTGTGAGTTGGCCAATTGAATAGGGCTCTATATAAGCACATAATAGATTTTTTAGACAGACATTTTTAGTTACTGAACTTCTAACCACAATCAAGGTCTTCACTAACTAAAAACTTCTGTCAAAAAATATTTGATGTGCTTATATAGAGCCCTATTCAATTGGTCAAAACGCAATTGATTCAGGACCTAAATATGTTTAATGGCCGAGGGCCTCATTCAAATGTGATTTGCCCATTTCAATAGGGATCTATATAAGCACAGAGCATATTTTTGAACAGAAGTTTTTAGTTAAAAACTTCTGTAAAAAAAGATGCTCTGTGCTCATATTGAGCAAAATTCCATTGCGAAAAACCAAATTCAAATTCAAAGGCCCTCATTCAATTGATATTTTGGACAATTCAATAGGGCTCGAAATAAGCACATTTAGAACCCTATTGAATTGGCCAAACTGCAATTGAATGAGGGCCAAAGTATGCAACATATGGTACACACAAACTGGTACACACAAAACAGGATTGTAACAAACACATAGCAAACTAAATTCATATTCTTTTTGTTTAACAACCTATAACCATTAGAAAAAACACTACATAAGTATAACAAAAGTAGTGCCCATCAAACAGGATTGTACGAAAACTCACACAAACACATAGCAAACTACATTTAGATTCTTATTTTATGTTTAACAACCTATAAGCCTTAGAAAGAAGCCTAAATAAGCATACCAACATTGGTGCGCACCAAACAGGATTGTAGAAAAACACAGAAATAATGTCATTTTTTAGTTCATACAAATACATTCAGATACTGCGTCAAGAACATCGGACCAGGAGTTTCAACTGAGGACCAGACCAGCGGACGAGGACTTTCAACAGAGGACCAGACCATTGGACGAGGACTTTCAACAGAGGACTACACCATCGGACGAGGACTTTCAACAGAGGACCAGACGATTGGACGAGGACTTTCAACACAGGACCAGACCATCAGACGAAGGCTTTCAACACAGGACCAACAAAGATTCTGCTTCAAATCAAACTTCAACCAAGGTACAGTATAACAAGTAAAAAAAGAGAAAAATTAATTAATATTCTTCTTTAATGTTTAACCACCTATAAGCCTTAGAAAAAAACCTACAGAAGCATACCAAAATTGCGGCGCACCAAAAAGGATTGTAGAAAAACACAGAAATAATGGCATTTTTTCATTAATACAAAGACATTCAAATAACATAACATTTTCATTTTTATTTTATAACAGATACTGCATCAAGAACATCGGAACAGGAGTTGGAACTGAGGACCACACCAGAGGACGAGGACTTTCAACAGAGGACTACACCATCGGACGAGGACTTTCAACACAGGACCAGACCATCGGACGAAGGCTTTCAACACAGGACCAACAAAGAATTTTGCTTGAAATCAAACTTCAACCAAGGTACAGTATAAAAAGTAATATCTATCATCTATCTCTTATTTGTCTTTTAGGGCCAATAATCTTTAACAGTAAATACAAACTTCAATGTAAACTTAAAAAATAAATTGGCATAGTCCAAAAAAGTCTAAAAACACAGAATCTATACAATTTGTCATTGTAACATTCCAGTCCTAAACCCTAATTTAATTGCCATTTGACAAATTGAATAGTGCTGTAAATAAGGACATAACATCTTTTTGAAAATACCTTTTTAGTTACTGAAACACTTGCTTTTGGATACATGTTTAATAAATAAAAATTTCTTTAAATAATTATCTGATGGCCTTATTTTGACTTTTATTCAATTGACCGCATTGAAATTGATTAAGTATAAAATGTTAACACACTATTGATAACTATTTGTCATGAAAAACAACTTAACATCTCAAAATAAACTAATGGTACATTATTTTATTTTTACAGATTAACATGGCTGATAACGAGAGTAAACAAGAAAAGAAAAGACGCCAAGCTAGAGAACGACGACAGAGAGCAGACAACCAGCAGACACCGGAGAAGAAGGAAATTCGACGAGAAAAAGAACGCAAAAGAATTGCAAGCAAAAGACTGTCACTTGCAGAAATTAAAGATATGTCAAAAAAAGCAACAAAGAAAATAAAGCATTTACAACCTGTTGCTCAAACATCAGATGACATTTTACCAGAAAAAATACAAGAGATACCAAAAAAAGCAACAAAGAAAACAAAGCATTTAGAACCGTTTCATGAAACATTACATGACATTTTACCTCAAACAATACAACATATACCAAGAAAAGCAACGAAAAAAACAAAACATTTAGAACCTGTTGTTGAAACATTTTATGACATTTCACCTGATGAATATGAAAGTCAAAATCCTATATGCTTTGCAAATTGTCCTCTACTCAAGTCTTTAGCAGTAGAGGTTCATAGTTGTGGGGACATGACTACTCAATGTCAGTTTTGTGAGGCTTATTATTTTAAACAAGAGAGACCCAGAGATGGACAATTTATTAGTTGTTGTCAAAAAGGCAAGTTCAAACTTCCAGAAAGGAAAGAATTTCCAATTTATTTACAAAATATTATGACTGAACCTACTTTTCCAAACTACAAAAATTTTAAGACAAACATAAGATCCTACAATAGTGCCATATCCTTTGCATCCATGGGGGCAACATTAGCTGCTAATGTACCAGGACATGGTCCTTACTGTTTTAAAGTCCAAGGACAAATTTATCATCGCACTTCCCATTTACATCCAGAGGAAGGAAATAAAAGAAAATTTGCTCAACTATATGTCCTAGATACAATGGAAGCTGTTGACCAACGTATGCAGATGGAAGAAAATAAAAAAATGCTAACCCACTGTTTTCATAGAGCTAAATAACATTATGGACAACAATCCCTACAGTAAAGCTTATAAAAAATTGGCAGAAGTAGAAAATGAACAACTACTTCATGCACAAACATATCAATTACCAATGCCGAAGGTTAATATGGTGCTTAAAAGAGACAGACATACTGATAAACGTCGTTAAAACTTGCCAACAACAAATGAGGTTGCAATGGTGTTTCAGAATGATGAAGGAGAACCACCATTTCAAAGAGACATTCGAATATATCCTAGAAATGAGGACCAACCGTTTATTAATATGAGTATCTTAAGTCCAAATTTAGATCCAATGACATATCCCATCTTTTTCCCACACGGAGAAGCAGGTTGGCAACCAAAATTAACTCTTCCCAGTTACCCAAATGCTAAAGCCAGAATCCGAAATAATGTTTCTATGCTTGAATTTAAAGTAGCTCAAATTGCCATTCGCAATGTATTTAATCCAATTTTATGTGGTGGGAAACTAACACAACAATGGATTATTGATTCATATTTGCAAGTTGAGGCAAATAATTTAAACTTTATCAAATATCAACAAGATAAACTCCGTGTAGAACAATATTCTGGACTCATGGACTATGTTGCTGACGTGGCTACAAGCAGAGACATGACAGCTGGCAAAGCCATCATTTTACCATCTTCCTTTCAAGGATCTCCTCGGAATATGAGAGAAAGATACAATGATGCTATGGCTATTGTCACCAAATTTGGCAAACCAGAATTTATTTGTGACATTTACATGTAATCCACAATGGCCAGAAATTACACTAAATCTACTTCTTGGACAAACTGCTTCAGATCGACCAGATTTAGTAGCCAGAGTTTTTAAGATTAAATTAAATGAATTAATACGTGACTTCACTATAAATCAGTTATTTGGCAAATGTCTTGCTTATGTATATACCATTGAATTTCAAAAAAGAGGCCTTCCACATGCACATCTTCTAATAATACTTCAAGAAAAAGATAAATTAGATACTTCGGACAAAGTGGATGCAGTCATTGTTGCTGAACTACCAGATCCAGAACTATATGGTAGACTATATGAGATTGTTACTCATCGCATGATTCATGGACCCTGTGGTGACCTTAATCCACAATCACCATGTATGGAAAATAATAAATGTTCCAAAGAATTTCCAAAAGATTATAGAGACAAAACCTATGCCAATTGTGATGGATATCCACTTTATAAAAGAAGAGAAGGAGATAGTGCCATTATTCGTGGAAAAAAAGTGGACAATAGATATGTAGTACCCTACAATCCACATTTACTCATGAAGTACAACGCCCACATCAACGTAGAAGCCTGCACTTCCATCAAATCCATTAAATATGTCTACAAATATATTTACAAAGGTTACGATGCAGCTACTGTAGTCGTCAAAAGTGCAGACAACCCTGAAAGTAGTGAGTTAGTACATGATGAACTTACATCTCATGTAGATGCTCGCTATGTCAGTGCGCCAGAAGCTATGTGGCGGCTTTTAAAATTTGAAATGCATGATAGATCACATGCAGTATATAGGTTAGCAGTACATTTGCCACAACGACATTTAGTCTATTTCCATGCTGGAAATGAAATGAATGCATTGGCCCAAAGTGAAGATCGTCACACTACACTAACTGCATGGTTTGCATTAAATTCCACTGATGCTGAAGCAACACAATACTTATATATTGAAATTCCATATCACTATGTTTTTGTGAATGGATTATGGAGACCAAGAAAAACCAGAGGCAATAAAATTATTCCAAGAATTTACACAGTCAGTCCAAGAGATGTGGAACGTTTTTGCTTACGGATATTACTTTTAAATGTTCCTGGAGCACAAAGTTTTGAACACTTAAGAACTGTTAATGACATTGTATATGAATCCTTCCATTTAGCTGCAAGACATAGAAACTTACTCGGTGATGATACAGAGTGGGAAAGATGTTTAGAAGAAGCAGCACAATGTCAAATGCCACGACAGATGAGAGAACAATTTGCTTTTATTTGTATCGTCTCAAATGCTCCAAATGCATTAGCTTTGTGGGAGACTTTTAAAAGTAATATGGCAGAAGACTTTATGCGACGATACAATGAACCCATTGCACACTTAAAAGCGTTAATGGAAATCCAAGAAGTCTTTTTAACTCATGGATTAAGTTGTGCAAGTTTTAATTTGCCTGATCCAGGTCTTATAGATGACATTAACTTTGAAGACTATGACATTCAACTACAAGCAGAAAGAACAGAAGAAAGACTTGCAACTTTAAATACACTACAATTGCAAGCATTTCATGCCATTAAAAATGCTATAGATGATGACATGGTGACAGAGCGTTATTTCTATCTTGATGGACCTGGCGGATCAGGAAAAACATATTTGTACAATTTATTAATGAGTTCAGTACGAGCACAAGGAAAAATAGCAATGGCGTTTGCCACTACTGGAATTGCTGCACTTTTATTAGAAGGTGGAAGAACTGTTCATAGTGGATTTAAACTGCCAGTGCCTATTTTAGAAAATTCTGTGTCAGATATTCGCATGACATCCTTACAAGCAAAGAAATTGAAGAAATGTAAATTAATTATAATAGATGAGGCCACAATGATGTCATGCTATGCCCTCCAATGTATTGACCGTTTGCTTCGTGAAGTCATGGATAATATTTTTCCATTTGGTGGAAAGGTAATGTTGTTGGGTGGCGATTTTAGACAAACATTACCTGTCGTTGTACATGGAAATCGAACTGACATTATCGAAACATGTATAAAGTCAAGTACAGTATGGAAACATTTTACCCATCTTCAACTGCAACAAAATATGAGATCAGAAGGCCAAACTGATTTCAATGATTGGCTTATTAAAATTGGAGAAGGCAGAACAGAAAAAATACTACATTTACCTGACGACACTGTAGAGATCCCACCTCATATGATTTGTCAACAAGATATTATAACAACTATATTTGAAGGGAGCATAAATAACGAAGAATATTCCGAGCTTGCCAACCAAGTTATACTGACGTGTAAAAATAAAGATGCATTAATACTCAATAATGAAATCTTAAAAAAAATTAATGCACCACAAAGAAATTATCACAGTGCTGATTCTGTACTTGCTGATGACAATGAAAGTCAGGCAAACTTTTCAACTGAATTCATAAACTCTTTAACTCCTTCTGGAATGCCACCACATATTTTGCAGCTAAAGAAAGGTGCAATTATCATGTTACTGCGAAATATGAACCCCCAAAAAGGCCTATGCAATGGCACAAGATTAATTGTTCAACAATTAAAGGACCATTTTATAGATGCTGAAATTTTAACTGGGACCCATAAAGGAGAGAGAGTTTTCATACCAAGAATAGATTTAGCACCAAGTGAAAGTAGTCTCCCTTTTATACTTCAAAGAAGACAATTTCCCATTATTATGGCATTTGCCATGACCATTAATAAATCACAAGGTCAAACTTTCAAATCTGTTGGTATTTTCTTGGAAGAACCAGTTTTTGCACATGGTCAATTGTACGTTGCGTTGTCACGGTGCAAAAATCCACAGGCTATTAAAGTTTACATTGAAAACAATGAAAGTCAAGGTGATTTATTAGAAGATGGATGTATTTTTACTAAAAACATTGTCTACTATGAAGTACTATAACTTTGAAGGATACAAATTAAAGATGCCAACATTTTTTAAAAGCATTCCAAAATACATAGCAATTGGTTGTTTAATTCAGTCATAATTAATGGAAGTACTGTTTATGAATGATTCGCCTCACAAAATACTTGCCTTGCATTGTTAGTAAAAATTATGTTAAAATGTTAAGCCACTATGTTAATGTTTCTAATGTTACAAGTTTAAAAAATATATTTTCAAGTTATTTCATTCAACAGATTACAAAGTGGATGTTAAGAGGTCAAGCACCTTTTAAATCACAATGTAAATATTGTCTGTTATCTTAAGATTACTACCTACATTAATGTTTATCGCCAGTTTATGTGCTCAGTAATGAATTACTTTAATTACGTACGTTTTAAGAAGAGTTTTACTGTATGCCTTCCTCTACATTCAATGTTAACAATTATTGTGATAGAAATTGAATTTTAATACTGATTAATTTTAAGGTCAATTGTTTTTACATTCAAATGTTAATACTTTTAATAAAAAATTAGGTTACAAAATGTATTCACTATGTTCCTGTTTATAATGTTCAAAATTATACCAATGTTTTGTCAACTTCAAAACTTACATAAAAAATAAAGTTCAAGTTTAAAAATATATACTCAAGGTTATTGCTTACATATATTTTAAACTTCATGTTAAAATTCGCGACGTTTAAAGAAGGCTTTTTACTTTTTGCTTTCCTATTCATTCAATGTATATTAAAAAACCATTACATCAACATTTTACAAAAATACACGTTCATATTAAAATACTTACAAGTGTCAAAAATATATGTTAATAACTAAACAACTTGACAAACATATACATCACATTGCCGTCATTTTTTGACGGGCAAGTCGCTAGTTTAATATAGTTGCCACCCATGGCAAATGGAAGAGTTCAGTAAATAAGACTTAAATCCTCCTGAACTATTTAAACCCTTTCTTTGGCATGTTTAATCCTCTACTTCTAAAGGTAGGAGTTGGATTGTTGAGACAGACTCCTTATATATTTACTATTATGCTAGGGATCTCTGATAATGCTCAGTGGAAAAAAACTACAGCAGTGATGTAGCTAAGTAGGAGTGTAATCCGGTGGATACGTACAACATCATCACAGCACATCACTGGGCTCCGTATTTTATTTCAGTCTTAGTAAATATTTTCTGCTCAGTAGCAATGAGCAGCAATAGGTGCAATCTATAGCTCTTTATCACGAGTACACTTAGACCCCACCCACAATTACATTGCAGAAAATAATATCCTTTTTTATGCACATATTTTATTTGAGCTACAAAAAATGTCTCTAAATATACCAGGTACAGGCATTATTCAACACCAAGCACTCAGCACATGTTTACACCTGGATCTGAGCACACACATATGTTGATTTCCATTATATTTACAATTTCTCTATTTCTATTAGGAAATGGCAAACCATTTCTAAAGCGTTTTTATGGATTGCAGCACATTCCTTGGAGAGCAGGTACCTGACTTAATATCTCAAGGATATGAGAGATCACCTTTCTGCTCATGCATAAAAAAAATCATTTTTAAGTGACATTAGTTTTAATGTGAAATCCTTTTAAAACCACAGTTTATCTTTGCGGGAAGAACATTATTACATTTGGAGATACCAAATAATGATTTAAGGATGTATCTAATTTATTTGATTAGCTGTCAGACTAGAATTAAGCACAGACAGTTAATTAGAACCTGCAGTAATACCGTTAGAGCTCTTATCAATTGGAGAAGTGAATAAATTAATTGCAACTTGAAGCATTGTAATATTTCCTTTATAGGGGTCGTTAAAAGCATACAGACTTGAGGGTATCTATGAATAATCAGTACTATGTAAGTGTAGTATTCTGGAAATCTAGGTGAACTTTACTATAGTAAAACACAAAGTTTAAAGGAACTCTTCATAGTAATGCATTTTATTTTATATAAATGTTTAATTAGGTTACTTAATTTTATCTTTCTTGGTATAATTGTCATATAAGGCATACACATCACTTATTTATAAGAAGCTCCCAGACTAACAGCTTCACAGCTCCTGGAGCTTTCCCCTTTATTCCTGTTCACTCTCACAAGAGCTACCATATTTCACATTGTTGAACTTCAAAATGGAATTTGACAAAACTAGTATCATGCTGCTGCAAGCATGCACACAGTCACTGGCTGCTAATAGTAGCATGAAACTATATATATATATATATATATATATATATATAGTGTCCCGTCCTCAGAGCTCAGAACAATTGCGCAATGTCACAAGCACGCCGACACATGCGCGCACCGACAACTGCACGCAAGACAGATGAGCGCTGGACAACTGTGCACCGTGGACTGAGCTAAGTTGAGTGTAGGGGTGTTAGGCGTAAGGGTCGTAGACTTAGGGGTTTTAGGGTTAGGCTTAGGGGTGTTAGGGTTAGGGGTCTAAGGATAAGGGTTAGGCTTAGGGGTCTAAGGTTAGGATTAGGCTTAGAGGTCTAAGGTGATGGTTAGGCTTAGGGGTCTAAGAGTTAGGGTTAGATTTAGAGGTCTAAGGGTTAGGGGTCTTATGTGAAGTGTACGCTTTACATGAGAATTACCCTGTCAGTGTCTCATGATGCTCAGAGATGCAGCATGTCATTTGTGCAGTAGAGGACACTATTAGTGTGGGCTTAGCACTGTAAAACATGACATCCTAAGGTGGCTCCAGAAGGAGAACAGATGTTATTGTGAGTGCTTCTTATAAGTAATTGAAGAGTAAGCTTTATATAACAATTACAAAGAGGAGGATAAACGTCACCTTATTTAAACTTCTACATAATAAGACAAAAATGTCTATCTTTTTTCTTGAACTCCAGTGGTCCTTTAACATGTCAATTACTTTATGTTAAAGTGAGTGTGTTTTATAATAGAGCATTTTTATGAAAAGAAAAGTGTGAAATATGATATTTTAGAAAAACTTACTTATTTTACACAGTGTATTGAAAATATCCGATAGATGACATAAAGATTTTTCGTTCTTAGTCGAGTTGGCTTCAAATATGCTTCTGTCCTGAAATTCCTGGTCCTTGTCCAGAGGAGAGCCTGGTGGACTTTCTGAACATCTTTTCACACATCCATATAATGATGTAGCTGGTATATATCCAGCTGATAACCTTTGATCATCCTTCACACTGGCTGACAGCTCATCTGATGCACCTGAACAGATTATCTCTTGGGAAAGAGCTCAAATGTCTGACCTCTGATTTACGTTCATAGCCAAAAGCAGTCAGCAACTTATCCAAATACTGGCAACATTACACAGGTTGGCTGATAATTTTTTTTTACAAGAAATGATTTCTATCGACACTGTTCGATCGACATCATTAGGGTTTTCATTTGTTTAATTATTGCAAAAATCATGGGATACCTTTCTTAAATTTCCACACATACAAAAATAAAACATATTGTAACATTTCATATATAATTAAACTATTCATATTTTGGACAAATTATATCTGTATTTCAATTTGTATCAGAGTTCCCACAGGATAAAAGAATAATACTTTTCTGCCAAAATAATATCCTTACTTTAATTTAGTCTTGGTCTTTCAATAGAGCGAGGGAGGGAGTGGGAAGGAGAGTGAGGCTGGAGGGAGGTATCTAGAACATTGGATGGGAATAAATGAGATTGCAGAAGCTCTGACAGCTGCACAAATAGTGAGGTGTGTATAGCACGTTGTGAAAGGGTAACTTGCAACATCTTGCCGTCTACTTAAATATGCCACCCTAGGCCTGGGATTTTGTGGCCTAGACATGAACATATCTATAGTGAGATCAATTTTAAAGTTCAGTTAATGTTTTCTTTATGGTCTTCTGAATAATTAAAGAATTAAACAAAACCTTTACATCTTGCAACTTTTAAATGTCGTTATTCGTTTCTGCTAACATCCATTTTGCTTTCTTACCTGCTGCTGCTGTTGTTACTTTCTCAGGTCAGTGTGTCATTGTAGACTAATGAGCTTTCCTTTTTTAGCCACTGACCTCAGGAAGTTGACCTGCTGAAACTAAAATGGATTCTAGTGCATTTATAAGGTAATAAATTAGGGTCTGTATTATTGTAGGGCTTTACCAGATATAATCTGCTCTGGTAAATATTCTGTAGCACTCTTGTGTGATATTGGACAAAATATATTCAATAGGCATGTGACTTAGAAGTCTCTTAGAGCAGGAAACACATACGACATAAGAAAACCATATGCACCAATCAATATCCTTGTGAGAGAATAAGTGAGATCTTGATCTTTGATCCAAGTATGCAGCTTCTCTAAGAAGACTGTTCACAGTTGTGTCCAGTGGCGTAGCTAGACCTTTTTGCCGCTCGGGGCTACCCCTGAGTTTGCCGCCCCCCCCACCACTATCTCCCCCCACCCAAGTCCACCCCCATGCCCCCAACTCAGCCCTAACTCCACACCCAATGCCCCAACTCCTTGAAAAAATGAGTAACTCCCTCTCCTTCTCTCTCTTTTACACACACACACACTCTCTCTCTTTCACACACACACACACACACTCTCTCTCTCTCTTTCACACACACACATTCTCTCTCTTTCACACACACGCTCTCTCTCTGTCACACACACACACACACTCTTTCTCTCTCTTTCACACACACGCTCTCTCTCTGTCACACACACACACTATCTCTCTCGTTCACACACACACTATCTCTCTTTCACACAACCTCTTTTTCTCTTTCACACACACACACACACTTTCTCTCTTACTCTCACACACACACACACTCTCTCTCTCTCTCACACACACTCTCTTTCTCTCTCTTTCACACACACACACACACTCTCTCTCTTTCACACACACACTCTCTCTTTCACACACACTCTCTCCCTCCTTCACACACACACTCTCTCTCTCTTTCACACTTTCTCAATCTCTCTTTCACACACACACTCTCTCTTTCACACACACTCTCTCCCTCCTTCACACACTCTCTCTCTCTTTCACACTTTCTCAATCTCTCTTTACACACACACTCTCTATCACACACTATTTCTCTTTCACACACTCGCTCTCTCTTTTTCACAAACACACTGTCTCTTTCACACACACACTCTCTCTTTCACACACTCTCTATCTCTCTTTCACACACACACTCTCTCTTTCACACACTCACTCTCTCTTTCCCACACACACACTCTTTCCCACACTCTCTATCTCTCTTTTACACACACTCTCTTTCACACACACACTCACTCTCTCTATCACACACTCTCTCTCTCTTTCAAACACACACACACACACTCTCTCTTTCTCTTTCACACACAAACTCTCTCTCTCTTTCACACACACGCTCTCTCTCTCTCACACACACACACGTTCTCTCTCTTCCTTTCACACACACACACACTATCTCTCTTTCACACAACCTCTTTCTCTCTTTCACACACACACACACACACTGTCTCTCTTTCACATACACACACTCTCTTTCTCACACAGACACACACTTTCTCTCTCTTTCACACACACACTCACACACACACTTTCTCTTTCACACACACTCTTTCTTTCACACACACACTCTCTTTCACACACACACTCTCTCTTTCACACACACTCTCTTTCACACACACACACACTCTCTTTCACACACTATTTCTCTTTCACACACACACTCTGTCTTTCACACACTCGCTCTCTCTTTTTCACAAACACACTCTCTCTTTCACACACACACCCTCTCTCTCTTTCACACACTCTCTCTCTTTCACACACTCTCTCTCTCTCTTTCACACACTCTCTCTTTCACACACACACTCTATCTTTTTCACAAACACACTCTCTCTTTTCGCACACACTATTTCTCTTTCACACACACACTCTCTCTCTTTCAAACACTCTCTATCTCTCTTTCACACAGACACTCTCTATCTCTCTTTCACACACACGCTCTCTCTTTCACACACACTCTCTCTCTTTCACACACACACACTCACTCTCTTTCAAACACACACACACACTCTCTCTCACACACACACACGTTCTCTCTCTCTCTCTCGTTCACACACACACTATCTCTCTTTCACACACACACTCTCTCTCTTTCCCATACACACACTCTCTCTATTTCCCATACACACACTCTCTCTCTCTCTCACACAGACACACACTTTCTCTCTTTCACACACACTCACACTTTCTATCTCTTTCACACACTCTCATTCACACACACACACACTCTCTTTCACACACACACTTTCTCTCTCTCTCTTTCACACACACACACAAACACTCTCTCTTTCACACAAACTCTCTCTCTTTCACACACACACACACTCTCTCTTTCACACACACTCTCTCTCTTTCACACACACACTCTCTCTCACACACACACTCTCTCCTTAACACACACGCTCTCTCTTTCACACACTCGCTCTCTCTTTCACACACACTCTCTCTCTCTTTCACACACTCTCTCTTTCACACACACACTCTATCTTTTTCACAAACACACTCTCTCTTTTCGCACACACTATTTATCTTTCACACACACACTCTCTCTCTTTCAAACACTCTCTATCTCTCTTTCACACAGACACTCTCTATCTCTCTTTCACACACACGCTCTCTCTTTCACACACACTCTCTCTCTTTCACACACACACACTCACTCTCTTTCAAACACACACACACACTCTCTCACACACACACACACGTTCTCTCTCTCTCTCTCGTTCACACACACACTATCTCTCTTTCACACACACACTCTCTCTCTTTCCCATACACACACTCTCTCTATTTCCCATACACACACTCTCTCTCTCTCTCACACAGACACACACTTTCTCTCTTTCACACACACTCACACTTTCTATCTCTTTCACACACTCTCATTCACACACACACACACTCTCTTTCACACACACACTTTCTCTCTTTCACACACACACACAAACACTCTCTCTTTCACACACTCTCTATCTCTCTTTCACACACACACTCTCTCTTTCACACACTCACTCTCTCTTTCCCACACACACACTCTTTCCCACACTCTCTATCTCTCTTTTACACACACTCTCTTTCACACACACACTCACTCTCTCTATCACACACTCTCTCTCTCTTTCAAACACACACACACACACTCTCTCTTTCTCTTTCACACACAAACTCTCTCTCTCTTTCACACACACGCTCTCTCTCTCTCACACACACACACGTTCTCTCTCTTCCTTTCACACACACACACACTATCTCTCTTTCACACAACCTCTTTCTCTCTTTCACACACACACACACTGTCTCTCTTTCACATACACACACTCTCTTTCTCACACAGACACACACTTTCTCTCTCTTTCACACACACACTCACACACACACTTTCTCTTTCACACACACTCTTTCTTTCACACACACACTCTCTCTTTCACACACACACACTCTCTCTTTCACACACACTCTCTTTCACACACACACACACTCTCTTTCACACACTATTTCTCTTTCACACACACACTCTGTCTTTCACACACTCGCTCTCTCTTTTTCACAAACACACTCTCTCTTTCACACACACACCCTCTCTCTCTTTCACACCCTCTCTCTCTTTCACACACTCTCTCTCTTTCACACACTCTCTCTCTCTCTTTCACACACTCTCTCTTTCACACACACACTCTATCTTTTTCACAAACACACTCTCTCTTTTCGCACACACTATTTCTCTTTCACACACACACTCTCTCTCTTTCAAACACTCTCTATCTCTCTTTCACACAGACACTCTCTATCTCTCTTTCACACACACGCTCTCTCTTTCACACACACTCTCTCTCTTTCACACACACACACTCACTCTCTTTCAAACACACACACACACTCTCTCTCACACACACACACGTTCTCTCTCTCTCTCTCGTTCACACACACACTATCTCTCTTTCACACACACACTCTCTCTCTTTCCCATACACACACTCTCTCTATTTCCCATACACACACTCTCTCTCTCTCTCACACAGACACACACTTTCTCTCTTTCACACACACTCACACTTTCTATCTCTTTCACACACTCTCATTCACACACACACACACTCTCTTTCACACACACACTCTCTCTCTCTCTCTTTCACACACACACACAAACACTCTCTCTTTCACACAAACTCTCTCTCTTTCACACACACACACACTCTCTCTTTCACACACACTCTCTCTCTTTCACACACACACTCTCTCTCACACACACACTCTCTCTTTCACACACACACTCTCTTTCACACACACGCTCTCTCTTTCACACACTCGCTCTCTCTTTCACACACACTCTCTCTCTCTTTCACACACTCTCTCTTTCACACACACACTCTATCTTTTTCACAAACACACTCTCTCTTTTCGCACACACTATTTCTCTTTCACACACACACTCTCTCTCTTTCAAACACTCTCTATCTCTCTTTCACACAGACACTCTCTATCTCTCTTTCACACACACGCTCTCTCTTTCACACACACTCTCTCTCTTTCACACACACACACTCACTCTCTTTCAAACACACACACACACTCTCTCTCACACACACACACGTTCTCTCTCTCTCTCGTTCACACACACACTATCTCTCTTTCACACACACACTCTCTCTCTTTCCCATACACACACTCTCTCTATTTCCCATACACACACTCTCTCTCTCTCTCTCTCACAGACACACACTTTCTCTCTTTCACACACACTCACACTTTCTATCTCTTTCACACACTCTCATTCACACACACACACACTCTCTTTCACACACACACTCTCTCTCTCTCTCTTTCACACACACACACAAACACTCTCTCTTTCACACAAACTCTCTCTCTTTCACACACACACACACACTCTCTCTTTCACACACACTCTCTCTCTTTCACACACACACTCTCTCTCACACACACACTCTCTCTTTCACACACACACTCTCTTTCACACACACGCTCTCTCTTTCACACACTCGCTCTCTCTTTCACACACACTCTCACTCTCACACACACTCTCTCTCTTTCACACACACTCTCTCTCTTTCACACACTCACTCTCTCTTTCACACACACACTCTATCTTTTTCACAAACACACTCTCTCTATACACACACTCTCTCTCTATCACACACTATTTCTATTACACACACACACGCTCTCTCTTTCACACAGACAATCTCTATCTCTCTTTCACACACACACTCACTCTCTCTCTCTATCTATCACACACACGCTCTCTCTCTCTCTTTCAAACACACACACACACACACTCTCTCTGTCACACACACACTCTCTCTCTTTCACACACACACACGTTATCTCTCTCTCTCGTTCACACACACACTATCTCTCTTTCACACAACCTCTCTCTCTCTCACACACACACACTCTCTCTCTCTTTCCCATACACACAATCTCTCTCTCACTCAGACACACACTTTCTCTCTCTTTCACACACTCTCTCTCTCTTTCACACACACACACACTCTCATTCACTTACACACACACACACACTCTTTCACACACACTCTCTCTTTCACACACACACTGTCTCTCTCTTTCACACACACACACACACTCTCTTTCACACACTTTCTCTTTCACACACAGTCTCTCTTTCACACACACACACACTCTCTCTCTCCTTCACACTCTCTCTCTTTCACACACACACACTCTCCCTCTGTCACACACACACACTCTCTCTCTTTCACACACACTCTCTTTTTACACACACACACTTTCTTTCTCTCTTTCACACACACACTCTCTCTCTCTTACACACACACTCTGTCTCTCCTTCACACTCTCTTTCTCTCTTTCACACACACTCTCTCTGTCACACACACACACTCTCACACACACACTCTATCTCTTTCACACACACTCTCTATCACACACTATTTCTCTTTCACACACACACTTTCTCTCTTTAACACAGTCACTCTCTCTTTTTCACAAACACACTCTTTCTTTCACACACACACACACACACTCTCTCTTTCACACAGACAATCTCTATCTCTCTTTCACACACACACTCACTCTCTGTCTCTATCACACACACTCTCTCTCTTTCAAACACACACACACACACTCTCTCTCTCTCTGTCACACACACACACACTCTCTCTCTTTCACACACACACACACGTTATCTCTCTCTCGTTCACACACACACTATCTCTCTTTCACACAACCTCTCTCTCTCTCTCACACACACTCTCTCTCTTTCCCATACACACACTCTCTCTCTTTCCCATACACACACTCTCTCTCTCACACAGACACACACTTTCTCTCTCTTTCACACACTCTCTCTCTCTCTTTCACACACACACACTCTCATTCACTTACACACACACACACTCTCTTTCACACACACACTTTCTCTCTCTCTCTTTTACACACACTCTCTCTTTCACACACACACTGTCTCTCTCTTTCACACACACAGACACACACACTCTCTTTCACACACACACTGTCTCTCTCTTTCACACACACACACACTCTCTCTCTCTTTCACACACACACACACACACTCTCTTTCACACACTTTCTCTTTCACACACAGTCTCTCTTTCACACACACACACTCTCTCTCTCCTTCACACTCTCTCTCTTTCACACACACACACACTCTCCCTCTGTCACACACACACTCTCTCTCTTTCACACACACTCTCTTTTTACACACACACACTTTCTTTCTCTCTTTCACACACACACTCTCTCTCTTTCACACACTTTCTCTTTCACACACACAGTCTCTCTTTCACACACACACACTCTCTCTCTCTCTTACACACACACTCTGTCTCTCCTTCACACTCTCTTTCTCTCTTTCACACACACACACTCTCTCTGTCACACACACACACTCTCTTTCACACACACACTCTATCTCTTTCACACACACACTCTATCTCTTTCACACACACACTCTCTCTTTACACACACACTCTCTATCACACACTATTTCTCTTTCACACACACACTTTCTCTCTTTAACACAGTCACTCTCTCTTTTTCACAAACACACTCTTTCTTTCACACACACACACTCTCTCTTTCACACACTCTCTATCTCTCTTTCACACACACACTCTCTCACACACACACACTCTCTCTCTCTTTCACACACACACACACTTTCTCTCTATTTCACACACTATCTATCTCTCTTACACACACACTCTCTCTCTCTTTCACACACACGCTCTCTCTCTTTCACACACACATTATCTCTCTCTTTCACACACACACTCTCACTCTCTATCTCTCTTTCACACACAAATACTTTCTCTCTCTTTCACACACACACACACACTCATTCGTTCACACACACACACACTCTCTCTCTCTTTCACATACACACTCTCTCTTTAACACACACACTCTCTCTCTCTTTCACACACACACACAAACTATATCTCTCTATTTCACACACACTCTCTCTTTCACGCACTCTCTCTCTTTCACACACACACACACACTCTCTCTCTTTCACACACACTCTCTCTCTTTCACACACACTCTCTCTTTCACACACACACACTCTCTCTCTTTCAGACACACACACACACTCTCTCTTTCACACACACACTTTCTCTTTCACACATACACTTTCTCTCTTTCACACACATACACTCTCTCTCTCTCTCTTTCACACACACTCTCTCTCTCTTTCACACCCACTCTCTCTCTCTTTCACACCCACTCTCTCTCTTTCACACACACTCTCTCTCTCTCTCTTTCACACACACTCTCTCTCGTTCACACACACACACTCTCTCTATCGTCTCTCTCCTTCTCTGACTCGCTCTCTGCCCCCTCCCTGTGTCTCTCCCCCCTTTGTCTCCCCCCTCCCTTTGTCTCTCCCCCTCTCTCTGCCCTATCTCTTACCGACATGCTGCTGCTGCTCCTCACGTCCCGGGCTGGTGGCTCCTCCTCCAGGTGGCTCCTCCTCTTCCCTGCAGGCAGAGGAGAGAGCTGGGATCCATGCAGGCAGAGCAGAGAGCAGGGGGTGGAGAGGCACAGGGGAGAGCAGGTACCGGCAAGGTGGCATGGGGGAAGGGGCAGGAGGGCCATCTGACATATCCCTGGCTCCTCCTATTCCTACAGTAAGCAGCAGCCCAGCGCATCGCTGACTGAACACATTACACAGGCTGTCTTGCCACCCCTAGCAACCTGACGCCCGGGGGCGCTCTACCCCTGGCGCCCCCCATCAGCTACGCTACTGGCTGTGTCTAAATAAATGAAAGAAAGAAGGGATGGGGGAGGAGAGATAGAGCATCCAGTCTTGGTGCAGATCACTATGGTAAGGAATACCCCTGTTCCACGTATATACCAAATAGAGATTTAACTTTCACCTTCACAGACCTTATATATATATATGGGGTATAAAACAACACACTTGTTACTTTCCCATTTCTAGTCACTGTTTGTGTTGTGGTAGTGTTCTTTATATGATTCCAGGTGTGTGGTACAAACGTATGGTTGGAGTATCTTAGTATAGACAGCCAGTATTATGTAACTATTCCGCTGTGATTTCTACAAAAATATTATCTTTGATGTAATAAAACTTCCTTTTGTATGGAGTAATCAAATTTGTAGAGAACTTGTGGAGGTAAAACAATATGCCATTTATTGTACTATTGAATGATTGACAATAACAAATATATATATAGCTTGTCTGTATCTTCCACACGCACGTTTCGCCACTTTGCGTAGCTTCATTCTTTTATCTATTTAGGGTTCCGTATTATGTTTTCTTTATGCTCTAAAAATCTAAGAATAATTTTAAAAAATATGACCATATAGTCCTTTAAAAATGTCTCTGATTTCAATGTTCTTTTTTTAAAGCATTTTTATATTCTTTAAATGATCACTGTAGATTCAGTCTCATGATATAATATGCTATTTTGCTGTGCTAAACTTGATAATGAGCAGGATTTTGTTTGGAAGTAAAAAAAAACAAAACATTTTTCATCTGCACTCATCAAAATGTGCCAATCTTTATTAATAGTGTTTTTTTTTTTAAACTAATAGAAATCGTATCAGAGTACAAGACCCCTGCCTCAAAAAGTTCAAACAATTATTGTCCCCAGTAAGAAAAAAAATATTTGCATATCATAATTAAAGCACTACTGTGCAACACAAATATATATATTTGAAAACTTTGGGTCTATCATAAATAAGAAAGAAAGAAGTCATGATACTAATTTAAATTAGAAAGAAATACGTTCATGACTTTGCTGGAACATGTATTTGTCCATGATAGTTTGTTTGTCCATTATCTAACCTAGCATTATGATCTCTTGCTGTTTTCTTCCCCCAGTGATAAATAAAAAAAACACCCGCATGATCCAGCTCACAAGAAAGTGATTCAACAAATACAGAATGGGTTCCTTCACAAATTCCGATTTTTCACAATTTTTTTTTTATTTCCATGGCTTACACAGCTGCTAATGTTGCTCGATTGTTACATATTTTTCTTTAACTACAATGGTCTATGAATACATTAAGTATGGTAGATATATTTTTTTCATTTTTTGGCCATTATCACGTCTAATTTCTCAAAATTGCATAGTAGAATTGATTATATTTAGAACACAGCTTCATTTGATTGTGGGATTTGGTTTCAGTTATAATTAAATTCAATAAGAAACCATGGTTTACCACTAAATCACAATCATTTTGAATAGTTCTTTATATATTGTCTTTTTATTTTTATGTGATTCACAGTGGGCTTCATTACAGAGAGTTTTATGTACTGAAACCGCAGTAGCAGCCATGCATTTGTCTACCAGGCACTTTTATATTTGACAATGACTTGGGAACTATATAATGATACTCCAATAAATATAAAGCTGTTGTATGCACTTTTTTGACTTGTCAGAGAAAAGCATGGTATAATTATGTATTTATTTTATTTTTTACACACAGCAGTGTCAGAAGTTAATGCATAACTATAACTAAGTCTCTACTGAGACAATCTGCAACACCTTTATTCAATTGTATTGAAGTATTGAAAGGGACTCATTTTGTTTCGGGGGGTGGGGGGTTACCTACATGTATTAACTAGGTGACTTTATTATCCTCCTAAATGTAATTGTCATATAACATTTACACTTAACTTTGAAGCCCACATGTAGGGGCTTCACACTATCTGATGCAGGCAGATACACAACATGTCACTGTCTGCCTGTTGCAGCAAAAGACATTGGTAGTGTAAAACGTGACCTCTGTGGGAGTGGCTCTAAGTCACAGCTGTGAAACATGGCACTACCTTATAAGTGTTCTACAAAACACTTATTTCCACTCTTATATATGAAACATTTTGAAAATTGGTGCAAAAATGTTCTGCAATATGAATTTGATATGCTGATATGCAAATTTATTGAAGCTTTGGACTTGCAAACAAACAAAAAAATGTGCATTGCTACTGTGCACTCACTGTCTGATTTTCATAGAATGCTCTCCGTTTGCAGGTTTAATTGTATTACTTATTTTATTTATGATGATTTTCCAGCAACAATAGGTGAGTATTTTACCTTTCACCTAACCAGGTTAGGTCACAGCAGTGGTGGAGCTAGTGAATATAGGGCTCGTTTGAAACTTCTCTATTCCATTGGTAGGGTTCAATAAAGAAAATATATGTAGACCTTTCTATAAAAATAATTATCTGCCCCTCCTCCCATGAAAAATTAAGAAGCCCCCTTTACCCCAGGCTGCTTCCTGTAGCAGAAGGTGCTACCCTGATGTGGGCCCCAGTGTAGCTGCTACAGCAGCAGTAGCTAGTGACTGATTCATGGTGAAGCTTTTGAAATCTTTTTTTGTTAGCCGCTGGCAGCTGGAAATATCCCTGGGTGTGAATAGCTCTGTTAACTCACACAATCAGCATCCTCCCAATTTGCAGTGTGATGTAATTTCAAGATATCACTAAAGTTCCAGCTCTCCATCTTTTATATAGAGCTCAATCTGCTCACACTATTATGCAAACTCAGAGTATTAATGCAACCATCCAAACACTTATTTCTAATTGTTTTTTTATTATATTATCTTTTTGATATGACCTGCTGTAATGATCTTACAATTGATTCTAAATCTCGTAGGATCCTTAAAAAGCTATCTTCTTTAGTTTAGAGTGAGTGGGTCACTGTTTTCTAAAACATCCCTAAAGAGTCCCTTTAAGTGATTAAGTAAGTGAAGCAATCTTATAAATTCTCATCTGAGACAGAAATTCATTTTATCCACTTGAATAGAATATTAAGTGTCTCTTGCATAGGTAAAGCATAACGTAGTAAAAATAACTCCATATACTGCAATGTGTTACTTGGTGATGTGAAAATCAGTACTGCACCTGTTTAAATGTTATTTTTCTTCTTTTAGAGTTTGCAAGTTCTGTTATGTTAAAGGTGAATAAACGGCTTCCTGGCACATTTATCAAATGTTACACAAACTTATAAATAACAGAAACTTTACAGCTATGTAGTGTTTGAGTTAGTTCAACTAAAACTACTAATTTCTTTAAAGTACAAGAACAGCCCAAATCTGAGGTGTGTTAATCAGCAGCTCAGTCTTTGTGCCCAGGTAAGGATATCATCATATGACTGTAGGTATGGATTAACACATTTCTGCACTCTATAGACAAAGGGCAGCCTATCTATATGCAGCACATCTCATAAAACATTGTATTTTTATTAATATTTAAAAATTCCTCTAATGATTCAGTTGACACCCCCCCCCCCCCCCCCCCATCTGCATGCAGCAACAGGGGAATAGTATTAACCCACTATTTACCTGCTGTTGCTTGCTCAGCCAATTTCCTTGCAGCTTCCACTCTGTATGTCAGCAACAATACATAGCAATTATCAGTGATACACTACATATCCAAAGCTGCTTTTCAGCACAAACAGGAACCCAGAGTTAATTCAAAAGTTTCAGCTAATCTGATTGGCCAAAACAAATAATTTTAAATGTGATGCTAATTTAGCATGTGTTTGGAGGATGTTAACCCTAATGTTCAACTTTCAGAAATTACAAGAGATTTTACTGGCTTCAATGTAAGTGTTTAAATGTTTATTTTGGTATTTTTGTCATGCAATTTTTTTTTTTGCATACACTACTAATTCTCCTGTATCAGGTGCATTCATAATCCAGCAAACCTACATATCCCTTTAAGGAATATGGTTGGAAAACACTATTGTAAAGAAGGTTTTCAACACTAAGTTAGCCATGGAGCCATTTTTGGGTTCTGAAATAGTCACAATGTCACAATCTTCTTTCTTTAATTGGGCTTGATAGGAACCCAGTTCCACCTACCCAGCAAAATCATGGAGTTCTTTGTACACCTCTGCTACAGAAGATGAACTCAAAGCAGGGAAGAAAACCAGATTGCTTCCAAGAGATAGACGGTCAAGAAACCAGTGGTCATATGATATAACAACTCTCCAACACAGGATACAGTCACCCAGTAAGACACTCATACAATTTTTATGTTAATTCCAACTGACCACATTTTATTATGACTATGTACATATTTATATAGTTTTTCCAGTGGAGAACAACCATTTAGAGAATTGTTCATTTTTGGTAACCAATGGTACAAATTGGTTCCCCAATCAGGACAATGTGCATTCTTAGTTGCATTAGGAATGCATGCCTACATGTCAAACAAAGCACCTCAGGTTTATGTGCAAGAAAGCACCATCTGCTCTGTAATAGCCAGGGTTGCTATCTCAAGATGGTGGGAGCTATGTGATAGCGGTAATATTCTGCAGAGCTGACCATCTGCAGAGCATCGTATAAAGTTTGTACTATAGCCCTTACTGAGGTGCAGCCCAGTGCCCCTGTTTGTGCATGCATAAAACCTCAATGCGCAAATCATGCTTGTTTATTTGCACAGAGCTTAGTCTGCATTGCACTAACTTGTGGGAGCTTTTCTGTACATTTCCCCAGAACTTAGGGTTTACTTCTAACATGTCCACAACTCAATCACTTACAGGATAAACAATATGTTATTTACAACAATACCTGTAGCATAAGCAAAACAACAAAGGCAGAGGTACTCAATCAGAGAATTAACTAGCCTTAATAGGTTAGTTCTATGGACATGATAACCCACTCTGAGAGCAACTTCTTTTAGCTCACTTGGGCCCTTCACAGGGAGAAATATCCTGTAGTATATCAGTCTGGTCCCACTCACTAGAGTGACCCAGCCCTCAAAAAACAGGCAATTCTACCCTGAACAGGAGAGACAGCAAACCTCAGATGTACATTTCTGCCTTCATTGGGCCCTGTCGGGTAGCTAAAGTTCCCTAAGGCACATTAAGCAAGGAGTCCACGTCTGGAGTCCCCTATACCTCTTAGGTAGATGAATCCCTAAGGGCAATTTGCATAAATAAAACAACAAAGGCAGATAATAATACTTCAGAAGACTTCACAAGTGAGCTAAAAGAGGTTGCTCTCAAAGTGGGTAATGTTGTCCATAGAACTAACCTATTAAAGCTAGTTCATTCTCTGATTGAGCACCTCGAACTTTGTTTTTGTTAATACCTGTAACATGAAACACAATTTATATCTAATCATACACAATATAAACAATATATGTCACACTGGGTTTTACAGGGCAGGAACTTGTCATCTTAGGCCTAGGCACATTACTCTAGCTAACTCTCTAGGCTCTGATCATGACCACAGGGTAGTATAGGTACCCTGCCGTTCTAAACCAAACAAAAGCTAGTATGCTCATAAACCAAAAACACATATAATATTGTCATTATATCTTAACCCAGGGAAGTTCTGAAATCCTAGGGCCAATACACAGTCCACAATAGTCCAGTAAAGCTCTGGGCATGAAGTTCTTCCCAAAATCCAGTTGTTACATGAACAAAAGTCTATCTATATATGTGCTTTGTTAGCTACCTATCTATTATAGCTTACACAGGTATCTATCTTCCCGTCTGTTGATTAATCTATCTAGCTGCTAATCTATTAATCCTATTCCTCACCTTAAAGTTTTTTTTGCAAATTCTTACTTACTGCATGCCCTTAAAATTCTGTGAGTAACTACACCCTGAAAGCGACTGGCAGTCCCTGGCCTTTGAATGGTTTTGCACTGTCTCACTGCTATCTGGATCTAGGCCCTGCTTTCCTATCTTCTGTGTCCACTTTGTTTCAGCAACCTCCATCATTTTAACTATCCGTCTGTTGATTTACCTGTCTATCGAACAATGGTGCCAGAAGCTTCTCAGATAATATTATGTTTATTGCATAGAATATATACAGTGGATATAAAAAGTCTACACACCCCTGTTAAAATGTCAGGTTTCTGTGCTGTAAAAAATGAGACAAGATAAAACTTTTTCCACCTTTAATGTGACCTATAAACTGTACAACTCAATTGAAAAATAAACTGAAATATTTTAGGTGGAGAAAAGAAAAATAATGTGGTTGCATAAGTCTGCACACCCTCTTATAACTGGGGCTGTAGCTGTGTTCAGAATTAAGCAATCACATTCCAAATTGTGTTAAATAGGAGTCAGCATACATCTGCCATCATTTAAAGTGCCTCTGATTAACCCCAAATAAAGTTCAGCTGCTCTAGTTGGTCTTTTCTGAAATTTTCTTAGTCGCATCCCACAGCAAAAGCCATGGTCCACAGAGTGCTTCCAACGCATCAGAGGGATCTCATTGTTAAAAGGTATCAGTCAGAAGAAGGGTACAAAATAATTTCCAAGGCATTAGATATACCATGGAACACAGTGAAGACAGTCATCATCAAGTGGAGAAAATATGGCACAACAGTGACATTACCAAGAACTGGAGCTCCCTCCAAAATTGATGAAAAGACCAGAAGAAAACTGGTCTGGGAGGCTACCATGAGGCCAACAGCAAACTTAAAGGAGCTGCAGGAATATCTGGCAAGTACTGGCTGTGTGGAACATGTGACAACAATCTCCCGTATTCTTCATATGTCTAGGCTATGGGGTAGAGTGGAGACAAAAGCCTTTTCTTATGAAGAAAAACATCCAAGCCAGGCTACATTTTGCAAAAACACATCTGAAGTCTCCCAAAAGCATGTGGGAAAAGGTGTTATGGTCTGATGAAACCAAGGTTGAACTTTTTGGTCATAATTCCAAAAGATATGTTTGGCGCAAAAAACAACACTGCATATCACCAAAAGAACACCATACCCACAGAGAAGCATGGTGGTGGCAGCATCATGCTTTGGGGTTGTTTTTCTTCAGCTGGAACTGCGGCCTTATTTAAGATAGAGGGAATTATGAACAGTTCCAAATACCAGTCAATATTGGCACAAAACCTTCAGGCTTCTGCTAGAAAGCTGAACATGAAGAGGAACTTTATATTTCAGCATGACAACGACCCAAAGCATACAACCAAATCAAAAAAGGAATGGCTTCACCAGAAGAAGATTAAAGTATTGGAATGGCCCAGCCAGAGCCCAGACCTGAATCCGATTGAAAATCGGTGGGGTGATCTGAAGAGGGCTTTGAACAGGAGATGTCCTCGCAATCTGACAGATTTGGAGTGTTTTTGCAAAGAAGAGTGGTCAAAGAATGACGGCAATAGAATTGTAAGTCAAGGAATGTTGTTTGTGCCAGAAATTATTTTTTATTTTTTATAGTGTTCTGAGATTTTGGGCGGCGCTCATTGCGAGCCTCTTGGTTATTGTATTTTTTTTATCAGAGGCACTTTTGCTGTCATTGTAAGGTAGGAGATGATGTGCTTTTTGCTCTCATTGCAAGGCTGTCACCTGGTGTAGTTTGTGTGCTATGAGCAGCGTTGGTGCTTGTTGTGAGGCGCGCAGTGAATGTATTTTGCATTTATTTCAGTAGTTTTTTTGTTGTTGTTGTGTATATGTATGTTGTGATGCTAATTAAATAAGTAGTAAATTAATAAATTTATATACTTTACCTATTTGTAAGTAATACATGCAGGAAGCATTGTGCTGAGGAGCTGACAATCTGTTTTCATGTTCCTGCAGCATACAATGTAGGTTTGCAGTGTTGTGGAGCTGAGGTGTAAGTGTCAGCAATGTGTGAAGTGTGTAGTGTAAATATGCTCCGTGCAGTGGGGAAGCCGTTAGTTTAGCTGGGTACTTTCGCATTCTGTAAGTTAGTGTTGTAAAATGGCGACGATTGTGTATGTGGTAGGCATCCTTGCTAATGGTGTATGTTGTAGGTCATACAGGTTTTTGTAAAAGCCGTATTTGCTTTGTGTAATTTAATGGCTTTAGGGGTCGTGTAGCCTTGTTTTCGTTTTTTTTTGCAGCCATTTTTTCTCTCGCTTAGGAGATGGCTAAACTTTGTAAATTTGTAAAGCTGTGTTGCAGAGGTCCTGGGTGTCCCCCCTTGGTGTGGGTAAGGTTTTTATGTTATTTTTGTGTTTATTTATGTGTTTTTTAATGTTTGCCGATGTGCGCGGTTTGTCCGTTAAGGTCGTATTTTTGCAAGTCCATAATGGATTTTTTCTAAAAGTCCTGCGGCTCTTATATTTTTGTGTAAGTTAGTCATTGCGTGTTTATGTGTTTTTTCCAAGTCCCGCTTGTTTGGTGGTTTGTAACCGTTTGTGAGGCGCGGTAGAGCCTCCACCTCCGCAAATGCGCCCTCTCGCTTTGCGAGGCGCCGCATTTGCGGCCTGCAATGAGCCTGGGGCTCATTGCAGCCATCGTGAGAGCCTCCACCTCCGCACGAGCCCGCAAGCGTTAGCAACAACCCGCATGCTGACAACTACATATCTGATATCTTTTCATGTGACAACACTGAAGAAATTACACTCTGCTACAATGTAAAGTAGTAAATGTACAGCCTGTATAGCAATGTAAATGTGCTGTCCAAATTGGGCCCAAAGTGTCAATATTTTGTGTGGCCACCATTATTTTGCCTTAACGCTCATGGGTATGGAGTTCACCAGAGCTTCACAGGTTGCCACTGGAGTCCTCTTCCACTCCTCCATGATGACATCACAGAGCTGGTGAATGTTCGAGACCTTGCACTCCCCCACCTTCCGTTTGAGGATACCCAACAGATGCTTAATAGGGTTTAGGTCTGGCCAGTCCATCACCTTTACCTTCAGCTTCTTTAGCAAGGCAGTGGTCGTCTTGGAGGTGTGTTTGGGGTCGTTATCATTCCCTTCAGAGACTGGGCTGCAGGGCAGTATTCCAACATGATAATGACCCCAAACACACCTGCAAGTCGACCACTGCCTTGCTAAAGAAGCTGAAGGTAGAGGTGATGAACTGGCCAAGATGTCTCCAGACCTAAACCCTATTTAGCAAGGTCTCTAACATCCACCAGCACAGTGATTTCATCATGGAGAAGTGGAAGAAGACTCCAGTGGCAACCTGTGAAGCTCTTGTGAACTCCATGCCAATGAGGGTTAAGACAGTGCTGGAAAATAATGGTGGCCACACAGAATATTGACACTTTGGGGCCAATTTGGACATTTCCACTTAGGGGTGTACTCACTTTTTCTGCCAACGGTTTAGACATTATTTACTGTGTGATGAGTTATTTTGAGGGGACAGGAAATTAAAATTTTTATGCAGGCTTTACACTTACTACTTTTCTTCAGTGTTGTCACATGAAAAAAATATATATATCATTTCAAGGCAATGCATATTAATTTATGTTTTATTAATCATAGTAAAGTTAGATATGATCTTACTATCACATATATAGTTGTGAGCAAGCGGGTTGTCGCTAACGCTGCGAGCTCCCGTAGCGAACCTGCGGCCCTCGTGAAGCGAGGGCTGCAGTTGCTGGCATGGAGCGCCGAAGGCTCTCCTTGCCAGCAATTGCGGACCTCGCAAAATTTATAGACTTACGAAAAACAAATACTAGACGCGGAACTTAGAAAAAATACCATTACGACCTTGCAAAACTACGACCTTACTGCCCGAAACCCGCACACATTAAAACATTCAAAACACAATAAATACACACAACAAATACATAAAAAGCTTACCCACAGCGAGGGGGCACCCAGGATCTCGGAAACTGAAGTTACACCTCAATTTAAGTCGAAATAGAAGAGTTTAGACACCCGAAAATTCTCTAAGTGAGAGAAAAAATGGCCGCCGAAAAAACGAAAACCAGGCTACAGGACTCTAAAGACGCAAAACACCTCCAAACACATACGGATTTTCCCAAAAAGACGTACGCGATCCTAGAACAAATACGCAAAATCAGCCACAGACGCGTACCACACATTAGGCGCCATTTTACAACACTAACTTACACAATGCGGAAGTACACAGCTACCCTAACGGATTTGGCTCACGCACGCCAACTATTTACACTACACACTGCACACATTACTGACACTCACACAGCAGCTCCATATCCCTCGAAACACACACTGTATGCTGCAGCGACATCAAAACAGATTGCCAGCTCTTCTGCACAATGCTTCCTGCATATATTACTTCAAAATAGGTAAAGTATATTGATGTATTATTTTATTCATTATTTCATTAGCATTAGCAAAAAAAAACAATGCTCATAGCATACAAACAATCAACAGCCTCGCAATGAGCGCAGAAGCATCTTGCAACACCAACAAAATTTACCACCCTTACAATCTTATTGCCATAATTTTTTGACGAGCAAGTCGCTAGTTACTTACTATTTGACAGAAGCACAAAACTATAGATAATATTCCTACAAACGCTACCTCAAAATATCCAGCAAATGACAGTTCCTACATGTACAAGTTTTTCTTTTAGATATTCTGGCAGTAAATTAACCTAATTTCTCCCCACTTCCCTGTAGCATGAGTGATATAACCTTAATGAGATATGGGATTATAGTCCGGAGAGACCATTTGTATTCTGTATTCCCTCACAGTTTTCTTCCCAAGCCCCATTCCTATCAACTTTATTCCCACTACTCCATCCTCTTATTGTATTTATGTCCCTCTCTAACTCCCTCCCCATAAAAAATAAATACAAATATTAACTGGTAATTGCCCTTTATGATAGCTATATTTATGGAAATTAAAATGGCAGACATGTGATACACTGATCATGTTACAGCAATATCATGTAAGATATTTTGACTGCTAACCAATTATAAAACTAGTTTTCATCTTTTCTCTTTACATTTCAATTATCATTTTATACAGATCTGGCAACTCAAATTTGTTAAATGATGCGTGTAACTGTGAACCTTAATGACTATACATCAAAGAACATTATGACAAAGGATCACTGTGTTGAGTATTTTTTCTGATTTGTCCTTTGAATAACAATCATCATCACATATAATAGTTGTCAAACTAAGAAACGTTGTCACACTTTGCGAGATCGCAACGCAAGCTCGCCAGAACTGCGTCCCTAGCGAAGCGAGGGACACAGTTCTGAGCGCAAATTCTTGTGGCGCCGCATTTGCGAATGTGGAGGCTTTACGGCGCCTCACTATGTAACAACACAACCCCACACAATCGTTAACTCGCATCACTTTGTCCTTTGGCTCCTCAAAATACCACACAAAACTCCCCCAAACAAACGTGAACTCGCAGCACTTTAGTCATACGGCACCTCATACCACCCCACAAAACTCCCCCACACAAACCTTAACTTAGGCGATCAAAGACGCAGGACTTAGCCTTCAAACACTTACAAAACGTGCGATACCCTTAGACGAAATTTGATGTCACTCGGATTCTTTTTGGAGGACCACTATTTCACTAAGAAACTCTATAAAATGGCAAAAATGATAGAGAACAGTGGTTATACACCGCGGATGAACTGTTATATCTGGCGGTCTCTTTTTAGAGGACCACTATTTCACTTAGGAAACTCTATGTACTACAACAATAAAAACTAAAAGAAAAATAAACAGTTTGGAATGTGATAGAGCTTTTTACATGATTGACCCCACAAAACAATTAGGTGGCATTTTCGTTAAATTCAAGGTTAAATTTCATTGTATTCTGTTACTATTTCACATGTTAACATTGTATTTTAAAAGTTGTGCAAAGTTGGTTCATTGTATATTGTATATAGTCAAGGATTTATGTTAGTAGATGGTTAACCATTTATTAATACATGGAAATGTGTATAAAAACAGAGTATCGATTCAGGGAGTAATCTGATCGCCAGTTAATTGGGTCAGGAAGGGATTCATTTTTTTCCCTCTTTGATACAATTGGCCAAGTTTCAATGGGGGTTTTTATTGTTGGCCTTCCTCTGGATTCAATACCTATTTGGTTTAAAAAAAAAAAAATTGAATGTTACATAGCATCTAATTGTTAAAAATAGTTATTCACAGAAAGTTTACATAGTCTTCTGTTATTCATGCATAACTATCAGTTCAAAATGTTAGTATTGTTAACAAAAATGGTTCAACATTGTTTCAAATACAAGTTGCATGTTAAAAAACTTTTATGTTATGGTTTACAATATGTATTCTTGAAAACTTCAGCCATTGTTATATTGTTATTCCATATATGACAATTAAAAGAGTTAATATTGGAAAAAAAAATTCTATACCTGTTGGTGAAATACAAGTTGAAAGTTAAAAAAATAAAAAGTTTTATTCAAAATTTTGCATTTCTTTGTAGATAAAAAAAGGTTCAGAATGTCAGACACTCACATTGTGTGGCAAACATTTTTAACAGCAATAAAATGTTATTGCCCCGTAATTTTTTACGGGCGAGTCTCTAGTACTTAATAATGGGCAAAATATATTTAGAAAGCAAATATATTAATTGTGACCTTTACATTTGCCACTTTTTTATGCCGATATTCTTTAATATGTGGTTCTGTTTTCTTTTTTAGCTGATTCTGTTTACATGTAAACTAATGAGATTTTGCTTAGTCTTGTTGAAAACATTGGAGGTTTTAGCTGCAAATTAAAACTACCTCTGCATTCAATGTCTTCTCCCACCTCAGGAACTAGATTTATAAACTAAAATGATAGCTTCCACTGCAGCAAATAAAACATTCCAGACTAAGTTGTAATATTGATCTAAAATTATTTTAATAATTATTATTATTAATATAAAAACAGTTTGTTCCTTTTCAAGTGTAGCTCTTTAAAAGAGTACAGTGGGGATATAAGCAAGACAGCGGGATCCTTCTATGAAAAAAATAGAAAGTTCATAGATTAAAAATATGGATTATTTGATATTGTTTATAATTGCACTTATTGAAAAATGTCAAGTCAATTATATGTCCTGGTACAAAGAAAGTCCCCTCATGGAAGTACTAAACAAAGTAAGGCGTTCTTTAGTGAAGAGTTTACTGTAATGTGAACATATATCTACATATTGTAGATAGTACGTAAAACTATTACTACCAGGTAAATTAAAACTTGAACATGTTTTGAAATCGCTTCTTCCTCAAACTTTTTGTTTATCTTGATATTCTGATCCTATGTGACATTAGGCTATGCTTAAACCTCACAAGATGGAAGCGCACAATCATTCTTCATTCTCCAGATCCACTGCCCTGCTTCAATTTGTGGAGACTCTACAATGATTGATAATATTTTTCTTTGTTGATAAGCCTTTAGGAGTTATTCCCCCCCTATATATTACTATTGTTGTATTCAGCTGCTCCACTGTGACAGTTATTGTTTTCTATTGTATTAATATTGGGGTTATACATTGCACTCTAGAGACTGATAGATTAGGAATTACTTTCTCTGCTGCACAGAACTTTCCGATAACTACATTGTTAAATTAAATCTTGCAAGAAAATTCCTCTAGAAATCAAATTATGCCTGGAAGTGGCTAGAAACTAGTTCATGGTTCAAGCTGACAGTGTAAATAGTAATTTATCTGTAGATGTTGATGTGCCAGCGTGGAGTTAATCCTTCAAGCACTTTGTGTGCTGTGAGATACAGTTTGTAGAAATATATCTGACAGGAAAAGTCTGCTTTTAAAAAAACATCATACGCTTTGTCAGCCATCACTTTCTGGTGATGAAAATATATGTTTTGAATCCCTATTTATGTGAAATCACAGTAAAATATGAACCTTTGTTACCTATTCAAATACTGACATATTATATGCATGGAACGAGCTAAGAGAAGATTAGGATTCCAAATAAATCACAGGTTTCTATGGTAACCATCATTCTTTTGAAGAGATGCTTTAAAACCATCAGTGCTATGAGGCCATTTATTTGAGCGGAATGGATTTTAAGGCTTTTAAATCTTTCTCCTCTAGTTGTAGAGGTGTGGATATTCAATCTTTGTCATCAAAAACAGAATTTGGGTATTAAGGTCTTGAAAAATGATTTTGAAAGTGTTCACCTAAATAAAAGCATGCCAGTAAGGAAAGCAGTATTTTAGAAAATACAAGTGTCCATGACCCAAGCATGGCAGAGATAGTGCGTCCAAAAAATTATTATACACAGATAACATATTGGAGGAAAGCAGTTCCACGGCCTTTATTGATAAAGACACAGATAAATAAACAAATGAGGGAGGAGTTTGGCCAGAGACAGTACACCCTAAACCCTAAACCCGTGTCCAGGGCCTAATGTAAAGGGACATTTCATTTACCACGAGGACTGAGCCGCCATTTCTGTAGAAACTCAACCAAAGACACTGGGTCTGATACCATCTATTGTGGTTTTTGGCAATTAATATGGTGATATTATTAATATCAAAAACATGTATTTATATTAATTAAAAATGACAGATTTTATATATTTGCCAATTTTGACTGAATCTGAATTTTTACTACAAGATTATATATAAGCTTTGGCTTCATGAAATAAACAGAACTGTATTATATGAAAATATATTTATTACAATGGATACAAAAAATATTGAATCAGTATCTTTAAATATAACAAGGTGACATAAACAATTGTAATCAATATAATATCAAGGTACAACAAATGATAACGTATCAGTTATTATCACATAGTCCACATAATCATATATAAGGAATGCAAAATATGCTTAATATAATTGCTATGGTAATCATGATTTAAAAAATGGTTTAATTATTTTGGTATTATTACAAATATCTATTTAATATGATACCATACCATTTTAATATAATATCATTTTATTATCATACATAGTCTTATTATGGTATTATCTCTGATTCAAAAACAAAATGTTTTTCATAACAATTCGGTATTAAATCAAAATATATTGGATTGCTACAGTGCCTTGCAAAAGTATACACCCCCCTTGACTTTTTACCTATTTTGCTACATTACAGCCTTAAGTTCAATGTTTTGTTAATCTAAATGTTAAGTGATGGATCAGAACACAATAGTCTAAGTTGGTGAAGTGAAATGAGAAAAATATATACATAAAATATTTTTTTAGAAATAGAAAACAGAAAATTGGCATGTGCATATGTATTCACCCCCTTTGTTATGAAGCCCATAAAAAGCTCTGGTGCAACCAATTACCTTCAGAAGTAACATAATTTGTGAAATGATGTCCACCTGTGTGCAATCTAAGTGTCACATGATCTGTCATTACATATACACACCTTTTTTGAAAGGCCCCAGAGGCTGCAACACCTAAGCACGAGTCACAACTAACCAACCACTGCCATGAAGACCAAGGAACTCTCCAAACAAGTAAGGGACAATGTTGTTGAGTACAAGTACAAGTCGGGGTAAGGTTATAAAAAAATATCTAAATCTTGGATGATCCCCAGGAGCACCTCAAATCTATCATAACCAAATGGAAAAAACATGGCACAACAGCAAACCTGCCAAGAGACGGCCGCCCACCAAAACCCATGGACGGGGCAATGAGGGCATTAATCAGAGAGGCAGCACAGAGACGTACAGTAACCCTGGAGGAGCTGTAGAGTTCCACAGCAGAGACTGGAGTATCTGTACATAGGACGACAATAAGCCGTACGCTCTACAGAGTTGGGCTTTATAGCAGAGTGGCCAGAGTTTGCGAAAAGGCATGTGGGAGACTCCCAAAAATGTATGGAGGAAGGTGCTCTGGTCTGATGAGACTAAAATTGAACTTTTCGGCCATCAAAGAAAACAATATGTCTGGCACAAACCCAACACATCACATCACCCAAAGAACACCATCCCCACAGTTAAACATGGTGGTGGTGGTGGCATCATGCTGTAGGGATGTTTTTCAGCAGCCGGCACTGGGAAACTGGTCAGAGTTGAGGGAAAGATGGATGGTGCTAAATACAGGGATATTCTTGAGCAAAACCTGTACCACTCTGTGCGTGATTTGAGGCTAGGACGGAGGTTCACCTTCCAGCAGGACAATGACCCCAAACACACTGCTAAAGCAACAATTGTGTGATTCAAGGGGAAATATGTAAATGTGTTGGAAGGGCCTATTTAAAAGCCCAGACCTCAATCCAATAGAAAATCTGTGGTCAGACTTAAAGATTGCTGTTCACAAGTGCAAAGCATCCAAATTGAAGGAGCTGGAGCAGTTTTGCTAGGCGGAATGGGCAAAAATCCCAGTGGTAAGATGTGGCAAGTTCATAGCGACTTATCCAAAGCGACTTGGAGCTGTGATTGCCACAAAAGGTGGCTCTCCAAAATATTGACTTTAGGGGGTGAATAGTTATGCACATTTACTTTTTCTGTTATTTTGTCCTACTTGTTGTTTACTTCACACAAAAAAAAAAAAAAAATACATCTTCAAAGCTCTGGGCATGTTCTGTAAATTAAATGATGCAAATCCTCAAGCAATCCATGTTAATTCCAGGTTGTGAAGCAAAAAAACACAAAAAATGCCAAGGGGGTGAATACTTTTGCAAGGCACTGTATAACAGCTGATATTTATGATATTTATAAGATTAATCTGTAAGTTGTATGTCGAATTACAAGTTACAAGATATTTCTAATTTTTCTATAGTGTAATACACCTTTTTGTATTACTTTTATACAAGTTGGAAACAACTAAAATATGTCACACCGCATTATGTTTTTGTAATACATATTTTATATTATATAAGTTATATAATTTATATTTTAATAGAAATTTCATTACATCCTGAAAATAATCATTTGACTGTCATTGATTTAATATTAAGTAATTATTATTATTGTTAAACATTTAGGGCCTCATTCTATTATCGGCCGTAAGAGATGCGGGGCCGCAAGGACCGGCCGCAAGCTATTCGGCTATTCTTTTCCCCTCCGGCCGGGGACTCCGGCGAGCTTGCGGCCTGCGCCTTGCTATCCCTTGCGGCCGCACGCGCCGGTGGAAAGCCTTTGATCTAAAACGGCCGCAAGCGTTTCGGCCGCAAGAAAATCCTGTTTGCTATTCAATTGCTCCGGGAAACCTCTCTGCAAGGCTAAAACCGAGCCGCAGCTTACTTGCAGAAAAAAAGTCCCGCTAGCACCAATTAAGCACATAATATAGCCCAAATAATGCCATCCTGCCCTCTGAGGAGACTATAAAGTGATTGTAGGTGTTAGCAAAAATAGCACAACATTCCCCTATACTCAAATCCGTAAAAAACATGTTTTATTATATATGTCAAATATCCATGTAAAAAGTCCAGAGTGCTTGGAGCACCTCAGACCCGGCCACGCTGAGGCCGGAAAATAAACAGTTAATGTAAACTCGGATTTGGGCTGATGTGCAAGCTTGAGAGTGGGTTACTATTAATCCTCATGTCCCCCAATATGATCCCTAGCATTTACAGAGCTTTACAGTGCTGTCTTGAATTTATTTTTGACTTTAAAGATTTCTGAGCTTACGGCCGGTTGTAAGATATACGGCCGGCCGTAAGGGGAGATCCTTGCGGGGCCGTATAATTGAATTGCGAGGTAACGGAACCCCCGCAAGGAATCGCAGCCTTGCGGCCATTGTATGGCCGATAATAGAATGAGACCCTTATTGTTTTGGAAATAGAGGATTTCCGTTATGGTTTTTATTCTCTACACTGAAATGTTCACATCTTTTCTTTCTTTTAAATAGTTTCAATATTCCATGATATCACATATTATAATTGTCTAACTACGAGACGTCTTCATACTGTTTGCATGGTGCGTACGACATTGCTACAGGCGCTCATCACCGGCGAGCCTCGCACAGCAAGGCGAGCCGTTAAACTTGGAGCATTTTGGCAATTAGCGCTGAAGGCGCTCATTGCTGGCGAGCCATGCGTAGCTAGGAGAGCCGTTAAACTCGGAGCACTTAGGCAATGAGCGCCAAAGGCGCTCATTGCCGGCGATCCTCGTGTAGCGAGGCGAGCCGTTAAACTTGGAGCACTTAGGTAATGTGCGCCAAAGGATCTCATTGCCGGCGAGGCGAGCTGTTAAACTCTGAGCACTTAGGCAATGAGTGTCGAAGGTGCTCATTGCCGAACCAAAAACCCCAAAAACACACTAACTACAACAAAAAAAATTACAAAAACATCACAGAAAGTATGGGGCAACAGCCAGGACGTCTGTGAGTGAGCTGGAATGCAAATTTAACTTGATTTAGATGATTTTCGCCACATGAAAAGCCTAACCCCCAAAAAAATAAAACGAGGCTACACGACCCTGGATCGTGCAAAACACTGCAAAACGAGTAGCACTTTACACATCACACTACGACCTACAAAATACACTATTACAAAAGCCGGAAAATGCTCTTGAGACACGTAACACATTAATAACATTACGACTACACAATGCCGCTTTACACAATAAACCAACGTTTTTACCTCGCACACGCAGCCTATTTAGAATGCACAGTTTAAAAATTCATTACACTTTATAAGCAGGGCACCAACACTCACAATGTATATTGTATGCAGATGCAAAATACAAACAGATTGTTAGCTCTTCAGCCTATTGCTCGCTGCACATATCAAATATAAATAATTAAAGTATATTTATTTATTGCAGAAATAATTAATTATTACTTAATTAATCAATTAATTGAATAAATCATTAATTATTACTTAACTACATATACATAGAGATATATATCTCTCTCAGGGGACCAAAAGTACAAGACATGAAAGGCTTGCAAAGAGCGCCAAAGGCGCTCATTGCGAGGCATGCGATAAGCTCAAAAGGCGCTCAGCGTAAGCCTCGCAATGAGCGCCGAAGGTCCTCACAGTATAAAACGGTTTCAATTATGTCTCAAACAGCATTCCCATGGCTTCAAATTTTATTTACCGTCATTTTTTGCAAAGTCGCTAGTGTCAATAAAATGTGTGATGCAGATGAAGATGGAAGTAAGGAAGCAAACATAAAGTAATTAATCTATTAAATATGAATATAATTCATACATTTAAATTGCCATCTAACTTACAATCTTGTAGCTACTGCATATTTTAATGAAGTTCATGAGGCTGTTTCCTTAAAACACTGGAATAATTTTTAAGTTATTTCAAATACAGTGGTACCTTGGTACTCGTCGTTAATTTGTTCCAGAAGGCATGACGAGTGCTGTAAAAGACAAGCACCAAAGTTCCCATACGATGTAATGAAAATTGACTCATACAGATCTTAGCAAGCAAGGCATTTTTTTACTTGTCAAAATGTGTTGAATATCAAATTTGACGAGTTTTGAGTTAGAGGAGTGCCGAGGTAACACTGTAACTTGTTACAGACCCTATTTAGCGAATGGAGACTTCCTAAACATATCCTATCAAGCTAGACAATTTAACCCTTCACAGACAGGAATATAAATTGAACCAAATTGTAAAGCTGACAATTACGAGGTTGAGTAAATTTACTGTTTTCTTTAAAGGAAGAAACATTTTTTTTTTTTTCTTCGTTAGTCATTCCCCACTAAACAAAAAAAAATAGTATTACATTAGGAAATTGCTTAAAGTAATATATTTAAATGTTATACTATTACAAGAGTCCCAATTAAATTAATCTTCTATTCACTAAATTTAAATATTTTAGTGTGAATATTTCTAATTCTGGAGCAGCAGATCTAAAGCTTTAAGTATTCCTTAAAGGAACAGTTTAGCATAATATGGAGGACACCAGTGGAAACATCTCAATAAGGCAAGTTGAAATACTTTTTTAATTTTTGAAATACGTACAATTTCAAAGAAGATCGCATTTTAAAAAATAATTGATTTGATATTTATTTTTCTGTATCAGTCTGCCGAGAACTGCTCTCTGATGACGCTCCATCCTGCATCCCATCTGCCACAGAGGCTTCTCATGCGCGCACCCCCATCTCAAATTTACTGGACCTGCTTGCTGGAGACTGCCAAGGCTAAGGTAAGGGGCTGACAGTGTGCCATGTGGGACTGGCATGTGTCACTAGGAGCATATTGTATGTAATGTCACTGTCATTGTGTGCATGGGTCACTAGGAGCATGTTGCATTGCATGTTTATCACTACATACATGATGTGACACATGCACCCAATGCCTGGCCCATATGGCACACTGTCAGATACTTACCTTGTCAAGAAGATCCAGTAAATATGAGATGGGGGCCTCTGTGGCAGATGTTATGCAGGCTGGATTACATCAGGGCGCAGTTCTCGGCGCGCTGTTCTGAAGCGTGTGAAGGTCGGCGTGCCCCTCTGTAACATACTCCACAGCAACTATTGCAAGTTAACTATCCCTTTAAACAATAAATGTTACTGTGAATTTGAACATAAATTTGTGCTTTCTCATTACGTTTTTTTTTACCATTGCTACATTTTTGCTGACATTTTTTAAATAGCATGTATAAAACATTTTATTTCGCTTGAAGAGTAAGTGCTGTAAACATTTAAAGACAATGTACATTCATTGTGCTCGTCAATCATTTTTCTCTTATTCTCACTAACTATTTTTCATTATATTACCGCAGATGGAGTTAATTTACCATGAACAGTAATTAGTGCTCAGTATTGAAATCTCTTGTGGGTATATTGCACAACAGCCTGCAGAAACAGTGGTGGTGTAACTGCTGATGGAACAGGTGCAAAGCACCGGTCCCACAACAGAGAAGAGGCTTCTGAGAATAATCTTATATAGGGGCGGTGACAAATAATTATTTCATAGAAATGTGATCCAATCGCCATACGGTTGCTGTGACCATTTATGATTTTATTGGCTCTTAACTGACCCAATTCAGTAGCTGAAGGATTGTGCCTATAAACTCAATTATATTTGCTGTGTTGCCAACTCCTGCTTAGATTTAGGCTTATTGAACAAGTTGAGTTTCAAACAGGCCATCACAAGAGTATTTTAAAACAAATAAACAGTTAAATTAAAATATAAATTTTCCTGTTTTGTCCCCACCAGCAGTAGAATGCAGCAGCGTAGTGGTGCAACAGGACTTTGCTCAATTTGTTAGGATTAGGTTTAAGGTTAGACTTGGGGGTTAGGGTTAGCAATTATCGTAGTATACTAGTGGCATGCTGTGAGCACCACTATTTTACTATGTAAAGATTATCATCTGTCACTACCCTCACCCTGAACCCTATTTGTAGCCTTCACTATAAGAACAAATCGAATAAAGTCTCAGCATGGCTGCTGCATGCCATTGCTGACTGGAGCAGAACAGGAAAGATCCTAAAAATATTTTACGCAGATTCTTTTTTTATTTTATTTTAACTATTATTATTATTATTATTATTATTATTAATATTATAACTGATCTAGAAGATAGTGCAGAGCAGTTATGTTAAAGCGGTACACTCGGGGCTGCTGACGCGCCCAGACCGCCTTGTTCCGCCCCCTGCGTCGCCTACGCACGTAAGGAAGGGAACCGCGAAAGATGGATGTGTGTGATCCCGAGCGTGGCTTGGGTGTGCCGCTTTAGGTACTGACGAATAACTCTGAGCCACCCTCTGGATTACCGCTATGGCGGTTAAATTTCAATTTCAAAATGGTTAACAATATTTTAAGGTTATAATTTGCACATTAAAACACGGGGCATCTCCTGATTATATTAGAAAATGTAAGCAAACTTGTTAAAATAAGCATGTTTTATATAGATGTCAGTATCCCTTTAATGTCATTAAAGTCAAAACACCTAGAATGCAAATGTTTGCAGCTGAAGATTATTCATGAGTTTTCTATGTGGAATAAGCCATTAAAGAAAACAAATCCTGGAGCATTCCTGTGGAGAGTTGGTCCACTTAAGAGACTAAAGATTTCACTCACAGAACAAATGATGGTCTGAATTTACAATGGCTTTGCTTTAATAGCACATTACTCACACAGCAAATAGAGCCCTATAGGATTCTTTGCTTTATTTACAGTAACTACTTTAATTTTAAATCCCTGCTTTCGCTTTCAAAAACCTGCACTTATGCCATTTATACTTTCCACGGTTCTGGCTATTGATTTGGGGCATTGCTGTTTCTTTTGGCCTTTGTCCAACATTTTGGGAATGATTGCCTGGATCTCAGGGGATAAAAGTTTTGATTTATAAAGGTTTTTTAGAACAGTTAGTAGTATGTGACCATAGGGAACTCAATGACAATTGGAGGTTTTCCAATGTGTAGGTTGCAGGGTTATCTACATTGTATGATTAGTGCACAAGCAACGCAAATATTTGTAATCCTCTATTTGATTCTAAATAGCAGGGTGTGTATAATTTAAATGACACTGAATTGGTAAATATTATATCATACATTTAAAAAAATGTTTGCATCCAATATAAAGGTTATATAATTTTTTAATTTTTTTGTATTCTGCCCATTGAAGTCTATGGCGGTTTGCCGGGTTCTCCCGTTCACGAACATTTGATTGAAGTTCGTGTCTAATGTTCGGGAACCGAAAATGTGATGTTCGCGACATCACTACATTAGAGCATTTATTCTTAGGCAATGTGGTTTTGTGATGTCTATTAACCCTGTAAAACTGGCTTAATACCAACATATCCTATTATTTAATTACACATATGTTGATATTGGATTAAGCGTCAAATTATGTTAAAATATCATCACTTTAAATGCTTCTGGGAGACTCAAGGTATTCAAAGCACTTGCGAGTGGTGTCTGGTACCCGTAAATCTTTCTTCTGCTTTTTTCAATTACGCCACTGCCCTGATTTGCCAGTGATCCATCAAATCTTATTAGCATAGAGTTTGGGTGTCAGAGTGTCAGGGAGTAACTCATAATATTTTTGTCTGGGCAAAAAGCTATGGAGATTTATGCCTTTCTTTTCATCTGTGTCGTGAAGTTCACCCGTAGCAGTTTGCTCGCAATGTTTTTGGGATGGGTGATTAAGATAGCTAGGTAGGATTTACTCTGCAGTTCTCAGGCCAGTCATAATTGCTTTTTCATGGATTGTTTCAAGGGGACTAACACCTGGACTGTGGCATGCCGGAGGGGGATCCATGGCAAAACTCCCACGGAAAATTACATAGTTGATGCAGAGTCTGGTTTTAAGCCATAAAGGGCATAAATCACCTAACATTCCTAAATTGTTTGGAATAACATGCTTTAAAACATCAGGTATGATGTTGTATTGATCAGGTAGTGTAAGGGTTACACCCAATTCACATTGGTAACAGACCAATCTCCCCGTTTAATGCACCTCAAAAAACCGCAAACAGTCCCTTTGCACAACCGCAAACTCCCAATTTGCACAAGGTTGGATACCAAGCTAGCCATGTCTCGTTCCATGTCCTCACCGATGTCATTGAAGGTCTCTTCCTCCACCCAGCCACCAAGGGTCCCCGAAAGGTGACAACAAGCCCCCTGGGACGCCTGCTGTGTTTGGTCTTCCACCCCCTCAAAGCCACCTTCCTCCTCTGACTCCTCTTCTTCAGACTCCTCTCTCTGCGTTGCCTCTGTCTGCATTATTATAAGGTGTGTACTGTTAAGTAGTACTATTCCTAGCGGTTTAATCCCTGTTACGTCCACTATTACGGGACGTGTATATGGCATTGATTTTTGGAACAGGGAGATGTAAAAAGATGCTTGGTCGCACCTCCTACTTCAAATTTGGGGCACTGCACGTGCAATGTAATGTGCCACCAGATAGGAGTGGTGTATTAAGTTGTACTATTTATTCCTATCAGTTTAATCCCTGTTACGTCCACTATTAGGAGACGTGTATATGGCATTGATTTTTTGAACAGGGAGATGGAAAAAGATGCTTGGTCGGACCTCCTACTTCAAGTTTGGGGCACTGCGCGTGCAATCTAAGGTGCCACCAGATATGAGTGTCTGTGCACTGGCAAAAGTTGGCAGAGTAGATGCAATAGGCTTCACACACACGCCTGTAGGCAGGCTATTGCTATTCAATCTATCACAGTCAAAAAAGTGTTGTTTTATGTCACTGAGTACAATATAAGCTGTGAGCCTGACACAGGCAGGCAACTGAAATTCGATTACAGGAAAAAAATGGTTGTTTTCAATGTATGTTACACCACCAGGTATGAGTAGTGAAAATAAGCACAATATAAGCTGTTAGGTGTTAGCCTGTCACACACACGCTGGCAGGCAGGCATAGATTACACAAAAAAAATTATAAAATAAAATAAATGATGTTCAAAGTTTCCTCAATGATAAAGTATAGGGGGCAAACCGAAAAGCGCATGTGTTCGCCGTTCGTGACGGACGCGAACATGCGAAAATCGCCGCAAATAGTTCTCCAGCGAACTGTTCGGGACATCACTACTCTAATACATTGTCTATAAATATATCATATTTTAGCACAAATTAAACACATCTTTATTTGTTGAACCTATAAATGCAATTGACATATTTTTAATATCAACATATAATAATAAATGAAAAAAACAATTACTTTATATCTGTTCCTTTGCTGTTGTTCCTACACTTCCATAAAACACTTTCATAAAATAATATGTGTGCAAAGCAATACTAGTTTCAAAGAAAATAAAGTATGCAATATATGATAATGAAGCGTTAACTATTTCCCTTACTATCTTAAAATTCCATCACCTATAGGCATATTTAGATTTTGTGCTGTCATAGGCCAGTTCAGATTTGTGCGAGGCCCACAACTCTGCTCTGCCTTTCCTATTGCTATAACCCATTCATAAGTTTACTACACACAAATATAGAAAATCATAAGTGTATATGTGTCTAGGCATGCTTATAGACAGAATTGTCTCTGCATATAGATATTTCAGTGCATATTCAATAGCACTGCTGTCCCCTGAAAATGTGCTTCCCTAGGCCTGAGCATAGGCTGAAACACACCCATACTTATAGGGGTTCTCCATTTTGTTCCCCTGCACGGTTCCCACCTCTTTATGTGGATGACAGTGAAAGGAGCAACAAGCTTTGCTACTGTTGCATCTTTAGCTGCACTGCCTCCCTTCTCCCTCTCCATACTCACTCTCCCTTCTCACTCTCCCTTCTCCTTCTTCTCACTGTCCCTTCTCCTTCTTCTCACTGTCCCTTCTCCTTCCTCTCCCTCTCCATTCTTCTCCCTCTCCATTCTCCTTCTTCCTCTCCCTTTTTCTCTGTCTCTATTCTTCCCCCTCTTCCTTCTTCTTTTTCCCCTTCTCCTTTTTATCTCACTTCTCCCTCCTCTTCTTCCCCCTCACCCTTCTACCTCTCCCTCAATCTTCTTCCTCCTTCTCCTCCTTCCTCTCCATTCCTCTTCTCCCCCATCCTCCCTCTACCCGACAAATTCTCCCTTCTCCCTTCACCGTCTCTTAATTTTCCCTTTCACCTCTCCTTCTTCCTTCTCTTGTCTTCCTCTCCATTTTTCCTTCTCCCTCTCGATTCTCCCTTCTCCTTCTCATTTCTCCCTCTCCCTTCTCATTCTACATTCAACCTCTTCCTTCTCAATCCCCCTTCTCCCCTTTCCCTCTCTCTTTTCCCTCTCCCTTCTCCCTTTCTGTACTCCTGCTCCCTTCTCTCTCTACCTTCTCCTTCTTCTCCCTCTGCCTTCTCCTTTTGCCTTCATCTTCTCACTCTCCCTTATCCCTCTCCCTTCTCATTCTTCTCCCTCTCCCTTCTCCTTCTCCCTCTGCCTTTCTCCCTCTCCCTCTCCCTTCTCCCTCTCCCTTCTCCATTCTCCCTCTCAATTCTCCCTTCTCTGTCTCCCTCTGGCGTTGGGTGGCAGGTGGGGGCATTTTTGCTCCCCCAAAATTTGTGCCAACTGCCACCCCTGCCCCCTAGCTATGCCGCTGACACTTACTAGTACTGCAAAGTAAGTTCAAATATTTTTTTTAAGCTGTTAAATGTGTGAATGTACTTATATAAGCACTATATGAGCACTACATAAATCAGCATTTCTATGCTCTCTTAAAATAAATCCAGTAAATAAACTGTTATTTTTCTTAAATACAGATATAACCTCATTCAACCTTGTCCAGTACCACCATTGCTGCCAGATTGGCCTGCTTGCTGAGAACGCAGTAGGTTTCCTTTTAAATGGTAAATTACAGAGAAACATGCATTCAAACCTATGTTTTTCATATGCATATTAAAATATTCCAGTCTTTAATGTGATTGAATGGAAATACATGGTAATAATTCCTTAGTAAAATCTTACATCCTGTGGATATTATTCTTTGAATTTGCAAGCACCAGGATGGAAGTATTATTGTTAAAAACAAAACATATATGATTTTAAAAAATGTGCGAAAATGTGAGAATTTATGATTACCATATTTATTTTCAAAGTTTACTGTAAATAAGAATCCTTTTACAAGCAGATAATTACAATATTAAAAACATAAGGAGTGAAATTTACTAACAGATTGCAGATCCTAAAGCTTTTTTCAATAGCTAATATAAGAACAATAACATTACTATTAAGTCCTATTGTGATTGGCTTTCATTTTAACCGATCAGAATATGGAAAAACAGAGACCTCTAATTATTTAAAAGCTAACCAAATGGAATGCACAGATTTCAATCCATGCATTGTGATAGACTGAAATCTTAACCAATCAGAAAAGCGGGGATTGGCTACTTATCAGAGTTTCTATATTCAAATATTCAAGTTCAATTTATTACAGTATGGTTGACACATATACAGTGGATATAAAAAGTCTACACACCCCTGTTAAAATGTCAGGTTTCTGTGCTGTAAAAAAATGAGACCAAGATAAATCATTTCAGAACTTTTTTCACCTTTAATGTGACCTATAAACTGTTCAACTCAATTGAAAAACAAACTGAAATCTTTTAGGTAGAGGGAAGAAAAAATATAAAAATAAAATAATATGGTTGCATAAGTATGCACACCCTTAAACTAATACTTTGTTGAAGCACTTTTTGATTTTATCACAGCACTCAGTCTTTTTGGGTATGAGTCTATCAGCATGGCACATTTTGACTTGGCAAGATTTGCCCACTCCACTTTGCAAAAACACTCCAAATCTGTCAGATTGCGAGGGCATCTCCTGTGCACAGCCCTCTTCAGATCACCCCACAGATTTTCAATCGGATTAAGGTCTGGGCTCTGGCTGGGCCATTCCAAAACTGTAATCTTCTTCTGGTGAAGCCATTCCTTTGTTGATTTGGATGTATGCTTTGGGTCGTTGTCATGCTGAAAGATGAAGTTCCTCTTCATGTTCAGCTTTCTAGCAGAAGCCTGAAGGTTTTGTGCCAATATTGACTGGTATTTGGAACTGTTCATAATTCCCTCTATCTTAACTAAGGCCCCAGTTCCAGCTGAAGAAAAACAGCCCAAAGCTGCCACCACCATGCTTCACTGTGCGTATGGTGTTCTTTTGGTGATGTGCAGTGTTATTTTTGCGGCAAACATATCTTTTGGATTTATGGCCAAAAAGTTCAACCTTGGTTTCATCAGACCATAACACCTTTTCCCACATGCTTTTGGGAGACTTTCTTTTCATCAATTTTGGAGGGAGCTCTAGTTCTTGGTAATGTCACTGTTGTGCCATATTTTCTCCACTTGACGATGACTGTCTTCACTGTGTTCCTTGGAAATTATTTTGTACCCTTCTCCTGACTGATACCTTTTAACAATGAGATCCCTCTGATGCTTTGGAAGCTCTCTGTGGACCATGGCTTTTGCTGTGGGATGCGACTAAGAAAATTTTAAAAAAGACCAACTAGATCAGCTGAACTTTATTTGGGGTTAATCAGAGGCACTTTAAATGATGGCAGGTGTATGCTGACTCCTATTTAACATGATTTGGAATGTGATTGCTTAATTCTGAACACAGCTACATCCCCAGTTGAAAGAGGGTGTGCAGACTTACGCAACCACATTATTTTTCTTTTGTATTTTTCTTCCCTCCACCTAAAATATTTCAGTTTGTTCTTCAATTGAGTTGTACAGTTTATAGGTCACATTAAAGGTGGAAAAAGTTCTGAAATTATTTATCTTTGTCTCAGTTTTTTACAGCACAGAAACCTGACATTTTAACAGGGGTGTGTAGACTTTTTATATCGACTGTATGAAGCCATAAAAGTTATCTTTTAAGGCAAGCGCATAGTCAGAAATTCATTAATTGATCGCAGATGAGGAACCACGTCAGTTTAATCCATTTTTGTGGCGGGAGGGGGGGCGGCAGCAGGTCATTTTTTACTTGGATGCCCTCTCCGGTGGCTGAAGGGAGGAGCTAGGTTCTTACTTCAGGCAAGGGGATACATTTCTGCTAGCAACATAGATATAAGAATAGAGGCATCTTTGATTATCGATGGAGGATCATCCAAAGGTGAGTCAAATTCCCCCTCCAGCAAGTTATTATTTTTTTTATCAGTTTATTTTTTTAATTTTATGGGGGAACAGGGTTTATGGGGTTCAATAAGGACCCTCATGGTTACAGTATACTATGCCATGGGTGTTCATAAGAACCACCATGGCTACACTTAGGGACCCAATAGGTCGCCTGATGGGGTTATTGTGCCACCCACCCCAAACAGCAAAAGATGGGGAAGGGAGAACCAATGACCCGCCGGTTTTAGGGTGTCCTGGGTGATACTAAGGCTTATAGGAGATAGCAGCATAATATAATGTGTTCACATTAGGTAGCTAAATGACATCAGCACTATATATTTATAATGTGGTTTATTCCAGTCTCAAGGAATTTAGTTCCATTCCATTCCATCTTTCATAAAAGAAGGTAAAAATTAAAGAGAAAATCTTAGATTTTTTTGTTCCCCACTCCCCTTATGAGTGACAGAATGGAGTGGAACTAGAACCAACCACATTATCTACATCTATATGAGAGATTTGTTTCTATATTATTAAAGGACATTATTGTTTGTATTGCTGTGTTATTGATTCTATATGAACTATATTTTAGAAGATTATATCAGTATTATTTTAAGGAATAGCACAATTGTAGACGTACAATGGATTTAGCTGTTGTTTTGAAGACAATACATTTCAGGCATACTTAAATTATCCTTACAAATATTATTTTAACCAAGGTTTAATTAATAAGAGAGCCAAGTGGAATGATAACCTCTTCTATCCATGGCAAAATAATATACATCTATATCATTAGATTTTTCTAAAACTTTATTAGACTGAAATCTCAAATATAAGCTGATCAATATATGCATTCAAACGTCATCAAACCTGATTTAGACATTTTCCATACTACAATTATTGTTGTTGTTGTTTAGTCGTTCAGCCATGTCCGACTCACCTTGACCCTATGGACCTCCGCACACCTGGTACATCCTGTGTCTGGTCGTACTCATCCATAAGGTTTTCATGGCAAAGATACTTGAGGGGGTTGCCAGTTACTTGTCCGGTGGACTGTGATTTTTCTGACACTCTCTGCTATGATCTGTCCATCTTTGGTGACTCTACATGGTATAGCTCACATCATTACTGAGGTACACAAGCCCCTTCACAATGACAAGGTAACGATACAGAAGAGGACTACAATTATTCTGAACACTAAAAAGAGAACTAAAATGACAAATAATGAAGAGAAATAAAAGCAAAAGTATTCAAGCTATTATAATAATCACATTAAAATAAACGTGATCTAAATGCAAAGATATGGTAAAATTCTTGCTGCTCAAGGAAATAAATCGGACAAGTCAGGACAGTTAATGTTAGTTTAGTATAGTACTGTTTCCTTCATTTAAGCTGTGATGATGTTTTCAGTGCACTGTGGGGGATCTGAGTCCAAGTCAATACCTCCTGCCAATTTCTTCCTGATCTCAACTAAATTATTAAATGTCCTACATATATCTCCTGGAGCTTCCACATCTTTAATTAAAAATAGTAACTTATATCTCTTTCTTGTGTCTCTATGAAACTTCCTTCCAGTGCTCATTTAAATATTATTATATTTGCATGGAATATAAATTATACTGAGAAAATGAACACTATTGCAACATAGATGTCGAAAAAAAATGTTTTTGATCTGACTTTGTTTTACCAGTGTGGAACTTTAGAGGACATTTACAGTAAAAAGACTATTGATTAAAAGCATACAGTTTTTGCATTCCATTGACTTACGTGTCACAATGTCAGGGCAGAGGAATCACATATATAGTTGTGAGCGTACGAGTTGTTGCTAAGGCTGCGGGCTCGCGTAGCGAGCCCGAGGCCCTCGCGCAGCGAGACGCGGGCCTAGCGAAGCGAGGGCACTGTGCCAGGTTCTCAGTTGCTGGCTTGGAGCGCGACAGGCGCTCCATGCCAGCACCTGAGGACCTCGCAAAGCGAGGGCTTCAGTTGCAGCAACTGCGACCCTTGCAAAATTCACAACACAAATTCCCAACCCAAAGAACTGTGAATCTCGCAAAGTTCACGTCGCAACCCAAAGAGCACTACACACACATTACGACACTCGCAAACAACATACGACACACGTTCACACACATTACGGCCTCACAACATTCGGACGCAACTCCCGAACATTACAAAATTAAAAACACAATACATACACACAGCACATACATAAAAACCTTACCTACAGAAACAGGAAGCACCCAGGACCTCAAAAATGCAACTTACAACTTAATTGCACTCAAAATAAAAGAGTTTAGACACTAAATAATTTGCTAAGCGACACAAAAAATGGCCGACGAATAAAACGAAAACGAGGCTACACACGCAAACACCATACGAGACACGTTACCACACATTACGACCTCGCAAACATCGGACGCCACACGCCGACATACAAACATTTAAAACTTAAGAAAGACACACAACAAACACATAAAAAGCTTACCTACAGCAAGAGGAACCATCCAGCACCTCAAAAAAACAAGTTACATCTACATTTAAATCAAAATAAAACACTTTAGACACTAATATCATCGCTAAGCGAGAGAAAAAATGGCCGACGAACAAAACGAAAACGAGGCTTCAGACGTAACTACACTACACTTACTCGCAATAATGAAACACATACTATGCGGAACGTATCACAATCATATTAAACACCATTTTGAACAGTAATACGCAGAAAATGGCGGATGGAACGCAAATTGTAAGCTGGAACGCAAATAGCGCATTCGTATTGCGTTCTAACGGTCTCACTTTCCAGAACTTTCTACAAGTTTATAAATACTGCCTATTTCACACAAAAAAATACATTTCTCCTCAGGTGATGAACGGAGTGACTTCAGAGATAACTGCTGCTTTTACTTGAGAAGACAATTCTTTACTAATTTACTACTTTACATTGTGCAAATTACAACTGAGAGGTAAGCTATAATATATTACATTTTATTATCAGGACAGGTCAAACAAATAAAAAAATAAACTAGGATTTATGTAGTGACATATATGGCACATTTATGTGTATAGGCTCACAAAAAAAATACGGTTCATTTAACAAAACAACAAAAAACCATAATTCAATATTAAACAGAGGTTTATGTATATTGACATGTGACACGCACATACATGTCTATAATGTATAGTGACATCTGACACGCAGATATATGTCTATAATGTATAGTGACATGTGACACGCACATTTATGTGTATTGCCCCTTCAAAGTGACATGTGACACTAACATATATGTGTATAATGTATAGTGACACGCACATTTATGTGTATTGCCACTGCAACAAAATTAGCTTAAAACAAAATCAGTAAACAACTACATTTAAATGACATTATATGTCATGTATACTGATATGTGACACGCACATATATGTGTATCATCTATAGTTACATCTCACACACAGACATTTATGTGTGTTGGAAAAAAAAAAATAAGGTTAATTTAACAATTTAAATATGATTCATGTATACTGATATGTCACACGCACACAAAATAATTACATTAAACTATGGAATGTGCTTCATGTATGTGACATATGTGTGTAGCCCCCACCAAAAAATAAGGTCAATTGAAAATAATTACACAAGTATATTTAAATGATATTAATTTACTGCAATTCAATAAATCATATAAAGCTGAATCTTTCTATTTCTTTTAATATTCAAACAGACTCTGCATCAACAGCGTCACTCAACAATTTGCACCGTGCACTGTGAAGCACAATCCCTTTTAAAGAACACCAACAAAGAAGAAGAGGTAAGATACAACAAGACATTACATGCTCAAAAGGCCATGCTTTGCTAGATGAAAAATTATAAATATACAAATAACTATTTCACTTTCTTTTTCAAACAGACACTACAAGAAGACCGGCGGATTAAGATTGGCAGGAGGGGACCGTCTGTCATTCCAAACTTCAATCAAGGTAAAGTATTAAGTATAAACAAGAAAGAACCATGAGCCTTATTCAATTGCGACTTCCTCAATTGAATAGGGCTCTATATAAGCACATAACATATTTTTTATACAGAACTTTTTAGTTACTGAACTTCTAACCACAATCAAGGTTTTCAATAACTAAAAACTTTGCTCAATAAATATGTTATGTGATTATATAGAGCCCTCTTCAATTGGCAAAATTGCAATTCAATGAGGACCTATATATCTTTAATGGCCAAGGGCCTCACTCAAATGTGATTTGCCCATTTCAATAGGGCTCTATATAAGCACAGAGCATATTTTTTAAAGGAACTTTTTATTTAGTGATCACGTTGCTTTCGGATACAAGTTCACTAAATACAAAATTCGGTAAAAAAATATGCTCTGTGCTGATATTGAGCTCTATTCCATTGGCCAAAACACAATTGAATGAGGAGCTGACAATATAACAAATGCAGTAACCAAAGGCCCTCATTCAATTGCTATTTTGGACAATTTAATATGGCTATAAATAAGCACTTTTAGGCCCTTATTCAATTGCCATTTTGCTAATTCTATAGTGATCCAAATAATCACATAACATATATTTTTTAAATAACTTTTTCGTTAGTGAAAACCTTGCTTTTGGATAGATGCTTAATAACTAAAAACTTCTTTAACAAATATATGTGATGTGCTTATTTTGAACTCTATTCAATTTTCAAAATTGCAATTCAATGACGGCCTTAGAGTACTATTACATTGTAAAAAATGCAATTGAATGAGGGGCAAACTATGCAACATATGGTACACACAAAGGCCCTCATTCAATTGCAATTTGCCCAATTGAATAGGGCTCTAAATAAGAACATAACATTTTTTTTAAAATAAGTTTTTACTTACTAAAAATCTATCCAAAAGAAAGTTTTTCACTGACTAAAAACTTCTTTAAAAAAATATGCTATGTGCTTATTTAGGGCACGATTCAATTAGCCAAATCGCAATTGAATGAGACCCAAACTGCTACACACAAAACAGAATTTCTTATTCAATGTTTAACAACCTATAAGCCTTACAAAGAAGCCAAAATAAGAATAACAAAAGTGTTGCGCACCTAATAGCATTGTACAAAAAATCACACAAACACATAGGAAACTACATTAACATTCTTCTTTAATGTTTAACAACCAATAACCAGTACAATCAAGAATAAATAACTTTTGCACAAGTGGTGCGCACAAAACAGGATTGTAAAAAAATAACACTAACACATAGCAAACTACATTAATTATATTATTTCATGTTTCACTAACTATAACCATCCCAATAAAGGTTAAATAAGTATACCACACGTGGTGCGCACAAAACAGGATTGTACCAAAAACTAACATAAACACATAGCAAAATAAATTCATATTCTTATTTAATATATCACAACCCACAAGCCTTACTAAGAACCTTAAATAAGAATAACAAAAGTCGTGGGATTGTACAGAAAGTAGAAAATAAAAAATAGAAAAAAATAACCATAACTGATACAATACAGCCAAATTCATACATTTTAAACTTATTTAAAAGACATTTCACTCAAACAACATTTTCTATTTTATATTACAACAGATACTGCGTGAAGACAATCGGACGAGGACTTTCTCCACAGGACCAGACCATCGGACGAGGACTTTCAACACAGGACCAGACCAGCGGACGAGGAATTTCAACACAGGACCACACCATCGGACGAGGACTTTCACCAAAGGACCACAACATCGGACGAGGGCTATCGCCACAGGACCACAACATCGGACGAGGGCTATCGCCACAGGACCACACCATCGGACCAGAACTTTCAACAGAGGACCAGACCATAGGACCAGGATTTTACACAGAGGACCACACCATCGGACCAGGACTTCCAACAGAGGATCACACCATTGGACAACGATTTTGAACCGAGGACCAACAAACATTCGGATTTAAATCACACTTCAACCAAGGTACAGTATAATAAGTACTAAAGTAGAAAACTAAAGAAACTGCTTTCAGTTGCATCCGTGTCAACAGAAAAAAAAAAAAAATAAATTACTATCTCCCTTATTCTATTTAAATTGATACTATGCAATACATAGCTCAATAACCGCATCAATTTTTTTTTTAGCAAAGAAGTTTTGCAGTGGTAAATATCTATCCACAAACAACGTTTTTAATAAATAAAACCATTATTTTAAAAAAATATGTTACATGCTTATTTACAGCAGTATTCCATTGGCCAAATTCTTAGCCAGTGAGGACAGGAATTATAATTTTAACTAAATATAACTGATACATTAATGATTTGCCTTTTATTTCACCAATTGTGCACTAGAATCTTTAACAGGAATTACAAATTAAAATATACACAATTACATTTTTTTTTCCTTTACAGATTAATATGGCTGATAACGAGACCAAAGAAGACAAGAAAAGACGTCAAACTAGAGAAAGACAAGAGAGATGGGCCGCCCAGCAGACACCGGAGGAGAAAGAAATTCGACGAGAAAAAGAACGCAAAAGACTTGCAAATAAAAGAAAATCAGCTGCAAAAATGAGAGATACAACCAAAAAAAATAAAAAGATAATAAAGCATTTACAAACTGTTTCTCAAACATCAGATGACATTTTACAAGATATCAGTCAAGACAGACCAAAAAAAGCAACTACAAAAACAAAGCATTTACAAACTCTTACTAAAAACTTACAGGACATTTCAACAAAACAAGGACAACATATACCAAGAAAAGCCACGAAAAAAACTAAACATTTAGAACCTGTTGTTGAAACATTTCATGACTTTTCACCTGATGAATATGAAAGTCAACATCCGATATGCTTTGCAAATTGTCCTCTACTCAAGTCTTTAGCAGTAGAGGTTCATAGTTGTGGGGACATGAGTACTCAATGTCAATTTTGTGAGGCTTATTATTTTAAACAGGAGAGACCCAGAGATGGACTATTTATTAGTTGTTGTCAAAAAGGCAAGTTCAAACTTCCAGAAAGGAAAAAATTTCCAAGCTATTTACAAAATATTATGACTGAACCTACTTTTCCAAATTACAAAAATTTTAAGACAAACATAAGATCCTACAATAGTGCCATATCATTTGCATCTATGGGGGCAACATTGGCTGCTAATGTACCAGGACATGGTCCTTACTGTTTTAAAGTCCAAGGACAAATTTATCAACGGACTTCACATTTACATCCAGAGCAAGGAGAGCAAAGAAAATTTGCTCAACTATATGTCCTAGATACAATGGAAGCTGTTGACCAACGTATGCAGATGGAAGAAAATAAAAAATGCTTACCCAGTGTTTTCATAGAGCTAAATAACATTATGGACAACAATCCCTACAGTAAAGCATACAAAAAATTGGCAGAAGTAGAAAATGAACAACAACTTCATGCACAAAGACATCAATTACCCATGCCAAAGGTTAATATGGTGCTTAAAAGAGATAGACATACTGATAAACGTCGTTATAACTTGCCAACATCAAATGAAGTTGCAATGGTATTTCAGAATGATGAAGGAGAACCACCATTTCAAAGAGACATTAGAGTATATCCCAGAAATGAGGAGCAACCATTTATTAATATTAATATCTTAAGTCCAAATTTAGATCCAATTACATATCCCATCTTTTTCCCACATGGAGAAGCAGGTTGGCAACCAAAATTAACCCTTCCCAGTTACCCAAATGCTAAAGCCAGAATCCGAAATAATGTTTCTATGCTTGAATTTAAAGTAGCTCAAATTGCCATTAGAGATTAATTTAATCCAATTTTATGTGGTGGAAAACTAACACAACAATGGATTATTGATTCATATTTGCAAGTTGAGGCAAATAATTTAAACTTTATCAAATATCAACAAGATAAAGTACGTGTAAAACAATATTGTGGACTCATGGACTATGTTGCTGACGTGGCTACAAGCAGAGACATGACAGCTGGCAAAGCCATCATTTTACCATCTTCCTTTCAAGGATCTCCTCGAAATATGAGAGAAAGATACAATGATGCTATGGCTATTGTGACAAAATTTGGAAAACCAGATTTATTTGTGACATTTACATGTAATCCACAATGGCCAGAAATTAATCAAAATCTACTTCTTGGACAAAGTGCTTCAGATCGACCAGATTTAGTAGCCAGAATTTTTAAGATCAAATTAAATGAATTAATACGTGACTTCACTATAAATCAGTTATTTGGCAAATGTCTTGCTTATGTATATACCATTGAATTTCAAAAAAGAGGCCTTCCACATGCACATCTTCTCATAATACTTCAAGAGAAAGATAAATTAGATACTTCGGACAAAGTGGATGCAGTCATAGTTGCTGAACTACCAGATTCAGAACTATATGGTAGACTATATGAGATTGTTACTCATCGCATGATTCATGGACCCTGTGGAGACCTTAATCCACAATCACCATGTATGGAAAATAATAAATGTTCCAAAGATTTTCCAAAAGATTATAGAGACAAAACATATGCATATTGTGATGGATATCCACTTTATAAAAGAAGAGAAGGAGATAGTGCCATTATTCGTGGAAAAAAAGTGGACAATAGATATGTAGTACCCTACAATCCACATTTACTCATGAAGTACAACGCCCACATCAACGTAGAAGCCTGCACTTCCATCAAATCCATTAAATATGTCTACAAATATATTTACAAAGGCTATGATGCAGCTACTGTAGTCATCAAAAGTGCAGACAACCCTGAATGTAGTGAGTTAGTACATGATGAACTTGCATCTCATGTAGATGCTCGCTATGTCAGTGCACCAGAAGCTATGTGGCGGCTTTTAAAATTTGAAATGCATGATAGATCACATGCAGTATATAGATTAGCAGTACATTTGCCACAAAGACATTTAGTCTATTTCCATGCTGGAAATGAAATGAATGCATTGGCCCAAAGTGAAGATCGTCACACTACACTAACTGCATGGTTTGCATTAAATTCAAATGATGCTCAAGCAACACAATACTTATATATTGAAATTCCATATCACTATGTTTTTGTGAATGGATTATGGAGACCAAGAAAAACCAGAGGCAATAAAATAATTCCACGAATTTACACAGTCAGTCCAAGAGATGTTGAACGTTTTTGCTTACGGATATTACTTTTAAATGTTCCAGGAGCACAAAGTTTTGAACAATTAAGAACTGTTAATGACATTGTATATGAATCCTTCCATTTAGCTGCAAGACATAGAAACGTACTCGCTGATGATACAGAGTGGGAAAGATGTTTAGAAGAAGCAGCACAATGTCAAATGCCACGGCAGATGAGAGAACAATTTGCTTTTATTTGTATCTTCTCAAATGCTCCAAATGCATTAGCTTTGTGGGAGACTTTTAAAAGTAATATGGCTGAAGACTTTATGCGACGATACAATGAACCCATTGCACACTTAAAAGCGTTAATGGAAATCCAAGAAGTATTTTTAACTCATGGATTAAGTTGTGCAAGTTTTAATTTGCCTGATCCAGGTCTTATAGATGACATAAACTTTGAAGACTATGACATTCAAATACAAGCAGAAAGAACACAAGAAAGACTTGCAACTTTAAATACACTACAATTGCAAGCATTTCATGCCATTAAAAATGCAATAGATGATGACATGGTGACAGAGCGTTATTTCTATCTGGATGGACCTGGCGGATCAGGAGAAACCTATTTGTACAATTTATTAATGAGTTCAGTACGAGCACAAGGACAAATAGCAATGGCGTTTGCCACTACTGGAATTGCTGCACTTTTATTAGAAGGTGGAAGAACTGTTCATAGTGGATTTAAACTGCCAGTGCCTATTTTAGAAAATTCTGTGTCAGATATTCGCATGACATCTTTACAAGCAAAGAAATTGAAGAAATGTAAATTAATTATAATAGATGAGGCCACAATGATGTCATGCTATGCCCTCCAATGTATTGACCGTTTGCTTCGTGAAGTCATGGATAATATTTTTCCATTTGGTGGAAAGGTAATGTTGTTGGGTGGCGATTTTAGACAAACATTACCTGTCGTTGTACATGGAAATCGAACTGACATTATTGAAACATGTATAAAGTCAAGTACAGTATGGAAACATTTTACCCATCTTCAACTGCAACAAAATATGAGATCAGAAGGCCAAACTGATTTCAATGATTGGCTTATTAAAATTGGAGAAGGCAGAACAGAAAAATTACTACATTTACCTGACGACACTGTAGAGATCCCACCTCATATGATTTGTCAACAAGATATTATATCGGCTATATTTGAAGGGAGCATCAATAACGAAGAATATTCCGAGCTTGCCAATACTGAAGTGTAAAAAAAAAGATGCATTAATCCTCAATAATGAAATCTAAAAAAAAAATTATGCACCGCAAAGAAATTATCACAGTGCTGATTCTGTACTTGCTGATGACAATAAAAGTCAGGCTAACTTTTCGACTGAATTCATAAACTCTCTAACTCCTTCTGGAATGCCACCACATATTTTGCAGCTAAAGAAAGGTGCAATTATCATGTTACTGCGAAATATGAACCCCAAAAAAGGCCTATGCAATGGCACAAGATTAATTGTTCAACAATTAAAGGACCATTTTATAGATGCTGAAATTTTAACTGGGACCCATAAAGGAGAGAGAGTTTTCATACCAAGAATAGATTTAGCACCAAGTGAAAGAAGTCTCCCTTTTATACTTCAAAGAAGACAATTTCCCATTATTATTGCATTTGCCATGACCATTATTAAATCACAAGGTCAAACTTTTAAATCTGTGGGTATTTTTTTGGAAGAACCAGTATTTGCACATGGTCAATTATATGTTGCATTGTCACGGTGCAAAAATCCACAGGCTATTAAAGTTTACATTGAAAAAAATGAAAGTCAAGGTGATTTATTAGTAGATGGACGTATTTTTACTAAAAAGATTGTCTACTATGAAGTACTATAACATTGCAGGATACAAATTAAAGATGCCAACATTTTTTAAAAGCATTCCAAAATACATAACAATTGTTTGTTTAATTCAGTCATAATTAATGGAAGTACTGTTTATTAATGATTCGCCTCACAAAATACTTGCCTTGCATTGTTAGTAAAAATTATGTTAAAATGTTAAGTCACTATGTTAATGTTTCTAATGTTACAAGTTTAAAAAATATATTTTCAAGTTATTTCATTCAACAGATTACAAAGTGGATGTTAAGAGGTCAAGCACCTTTTAAGTCACAATGTAAATATTGTCTGTTATCTTAAGATTATTACCTACATTAATGTTTATCGCCAGTTTATGTGCTCAGTAATGAATTACTTTAATTACGTACGTTTTAAGAAGAGTTTTACTGTATGCCTTCCTCTACATTCAATGTATATTCAAGTTAACAATTATTGTGATAGAAATTGCATTTTAATACTGATTAATTTAAAGGTCAATTGTTTTTACATTCAAATGTTAATACTTTTAATAAAAAATTAGGTTACAAAATGTATTCACTATGTTCCTGTTTATAATGTTTATAATGTTAAAAATTATACCAATGTTTTCTCAACTTCTAAACTTACATAAAAAATAAAGTTCAAGTTTAAAAATATATACTTAGAAGGTTATTGCTTACATATATTTTAAACTTCATGTTAAAATTTGCGACGTTTAAAGAAGGCTTTTTACTTTTTGCTTTTCTATTCATTCAATGTATATTAAAGTTAACAATTCTTCAGATACAAATTACATTTTAAAAAACCATTACATCAACGTTTTACAAAAATACACGTTCATATTAAAATACTTACAAGTGACAAAAATATACGTTAATAACTAAACAAATTGACACACATATACATCACATTGCCGTCATTTTTTGACGGGCAAGTCGCTAGTATAAAATAATCATGACCCACTTTAATTTGATTTTATGCACTGGTTTTTCATACAGGAATATTATACTAAAAGTAAGATATTTTAATTTAGCCTGCAGTAGCACTTTTATCTGTATCTCCTTTATCTTATAAGAAATATTAGTAGTAGCTCCATTCTTATTAAAACATTCCACAGTTCACAAAATACCCTCTTTCTTCAACAGTTAGAAAAGGCCACATTTCTACCATTAAAAAGTTAAAAAGTTAAAAAGTTAAAGCTACATTATGGGCTCCAGGAACTTACAATTGAATAGGGGCCATAGTTTTTACTTTCTGATTATCAAATTTTTGTTATTTATTTATATATATATATATATATATATATATATATATATATATATATATATATATACATATATATTTTTATATATAATAAACCTTGATAATCAGAAATGAAGAAACTACATTTCTTTGCATTCAAAAATGAGTAATATATATATTTATTACTCATTTTGAAAATAAATAACTGAATACATATAGAATATTTTTTATTTATATATCCAAGTCTCAGAAACGGCAAATTCATTCAGTTTATTGGGGATCCCTGGTGAAATAAGGGACAGAGTTTGGGAAGGGGGAATCCACAGGGTTCCCCCGACTCACAGTACATGGAAAGGGTGAATTCCCACGGTTCCATCTGTTCATAGTGGCTATTGGTGGGAATCCCAGTAATCTCTGGGCTCATAGGGGATAATGGGTTATGGGCAGAGGAGCCTGCCTAATTTTTATTATAATTTAAGTGGTTTATAAAGGGTTTATATAGATCGATAGGGGAAAAGGAGGATGTTAGGGAGGGGAGGCTAGTGTAGTGTCTTCACATCGTGGTTACCATTCTGCAGCATTGTTAGGGAGAGTACTGAACTTTAGACTCAGAGTGCCTCATTCAATTGCAAGGATGCAACTCTGCTTTAATTAAGGAGCGCAAGTTACAGGCAAAAAGCCAAAACTACAAACCATGCAATCGTATGTAGCATTCCAGAGGGTGAACATGATCAATTAAACAAGGCCGTAACTACCCATTTAGAAAAAGCCAATAGAAAATGAGACCATCATCATTACGTCAGTAAAACATGGAGGTTACATGTCAATCAGTTAGCGTTTAGAGGTCCGATAAGCGATGGGTCTTGCAAGCCTGCAAAATACAAAATAATAAAAATGAATGCCAATACTGTTCTAGTCCATATGGGTGGCCTGATATGTATTAACTTATTGATTTCCGAGATCAATAAAAACCCCAAATGAAACATAAATTAAATAATTTGTTATTGTCGTTTTGTGAGCTTGAGACTGTTGTGCAATTAATTCTAATGTCTTTCATCACTTTCCCCGTCATTTAACGTTCCTTTTTTTTTTTTTTTTACTTGCATTTACAGTGCTATGGACATGTCTTTAACCCCTTTGCAGGTCCCATCTGGTACCCGTAGAATTTTCTTCTACATTTTCCGGTTACGGGTGTGAAAACATTTGTGGGCTTGCGGAATTGTAGCAATTGAATATCGATTTGCAATTTTAGCCATCGTAACTCTTGCAGACGTGAAAGATCAAAGGCTTAGATGTGGCATAAGTTACAACTGTAAAAACAGCAGGGATTTTCAGCCCGTAACCCGTAGATCGTTTGCGGCTCGCAAAAATACGCCAATTGAATAGCAAATTAGTTTACGGGCTACATTACGGGCTCCCGTAAACTACAATTTCTCAATTAAATGAGGCCCAGTGGGCAGTCTATGTGCACACGCTATGGCTAGGGAGCAATGGTGCATGTCACCTACGGTCCCCCACAGTTATGAGGGAGCCATTTCTCCCTGCTACATGTCAGAATGGAATGGAGCTCTATGTAACTAAAATATTAGATATTGTAAACAGATAAATAGTCACTTTTTGTGTTCTCCACCACTTTACATAAAAAGTGCTGGGCTAAAGTGCCATATATTTCTTTATGTCCATTGTACTGTATATGCATTGTGTTGAATCAATATATAGGTGATCATTTTTAAATACATATATTTTATTTTTGAATGAGCATAATTTCTGCTTAGCTTTTAAAACAGAACACTTATTTTCTTGATGTCCTGATTTAAATAGTTTGCTGCATCTTTTATACTGGTGAGTCTTACATGCAGGTAAATATTGTATTAACTGAATCTCTATATTATGTTCAAAGCTCTGTTTTTTAGTAGTTTTAATATTTTAATAACTATGGGTCTAATTACATGATCAAACGGACATAATGATAGCAATACAATTATTATCCAACTGTCTGAAATTCCATATTTAGTCTTTGCATGGGGCCACTGTGCTTTTTAGTAAGGTAAACACACAAAACAACCTTTAATGTATTACATATTTAAACAATTGTTTGCTGTCCTGGCAATCTTCACTGCTCTCTTGTAATACAGCGCCTTTCTGTGAGTGTAAGTTTCTTCTCAGATAGGTGAGGACCTTGGAGGCAGAGATAAGCTGGTTGTCGCAAAGTGGACTGCTATTTGCACTTTTATACAAAACACAGCTGACTTCCCTTATCCGGCCTTCAATCACATATATAGTTGTGAGCGTACGAGTCGTTGCTCACGCTTGCGGGCTCGCGTAGCGAGCCCGCAAGAACTGCGTCCCTCGCGAAGCGAGGGACGCAGTTCGCCGCAAATGCGGGTCCTCGCGAAGCGAGGGCCCGCATTTGCGGTTGTCGAGGCTCAACGTCGGCTGTGTTAACACACACATACACACACACGACTTTTTTAACAGAATAAACCCAACCGCCCAGCCAACAAAAACCCAACAACGTCCCCGCAAATGCGGATCCTCGCGAAGCGAGGGTCCGCATTTGCGGTGGTGGGAGCATCCCAACATCGGCTGTGTTAACACACACATACACACACACACAACTTCATAACAAAAAAAAACTCAAAGTCGCCTCACACCCGCTTACACCCAGACACACAGACGCAAGACTTAACAAAAAAACAGTAAAAAAGGCCCCTCACACGCTCTTAACACACATACGCACGACTTAGAAACAAATACACTGCGTCGTACACGTAAAAGCTAACTGCGTATATCGCAACAAAATACGGCCGCATCGGAAAAAAATACGGCCGCGAAAGACCCATTCCAACCGCCGCGCATCAAAACATCACAAACACAAGAAATAAACACAACAAACACATAAAAAGCTTACTTACAGCACGGGGGGGCATCCGGCACCTCCAAAAGTTCATTTACACGTCCATTTAAGTGAAAACAAAGAGTTTAAACGACCGAAAATCGGCTAAGCGAGAGAAAAAATGGCCGCCGAACAAAACGAAAACGAGGCTCCAGACGTAACTACACTACACTTACTCGCAACAAAATACGGCCGCATCGGAAAAAAATACGGCCGCGAAAGACCCATTCCAACCGCCGCGCATCAAAACATCACAAACACAAGAAATAAACACAACAAACACATAAAAAGCTTACTTACAGCACGGTGGGGCATCCGGCACCTCCAAAAGTTCATTTACACGTCCATTTAAGTGAAAACAAACAGTTTAAACGACCGAAAATCGGCTAAGCGAGAGAAAAAATGGCCGCCGAACAAAACGAAAACGAGGCTCCAGACGTAACTACACTACACTTACTCGCAATAATGAAACACATACTATGCGGAACGGATCACACTCATATTAAACACCATTTTAACCACTACTACGCACAAAATGGCGGATGGAACGCAAATTGTAAGCTGGAACGCAAATAGCGCATGCGTATTACGTTCTAACGGTCTAACTTTCCAGAATGTTCTACAAGTTTATAAATACTGTCTATTTGACAGAGAAAAATACATTTCTCCTCAGGTGATGAACAGAGTGACTTCGGAGATAACTGCTGCTAAAACTTGAGAAGATAATTCTTTCCTAATTTACTACTTTACATTGTGCAAATTACAACTGAGAGGTAAGCTATAATATATTACTTATTTTCAAGACAGGACATCAAAAAAAAAAATTAAAGAAGACAAAGAGGTTTATGTATACTGACAAGTGACACGCACATATATGCGTATAATGTATACTGACATGTGACACGCACATTTATGCGTATAATGTATACTGACAAGTGACACGCACATTTATGCGTATAATGTATACTGACAAGTGACACGCACATATATGCGTATAATGTATACTGACATGTGACACGCACATATATGCGTATAATGTATACTAACATGTGACACGCACATTTATGTGTATAATGTATAGTGACATGTCACACGCACATTTAGGCGTATAATGTATACTGACAAGTGACACGCACATTTATGTGTATAATGTATAGTGACAAGTGACACGCACATTTATGCGTATAATGTATAGTGACGTGTCACATGCACATTTATGTGTATTGCCCCTGCAACAAACTAATTAAACAACTACATTTAAATTACATTACAAAAAAATAAGTTGGGACTATTAAAATACTATTAAAATATGAGTCATGTATACTGATATGTGACACGCACATATATGTGTATCATCTATAGTCACATGTCACACACACATTTATGTATGTTGGCCAAAAATAAAAATAAGGTTAATTTAACAATTAAAATATGATTCATGTATACTGATATGTCACACGCACACAAAAAAATTACTTTCAACTATGGAAATGTGCTTCATGTATGTGACATATGTGTGTAGCACCCACCAAAAAATAATGTTAATTCAAATTAATTACAGAAGTATAATTCAATGAAATTAATTTACTGCAATTCAATAGATCACCTAAAACTCAATCTTTCTACTTTTTTAAATATTCAAACAGACTCTGCATCAACAGCGTCTTTCAACAATTTGCACCGTACACTGTGAAGCACAATCCCTTTTAAAGAACACCAACAAAGAACAAGAGGTAAGATACAAAAATACTTTAAATGCTGAAAAGGCCATGGTTTGTTAAATACAAATAAAAAATTCTATAATTCACTATTTCACTTTATTTTTCAAACAGACACTACAAGAAGACCGGCGGATTAAGATTGGCAGGAGGGGACCCTCTGTCATTACACACTTCAATCAAGGTAAAGTATTTAAGTATAAAAAAGAACCGAACCATGAGCCTTATTCAATTGTGAGTTGGCTAATTGAATAGGGCTTTATATAAGCACATAATAGGTCTTCACTAACTAAAAACTTCTGTCAAAAAATATTTTATGTGCTTATATAGAGCCCTATTCAATTGGTCAAAACGCAATTGATTCAGGACCTAAATATGTTTAATGGCCGAGGGCCTCATTCAAATGTGATTGTTTAACAATGTATAACCATTAGAAAAAACACTACATAAGTATAACAAAAGTGGTGCCCATCAAACAGGATTTACATTTACATTCTTATTTTAATGTTTAACAACCTATAAGCCTTAGAAAGAAGCCTAAATAAGCATACCAACATTGGTGCCCACCAAACAGGATTGTATGAAAACTCACACAAACACATAACAAACTACATTTACATTCTTATTTTATGTTTAACAACCTATTAGCATTACAAAACTACATTAATAAGCATACCAACAGTGGTGCGCATCAAACAGGATTGTATGAAAACTCACACAAACACATAGCAAACTACATTTAGATTCTTATTTAATGTTTAACAACCTATAAGCCTTAGAAAGAAGCCTAAATAAGCATACCAACATTGGTGCCCACCAAACAGGATTGTATGAAAACTCACACAAACACATAGCAAACTACATTTAGATTCTTATTTAATGTTTAACAACCTATAAGCCTTAGAAAGAATCCTAAATAAGTATACCAACAGTGGTGCGCACCAAACAGGATTGTATGAAAACTCACACAAACACATAGCAAACTACATTTACATTCTTATTTTATGTTTAACAACCTATAAGCCTTAGAAAGAAGCCTAAATAAGCATACCAACAGTGGTGCGCACCAAACAGGATTGTATGAAAACTCACACAAACACATAGCAAACTACATTTACATTCTTATTTTATGTTTAACAACCTATAAGCCTTAGAAAGAAGCCTAAATAAGCATACCAACAGTGGTGCGCACCAAACAGGATTGTATGAAAACTCACACAAACACATAGCAAACTACATTTAGATTCTTATTTAATGTTTAACAACCTATAAGCCTTAGAAAGAAGCCTAAATAAGCATACCAACATTGGTGCCCAACAAACAGGATTGTATGAAAACTCACACAAACACATAGCAAACTACATTTAGATTCTTATTTAATGTTTAACAACCTATAAGCCTTAGAAAGAAGCCTAAATAAGCATACCAACATTGGTGCCCACCAAACAGGATTGTATGAAAACTCACACAAACACATAACAAACTACATTTACATTCTTATTTTATGTTTAACAACCTATTAGCATTACAAAACTACATTAATAAGCATACCAACAGTGGTGCGCATCAAACAGGATTGTATGAAAACTCACACAAACACATAGCAAACTACATTTAGATTCTTATTTAATGTTTAACAACCTATAAGCCTTAGAAAGAAGCCTAAATAAGCATACCAACATTGGTGCCCAACAAACAGGATTGTATGAAAACTCACACAAACACATAGCAAACTACATTTAGATTCTTATTTAATGTTTAACAACCTATAAGCCTTAGAAAGAAGCCTAAATAAGCATACCAACATTGGTGCCCACCAAACAGGATTGTATGAAAACTCACACAAACACATAGCAAACTACATTTACATTCTTATTTTATGTTTAACAACCTATAAGCCTTAGAAACAAGCCTAAATAAGTATACCAACAGTGGTGCGCACCAAACAGGATTGTATGAAAACTCACACAAACACATAGCAAACTACATTTACATTCTTATTTTATGTTTAACAACCTATAAGCCTTAGAAAGAAGCCTAAATAAGCATACCAACATTGGTGCCCACCAAAGAGGATTGTATGAAAACTCACACAAACACATAGCAAACTACATTTAGATTCTTATTTAATGTTTAACAACCTATAAGCCTTAGAAAGAAGCCTAAATAAGCATACCAACATTGGTGCCCACCAAACAGGATTGTATGAAAACTCACACAAACACATAGCAAACTACATTTACATTCTTATTTTATGTTTAACAACCTATAAGCCTTAGAAACAAGCCTAAATAAGTATACCAACAGTGGTGCGCACCAAACAGGATTGTATGAAAACTCACACAAACACATAGCAAACTACATTTACATTCTTATTTTATGTTTAACAACCTATAAGCCTTAGAAAGAAGCCTAAATAAGCATACCAACATTGGTGCCCACCAAAGAGGATTGTATGAAAACTCACACAAACACATAGCAAACTACATTTAGATTCTTATTTAATGTTTAACAACCTATAAGCCTTAGAAAGAAGCCTAAATAAGTATACCAACAGTGGTGCGCACCAAACAGGATTGTATGAAAACTCACACAAACACATAGCAAACTACATTTAGATTCTTATTTAATGTTTAACAACCTATAAGCCTTAGAAAGAAGCCTAAATAAGTATACCAACAGTGGTGCGCACCAAACAGGATTGTATGAAAACTCACACAAACACATAGCAAACTACATTTAGATTCTTATTTAATGTTTAACAACCTATAAGCCTTACAAAGAAGCCTAAATAAGCATACCAACAGTGGTGCGCACCAAACAGGATTGTATGAAAACTCACACAAACACATAGCAAACTACATTTACATTCTTATTTTATGTTTAACAACCTATAAGCCTTACAAAGAAGCCTAAATAAGCATACCAACAGTGGTGCGCACCAAACAGGATTGTATGAAAACTCACACAAACACATAGCAAACTACATTTACATTCTTATTTTATGTTTAACAACCTATAAGCCTTAGAAAGAAGCCTAAATAAGCATACCAACAGTGCTGCGCACCAAACAGGATAGTATGAAAACTCACACAAACACATACCAAAGTACATTTACATACTTATTTTATGTTTAACAATCTATAAGCCTTAGAAAAAGGCCTAAATAAGCATACCAAAAGTGGTGGACACCAAACGGGATTGTAGAAAAACAAAGAAATAATGTCATTTTTTAGTTCATACAAATACATTAAAATAATATTACATTTTCATTTTTATTTTATATCAGATACTGCGTCAAGAACATCGGAACAGGAGTTTCAACTGAGAACCACACCAGCGGACGAGGACTTTCAACAGAGGACCAGACCATTGGACGAGGACTTTCAACAGAGGACTACACCATCGGACGAGGACTTTCAACAGAGGACCAGACGATTGGACGAGGACTTTCAACACAGGACCAGACCATCAGACGAAGGCTTTCAACACAGGACGAACAAAGATTCTGCTTCAAATCAAACTTTAACCAAGGTACAGTATAACAAGTAAAAAAAGAGAAAAATTAATTAATATTCTTCTTTAATGTTTAACCACCTATAAGCCTTAGAAAATAGCCTACAGAAGCATACCAAAATTGTGGCGCACCAAAAAGGATTGTAGAAAAACACAGAAATAATGCAATTTTTTCTTTAATACAAAGACATTCAAATAACATAACATTTTCATTTTTATTTTATAACAGATACTGCATCAAGAACATCGGAACAGGAGTTGGAACTGAGGACCACACCAGAGGACGAGGACTTTCAACAGAGGACTACACCATCGGACGAGGACTTCCAACACAGGACCAGACCATCGGACGAAGGCTTTCAACACAGGACCAACAAAGAATTTTGCTTGAAATCAAACTTCAACCCAGGTACAGTATAAAAAGTAATATCTATCATCTATCTCTTATTTGTCTTTTAGGGCCAATAATCTTTAACAATAAATACAAACTTCAATGTAAACTTAAAAAATAAATTGGCATAGTCCAAAAAAGTCTAAAAACACAGAATCTATACAATTTGTCATTGTAACATTCCAGTCCTAAACCCTAATTTAATTGCCATTTGACAAATTGAATAGTGCTGTAAATAAGGACATAACATCTTTTTTAAAATACCTTTTTAGTTACTGAAACACTTGCTTTTGGATACATGTTTAATAAATAAAAATGTCTTTAAATAATTATCTCATGCCCTTATTTAGACTTTTATTCAATTGAACGCATTGAAATTGATTAACTATAAAATGTTAACACACTATTGATAACTATATGTCATGAAAAACAACTTAACATCTCAAAATAAACTAATGGTACATTATTTTATTTTTACAGATTAACATGGCTGATAATGAGAGTAAACAAGAAAAGAAAAGACGCCAAGCTAGAGAACGACGACAGAGAGCAGACAGCCAGCAGACACCGGAGAAGAAGGAAATTCGACGAGAAAAAGAACGCAAAAGAATTGCAAGCAAAAGACTGTCACTTGCAGAAATTAAAGATATGTCAAAAAAAACTACAAAGAAAATAAAGCATTTACAACCTGTTGCTCAAACATCAGATGATATTTTGCCAGAAAAAAGACAAGAGATACCAAAAAAAGCAACAAAGAAAACAAAGCATTTAGAACCGTTTCATGAAACATTAGATGACATTTTACCTCAAACAATACAACATATACCAAGAAAAGCAACGAAAAAAACAAAACATTTAGAACCTGTTGTTGAAACATTATATGACATTTCACCTGATGAATATGAAAGGCAAAATCCTATATGCTTTGCAAATTGTCCTCTACTCAAGTCTTTAGCAGTAGAGGTTCATAGTTGTGGGGACATGACTACTCAATGTCAGTTTTGTGAGGCTTATTATTTTAAACAGGAGAGACCCAGAGATGGACAATTTATTAGTTGTTGTCAAAAAGGCAAGTTCAAACTTCCAGAAAGGAAAGAATTTCCAATTTATTTACAAAATATTATGACTGAACCTACTTTTCCAAACTACAAAAATTTTAAGACAAACATAAGATCCTACAATAGTGCCATATCCTTTGCATCCATGGGGGCAACATTAGCTGCTAATGTACCAGGACATGGTCCTTACTGTTTTAAAGTCCAAGGACAAATTTATCATCGCACTTCCCATTTACATCCAGAGGAAGGAAATAAAAGAAAATTCGCTCAACTATATGTCCTAGATACAATGGAAGCTGTTGACCAACGTATGCAGATGGAAGAAAATAAAAAATGCTTACCCACTGTTTTCATAGAGCTAAATAACATTATGGACAACAATCCCTACAGTAAAGCTTATAAAAAATTGGCAGAAGTAGAAAATGAACAACTACTTCATTCACAAACACATCAATTACCAATGCCGAAGGTTAATATGGTGCTTAAAAGAGACAGACATACTGATAAACGTCGTTATAACTTGCCAACAACAAATGAGGTTGCAATGGTGTTTCACAATGATGAAGGAGAACCACCATTTCAAAGAGACATACGAATATATCCTAGAAATGAGGACCAACCGTTTATTAATATGAGTATCTTAAGTCCAAATTTAGATCCAATGACATATCCCATCTTTTTCCCACACGGAGAAGCAGGTTGGCAACCAAAATTAACTCTTCCCAGTTACCCAAATGCTAAAGCCAGAATCCGAAATAATGTTTCTATGCCTGAATTTAAAGTAGCTCAAATTGCCATTCGAAATGTATTTAATCCAATTTTATGTGGTGGGAAACTAACACAACAATGGATTATTGATTCATATTTGCAAGTTGAGGCAAATAATTTAAACTTTATCAAATATCAACAAGATAAACTCCGTGTAGAACAATATTCTGGACTCATAGACTATGTTGCTGACGTGGCTACAAGCAGAGACATGACAGCTGGCAAAGCCATCATTTTACCATCTTCCTTTCAAGGATCTCCTCGGAATATGAGAGAAAGATACAATGATGCTATGGCTATTGTGACAAAATTTGGCAAACCCGATTTATTTGTGACATTTACATGTAATCCACAATGGCCAGAAATTACACTAAATCTACTTCTTGGACAAACTGCTTCAGATCGACCAGATTTAGTAGCCAGAGTTTTTAAGATTAAATTAAATGAATTAATACGTGACTTCACTATAAATCAGTTATTTGGCAAATGTCTTGCTTATGTATATACCATTGAATTTCAAAAAAGAGGCCTTCCACATGCACATCTTCTAATAATACTTCAAGAAAAAGATAAATTAGATACTTCAGACAAAGTGGATGCAGTCATTGTTGCTGAACTACCAGATCCAGAACTATATGGTAGACTATATGAGATTGTTACTCATCGCATGATTCATGGACCCTGTGGTGACCTTAATCCACAATCACCATGTATGGAAAATAATAAATGTTCCAAAGAATTTCCCAAAGATTATAGAGACAAAACCTATGCCAATTGTGATGGATATCCACTTTATAAAAGAAGAGAAGGAGATAGTGCCATTATTCGTGGGAAAAAAGTGGACAATAGATATGTAGTACCCTACAATCCACATTTACTCATGAAGTACAACGCCCACATCAACGTAGAAGCCTGCACTTCCATCAAATCCATTAAATATGTCTACAAATATATTTACAAAGGTTACGATGCAGCTACTGTAGTCGTCAAAAGTGCAGACAACCCTGAAAGTAGTGAGTTAGTACATGATGAACTTGCATCTCATGTAGATGCTCGCTATGTCAGTGCGCCAGAAGCTATGTGGCGGCTTTTAAAATTTGAAATGCATGATAGATCACATGCAGTATATAGGTTAGCAGTATATTTGCCACAACGACATTTAGTCTATTTCCATGCTGGAAATGAAATGAATGCATTGGCCCAAAGTGAAGATCGTCACACTACACTAACTGCATGGTTTGCATTAAATTCCACTGATGCTGAAGCAACACAATACTTATATATTGAAATTCCATATCACTATGTTTTTGTGAATGGATTATGGAGACCAAGAAAAACCAGAGGCAATAAAATTATTCCAAGAATTTACACAGTCAGTCCAAGAGATGTTGAACGTTTTTGCTTACGGATATTACTTTTAAATGTTCCTGGAGCACAAAGTTTTGAACACTTAAGAACTGTTAATGACATTGTATATGAATCCTTCCATTTAGCTGCAAGACATAGAAACTTACTCGCTGATGATACAGAGTGGGAAAGATGCTTAGAAGAAGCAGCACAATGTCAAATGCCACGACAGATGAGAGAACAATTTGCTTTTATTTGTATCTTCTCAAATGCTCCAAATGCATTAGCTTTGTGGGAGACTTTTAAAAGTAATATGGCTGAAGACTTTATGCGACGATACAATGAACCCATTGCACACTTAAAAGCGTTAATGGAAATCCAAGAAGTCTTTTTAACTCATGGATTAAGTTGTGCAAGTTTTAATTTGCCTGATCCAGGTCTTATAGATGACATTAACTTTGAAGACTATGACATTCAACTACAAGCAGAAAGAACAGAAGAAAGACTTGCAACTTTAAATACACTACAATTGCAAGCATTTCATGCCATTAAAAATGCTATAGATGATGACATGGTGACAGAGCGTTATTTCTATCTTGATGGACCTGGCGGATCAGGAAAAACATATTTGTACAATTTATTAATGAGTTCAGTACGAGCACAAGGAAAAATAGCAATGGCGTTTGCCACTACTGGAATTGCTGCACTTTTATTAGAAGGTGGAAGAACTGTTCATAGTGGATTTAAACTGCCAGTGCCTATTTTAGAAAATTCTGTGTCAGATATTCGCATGACATCCTTACAAGCAAAGAAATTGAAGAAATGTAAATTAATTATAATAGATGAGGCCACAATGATGTCATGCTATGCCCTCCAATGTATTGACCGTTTGCTTCGTGAAGTCATGGATAATATTTTTCCATTTGGTGGAAAGGTAATGTTGTTGGGTGGCGATTTTAGACAAACATTACCTGTTGTTGTACATGGAAATCGAACTGACATTATCGAAACATGTATAAAGTCAAGTACAGTATGGAAACATTTTACCCATCTTCAACTGCAACAAAATATGAGATCAGAAGGCCAAACTGATTTCAATGATTGGCTTATTAAAATTGGAGAAGGCAGAACAGAAAAAATACTAAATTTACCTGACGACACTGTAGAGATCCCACCTCATATGATTTGTCAACAAGATATTATATCGGCTATATTTGAAGGGAGCATAAATAACGAAGAATATTCCGAGCTTGCCAACCAAGTCATACTGACGTGTAAAAATAAAGATGCATTAATCCTCAATAATAAAATCTTAAAAAAAATTTATGCACCACAAAGAAATTATCACAGTGCTGATTCTGTACTTGCTGATGACAATGAAAGTCAGGCTAACTTTTCCACTGAATTCATAAACTCTTTAACTCCTTCTGGAATGCCACCACATATTTTGCAGCTAAAGAAAGGTGCAATTATCATGTTACTGCGAAATATGAATCCCAAAAAAGGCCTATGCAATGGCACAAGATTAATTGTTCAACAATTAAAGGACCATTTTATAGATGCTGAAATTTTAACTGGGACCCATAGAGGAGAGAGAGTTTTCATACCAAGAATAGATTTAGCACCAAGTGAAAGTAGTCTCCCTTTTATACTTCAAAGAAGACAATTTCCCATTATTATGGCATTTGCCATGACCATTAATAAATCACAAGGTCAAACTTTCAAATCTGTGGGTATTTTCTTGGAAGAACCAGTTTTTGCACATGGTCAATTGTACGTTGCGTTGTCAAGGTGCAAAAATCCACAGGCAATTAAAGTTTACATTGAAAACAATGAAAGTCAAGGTGATTTATTAGAAGATGGACGTATTTTTACTAAAAACATTGTCTACTATGAAGTACTATAACTTTGAAGGATACTAATTAAAGGTGCCAAGATTTTTTAAAAGCATTGCAAAATACATAACAATTGGTTGTTTAATTCAGTCATAATTAATGGAAGTCATGTTTATGAATGATTCGCCTCACAAAATACTTGCCTTGCATTGTTAGTAAAAATTATGTTAAAATGTTAAGTCACTATGTTAATGTTTCTAATGTTACAAGTTTAAAAAATATATTTTGAAGTTATTTCATTCAACATATTACAAAGTGGATGTTAAGAGGTAAAGCACCTTTTAAGTCACAATGTAAATATTGTCTGTTATCTTAAGATTACTACCTACATTAATGTTTATCGCCAATTTATGTGCTCAGTAATAAATTAGTTTAATTACGTACGTTTTAAGAAGAGTTTGACTGTATGCCTTCCTCTACATTCAATGTATATTCAAGTTAACAATTATTGTGATAGAAATTGAATTTTAATACTGATTAATTTAAATGTCAATTGTTTTTACATTCAAATGTTAATACTTTTAATAAAAAATTACTTTACAAAATGTATTCACTATGTTCCTGTTTATAATGTTCAAAATTATACCAATGTTTTGTCAACTTCTAAACTCACATAAAAAATAAAGTTCAAGTTTAAAAATATATACTTTGATGGTTATTGCTTACATATATTTTAAACTTCATGTTAAAATTTGCAACGTTTAAAAAAGGCTTTTTACTTTTGGCTTTCCTATTCATTCAATGTATATTCAAGTTAACAATTCTTCAGATACTAATTACATTTTAAAAAACCATTACATCAACATTTTACAAAAATACACGTTCATATTAAAATACTTACAAGTGTCAAAAATATATTTTAATAACTAAACAACTTGACAAACATATACATAACATTGCCGTCATTTTTTGACGGGCAAGTCGCTAGTTAGAAATAAGCATTGGAATTTGAGACATAACAGATGGGATGGTTTTGGACAGATGTGATAAGCCTAATTCTCTATCATGTTGCTGGTTTACGTAAACAGCTTCTTATGCCCTTTTAATTCAAGTCAGTGGAGATGGTTGAGTTTGAGATAACATGATGGTGAAAACATTGTAGGTTTTAGAACATCCATAAGACATTAATGGAGATGACCATGACTATATATAGTTGTAAAGTGAGTGAGGGCGGTGGTATGTATGGCGGACAGAGCCTAATATTGAGAAACAACATTATACTAAGCTAGTGCTCTCCATTGGCAGAAGACTTTGGAAAGCTGTGTTAACCTGATTCCCTTGGAATGCTTTCCCTGTTGGTCAGTCTATAGATGAATCAGTCTATAGCAAATCAGATTGTTCTTAAATACCTTTATGTCTCTAACTCAGACCCTCCCCCCTTTGATAACCTTATGAGGGCAGAGTCCGACATCTCAGTAAAACAACTAGGTCTTCATGTTAGGACATTACAGTGATGCATTAAAAATATGGGAATACAGTGTCCCTTCAAGCTAGTTTCACATTTCCCAGAATTACTTGTTTCCTACTAAAACAAGCATCGATTCCTTTCTTAAGTAGAGAAAGAGTTCATGGCTGGTAAAGATTGATAATATACATGTCACCCTCTAATTGTCTAAAAATGATTATCCTTCTTGTAAATGCCATCTGCTATATGCTTAGTGTTGTTACTAGTACCGTCAGTGAGAAATAGCCAAGCATGAAAACATTAGGGACTATATTTACTAAGCAATGATAAGGAATAAACACTTTATAGCACATTAATCTAGGACTGCAGTAAGGTGCTGTGATTGTAAAACAATGTGTTCTCTAGTAATTGCATTCTGCAGGATAACTGCCAAATGTGTATTTGTATTCATACATCAGGTCTGACCACTGTTATTGTATTTAATACTGTGTCTATGCCTGATAAAATAACACTTCTACCATATCTTTAAAGATAATGTAATACTTTTAATCATAACTTGCCTTACAAACTATATATTGTTCAGTATAAAAAATAAATACGTTTTCTAGCAATAATATCATACTTTGCTTTGTAACTCATTGTTACTGGTAATATTTAATGCACATTTGCTCAGAACATTTTGTCCTTTGAACAGTGATATTTTAAGGAAATCTGTATACTGAAAAAATATATATTTTTGAAACGTTAATCTAATAGCAAAATTAAATCAGTAAAAAGTCATAAAGTTATTTTTTTATTAGAAAGAGAATGTCTCTGAGAAATTGAGGCATCCATAATACTTTAGTGGAAGTTGTGTGTTATTGGGGTGTTTACATTTCTGGTGACCCATGGTTGCTGTTTTGATGCAAGTATCCTGTTTTTGGGTCTGTGAGGGGGATGATGTGTGGTGCCAAATCTTACTATCCGATAAAGTCTTCTAACATTCCCTGTTTCCTCCTTCAACACATTTTTCCTCTACTGAAAGATAAAAAAACACACCATCATAATCCAATTAACAAGAAAAGATATAGCAATGACAAAATTGACTCCTCCATTTATAAACAGATGTGTTTGTGTCCGTGACTTACACAGCTCCTAATGTTGTTATAAGTGATGCATTGCCCATCCAAAATAACGTTAACTTATGGGAACCCCATTATGTAACTTGCTGTTTGTCCCCATATATGGACGGGTAAGCACCCTTTCCAACTTCACATCTGTGACAAATTAACACTGTATTTTCACGTTAACCTTGCAGCTTGAGTCACCATGAAATGGTAAGGGAGGAAGGGAATTAGAACAGGCTGAGAAATAACTGAAAGGGGGAGGGGGGCAGAATTTATAAAACTTTCCCTGTCTTATGTAATAGACCCCTCTAATAATATTTTAACCCATCCCATATTAAGCTTAAGAAAAAAACAACAGATATACTCCTATTCCAAACCCCCAATCTCCTTATCTTTGTAGGGACGTGGGCTCTCTTGACCAGTGCATTGTCAATATGGATACTGTAACAGAATCATACAAGGGGTGTATGTAAGTAGCAGACTTACCAGAGCCCTTTTTCCCCTGGGAAGTGAAAGAGTTAAGCCTCCTACAACAGACTAATCAAGCCCAGCTGCATTCTGCCTTAAAAGGACTACTGAGCACTCAGCAGGTTGGGTTCAGTCTGGACTGAGAGCAAGAAGAGACAGCTCTGCACGTTGAAGCAAACCCACAGACTTTTGGAGCAGAAAACTTACAGGCCTATATACATGAACGCTTTATTTTGCATTAGTTTATGGTAGTGAGGAAACTGCTATTTCTGTTTAGTTAGTGCTTCAAGGAAGCTAGGCTTTTTTATTCTTTTTGTTTGTACCTGCTGACCAAGTTTTCAGTAAAGCTCCTTAAAGCTATAATGCCTCCTGCGCTCCTTCATTACAGAGATGGTAAACAGGGCATTGACCCCGGAAGTGGCAGCCAGTCTGTCACATTACCAATAACAAAACACCATGCAATATAGACCCAACACATAAGAGTTTTGGTGGTTAAAAGGCAACAGCTCCTTTATTACAATGTATGATAATAACAATTAGGAGAAAAAACGAGAGGTGCATTGCCCACCTACAAAAAAAAACATTAACTCAAGTGAACCCCGTGCACCAGGAGTAATTTCCCCATATGTGGGCAAGCACCCCTGCCACTAGCTCACTGACCTAATAAGGTACGCTCCACCCAAACAAGGGAAACATTAGAAAAATAGGTGTCCACAGAGCATAGTCCAGAAATCATTGAAGATGCATTGAATGCAAGAAGTATAATACTTTTCACACTCCTAGAATTGTGACAAAATAGCTGTGCAGTGGTAATGCTATCCAATGGAGTAGCAACAGTCAGCTGTGTCGCAGCATACAGTAAGGTTAAACATAGCGATGTGTATATTCATATACAATGTATATAGCGGAAACGGTTGCCTAGCCACTGCTGACCAGCAAGCTTAGATATTCCAAATACACAGTAAGTTAACCACAATTGTGCAAAGTGGGGCTATATGTACCAGGGTACACTTCCAGGTGAGTCTCTGCCATGGAGTTTTTTCCAATTAATCCAATTACTCTCTAGTGTTCATACTCATTCATCTCATTGTGATAAGTTTTTACAGTGAAAACATTGGAACCTAACCTGAAGGGAAAATTAGCAATTATTTGCAATAATTAACCATACCACTGTGATAACAGGCAATGCTTGGTTTATGGTACTGATCCTGGGAGGAGTCCGATCTCTAGTATCTGGGTCAGGAAGGAATTTAATTGTTTTGCCTTTTAAGACGATTGGCTAAGTTTCACTTTTTAATTTTTTCTGTTTGTCTTCCTCTTGATCAATTAACAATTAATAATTAATCTGAATACTGCTGTTTAGAGGAGATCTTAAAAGGCTGAACTTGATGGACTAACAGCCCTATTAAATTCCCCCAATGTGTAAAACCGTAGCCTGCAAGACATATGGCTATTAAATTGGCCTCTTAAAGCTACGACATGCGAGTTAAATGCAGAAAAACCCTATGGCATGTCGGAATGTGAACTCCATTGCCGTAAATAATTTGTTCTGTAACTATTATATTCCAATATCGATATTAAATTGCAAGGAATTCCCAAAGACGTCCTGGCGGTCAAGCCCATAACCTGTAAATGGAGGTAAAAATATTACAGCCTCCAAATCGGACCCACAAAAGGATTACAGACAATTTCTCAACACTATAAAAGATAATATAAACACACCAGTGGATATGGTGAAAGCATGGAAAGGCATTACAATTACTTGCACAATAATTCCCCAATAAAAAATAGGCATTAAAAATATATTTGATTTTATTATATGAGGGAATGGTTATGCATATGCCAATATGAAAAGCCACTCTGCAACATGCAGAAAGTAATTACATACACACTACCTGATTAAATAGCTACACATAAACATGAAACTGGTGCCACATTAACACTTCCTCACTCACAGAGGCTTTAATGTGGACCCTGCAATATATATATGATGGCATATACATCTCGCTCATCACATCTACATTGGGACCAGAGGGACCAGGTGAATATACACCACACATGCACCACACTAATCTACTCTAACTCATCAGGAAGGGCCTCAAAAACACATGGAGGCTGTGCACAGGCATGTGGATCAACGGCCAACTCACCTGCATCAGGGGTAATCTCCACTATACCTATCCTGGAAAGTCCTACGCCATAGCTGGTGGCCATGTGCTAACTTGTATACCCATTCCCATTTGGTGACCTTCCATTATGTTTTCCTATTCATCAACTTACATTGGTGTGGTGTATGTTCCCCTGGTCCCCTTCTGGATTGCTAAGTGGTAGTGGTGAAGGGGCTTGTGTACCTGAATGAAGCAGTGAGCTATACCATGTAGGACCACTGTAGATGGGCATGTCATAGCAGGGAGGTCAGACAAATCCCAGTCCATTAGAGAGTCATATTCCTATCAGGCCCTCAGGGGAATTTTGATACTCCACAATATCAATAATTGGACATTTGCATATGTATTAACCCTTTATGTTGAGTATATATGATATATATTATTATATGATATCTAATGCTACTATGACTATTATTATTGTTATATGTATTGATATATTGCATAGTAACTAGGGCTCATTACTTAACATATATAGGAATGTGGCACATATGTGATGTATGTGGATCTCTCATAACCCCAACCATTGAAAACACACTGACACAGTTAGAACGGTATAACAAAGCTTTATTTCTTACACAGAGCCTGATCAGAAATGATCAAGACTATGCATTAGTATCATGGTTGTGGTGTGGGCGGATCCCAGGAATACAAGAGGCTTGTGGTAAAAAGGGGATACCTACAGGGGCTAATGTGATCTAGAATAAACATGATGCATAGCACCTACCAGGGTCACATGTGGTCACTATACCACTGCAACAGGAATCTGATGAAAAAAAGGATAATCAAAAATCACTCCATTTAATTGAAGAAACCATTAATGTGCATAGCACTTACAACTTGTCTAGATCTGTTTAATGAAACAGATGATTCAACCTCTGGACTATGTAATCCCATTCAGTTTCACACATACAGTATGGTGATAAAAACTAAAATCTGAATAAAAGTGGTCAACTAAAAAAAGTCAGAGGAGGATAAAAAAATCAACATGCATGTACAGTACAGTGCTAAGTACTGTAACAATATACCAACCCACCTGATTCCCATCTGCAAGCATTACTAACTATTAGCTAGGTCTCTGGATAATCAGCAATATGGGGAAATACCCATTAATACGGAGAGAACACAAAGGTCAGCAGCCAGATTCACTGTTACTTACATCAGACCCAAGGATTTGTTCTCAGACTGATATTGAGGTCAGTATCACATGCTTCACTAGTGCATATATTAATACTGTATATCATTAACATGCCATTGTGAGACTTTGCAAGTCCACCGCCATATCGGTATTAGTCTACATTTAAGCTAACAACAATCATGTCTTAGATATCTGGCTATATGAAAGCTTTAAGATTGTGGGAGCTATATGTTAAGGGGGGCTGTCATTGATGGAATGTCTACCTGAGAGGCACTGGGAAAACCTTACACCTCATACATTTCCTTTGCAATGGTTGCAGATTCAGGACCTGAATTGTACCTAAAACAAAACAAAAAAAGCCAAAAACAAAAAGGACTAAACTTACAAAATAAATCATAGGGACTGCAGCATCTCTTCTCAATAGCATTCCTCAGTGACCATCAATTGGTGACATGTTCAACAGAACCCTACATATCCACGAAGAAGAGAATCATGTGATAGGAGGTAGCCATCTGCATACAAAATATAGGCCAAGAGCCATGACTCTGTAGCCAGGCTAGATTAGGTTAACATTGTGACCAGTAGATTGTCACTGAGGAGTGCTGTTGAGAAGGCACAAACATATGCGCAGCCCCTATGTCCTCCTAGGCACAGGGCCCCAATCCCTCATGACTGGCCGATGTCTCCCTGCTGGTGCTTGCTGGTAGTGATGGGGGGGGGGGGCAGTGGGAGGCAACCCCCCGGGAGGCAGCAGCGCCTGCAGTGGTGGAGGCGTGGTGGGAGGAGGGGCTGGGCTGCGGGTGGCCAGGGGATGCCTCCAGGTTGGAGGAGGCGGGGCTGGGTACCAGAACGCGTTGCATGGCCTCCGCGGTCACTCCCTGGAATGCACTCAACCCTGAGCAGCCCAGCCAGGTAGGATTGCTACTACTCCTTGCCAGGCTGCACATTACCTCTGCATGATTGGCAGGGATGCTGGCCTGGATCCCCCGAAGACAGTCCAACTGCTGACACATGAGGGCCAGCATCTCCGCCTGATCAGCCTGGCCTGATATTGGGGATGGAGGTCTCAGGAGTGTGGCGTGGTGAGGAGCTGGTGGTGTGGGGAGGGTCTGGGACCAGGCTGGAGGGAGTTGCAGTGTCGGCGGTGGTGTGGTTGGGCTAGGTAGTGATGGTGGCGGCCAGTCCAGTTCACTGCTGTTGGGGTGAGGAGGTGGTGGCTGGCTGTTGTCATCATTGCTCCAGTGGAATGGCCCTGGTGATATGCTCAGTCTTTGGAGGAAAATGTTTTTTTCCCCTTAATATTGACCATCAAGTCAATTTAAATAACCTATTGAAAATGTTAAAAATGCACAAAAAATAGTTTCAAATACTAGTGGGTGAGTTTTAAATTATTAAGGGATGTAAATGTCCACTGTGGTACTATTTTGCAAATTGCACAATATTTAATAATTGCCTATTAAAATGAAAACATTATTCTTTCATTTAAAATAATTTTAAGGACCATATAATATTGTTTAAATAATGAAACAATAGCAAAAAACTGCACTGTAGATTTTGAGAAATTATACTTTCGTTCTGAAATGCTGTATTTATACTCATGTTTAACTGGGTATTGAATAATTGCCTTGGGTTTGTGCAATGGAGGGTTAAGATATTTAAGTTGGATCACTTGAATGATCATGATGGGAATATGCATTCTCCACATTTGAATAACCAAGTTCATATTACATTATTTGAAATAAATTAGATCAATCTCACAAAGGCCTTATGGGATGAAGCATTACAGTATTATTATTAAAACAAAGTTATTTTTACTATAAATAATTCAGCATTAATGTTAAATTGATGCTGCAATTCTTCAGGCACCAGTTTAATACTGCTGCCTGATATATTTAAGGTAGGGTAAATAAGTGATCTCTCAAAACACAAGGTGATAAAGGGTTCAACCTTCTACTGAAGTGTCTCTGGGGTTCTGCTGGCTACTACCAGATACAGTACATTACAAAGTGCACTTCCCAGTATAAAGCAAGTGTACCTAGGAAAGAAGGAAAGTGAAAGGTAGTGGAGATAGGAAAATATTTGTCAAGCTGAATGCAGAATTCCAGGGGTTACAAGAAGAGACAAGTCGAAATTCTATAATGAGCAATGTAAAGCGAAAGAAGAAGATAACATAATGAGTAAATCAAGAGATCTCTTCAAGAAAATTGGGGATCTCAAAGGCACCTTTAATGCCAAAGTGGGCATGATAAAAGACAAAATTGGTAGGGTCAGATAAAGAAGAGGTGGCAGGAATATACTAAAGATCTATACAATAAGGATCTTAACAGCATTGGTGACCTCAAAAGTTTGTCCAATGAGCTGGGGCCAGACATCTTGGAGAGTGAAGTGAGGTGGGCCCTAGGATGTCTTGCTGATAACAAGGCTGTAGGAGTTGATGGAATCCCACAACAGGAAGACAGAGGGAGGTTACAAATATAATAAACTGTTATTTTGAGGGCTTCTTAGAAGTATGCAAAATATACATTTCATGTGACAATTACAGAAGGATACGAATAACTATGTCACTTTGTTAATAAATGTATTTAAAATAAAAATATATTATAAATGTTTTCTTTTTCATGTACATATTATAAACTGAAATTTGACATTTTATTACAGTATTAATGCATTTCTAGTGAAAATACAATTTATAGCTTAGCTACAAATCAACACTTCCTTGCTTTGTTAGTTTTGTCATAGATGAGTTCACACAGCCCAGTTTCTGAAAATCTTCCTTATTGAAGGAGATCACATTGCTGAAGGAGATAATAGAAGAACCACTTTCCTGCAATAACTAGCAGAAATCAAAAATAATTATATATATAGTATCTGTCAGCACCCTGGATTTGTAGCCAAAAGTGTTTAGCACTTGTAAAGATTACATGCAAAGAGATAAATCTTTCCCCACTGAACCATGTCTATCTTATAAAGTCAGTATTAAGTTCCGGACTCATTGCAGTTCCCATTAGTTATTAGTAACACCGAGTAGGAGCAAGTTTCACTGTTCTGCCATTGTCTTGCGGCCTCTGCTATAGGGAAGAAAAATAATATGTCAATTACTGTATTACATTTTTTACCTGCAGGTTACAAGTCCTAAAATGGTAACAGCTTTCAGTTCTATAAAACAGCACCAGTGGGGTTTCCTTGCGGCCTGCTCACTACATCACGTTGAGTTAATGATATATATGGTGATCCGCAGTAACCAGAGCGTGCAGCTATGACTACTTAGGCTACCTCAGGCATTAGTATCCACAAGGCTTTCAACTTTTAATTCCATTGCAATCTCTCCAATGCTGGAAGGGACAGAGCTATAGAACAGTGATTATTGACCATACTTCTTGTCTTAATGAAAGGCTGAAATGTATTTTCTTATGGTATAACTTTATCAACTTTTCTGTTGTTGAATATCGAAGGAATTTTTTAATTATTTTTAAAATGTGCTTCTTTACTTGCAGAGCTCAGCTCAACCTAGCTGTCTTTAAGCATGCATTTCTCAGTACAAAAGTGAGTTGAACTTGAAAGAACATTTCATTCCATGGGTATCCCATATGGTTTTGTATATGGGACTTGTTCACTGTAAGCCATCAAACAATCTACCAATACATACAAAGGCACATGGTTCAAAATTACAAGGAGGTAACCTACAATGTGAGTTTGAGTGTCACAGCACTCAATAAATGGGTTCAGTGCCCCGGAAAACAGCTTTGAGTGAACACTGCTTCCTTTTAAGTAAACAATTACTTGTTTCTTTCTTTTTTTAAATAACTTTATCAGATACATTCAAAAACCTGAAATGCTGAAAGTGGGAAATATTTGGAAAAAACATTCTAAAAAATCAAGACATGTTAATAAGTATAGAAAATCTGAAATTTGCAGTTGCACCATGGATAACCGAGACTTGAATTTATAATATTTTAGACAACTATTCTGTGTCTAAAAAAAAATTAAAACTTAGTTCCTTATATGCACAGATGTTCTATTGCCACTTAAAGGGTCTCTTTAAACAATTTGTTTAACTATGTTACTTGATTACATTTATTCTCCACAATGTGATATAAACTTTACACTTCACTTACTTTTATGAATCTGCTAGAGTACATACCCTTACATTCTGTAACCTACCAGTGTCTCAATATACTAATCTTATCTTGAACTGCAGGTGTAAGTTCAGGGTTAAAAAAAATAATGGGATTAATTCACTAAGGGACAGGGTATAGGGCGAAAAGAGAAATGGGCCCAAGACATAGCCCTGACACACCCAAATAAAGATTGATAAAAAATAATGTTTTTCCCTTTATAAGTTAAATGCCAATGTTTTAATGCTTTTTTTTATTTCTCTGGATCAAATAACAATTAATCAACTTGTTATAAGAATCAGAGATCTAAAACAGTTGAATGTGATTGACTAAATGTATTTTTTTCAACCTCAATGAATCTGTTATTATGTTACTATATAACAGACATGGAGCTGTTGGCTCCCGTTCGTTTCCAATTCCGGAGCTATTAAATTGATCAAGCCCGCAAGTTACTGGCTCAAAGCCATCTTTGTAAACCATGCACTGGTTGGTAGCAGTTCAGGGTGGGAAAATTATCAATTAAGCAAGACCGTAACCTCCAATTTTGAATCAGCCAATAGAAAACGAGACTGTCAGTAAAACATGGAGGTTAACAACAATAGTGTCAACAATTAGGTTCGGGGGTCTTATTTGCGATCAGACTCGCAAACCCGCAAAATAAAGATTTCTGAAAATGAATGCCAATATTGTTCTAGTCCATGTCAGTGGCCTGATATGTATTAACCCATTGATACCCAAGATTGATTTAACCCCAAAAGGAAACATACAAATAAATAAATGTAATTTTCTGCAGATTTGCAGGGTTGAGACTGTTGTTCAATTAATTCTAATGTCTATCATCACTTTCCCCGTTATTTACAGTGCAGGATTGATTTTTTATATGCATTTACACTTGTAGCACTCATAGGATTTTCTCCTTCTTTTGCCATTTACGTGTTTGAAAACATTTGAGGGCTTGGGAATTTGGAGCAATTGAATAGTGATTTGTGTTTTTAATCATCGTAACTCGAAAGTGAAAGATCAAAGGCAGCGGGAAGCTGTAACCATCGCAAAGTTGTCAAGGCCGTAACCCTTAACCTGTTTGGAACCCGCAAAAAGACGCCAAATGAATAGCAAATTAACTTACTGTCTCACTTACCGAATCCAGCACCTTACACTTTCTCCAGAATTATGTTGTAATATGGAAGGTGGGCAATGATATCAGATGGTTGGGAAATTTTGGGCAAACCCAAGTCTATATAGTGACTATTCTAGTGGGCGGCGATTAAAGAGAGTAATAGGGAGGCTCAAGATAGAGAGTAGCAATTGAAATTCCTGATACACCATGTATCACATGAGAAAAATTGAAAGTCAAGCTTCAAAGTCTAAAAGTGGTGGGCATGGAAGAATGCAATAGCTGCACTGGGAGGAGACAAAAAGACCCATCCCTCCAACCCTATTATTAGAAAGAAAACAGTTGAAAAGGGAATCATAAGAAAGGTCAACTTCCATAGAAAGTGAGCTAGGTTTAAGTACTAAAAGAGAACAAGAGGGTGTTCCACAGAGCAAAAGGCAAGAGGAAGGGGTGGGAGGTAAGCAGAGGATAGAAATGAGATGGTAGTGATTGATCTGATGTGGTGTCTGGATTGAGAGAATGAGGAAGAGTAGAAATAAAGTAGGGTCAGGATAAAAATTGATATCCAAAGAAATTAAAAGGAAAATGAGGGAGAGAAATGAGAGTAAAAGATGTGATGAGAATTTGTATACATGTTTTTATTTTCAGTTTAGTTTGGGTGGGTATATAGAGTGTAAAAAGGAGAATAATTCATTGTGGCAGATCAGTGGAAATGAAAAGGAGAGATGGAGAAATGGAGATGGAGTGAGAAAAGGCTATTGGGTTTGCACAGACACAAACATTTTGCAGCACAGTAAGACCGGCACAAAGCAGAGCAAAGTTACAGCATGAATATTTAGTAGATGTATTGTTCCTTCTGATCTCTAGTGGGGTTGTAAAGTTTGTGGCTGCAGTCCTGATTACAATTCCAGCAGTAAAAAGTTCTACACATACGATGAAAGCTTGTCATTAGAAGCTTGGCCAAACACACTCACAGCCAGACTTCTCTAAGGGTATATGCACTTATATAGGGATACTACAACAATCAACACTGTAAGGAAGGGAGGGACTCTTAGCCTCATTAAATTAGAAGCCTCAGGAAGCTCACAAGGGCTTCGGGCTTGAAATTCAGCCGAGTTACAGAGCAATTCAATTAGAATGGGCTGTGAGTTACAAGCTTGAGACTCAAACCCGTAAACCATTTGTCGACCGTTGGATGCGAGTGATCAATTAGTAAAACCTGTAGTTACGGGTTTAGATGGAGCCAATGGCAAATTAGATCGCCATAATTACGTCACTGAAAAATGGAGGTGGGATTTCAAAGGCTTCAATTACTAGTTACGATCGGATCCACATTCCAGAGATGATGCAATAATAATAAAGCTGTCAATATGATATTCTATTACATGCGAGTTCCATTATATGTATTAACGCATTGATTGCCGGGATTGATACAACTCAGAAATTAAACAGGAAATAAAGTATTTTATTGGGAAGATTTGTGAGCTTGAAAATGTTGTGCTATTAATTCTAAGACCTAAAATCACTTTCCCTGTTAATAAAAGTACAGTAGTGTTTTGATATTTGCAATTAAAGTGCTACAGATTGAACTTTACACTCTTACGAGTCCTCTTTAGCACTCGTTGGCCTTTGGGCTCCATTTGAATGTTGAACGCAAGAAGGCTTTTTTTTCATTCCAAACTTGCAGATCAGCAGAGGCATGATTTACGGGGCTAATTTAATAGCTGTAAGTCTTACTGGCTACATTACGGGCTGCGGTTTTACACGTAGGGGGAATTTAATACTTGTTAATTTAGTTGATCTACTCATTTACCAAATAAATGTGGAGACAGGGACCGGGATAAGAGAGACAGTGTAACATGCATCAAATAGAGTTATTTACACTAAAGCTAGGCACTTTAAGCTTGGCATGTGAAACTCTACCAGGGACCCCTCGATAAGAACAAGCAAAGAAGATGGAGTAGCAGAGTATCTGAGCATTTTATAGTTTTACGGTTTTCTCTTCTGCAATTTAATTAAGAAATACATACATTTTCAGTGGTGAAAATTTGGAACCTCAGATGATGGGGGCAGAAGCTTCCTGTGCACACGCAAACTCTCAGAGGCTTCCAACCTTCCTGCTAGCCTTCTCTGCTTTTTCAAACCACCTTCATGTTCTTTTTTCTCACATCACTTTTGTTTCCTCTGAATTATGTTCCTTGCCAGCTTTCTGCTCTCAAACACATGACCATAATTATTTCTCTTACAGGAAGGGTGGAAAACATGTCTGTCAAATTTCAGCAGCAGGACAGAAGGTACTGCAGGCACTTGGGCGAGCAATGTCTATGAAAAGAATTTGCGTGGCATGCTCCCTACTCAGCCCATTAAATAAAGCCTGAATTGCAAATGGAATAAGTATATAATCATGTGACAGGAGAAACAGAAGACATGTGACAGGCAGCATTAGTAAAATATTTTACTGGGTGCCTTACACCGACTTGCAATATAGCAAATAGACAATTTACAGTTTATTATAAGTCATAATAAACTTTGGAAAAAAATTAATTTCAAAATTCCCTATATTCCCGTAAGAAAAGAAGAAACATGAAAAATGACAGTGAAATTAATGTAAAGGAACTCTTAAATCATAGAAAACATTTGGTTTTATTTACACTTTTAGCTAGGTTATTTCTGAATATAATTATCAAATAAAATGTACACTTCACTAAGAAACCTCTGGAAAAAAGATATTCTAACCATCTGGATGCTCCACCTTTTTTCCTGATCTCTCTTATGCAGGATGGCAGGTTTTCCAGTTGTGACATAAGGCCACACCCACTCCCAGTAGCTGCCATTGTCTCATACTGCTGCAAGCAGACAGTGATATGCTGCAATTGTGTAAAGGAACTTATGCTTTAATGTTTCATTTATGAACAACAGTAAATTAGTTAAAACATACTCTAGGTTGGATGCAGTATCAGCATATGTTATTACAAAGAGATTTAGAATACTGACTCTTGCTGCATTCCAGATTACTTTTATAATACTAACTAGCGACTTGCCCATCAAAAATGACGGTAATAAAATTTGAAGCCTGCCAATGCTGTTTGCCACACAATGCGATGTTCTGCACCCTCTGAGTATCTTTGGCGGTCATCTTGTGGCTTGCAATGAGTGCCTTTGGCCCCTATTGCGAGCCTCTCCTCCCATCTACTTCACCGCTCATTACAGGCCTCGGCAACTTGCAACTTTTGTGCTTGGGAATGCCATGTGTCTGTTTTTACCATCTCCCCCCTGTACCTTCCCTGTGTCTTTCTCCCCTGTGTCTCTGCTGAATCTTTGTGTGGCGGCCGCTGACTGAGGTTGGTTTTATTTTCAAAGTCCCTCTTGCAAGGCGTGGTTTGTCTGTGTCCCTCGTGCCTGGCGTTGTTGGTGTAAGTGTTACTGTTTTTTGTGTTGTGTATTTTCTACGTTCTGAGTGCCTGGCCTTGCTGAGCCTCGTTTTCATCTTGTTTCAGAATGTTTACTTTTTTCGGACGCCATTTTTTCCCCACTTCGATCTTTAAAAAAGACAAAATATGCCTCAAATTAACTTGCAACCTCAGGCTCCCTGGCTATCCACCTGTGCTGTGTGTAAGTGTGTAAGTGAATTTGAGGCATATTGTGGGTTTTCCAGTTCAGTGGTTCGGCCGTTAAAGTCATATTTTTTTGCGAGCGCGTGCCTCAACAGCTCGCCTCGCTTTGCGAGGCTCACAAGCATGATGACAACTCGCAGTTTGACAACTATTATATGTGATTGGAAGATACCATTTTGCTAAAAAGTATGAGGTTAAATTATTCAGCAGGGTTCAATATCATTAAGGAATTTATGGAGTAAAAGCAAGCAGTTCATTTTTTGTAGCTTTCTCCAATTATTTTTTCGGGAATAGATGTTTTTTAAACTTGTCTTTTTTAAATACAACATTGATTTTATATGCACTATCCATAGAAATTATTTACCTGTAGGCAGTTATTCATATGTACCAACAAAAGTATCTGGTTTTATGTACCATTATATGTACGTATCAATGTATTCATATGGTGGTATCCTAGTCAAGGTTTATGACTGGAATCTGAATTTATCTTTCATTTGCAAATATTTGCTCTTGTGAAATTGAGTTTAAGTGTGTATCACAAGCCGTTTGTAAATTATATTTTATCATGACTATTATGTTTTTGAATTGGTATTTACTGTATGAGGGTTAAGCAAATTCAGTTTTTACAATACTACTAACCATTATGACTTGACTCATGGTCAAAATGTCTCACCCATAAATGGACACCAACACAATACGGAACCACACACTGATTTGGAAGTTAACAGACCACAGCTTCTTTATTACCATTCTTACTTAAACGCTTGGGGCCTCATTTAATTGAGCAATTGTAAGTTACAGTATGCCGTAATTTATTTTGCTATTTAATTGGCGTTTTTTTGCGATCCGCAAACGTTCTACGGAATATGGGCTCAAAATACCCGCGGTTGTTACAACCGTAACTTACACCCCATCTAAGCCTTTGATCTTTCACGTCTGCAAGATTTCCGATTGCTAAAATAGCAAATCTCTATTCATTTGCTACAATTCCACAAAGCCACACTTGCATTTAAACCCCTATATGGAGAGGGGACTTGCAAGGGATTTAAAAGCTCTTACGTATGCTGAACCTATACCCTCGCAGGGTCCTTACATTAACACTGTGTTGCGGGGGTCCCACAGCATTTAAAATTTGAAATCCCCCGCTGCGGGTCCTTAAAGGGCCCGCATCAAAAAAATTGTTAACCCATGCCGCAGGGGTACTGTAAGGGTGTGTGCCGTGGGACCTTTAATGACCCGCGGCAGTGGATTTAAAAATTTAAATGTCGCGGTGGTCCAGATAGGTACCCCAGCATCAAGGTTGAATTTAGAGATGCTCTGAGGGTTCCCGCAAGTTTGATTTCCGTCATGGTGACGGGCTCATTTACTATTGGCTCTCTCTAAGTAGTAGCTACGGGTGTTACATGCTCAAGCCCTGAACTGCTTACATATGGAACCAGGGTTTAAGATTTTGGATCTCGGGCCGCAACTTGCATCCTTGTTTGAAGCACCGGAATTTTAGCAAAGTACAAGCCCGCAACAAGCCCGCAGACATAAGGCCTATATACCGCGAGATGTGGTACTTACCCATCTCAAATTTTAACTCAAGAGGGACGCCTGGGGTCTCATTAAATTCTACAAACTGTAGTTACTGAAGCCCGTAAAGGAGCCTTCAAAAGTTACAGCTATGGGGGGCGGAGCTGGCGTTTGCGGAAGGCAGACGTGTTTGTCTGAGCTCCGGATTGAGCTCCGAATAGGGCTTTTTATTCTGCCCTGGAGCGGTTGCTTGTGCCCTGCCTGCACACGGGGCACTACTGGAGGTTGCCCCCATCCCCCGGGGAGCAACGGGGAGCCTATTAGGCGGCCCAGCAGCACGGGAGACCCCCGGTCACGGGACGACGCCTGAGGCCCCAGAGGACTTCGGGGCTCTATTCCCCAGCTCCTGAGAGGGTGCTGGAGCTGATCCTGGTGGCGGCTGGATCCGGCCGGGATCCCAGGGTGACCTCTCTGGCCAGAGTGTGGTCCCAGAACAACGGGGCAGAAAGCCCGCGAAACGCGGCCGCCATCTTGCGGGGCCGCCATTTTGTGCACCCACCAGACGGCTGCAGGTAGGGGGGATCTTCCCCAGAGTGCTGTAACTCCCCAGAGGGGCCCCAGGAGAGAGCCAGACATCCCCAAATGAGGGAGCAGTGCACCCAACGCAAGTAGTGGCTACTTAGCACTCTCCCCACATATAAGGCACTGTGGCTGCCATTAAAGAGTCTTGGTGGGGTAGGAAGAGGAAGCTGCTTGAATATTTCCCAGCTTGCAAGGCACTCACTGCTCTATTTATTGTCACTTCCCCACACAACTCTGAGATCTGGGGTTAAGGCTGTGTGAATCAACTCTTTAAGCTACCCTCTCAGGACTGAGCTCTTGATATAGAGGCTTATCTCATAGCATTGCCAGAGTCTGAATTGCATAATATTTGGGAGCACTGTGGGTGTACCTTGTCTCAGAAACTGACGCTCTCTTTAGGCACTTTTTATGGAACATTTGTGCATCAAACAAAATATTGTGTCTACCTACATTTGAGACTTCTGCTTTTACTACCAGGTGCATAGACTGTGTTAATTTCTTACAACATCAGCGCATGTGCTGCCACCGTGTGGACGTTTACAATACTGCAGATCATCATTGGCCTTATTGCTGCTTTCTGTCTGTACTGATCTATCCTAAGGCTGAGTTCTACTTAACAGGCTCCCGTCAACAAAAGCAGACAGACCACCTGAAGAGGGTACAACTTTTTGTGCCACCCGTCTAACAAAGGACTATTCTCTGTTCGGCCGGATTTTCAAAGGCCTCTCCAGTGCCCTGGCTGTAGACTACACTATAATTATGGAGTAAGGAGACGAATGGGAAATTGGCCTGGCAGCACAGCTATCACCTACCTCAACTCACCCTTATAATCTGGACATACTCTACTACTTGGGCCAGCGGACTTTCACTCAGACCACTTGGGGCATAGCTTCCCCCTATTCTATACCTGGCTGATTCCATAACAGACCTTTTGCTGAACCCTGCGGCCCGTATTCCAAAATGCCGAAACCCAAAAGAACTGCTTCAGCGAAGGGCATTAGGGAGCACTTTACACCTAAATCTGCCAGATGCTCCCTACCTGCGGAATCTGCCTCAGAACACTCGGATGGCTCGGACAGGGAAGGTACTCCTGACGCTCCTAGCCAATGTATGGACCTCTCTGCCAGGTCAGTGGCTACTATTGAGCTGCTCCTGGCAAAAGCTATTGATCCTCTAAGACAAGACTTGAAGGACCTGGGGCACCGCACTCAAATCCTGGAGGACGCATCGGATCGGATGGCCGAAGCGCAAGAAAGAGACCGATCCTCTATTGCTCAAAACTCCATTCATATCTCTGACCTCACGGATAAGATAGAGGATCTGGAGAACCGGTCCCGCCGGCATAATGTACGCATCCGAGGTATACCGAGAGCGATACAGGACCTGTCTGGCTATCTGAGGGACACAATTCCCATAATCCTCCCTAATCAGCCCGAAAGTGTGTGGGAGATTGAGCGGGCCCATAGAGCCTTGGGTGGTATGAGGAGCTTGGAGGCTCCCAAGGATGTTATTGTTAGATTTTTAAGGCAGCAGGCCAGAGATCTTCTACTATCGGCCACCAGGAAGCTGCATACCATCAAGGGGCCGGATGACTCAATCCTGCAGTTTTATGCGGACCTCTGCCCGGATACCCTGCATAAGCGGAGACTTATGAAACCGGCTGTTGCTATTCTTATTCAGCACAGGATCCAGTACCGTTGGAACTTTCCGTTTGCTCTGACTTTCACCTATCGTGGCAAGACTTATACCACCCGCTTTCTGGAAGACTGCCTAGATGTATTGCAGAGATTACAGCTATGCCCGGAGCCCACGACAGCAGCAAATCAAGAGCACCTTGTTTCGCTGATCCCTAAGAGGCAGCAGACCTCAAAGCCATCACAAGTTCATGGCAAACAAGTCCCTATCTTGGAGGGGCCCAGTGGCTTTCGGGACTATATGGGCGATCTGCAAGACAAGCGCTTGGTATCCTCAGCAGACTCTGGACTCTCGGCCTCTTCAAAGTTGGGCCCGCGACCTGAGAGGCCTCCTACCTAGCTGGACTTTGATAATATTTTACTAAGTATTTGATGTTCAATTTTCATTGTTTATAATCCAGATAGAATGTTGATAGAATAGTTCGCACTATTGCCATTTAGAATTAATATAGTTTGCCAGACTAGTTTCCCACATTACGTGGATTTGTCTTTTACTTTGTTTACTATAAATAGAGATAGAAGGGTCTGTGTAGTCGATTGTTTTATACTGATCCTGCTATATACTTGAAATTACAGCTTGAAGTTTAGTCGTACTGTAAACTTGTTGTTTTCCTGCTCTGTTTTTTTTTAATTTTTTTATTTATCTATTTATTTTTTTATTTTATTTTTCCTATTTTTGTGTTTCTTGTTTCTGTTCTGTTATTGGCTTGTTTGCTTAATCCCGGATTTGTCTACCTCTCCGATATTAAACTGCATTTCTCCCTTTTCATTGCTCTCAGCCCTCCTGATAAAAGAGAGATCTCTCCGCCGCCAACAGCATACCCGCTGGGACTTCTGTCTGCTCTCCGGGCTCTTCCACTCCCCGCCATTCACGTGCTCAGCTATTAGGTAAGGTTGCATACACCTACACTCCTGATTTTTAATGGCTACTTCTAAATACACCATAGTGACCCACAATGTGAAGGGCTTCAATTCCCCCTTCAAAAGGAGGAAGGCCTTTGCATTCTACAAAAAATATACTCCCTCGGTCATTTTCATGCAGGAGACCCATTTTTCCCTTGGCAACAAACCTAAATTCCTGCATAAGGATTACCCTACCTATTATCTAGCCTCTCTCCCCACTAAGAGAGCTGGCTGTGCAATTTTGCTGCATAGGACCTTCCCCTTCCAGGTAGAATCCACTCGGGTAGACGGGGATGGCAATTACGTTATGGCAACTGGGACTATAAGAGGGGAAAGAATGACGCTGCTATCTCTGTACTCTCCTACGAACTCCCCCTACTCTGTTCTCATAGACCTGTTGAAAAAACTAGAGGCTCAGGATTTGGGGAAATTGATTATTGGGGGGGACCTTAACCTGACCTTAGACCCGACACTTGACAGATCTGGAAAACCGACCAACAGATTTCCCAACAAGACTAATCAGATTAAGTCCTTACTAAATGGTTTGGGGTTAGTTGATGTCTGGCGGGGTAAGCACCCGGACAAGAGAGAGTACACTTTCTACTCCCAGACTCACCTGACATACTCTAGGATTGACGCTCTACTTATCACGTCCTCATTGTATGACTCTGCTATAAACTCTGAGATAGTCCCTTGCCCCTGGTCAGACCATGATCTGGTACTAGCTGAGCTGGATCTGGGTCCTAATCCTCGACTTCCCTATAAATGGGTTCTGAACGAATTCCTTCTGTCTAATCCGAGTAGTGTGGATTCCATATCCAAGGACATACAGCTGTTTTTTGAGACTAATGACACCCCCGACACTGGGGCTGGATGGCTTTGGGCCGCCCATAAGGCTTTTGTTAGAGGAACTTGCATTAAGCTGTCCTCTATACATAAGAAACTTCTTAGGCAGAAGGAGACAGAGCTCTCTACCTCATTAAAGAGGTTAGAGGAGAAAAACCAACAGCGTCCCTCTCTTCAGGGGCGTAAATTAATTGACCAGACTAGGCTTGAGCTGGACGCTATTTTGTCCCATCAAACTGAACGGGCTATGAGAAAAATGAAGCACCTCTATTACTGGAAGGCAAACAAACCTGACTCCCTTTTGGCTAAAAGACTAAACAATAAATTTTCCCAACCCAGAACCACCCAAATTAGGATACCTGGCGGTCAGATCTCCTACAGTCCCAATGAAATCCAAAAAACGTTTCAAAATTATTATCAAAAAATATACTCCTCGCAAACCCACTGCAGTGGATCAGATATAGACTCCTTTCTAAATTTATGCGACCTCCCTAAAATACCGGATTATCAACTGGATGATTTGAACTTAGAAATAACACAGGAGGAGGTTAAATTTACCATCCAGAATCTTAAGTTGGGCAAATCCCCGGGACCGGATGGCTTCACTAACTTGTATTATAAAAAATTTGAACCTCTTCTTACCCCCCACATGACATCTCTTTTTAATGCCATATTAAACGGAGAGCCTATGCCCCCGGAGTTAAACCGGGCTGACTTGGTGATTTTTCCAAAAGATGGCAGGGACCCTTTAGAGGTGAAAAATTATCGCCCTATATCCCTAATCAATGGGGATGTCAAAATTTTGGCGAAAATTATGGCCACCCGCATCTCTAAATTTCTACCCGATTTGATCCACAAGGACCAAACTGGGTTTGTTCCCTTTAGAGAGGCCGGGGACAATGTTAGGAGGGTCATGAATGCACAGTTCATGGCTCAGAAGTCTAATATACCAGTCTGTCTCTTAGCTTTAGATATAGAGAAAGCTTTTGACACGGTAGAATGGCCATATTTATATAAGATTCTGGACAAATTTGGATTCAAGGGACGCTTTATTAATTTACTTAAGAGATATTATGACTCCCCAGCAGCCAATCTAAAACTCCCAGGAGATCACAAAGTCGACATCCACATTCAAAGAGGGACCAGGCAAGGGTGTCCGCTCTCCCCACTGTTATTTGCTCTTGCTATAGAACCCCTTGCACAAGCGATTAGAGCCAACCCAGTCATCCAGGGGGTACAGGTAGGCCTCCAGCATTTCAAATGCTCTTTATTTGCGGATGACATGCTTTGCACCCTAACCAATCCCCTTTCATCCATACCTGCACTCATGTCCACTGTCCAGGACTTTGGCAAAATCTCGGGTCTTAAGCTGAATGTTGAGAAGACTGAGGCGATGGGGATCAGATTGCCGCAGGGGGAGATTGACATCCTCAAAGCTAATTACCAGTTTATTTGGCCCGCACAGTCTATAAAATACTTAGGTGTTAGACTTACCTCCAAGTTTGGGGATATGTACGGGGCAAATTTTCCTCCCTTGTATAGATCTCTGACATTGGATATGCAGAAATGGAGGAGCTTTAAGATTTCATGGACAGGCCGCATTGCGGCTGTGAAAATGAATATCTTACCTAAATTACTATACTTATTTAGATCTCTTCCTATCCCTCTCCCCCTTAAAGACCTAGACAAATTCCAGAATAGCATTTCCCGGTTCATCTGGGACGATAAACGCCCTCGCATTCCCAGGCAGGTGATGTTTCGCTCCAAGAATAGAGGTGGCCTCGCGACTCCGAATTTAAGACTTTATCTTAAAGCTGCACACTTGGCTCCTTTGCCTAGAGCCCACTCTATGAAACACCATCCATCTTGGGTTTTTATGGAAAATTATCAAATGTCCCCACATAGTTGGGATAAGTTGGTTTGGATGCCTGAGGACTATGCCCCTTTCATAACTCATGAAAACCCCATAATCTCCTTGACGCTCCAGGCCTGGAGATGGGCTAGATCTAGGCATCGACTTAGTACGGAATTATCACCCCTTCTATCAGTTATGTCCTTCCCACAAATTCTAGCAGATTCAAGTTCTACGTCTAGATTTTGGTGGACCTCCAGACGCCTGGATCGCATAGGGAATTGGTTCGCCAATGACAAACTACTGACCTATGACCAATTTTGCACGACTCACGACTTGCCAACTACAGAACTCTACAATTACTTAAAAATTAGAAGTTGGGTTACCAAGATGGTTAAGGATTCCGGGCCCCCCAGAGCCTCCTGGCTATCAGTTATCTGTAAAAATCTCCCACTTGCCAAGGGTAACCTGAGTTCTTTGTATAACACCTTTCTGGGCACTTCGGGGGGCCAAAAACCCAAGTTTATGCTGCATTGGGAAAAGGATCTGGGGGTGGAGTGGGACTGGGACAAATGGACTGAATCTTGCTCCAATCTTTCAAAAGGATCACTTAATTCGGCTTTATTAGAAACATCAATTAAAGTTTTACATAGGGCTTACTGTACTCCCGATAAAATGCAGAAGTTTAGGCCACAGGAGAGTAACAAATGCTTTAGGGGATGCCAGGATGTGGGGGATCATATTCATGTTTGGTGGGCCTGTCCACGTGCCCAGAATCTCTGGGAACGATTGACCCGTTTAGCCTCCACACTTTTTCATAGAGAAGTAGCTCCTTCAATTGAATCCTGTTTACTGGGGGTCCATATTAAAAACTTGTCCCAATCCCAGAACAAGTTGTTTCAAATAATGGCATTAGCTTCAAAGATTCACATAGCTAGTAGATGGAAGGACATGAATCTAAACTTTCAAGAGGTAATTAGGAAAATCAACTATTTGCTTATTAATGAGAGGCTAACTCATATTGTTTTAGATAGGATGCCCCAATTCCAGATAGTTTGGGACCCTTGGATAACATCCTCCTTTAGCGTTTCCTTAGTATAATGCCTGTATTTGCTTGAAGCGATTCTGAGGAGTGGACTGGAGTGGGGGAGCTTTGGAGACCTTTCAGTGGTGCTGGATGGCGGGAAGGATCTGAGGTAAGAGGGAGAGATAAGCCGGGACTGCTTTGGGGCCGCCATGAGGGGCCAATGATTCTTTTATTTAGTTTATATATATATTTTTTTTTTTTCTCTCTTTCTTTTCTGGGGTATGGTATATGATAGTTTAGTTAATATAGATAGGTAATACATTTTATATTGTATACTTCTATCGACTGTGTACTCTAGAAGTTAATTGGCTCATTTTGCCTTGTATTTTTTATATGGTTGGAAAAACCAGCCTAGACATTAGAAAATTTTCTCACTAAAAATTAAAAAAAACAAGAAGGTTTAGTCAGTTAAATGCTGAAAAATGATAATTTTATGTTTAGAGGACTTGATAAAGCTGACATTTATGACTGTTAAGAATGTTTTATTTATGTATGGATTTTGCATACCTTCTAATAAAAGAATATTTATTCAAAAGTTACAGCTATTAAATTGGCCTCTTTTAGCTATATGCAAACGATCTGCGGGATACAGGCTGAAAAACAACTGCGGTTGCCAAAATCGTAACTCCGACCCAGCTAAGCCTTCGATCTTTCAAGCCTGTAAATGTTACAATCGCAAATCACTATTAAATTGTTACAATTCCTCAATTCCTCAAGCCTGCAACTGTTGTCACACCTGTAAATGGCAAATGTAGCCAAAATTCCTACGAGTACTTCGAGAGGACTCGCAAGGCGGTTAAACACCTGTTGGTAGCACTGTAAAAGCAAATAAAAAAAACAATACTGCACTGTAAAATACAGGGAAAATGATGAAAGACATTAAAATTATTAGCACAACAGTTTTAAGCTCGCAAATCGGTAAAAAAAATATATTTTTTAACTTTTTTTTTTCATGTTATATCAATCTCGTGAATCAAGGTGTTAATACATATCAGGCCACCCACATAACCTAGCACATTTAGTTCATTCATTTATGTTATTTTGTACATTGCAGGATGCGAGTCCGATCGCATATTGGACTTGTAAACTCTACTTGATTGACCTGTAACCTCCATGTTTTACTGACATCATGATGACGGCCTCATTTACTATTGGCTGTTTCTACTTCGGGAGTTACGGGCATGCGTAAATGATCATGATCATGCTCTGAACTATTACTTACGGGTGCATGGTTTACAATTTTGGATTTCGGCCAGGTAGTTGGAGGCTTTTTTAATTTAATCGCTCTGTAACTGCTGCAATTGGAATTTAATGAGGCTCCTGGAGTACTGACACCAAACTGAGCAAATCTTCCTGCTCATAAGCATATGTGGGCAAATACCCCTGACAGCTCATTAAATTATTTGTTCTCCTATTCCCAGCCCGGTCAAACCCCCACTCTCCTTATTGGGCAACTCCCCTCACAATACATTACCACTTAAAGCCTCTAATGCCGAACCATCTTGTTTCGATGCCCTCTTTGCCAAATCCTAACTGCAAGCCAGTATCCTTCACGACTGCCGTCCTCTTTGCACAATACACATATGAGAGGCCAATTATCCAAGCCACTCGAGGGGCTATTGTGGAAAAAAAGAGAAAGTAATTGTTGGTACCATAATATTTCTGCTATGTTATCCCCCATAGACCCCCATGTACCTACACCCACTATTGCAGCACAGTCTGCCGTACCTGCAACTTGACATTAGCATGGCAAAATAGTCACATCTGAAATATGCACCATATATTATGCGGAAACAGAGTGGGCCACTCACTTGCTCTAGGTGCAAGCTCTCAGAAGCTTTATGATTATCCTCTGAAAAGTGCAACTGCGATGGCCTTCTGTGACCCAGATACATGTACATGATATTCCTTTTTAAGCATCCAAACAGCAATCGCCTGAGCAGGCGTACCACTGGCAGGGATGATGCAGAGAGATTGTTGATGGTCATTACCACTGCCATGTAGTCACAGTGAAAGATCACTTGCTGATCCTTCAACATATCTCCCAAATGTCAGTAGCCACAATAATAGGGAATAATTCCATGAAGGCCAAATTCCTTATCAACCCTGAACCAGCTCATTCTGCCGGTCATGTTGCAGCACACAACTGCCCTTTGAAGTAAGCTCCATATCATACTCTTCCCGCAGCATCAGTAAACAGGTTGAGGTTGTGATTAGAGACCCTTTTGGCCATGAGCAGAGATTTCCCATTAAAATGTTTCTGAAATGCTTGCCACAACCTAAGATCTTCCTTTCATTTAATTAATTAATCACTCTGTTAAAATGATGGGGCTGCTTAGTACCTACTGTTCCTACTGTAGCCAACGATAACCACAGGAATTACCCTAAAAGCAGAATACTTTTTCCTAATAGTGACTGCAAATCCTGAAGAGTGACCTTCTTGGAAACCGCAACCTTATCAATGGAACACCTCAAATCAATCACTTTGTCCATGTGTAATGAGGATTCACATTTGACCAAATCTGTAGATATACCGAAGAAATCAAGAGAAGTAGTAGAACCCTCCTCCTTATCAGTAGCCAAAGGATTTCCGAAATCCTGTGCAACCTTGACAAATGAGCTCATTAAGTACTGTGATTGAGAAAATGAAGGTGCCACAAGTAAAAAATCATCTAAATAATTAATCAATTAATTACTTCTGGACACACATTGTACCACCCATTGTTCAAACAAGCTGAATGCCTCAAAGTATAAATATGAAATAGAACATCCCATGGGAAGGCATAGATCAAATAGTGTTCCCCTTGAAAGGGACAGCCCAAGAGATGTAAAAAGAATGGTGATCAGGGAGCAATCTGAAAGCTGACTCTATATCAAATTTGGCTTGCCATGCCATTCTTCCTGCCCTGTTGACCAAAGCAATTGCCTAATCAAATTAAGCATCATTTGCAGAGGTTAACATGCCACCATTCACTGAAGATCCCTTCAGGTAAGACAAGTGATGAATGAGCCTGAACCATGCCCAGTGGGGAAACAAAAAGGTTAGGACTGGGAGGATGTTGAAATAGACTAACCATCCTACCAACATTTATTTTTCCAATTTGTCCTTAACTACTCCTACATGTTGACTTGCCAAAATCAAATTACCCCCACATCTTTGTTTTGAAGATACCAAGTATGGGTCAATGAATCCAGAACTGTATCCAGAACCATTGAAGAAGTTTCATATTTAAAGTGAAAAGTGTCTGTTCATGTCCCCATGAGAGGTCCCACTACGCATCAGATTCTGGAGGAGAAAAAAAAAGTGTTAACTCCCGCCAACACCATCTTGCTGTGGTTTTCCATTTGGACTGACAGGTTGTAGTATCCATGCTATATCAAGTAACTCACTTAATAATGTGAAAAAATGTGAGTAACCACTATATACTGTATTTTTATTTTTTGTGGTGAAATGAGTGATGGTGAGCTAGGTATATAGTAGTGTTCCTATGTCCTAGCAATAATATATTATTTGAAATTGACAGTTATTCTATACAAGTGTATAGATTACTAACCCCTCACATCTACACAATTTCTAACTCGTTGTTTCATCACAATGTTTGGTTTCCTTTCTTACTGTGTCAATGTATGTTATTGATAAAAATCCGCCTGTAGTTGGCAGACTATATTTCATACATACATTACTGAATAGTGAATAAGTAGTGAAACAGTTAACCCTGTCAACTCCCAGTATAACAAGATCAGTCTTGTGTGGACAGAGCTAACGTAATGAGACAGGTCATTTTTTATGGTCTGTACTCTCTATATTATATTTTTTTCCCACCATGTCCTGCTGTTTTTCACTTGATATCAGGGAGAGGAGTTGACAGCTGACAATTTACGTTACATGATTCAGTCAGACATGATGAGTTACACTTAACAGTTGCAGTGTTGCTATTTACTGCTAGTATTTACAGCCTGAAAAACTATGTGTTAATATTCCAATGGACTGTTGCTTACTACACCTACAAGAAGATGCATACATTTTTAAATGTATTTAAGCAAGTTTCAGAGTATGAAAGTTAGCAGTCAAACAGGCTTCTTAAAGCAATTATATTACAGATGAATAATAATCTGAGGGTTAATGTAGATGGGACTGGGTTACACAGGAGATCTGTGATATTTACATATTACAATATATACAGTATATAAACAATATACAATGTGTAGGTCTCAAAACTGTATCCACACATTAGGCCTTAATGATGATAATTATGTATGTAGTTTAGCAATAACAATAGTATTTACAGATATTTTTTTCCTGTGATAAATGGGACCTAACCAAATTATGAAAGTTTAAGCATGAATTAATTCACACTTTTTATCACATTTCTGATGTACTGTATATAGGCATATATAACAGTTCTGACTTGTTCCCCTTCTCTAGTTAAATGCACAACCTCTACTTCAAGCTTTGAGAGAAAATGGAGACGCAGACTAAATAACAACATAAACAGAAAAAAGCAATATTTTAGAATTCTGAAGACTTCAGTCAAGTACATGTGAGCTGCTTAGAGATTGGATTTACTGTCTGCCAATAATGCTCAGAAATACAAAGGCTGTACTGATGTTTGTGAAAACTGGAAATTTGGAATATTAAACAGACTTCTCGATATTGTAAATATATATAGGAATATTTTTTGAATTACCTGGTTTCTCTCATTTGACATAAATAAGCAACTTTTTATGATACACAATATATACTGTTTCATATATTTTATTGTGCTCTTATACCACCATAGCAAGTTTGCTTGTTTTAAACCTCAGAACAGAAGATTGTGACCACCTTGCAACTTTTTTTGCTATTCAATGGCAAGTGTCCTGTGAACAGAAAAAATATTTGGATGTGAAAGGAGAGTTAGCTCGTGGTGTATTGGGATCCTAAATGAAGAGCCAGTGATAACTGGGTAGTATGAGCCATCAATGGGAGTTGGTCCTTTTTAATGACAAATTAAGTCAAGGTTCCAACTCCTATGGTCAGTGTTCATTGGAAAGTAGCAATACAAAATCAGGACAAATTGGAAACAACAATGTGATGATTGGCTTGGAGCCTGCTGGTCAGCACTGAAAACCTCTCCATGAAGGAGACATGTGCTCTCTATCCTCACCCTCCTGTTTACCTCTCCAGTCCCTGCTAATTCCGTCACAATAGACAGGAAATTTTAAAAATGGACTGTACATCTTGATAAACAACCTGCTGTATTGGTATTATCTAGCTGTGGAAAGGAAATTCAAGTATATTAAGTGAGATAACTAGTTTAGAAGGAGATTTTGAGAGTGATTGTGATGTAAATATAAGCTAACCCTATGAAGGTACTGCAGAGGCTTGATTGAGATAACTGATTAAGGGAGGGCGTTTAATCATGTTTGTGGAGTGAACCAAAGTTGTATTTTCCTCTTTTCTTATTAATGTTTTGTTGAAAATAAAGTGAACTGTATCCTTTTGGGACAGAATGCAAGTGTCTGAACTATATCTCCATGGATCATGCTAGGAAGACTATATGTCTGAGAATTGTAGATCTTCCTTGTAAAGACAATGGAATTCCTCCCTGCTCAACTAGCTGGCTCCATATTCCAGAGTTTCAGTGTTCATGTGCTCCAGTGTTTATGTGTTCTAGCTCCCGCCGAGCATCATTCAGGAGGTTGAGGGCTACATAAACCCTCACAGATCCAGGACCACAGCCTAAATGGTGGTAGTTCCAGAGCGTTTCAGGTCCAGCTGGCTGGGTTGCGTTGACAGAGTAGCAAGCCATCTTTTTTAGCGGCCACGTATATCACAATGCTACTGCTTCTGTGGGGCTTAGAAAGATTATAGATAAGTCTCACCCAGTAGGTCATGGGGTTCTTTTGGAATATCCCTGTTAGCAAGAATGAACCAGCACATCATACCACCTCCACCGATATCCAGGAAGTGCAGGAAACTGCTCAGCAGTAATATTCCCAGTGATTGGGAGCAAAGTATCAGACAGGCCCTATTGCAATAATTCCCTTTTGTAGAATTATTATCCACCCAGAATAAACAATACACAATGCTTATGTGCGTTTAAACTGATAACTCTTTGATGACGTACACACATATATTTATGCCCCACAGTACCCAATCATTTTCAGCCCCCCAGCTACGTAGAAAACCCATTCATCAAGGGGTATTTGGTCAGCCCTGGAAAGGAGACACTTTGTCTGAGAGTGACTTCTTATCTGTCCTGTCACTGGTTGTCATAGGAATCATATACCAAAGGGATACCATGCGACCTCCTCCCTGAACAGTATGGTAGCCGGGGAAATTACCTCCAGGTGCAATTAGGAGTTGGGACCCGGCCAGAGACTTCTGGTGACAATTCTAGCAGAGATCAGAACAAATTGTAACATATTGGGTTCATGCTTGCATACACAGTGAGTTTTGAGCTAATTAATTTGCATAATGATTAGAGGATATTTTCTCTATCTTACTGCAAATAGTAGTAAAGGGAGCATTCAATGAACTCCTTAATGACACTTACGTGCCTTTTGTGGGTAAAGAAAGAGACCATACATATATTTATTTACATTATATGATTGTCTGTTGGTTTTGCTGTTGCCACTGTAAACATACAGGTACTTATGATATACTCTTTGAACATGTGAGGGGTTAAATATTTTTCCTTTGTACAAATTACATTTCTGAGTCTAGTAAAAAAGTCAAGGAAAGACTTGGTCAAGCCGATGCTATATATGTTAGACTTTAGCAGAGACCTTGAGAATGTAACATGCAAGTGGACATACGCATCTTACTTCAATTGTTCTAACCAAGGGTGTTATCAAGCAGGTGTGAGATAGAATCCAATAAACTATTCTATAACCCCAAATTGTTGGCAGACCAAATTTGGCACAAAGGTCACATATATTCCCCAATAAATTAATTTTAATACATGTAACCAGACAGGTCTCCAGGGAACAGAAACAGATTTCCACAACATATTTATCTACACATTATACTATGCATATACATAAAAACAGGGCAGGAGGCTATCAGCAATTGGTGGGGAAAAAAGCATGATGGGGAGAGAGAAATAGTTTATCTAATAGGCAGAGACAATGTTCTGGGTCTTTTCTGTCATTTCTCTTTACTAATTTCTGTCGGTCATGCTCTGTCATAAACGTATGCCCCCCTTTCATTTTCTCTAAGATATTTTACTATATCTGTCTATATCCAATTTTCATTCTATCTTTCCTAAAAAGAAAAGAACCAATAACACAAAAAGGATTGCTTCAAACTATCTTAAGAAGGGGTCCTAAATTGAGACAGGGGGTTACCCTGAAATCATATACCTGGTAATGTATAAAATTGTTTCTTTCTAATATGCTAATTTGTAGTAGAGTTAAAATAGTCTGATATACACAATAATTCTGTTTTCTTTTTGGAGTGGCTACAGAACAAAAAATAATTAGCATCTGCATTCCGTACTGTAGGTGTTAATCAATATATTTCAATCTGTGTCCATATTCCCTAAAACAGTCTGAATGACTTTATTCAATAATATAACCATTTAACTCTGCTATAAAATCAGTGATTAAAATACACCTATACTCATAAGCTACTTAGCCTTTCTCGATTCATACTTGGATTGTTTATCCAAGCGTGATAAGACTTTATACTCTGCTTATCATCTCTGTATTGAACGAACCAAATCTAGACGGTATTAAGATTGTTTATACCAAACTTAATAGGAGTTTTTACACTGTTTCTTTATCCATATATTAAAATAATTGTTAATCCAATTTTAATAAGATTAAATACACTGTTTATTGATCCATATATTGAATTAACAAAATATAGATTGTTTTAAGATAGATTATTTTCCAATCAGTTAAAGATTGTAATATTCCTATCTTGAACTAACTAGAGATGTCCCGGACAGTTTGCCCGCGGACTATTCGCGGCAATTTTGGCTCTTTCGCGTTCCCAGTGGACGGCGGACACATGCGCTTTTCGGTCCGCCCCCTATTCTTTATCATTGAGGAAACTTTGACCCTGCACCTCACAGTCAGCAGACACATTCCAGCCAATCAGCAGTATACACTCCCTTCCAGAGCCTTCCATCTGAAGGACAGCATCCATTTTAGAATCATTCTGAAGCTGCATTCTTTGTGAGAGGACAGATAGTGTAGCTGCTGGAGATTTAATAGGGAAATAGATAGCCAGGCTGTGTATTTAGCTTCCACTACAGACCTGAAGAACTCATCTGATATCTGCTGCAAGGACAGCAACCTAAAGAAGCCCTTTTTAGGGCTAGAACATCATCTATTTTATAATTTTTTTCTGTGTAATCTAATTGCATATGCCAGCCTGCCAGTGTGTGTGTGTGACAGGCTAACACCTAACAGCTTATATTGTGCTTATTTTCACTACTCATACCTGGTGGTGTACCATACATTGATAACAACCATTTTTTTCCTGTAATCTAATTTCAGTTGCCTGTCTGTGTCAGGCTCACAGCTAATATTCTGCTCTGTTTCACCAGTCAGTTAGTGTACCATACATTGAAAAAAAATAATAATAATTTCCTTTAATCTAATTTCAGTTGCCTGCCTGTGTCAGGCTCACAGCTTATATTGTGCTCAGTGAAATAAAACAACACTTTTTTGACTGTAATAGATTGAATAGCAATTGCCTGCCTACAGGCGTGTGTGTGAAGCCTATTGCATCTACTCTGCCAACTTTTGCCAGTGCACAGTGATACGTCATATCTGGTGCAACCGTAGTGTACAGTGACATAAAAAAACACTTTTTGACTGTAATCGATTGAATATTAGTTGCCTGCCTACAGGCGTGTGTGTGAGGCCTACAGCGCCTACTCTGCCAACTTTTGGCAGTGCACAGTGACACTCATATCTGGTGCAACCTAGTGTACAGTGAAATATAAGAACCCTTTTTTTACTGTAATCGATTGAATATCAGTTGCCTGCCTACAGGCGTGTGTGTGAGGCCTATTGCGTCTACTGCGCAAACTTTTGCCAGTGCACAGTGCCACTCATATCTTGGGTCACAGTAGCTTGAACGCATAGTACCACTAATCGGAAAAAAAAATGACAGGCAGAGGCAGGCCACCCCACAGGGGCCGTCGTGGTCGTGGTGCTGTGATTCCCTTTGGCCCTAGAATATTGCCCAGTTTTCAGAGGCCACGTACCCTGAACTTGAAAAGTTCTGAGGACATGGTTGACTGGCTAATACAGGACACCCAATCTTCTACAGATTCCGCTCGGAACCTAGACGGACCATCCTCCTCCAGCTTAGCTTCGGGCACCTCTCCAGTTACCACTCGCCTGCCTGCCGCCACCACCAACTTTGGCACCACAGCCGCTTGACTTTATCCGTCAGCAGAGTTATTTACAGATCCGTTGGAAGAAATGAGTGATGCGCAAACATTAGTGCCCTGCTTGCCCCCTCTCAACCATCCGCCACTCCGTGTCTCGCCCTGAGCAGTCCCTGCTCATCTGCCCACAGTCAGGTGTCTGTCAAGGACATGTTTCAGCGTAAGAAGCCAATGTCACAAAGTCACCCCCTTGCCCGGCAACTGACAGCTGGATTGTCTGAACTCTTAGCCCACCAGCTTTTACCATACAAGCTGGTGGAGTCTGAGGCGTTCAAAAAATTTGTAGCTATTGGGACACCGCAGTAGAAGGTGCCCGGACGAAATTTCTTTGCACAAAAGGCAATCCCCAACCTGTACTCGATTGTGCAAAAGGAAGTAATGGCATCTCTGGCACACAGTGTTGGGGCAAGGGTCCATCTGACCACTGATACCTTGTCTGCAAAGCATGGTCCGGGCAGGTATATCACCTACACTGTGCAGTGGGTAAACCTGGTGACGGCTGCCAAGCATGGAATACGTGGCTCTGCAGAGGAGTTGGTGACACCGCTACGACTTGCAGGCAGGCCTGCTGCCACCTCCTCTACTCCTCCTACTCCATCCTCTTCCATAACCTCCTCGGCTGAGTCCTCTTCTGCTGCTGCTGCTATGTCTTGCTCCACATCAACGGCACCCCCCCCAGCTCCACAGGTACTATTCCACATCCCGGATACGGCAGTGTCACGCCGTCTTGGGGTTGACTTCCCTGAAAGCAGAGAGTCACACCGGACCAGCACTCCTGTCCGCCCTGAACGCACAGGTGGATCAGTGGCTGACTCCGCACCAACTGGAGATCGGCAAAGTGGTTTGTGACAATGGAAGAAATTTGTTGGCGGCATTGAATTTGGGCAAGTTGACAAATGTGCTGTGCATGGCACATGTGTGTAATCTGATTGTACAACGCTTTGTGCATAAGCACCCAGGCTTACAGGACGTCCTGAAGCAGGCCAGGAAGGTGTGTGGCCATTTCAGGCGTTCCTACACGGCCATGGCGCACTTTACAGATATCCAGCGGCGAAACAACATGCCAGTGAGGCGCTTGATTTTCGACAGCGTGACACGTTGGAATTCAACACTCCTAATGTTTGACCGCCTGCTCCAACAAGAAAAGGCCGTTAATGAGTATTTGTATGAATGGGGGGCTAGGACAGCCTCTGCGGAGCTGGGGATTTTTTTGCCATGTTACTGGACGCTCATGCGCAATGCCTGTAGGCTTATGCGTCCTTTTGAGGAGGTGACAAACCTGGTTAGTCACACCGAGGGCACCATCAGCGACATCATACCATTGTTTTCTTCCTGGATCGTGCCCTGCGAAGAGTGCTGGATCAGGCCGTAGATGAGCGTGAAGAGGAAGAGGAAGAGTTGTTGTCACCATCACCACCAGAAACAGCCTTATCAGCATCGCTTGATGGACCTGCGGCAACGCTGGAAGAGGATTGTGAGGAAGAGGAGTGAGAGGAGGAATGTGGCTTTGAGGAGGAGGAGGAAGACCAACCACAAAAGGCATCACAGGGTGCTCGTTGTCACCTATCTGGTACCCGTGGTGTTGTACGTGGCTGGGGGGAGGAACATACCTTCAGTGAGATCACTGAGGATAAGGAACGGGACATGACTAGCTCGGCATCCAACTTTGTGCAAATGGGGTCTTTCATGCTGTCGTGCCTGTTGAGGGACCCTTGTATAAAAAGGATGAAGGAGAACGACCTGTACTGGGTGTCCACGCTACTAGACCCCCAGTATAAGCAGAAAGTGCCTGAAATGTTACCGAATTACCACAAGTCGGAAAGGATGCAGCACTTCCAAAATAAATTAAAAAGTATGCTTTACACAGCATTTAAGGGTGATGTCACAGCACAATGGCAATCTAACAGCGGAAGAGGTGAACATAATCCTCCTCCTCCCACGACCACGCCAGCAAGGAGAGGACGCTTTACAGACGTGTTGTTGATGGAGGACATGCAGAGCTTTTTAAGTCCTATGCATCACCACAGCCCTTCGGGGTCCACCCTCAGAGAACGACTCGACCGTCAGGTAACAGACTACCTCGCCTTAACTGCAGATATCTACACTATGAGGAGCGATGAACCCCTTGACTACTGGGTGTGCACGCTTGCCCTGTGGCCTGAGCTATCCCAATTTGCCATAGAACTTCTGTCCTGCCCCGCTTCAAGTGTCCTGTCAGAAAGGACCTTCAGTGCAGCAGGAGGTTTTGTCACTGAGAAGAGAAGTCGCCTAGGTCAAAAAAGTCTAGATTACCTCACCTTTATTAAGATGGATGAGGGATGGATCCTGAAGGGACTGAAAGTGGGCGATACATTCGATTAAAAAAGGCCTGATAGATGAGCTGCCTTGAGCTAATAATGGTCCACACGCTGCTGTATTTTATCCCTGAATGCCGGAGGACTTGCGTGACTTATCCGCCACCAACTAGGGTTCAAGACGCAATGTTTTAGGGCACTTTCTGGCTGGCAAACTAACATCAATTTTTCTGGTCACTGCAACAATACCTAATTTTTGCATTTAAATCATTTTATTGTCAGAAGGCGTACAGCATGTAATGAAAAGTCAAGCATTTTTGATCAGTCTTGTATAACAGTTGTGCAAAAATACATATTTACAATAAAGACATTTTGTGAAATTCAGCTGGCTAGTCCTTCTTATTTTTACTTTTTAGGTTAATATTTTTTCTTATTTTTTACTGTGATTGGAATTTAAGAGATACCTAAAACTTGATAAAACAGACAATAGTAAAGAGTATGTCTGCAGGAAACACCAAAGTCCTATTAGCTATCATCCCTCCAGCAGTATTAGCTTATTATTTACAATATCTAACCTGGGCAATCACCCTTGGGTTACCCTAGGGCAGGCTTCAGTAAGCGACCTCTCCTTTCCTGGGATGATTTTTCCGCCGGTTGCTACTGAAGGGTCTCCAGGGCTCCCCCACTCCGGTCCTTCCCCCAGTGTCGCTTCAACCAGTAACAAATGTTTTATATTTGTAAAGCGACCCAATGATCCCCCTTGATAGAGGTTTATCTTTACAAATTTTGGAGAACAAATTTAAGACGGGTGTCCCCTGTTTCTGGGTCAGGGAGTGTGTGAAATGCCTCAGCCTACAGTAATTGTAATGTTCTGACAGCGGTAGCTCATGCTTGTCCCTCAGTTCCTCATAGGTGAGCATCTGGCCCTTTACTAACCAGTCTCCCAGTCTATCTAGTTTCCTTGACCTCCACCAGTATTATGATGTTGTGCTCATGTGTTTTGGGGGCTAGGGGGTGGTCAAGAATTGGGGTCATTTGGGTGTATCCAGGGAACAATCCTGTGTGTTTCTTCGCCCATTTCCAGTATGATAGTGAGTGTCCGATGAGGGGGTTTGGCGAGTTTTTAAGGCTCTGAGGCAATTCTGATAGCCAAGCCACCTTGTCCCAGGTTAAGGGCCTTAAAGTGTGGTTCTCTAAATACACCCAGGCCGGTTGATGCCCTATAGAATGTGCCATTGGGAGGAAAGATAACTGAGCTGCCTTGTGGTAATATTTTAAGTTTGGACACGATAGTCTCCCCTCTGACTTATGAAGGTACATAATTTTCTTTGTGATGCGTGAGGGAGAGTGGTTCTGGACTGCTTTTCTCACTTCTCCTAGGGTCACTTTGGCATTTAAAGTCTCTAAGTCATTTTCTTCTATTAAGGGGAGATCACAGGAATGAAGAAATCCCCTCATTTTGTGTAGATCTATGTGTTTTGTTGCCGTATAAAGGGTATTGTAAAATTTTGTAAAAATCTTCTGGATCTTATTTGGGTTCGCTGTTTTTTCTCCCTTCGAGGTCTTAATTTGAAGTATCCTATTTTGTGTTGTTTTGGTTTGTAGTTTCCTGGCTAGTAACGGGCCAGGTTTATTGGCTTTATTGAATCCGATAGGAATAAATAGTACAACTGAACACACCACTCCTATCTGGTGGCACCTTAGATTTCACGCACAGTGCCCCAAATTTGAAGTGGGAGGACAGACCAAGCATCTTTTTCTATCTCCCGCTTCTAAAAATCAATGCCATATACACGTCCCCTAATAGTGGATGTAACAGGTATTAAACAGATAGGAATAGTACTACTTAACAGTACACACCTTATAATAATGCAGACAGAGGCAACGCAGAGAGAGGAGTCTGAAGAAGAGGAGTCAGAGGAGGAAGGTGGCTTTGAGGAGGTGGAAGACCAAACACAGCAGGCGTCCCAGGGGGCTTTTTGTCACCTTTCGGGGACCCTTGGTGGCTGGGTGGAGGAAGAGACCTTCAATGACATCAGTGAGGACAAGGAACGGGACATGGCTAGCTTGGTATCCAACCTTGTGCAAATGGGGAGTTTGCGGTTGTGCAAAGGGACTGTTTGCGGTTGTTTGCGGTGCATTAAACGGGGAGATTGGTCTGTTACTGTTAAGCGGGTGTAACCCTTACACTACCTGATCGATACAACATCATACCTGATGTTTTAAAGCATGTTATTCCAAACAATTTAGGAATGTTAGGTGATGTATGCCCTTTATGGCTTAAAACCAGACTCTGCATCAACTATGTAATTTTCCGTGGGAGTTTTGCCATGGATCCCCCTCCGGCATTCCACAGTCCAGGTGTTAGTCCCCTTGAAACAACTTTCCCATCACTATTGTGGCCAGAAAGAGCCCCTGTGGGTTTTGAAATTTGCCTGCCCATTGAAGTCTACGGCGGTTCGCCCGGTTCGCCCGTTCGGGAACATTTGATGAAATTTGCGTCTGCTGTTCGCGAACCGAAAATTTTATGTTCGCGACATCTCTAGAACTTACTAAGCATAACATTTTTTGAGATAGATTGCTAACCAGACTTGATAAGACTATATACACTTCTTACTGATTTCTATATTGTACAAACAGAATATAAAATCTACTAAAAGGAACTGTTATCCAATAATTCACAAGAGATTGTAATAGACATCTTATAGATTGTATATTGTTATCTAACTAAAAATCAAAGTTAACAAGTTTAAATACCTACAATTGTTTATCCTTGATTTTACCTTTATCCCAATAAACATCATTCTGTACAAGGCGTATACTTGTCTATAAATTGATCATTGAACTCAAGGACCTTATCAAATTGTGACCAAAAGGACTACAGTCCACACAATAATGTGCGAATTGTTGTTTATCAAGCAAGTAGAGAGGAGTTTTTGGAAGTTAACAGTTTATCCTCTCAAATTCATTAAATACTCAGTTTGTTTGGCCAGTTTCACAAAGTGTTTGCATACACTGGTAACACTTTACTTTACATAGAGCCTTCAGGAGAAATGGTGTTCAGCTGTGTAAAATTTGTAGTAATGTTTCATAAATACTTTAATGGCTGACTAGCTATTAATAGCTTTTCTACACTGTAGTGACAGATTCCCCACAACAATATATGTTATTTGCTGTTTACCACGCATATTAAAATAAATTATGTTTAGAGTGGAAATATAATAATAGCTAGCTGCACAAGCTAAAGGTTCATTGGGTTACAGCTCCACGATCAAATGCACCAAAAGCAGGCAGATACTGATTGATGATATTTGCCTGGCCTACTTCCCAACTGCAAGTATATTGTGAATATAAAAGAGGAATTATTAAATATAAAATCTATATTTAGTGGTTAAAGCAAACTGAGCCGAAAAGCTACCAATCGACCATGCTTGTGGCAATTGCCATAACATTTTTATACTTCCCTGCTTTACTTTTCACAAACTTGCACATTTGTAAAACTATTTTGTTTTCCTCAAAATCAAAAGGGAAAATACATTTGGACATTTTCATGCACAGTGCAGCTATAGAAGCCAAATATATCATTTAAAATATGATCATTCTACAATGTTCTCTTTAATTACCTTCTTGGCTGCCAAACTGGACTGAACTAGTGCAAAAAACAGATACGTTTTATTATTTTCTACAAAAATTAATTCTCACTTGAGTTGTTTTTCAAAGAATGAAAAATACATTATTATGGTTTATCTAGAAGTTTAAAGTTTTTCACTGACTAATCATCCATATAGAGCATCATAGTATGGTATGACCCACTTAAAAAAATTGTAATAGAAGTGAAAAATTACCATTTTGCTTTACTAAGACCAGTTGTCTTTAAATACTGCTTGTGATTTTTTACATGTGTTTTCCACATATGCGCTAGTGAAACATCATCAGAAAAAGAAGCTCTTTATTTACTTTAAAAAGAATGGTTTATGCCCATACTAGCATATTATAGAGAGTATAATTTTTTGTTACATGTCTTTCTCCTATTCAATCTACATTGTGAGCCACTAAAATAAATTCTTAACAGTGAAGAAGTAAAAAAATGTCACAGTTATAAACATGTACCTTGTTCTGTTGGTGGACTTAACAGTGGTGCGCCATGTTGATGCAATTGAGTAGACTACTGTATAAAAGTTACTCATTTGTAAATTACTGGAGACTGGAGCAAGACTGTGTTAAATAGATCAAGGACAATAATCTGGGATATTTTGTGGGGGATTTAGTCAATTCAACAAGATCATCTGGTTCTCATCTGGTTCCCCATCACTTACCACAGACTCTCAGACATCTTGACCCTCCCAGATTCACTACTTGTGTATATGTGTTGAGCAATTTATTATATTAATTATTTTTGGGCAAGATATATGTTTCTATGCCATATTCCTTTCCTACAGCACACCATTATGCCCTTCAAATGTTCTGACCTTTTGAGGGCTGGTAGAGAGTATTTTGGAATTCAGCTGAGGTCTTTCATACTCTCCTGCCAGCATCATGTAGCTGAATTAATGCATCTATTTCATAAATAATGAAGAATCTGTACAAATATTGGGGTCAGTACAACACCACAGATATGAATTACATGATGATGCAATTTAGATAAGATAAGTTTTTTGTTAATATCAAGAGTAATTAAAAGCAACTCTGCATATAGCTTAGTATCTTAAAAAAATTTAATTTTATCCAAGTAGTCTACGTTTCTAATTAGGTTTAAAGTGTGATTTTTTTTTAATACTAAACATAATTTTAGAGATTGAGATGGAATAGTACTGTTGGTATACAAAAGTACTCTGTTACCATTTAATGGTACAATAATTTTGTCAACTCCTCAATCAAAAAAAAAAATCTGCAGCATGAGAAGAAACAGTACAAAACACCATGAACTGTACATTAATTATTCAGTATTTCTCAGTGGACAGGGACATTGACAGAGTGGGAGAGGGAATACTTTTGAGGGTAGTTGCCCTGAGTTACCTGAGATACTCCATTAGTGGAGCAAGGAACAGAGCTCCTAGAAATGGCATGGCTGGATCCCAAATGAGAAAAGCAGTGTGTATTTGGTTGGGGGCCGTGGCTATTACATTTGTACTGTACTAAAAAGGTTTCTATTGGGTTCAAGGTAAATTTTATCCATAGTGGAAATCCACAGGGAGGTAGAGGAGTCGATTCAACTCCCAAGACCCAGTAAGGTCAAAATTATTTCTAATGATTTTGAGATGTCAAAGACACCTAATCATTTTGTTTTTAAATTCCAATAATGTATTCTAATAAACATAACAACCTATTAAATGCTAAAGTTAGACTAACCGGGATTGAGATGAATTCATGGAAAAATACTGCTTATTCAAAAATAAAAACAAAATGCAAACTGCAATGCCCTATTTAAAGAGGTGACTGTTGCACTAATTTGTGTGATATATTGTACAGTCACAAAGATTCTTCTTTAATATCAGTAATAACTGTTCTGTGAGGTCTGGCGGCTTGAGGCTGATGACAATTCAAAAAGTTTCGTTGTCAATTATAAATGAAACTGTCAAGTAAATGCAGCACTTTCCCTAAATATGCCTAACTTTTGAAGGACACCTACAGTATTTTGAGGACATAGCAGGTAATTGGGATACTGACAGTAGCAGACATTATAGGGTGACTCTAGGTTCTAAATCCTGTGGGTAAAATAATATGTCCGACTGAGTCTGCACAGAAATTGGAGATTAAAAGCTTAAGAAATCCACAGAAAGAGCAAAGAAGCAGTGATAACAGTTTTTAGTAGCTCTTATTCCTTCCCAATAATATACTTAATCATTGCAGAAACATTAGGAATGAAAGAAGCCAGGTTATGAGACAGACAAAAAGCAGCAAGTTGTGAAAATAATATAAAACAAAAGGAAATCTATTTTTTTACAGGATAATCTAATGAACATTAGTATAAGACAAAATGCCCCATTTTGGCTTTTGATTATAGCTTGCTTAAGGTTAGGAAATGATTTCTAGATTATGTCTTTTTTATAATGATTTATAGGTTGGAAAGCTATATTTCAAAGTCTGCCCTGGGGACCTTCTAAAAACCAACTGCAGAACATGATTTTGTCTGAATATGTCATTAATTCACATAGTTACACAGTTGTAAGGTTAAATAAAGACTTTAATCCTATCAAGTCAAACCTTTTTAGATCTTCTCTGATCAGTGTAATATGTCAATAAATTGGTAATTCATCCAGAAAAAGGCAAAGATAAAACAAATAATTAAAACATATTGTAATTACTTGTCTCATAAGGGGAAACATTATTTCCTAACCCCCGACACTGGCAATCGGATGACTCCCTGTACCAATACTCCTCCTTCTCTTGTTACTCTCTTGTTATTCAGGATAACCCTGAATGCCCTTTTTATTAAAAAAAAATATCCAAACCATTTTTGAAATTATCTATTCAATCTGCTGTCACAATCTCCTTTGATAGAAAGTTCCATTGTTTAACTGCACTTACTGTGAAGAACCATTTTCTTTCTTTGAGGTGAAATCTTTTTACTGCTAACCTCAATGGATGTCCTCTTGTCAGTTGAAATCCTATTGGCACAAAAAGTTCAATTGACAAAGCTTTGTATTGACCCATGATGTATTTTTAAATAAGGTAATAATAATATAATAATATTTGCATCCCTTGCTTCTATACCCTTCTTAATACATGCTAATATTTTAATTGCCTTTGCAGATGCTGCTTGGCATTGATAACTGTCACATAGGTAATTGTCCACAAGTACTCCTAAATCCCTTCCTGTGTCCGATACCCCTAGATTTGGTTCATTAAGAATAATTACATGCTTATTTTTCCTTCCCAAATGCATACATGTATAATAATACATTTATTTGTGTTAAATCTCATCTGTCATTTATTTGCCCATTATGTAAGTCCAATAGGAGGGAAAGTACATCATATTCTGATTTAAACAACCTTGCACAATTCAGTGTGAGTAGCAAAAATGGAGACAACCCTTTCCAGTCCTACTCCAAAGTCATTAATAAATATGTTAAAAATGAGAGGACCTAGTACTGAACCCTGAGGAACTCCACTTACCAAATTAGTCCAATCTGAGTATGTTCCATTTACAACAACCCTTTGCTTCCTGTCTTTTAGCCAGCTCTCAATCCATGTGCATATATTTACTACAATTCCTGCATCCCTTAGTTTGCACAACAGCCTCCCATGTGGCGCTGTATCAAAAGCCTTTGCAAAATCCAAAAATATTACATCTGGTCAGTTGCCTCGATTCATGTCCCTACTAACCCCTTCATAGAAATTAGTGACATTTGTTTGGCATGACCTATGCCTCATAAATCTGTGTTGACTACTACTTATTAATGGACATATTCCTGTATACTATCCCTTATTAACCATTCTAAAAGCTTCCCCAATATAGACGTGAAGTTTACATGATTTGCTCTTGTGCCCTTCTTAAATAAAAAGATATCATATCTGCTTTTCTCTAGTCATCTTTTACCAAGCCTGTGGTGATCGAGTCTTGAAAAATTAGATATTTAGCAGTCGGCATATTTAGCAGTCCGCCTCTTTCACATTGTAATGTTCGTATAGCTTCTTTCATAGCCTATCTTTTCATTTTCTATTTTATCCAATCTAATAGCACTTTTGCAAACCTTGTTAAATTTCTTGTACTCTAAGTAATTTCTTGTACTCCACCATGGTAAATGGTGATAAGTATGTACTGTATATTTAGTAAGGCTTTCAATGTTGTCCATATATTTTCAGTATGTTTACCTTCTTTGCCCCGTCTATATGTTATATGGCAGCAACCAGTTAATTAACATTTGCTCTTTTAAAATTAAGAATTTATGTTGTTATCACTGTTTACCAAAGGATTCCCCTATTTCAATATGTGATATTATATCAGTATTATGAATGATGACTAAATCTAAATCTAGTAGGCTCTTGTATAACCTGGGCTAGATAATGATCCCTGAGTGTACTCAAGAACCTGCTCCCCTTAGCTGAACTGCTGATCTAATTCATCCAAGTTAAACTTTTTCTAACATATATCTAGACCAAAAGTTCAATTTCAAATGATTCCTTTTAATGCATCCAGATTCTTGGAACCCCTTTTCCAAGTAACAATTTTTAATAATAACTGCCTCTATATCCTTTCAGGTTGGAGAACCTAGCTGTATGGCCACCACAACAATATTTATGATCAATGCCTTTATGACTGGGTTGAACTCAGTTGGAAAAATAAATTAATCTCAGTTACTTTAAATCAAAGTATAAAAGATATATGGTCAGACCAATCATCCCAAAAAGTTTGAATAATCTTACATTCCCAACAAATATGGAGATTAGATCCCACTCCAGCAGTTTGCTACAGCAACATCTTTTTTTAATCTTAGCCATTTTGGAAGTACCAACTGTTAATTAATTTCAAATACATTTCTCTATATGTCATATTTTTAACAAGTGAAAGTTTGCAAGTTTTAAATCAAATTTCTGTTGACCATTCTTAATATAGGTCCTTTTCCGATATCAACATTTTTGTAGTTGTACCACTATCCAAATCTAATTTTAATAAATTAAAACATTTTGATATCAAATGGGACTCATCTCTAAGTGAGCTTAGGTCTTCAAATTTGGTACTTGCCTCCCTACATCAACTTGGAATCTGGAATTAGTCAAAACGTGACCATGCTTAGCTACATTTCGAATTTATATTTAGGGTTTTAAAGCATTTACCTACCAATATTGTTTTAGAACTTGTACCTGAACTATTTAGCTCAGCGCATAAGGTATCAACATAAATATCCTCTCCGACAAGCTTAATAAACAAGCAAATCCCCCCTCATCTTCTATCATTGTCCCTATCTTTCCTAATCACATATAATAGTTGTAGTAATTGCAAGTTTGTCGGTAACGCTATGTTAAATCTTACGGACTTGCGCATGCATCGATGATCGCCGAAGGCACTCATTGCAGCACTCTCAGTGAGCACCAAAGGCGCACATTGCGAGGCCCGCACGACTTCGCTGCAGTGAGGGCCAAAGGTGCTCAATGAGGGCCTCGCAATTGTGGCCTTTCAGGGTCCTTCTAAGGGTCAACTGTCCTGTCATAGTTTTTATTTGCCCGAGGATGCTCCTCCGATGGAGGATGGAAACAGATTAAAGGCACCCATGGCGATGCCCGCAGTCAGCGCCAAAGGCCGTTGGACTTTGGTGCTGATTGCGATGCACGCAAGACTTTGAAGAAATTATGACTTTAACAGCTGATATTTTTTTCAAGCCCGTAACTCGGAAGCCGTCGGAAGACCACCAAAAGACGGCAATTAATAAAAAAAAATAACTTACAACCTTACACACAGCACAGGAGGAGAGTCAGTGAACCTGTGAGTGAGGTTGCAAGCTAATTTGAGGCTTAATTGGATTTTTTTAAAGATTAAAAATTGGCTAAGCGAGGATAAATATGGCAGCCGTAAAGTCATAAATATTTTCAAAAAGGCTCAAAACGTGGCCGAAGCCCATAACACTTAGCCCATTAACGCAAGCACCGCAAGACTTTGAAAATACAAGCAACGGCGCTCATCGTGAGGCACGCAAGACTTGAACAGAGACAGAGAGGAGAAAGACACAGGGGCAGCAGAGGGGGGAGAGGGTGGAAAGAGACACAGGGGGGAGAGAGGGGGAAAAGAGACACGGGGAGGTAAATAAGGGAAAAAAAATACAGGGCAGGGAGAGGGGGGAGGGAGAGAGGTGGAAACAGACACATGGAAGGAAGAAGGTGGCAACAGACACAGGGGTCAAAGAGTGGGGAGAGGTTTGCAATGAGCGGGTTGTACAACGTCTGCTATGAGTGCTCATTGCAGGGCTCGCGATAAGCGCAGAAAATCCTCATTGTGAGGCATGAAAGTGGGGGGTTGGACAAGGCCTGCAATCAGCGCCGAAGGCGCTCATCGCGAGGACTGTAAAGTAGACGGAGGTAGAGGCTCTCAATGAGCGCAGAAAGTGCTCATCGAGAGGCCTGCAAGTTAGAGGTGGGAGAACCTTGCATTGTGTGGCAAAAAGCATTGTTAGCCTACAAATTTTATTGCTGTCATTTTTGACGGGCAAGTCGACAGTCACTATAATAGTTTTCATAGTGTGTAACGCTGATGTCATCGAGGGGCGGGGTCTAAAAGCAGGAATTAATAGCAGCCATGATGCAGTTCAGAGACAGCACAGAGAAAACACAGCACAAATAGACACAGACCAAAGTGAGTGAGAGAGAGGGAGAGAGAGGGAGTGAGGTACAGAGAGTGAGCCACAGCACAGAGAGACAGGCAGCAAAGTGAGTGAGAGATAGTTAGAGAGAGAGAGTACAGAGAGAGAGAGAGAGATACACAGCACAGAGAGATAGGCAGCAAAGTGAGTAAGTGAGAGAGAGAGAGACACAGCACAGAGAGACAGACAGCAAAGTATGTGAGTGAGTGAGAAAGAGAGGGAGGGAGAGAGGTACACAGAGAGAGACACACACAGCACAGAGAGACAGAAAGCAAAGTGAGTTAGAGAGAGTGATATAGGTACAGAGATAGAGAGGGTTACAGAGTGAGAGCGCACACAGACACAGCACAGACAGCACACAGAGAGAGAGTGCACAAAGAGCGCAGAGAGAGTGCACACATAGAGGAAGTGCACAGACAGAGAACGCAGAGAGAGAGCGCGCACAGAGAGCATGCATAGAGAGAGAGAGCTCACAGACAGAGGGCATAGAGAGAGAGAGAGAGAGACACGCAGAGAGAGACAGAGAGGGAGGGGTACAGTGAGAGAGAGGTACGGACCCAACAGCGCAAGACAGAGAACGCAGAGAGAGAGAGTGCACAGAGAGCATGCATAGAGAGATAGAGCACACAGACAGAGCACATAGAGAGAGAAAGCCACAGAGAGAGAGACAGTGATGGGGGTACAGAGAGAGAGAGAAAGAGAGAGGTGTATAGAGCGAGAGCGCACGCAGACTTAGAGAGCACCGACAGCACATAAAGAGAGAGTGCACAGACAGACAGCACAGAGAGAGAGTGCACATACAGTGCACACATAGAGGAAATGCACAGCAGGAGAACACAGAGAGAGTGCACAGAGAGCATACATAGAGAGAGAGCACACAGACAGAGCACACAGAGAGAGAGAGACAGAGAGGGAGGGGTACATAGAGAGAGAGGTACAGAGACAACCGTGCACACAGACGTAGGTAGTGCACACAAACAGCGCACATAGAGAGTGAGAGAGAGCACACAGACAGAGCACAGAGAGAGAGAGCACAGACAGAGAGCAGAGAGAGAGAGAGACACACACAGACAGAGAAGAGAGTGCACAGAGAGGGAAGGGTACAGAGTTGACAGCGCACACACACACACACAGAGGGAGCGCATACAGACATTGCGCACAGACAGAGCGCACAGAGAAAGAGAGTGCAGAGAGAGAGAAAGAGTGCAGAGAGAGAGAGAGAGTACAGAGAGAGATTAAGTGCACAGAGAGAGAGTGCACAGACAAAGAGCGCACACAGAGAGAGAGAGCACAGACAATTCAAGATAGCATTCTAAAATACCGTAATTTATGACGGGCAAGTTACTAGTTGGATTATAACCATCTAAATTAACAGCACAGTCATGAGAATCACTAGTGGTGGAGCTAGTAAATGGCGGGGGACGGTGCTGAAAATGTTGGCCCCCTCCATTGCCAACTCATTATATATGAGTTATATAACTAAATATATATATTCATCCTCACCCAGCTCTGCCAGGAGGAGGTAGCTTGGTGTAGGGGGTAGCACTGGTGGTTATGGTGAGGCAGCAAAGGTGGGGAGAGGCAGTCAAGGACATGCAGGTGGGGACACCTACCCAGCTTGTGCATGATCCATACCATGATATGCTGAAAGCTGTGTAATATAGTGAGCATTTGTCTAAAAGGAGCCACATGTAAGGAGTTTTTTTCATTTAAAAGTGAAAATGCCTTGTGGTCTCATTTGCCTGTCCCTGCCCAGAGTACAGTGCTGTGACGACCCAAGGATTTAGGGAATCACATGCACCCCGATTTCATCTCTCTGGGTCGTGCCTTTTGCAATCAATATCTCAGAGCCCAGCAAACAGTTCAGATCAGAGCATCATTTCTGAAGAGGCAGGCACCATCAGTACCCTTGATTAGTACTTTCCATCAAACACATTTTACAGAAATCACAAAACACCCCCCCCCCCCCAGGTCTATAGTCAAACTCCATCACTAGTTGCTAGCTCTCCTTTTACACCCTTTGTCCAAATATGTGACTGAAGTAGCTTTATATAATATTAGCACATCATAGGGCCTGCTTCTAGCACAACTAAATCATTTAAACTATTACAATGACCCCAGCAGGTCGTTGTGAGTGGCTAGAGTAAATGGCTTTTATGTGTATTGTGAGATTTTTTTTTGTGTATATGTTTTTTGTATGTTAATGAAATAATAAATTAATAAATTAATATACTTTACCTATTTTGAAGTAATATATGCAGGAAGCATTGTGCTGAAAAGCTGACAATCTGTTTTGATGTTGCTGAAGCATACAATGTAGGTTTGCACTGTTGTGGAGCTGATGTGTAAGTGTCAGCAATGTGTGCCGTGTGTAGTGTAAATAGGCTGCGTGCGCGAGGGGAAGCTGTAGGGTAGCTGTGTACTTCCGCATTGTGTAAGTTAGTGTTGTAAAATAGCGGCCTTGTAAATAGTGTATCTTGGACCTTGTACGGCTTTTTCGGAAAATCTGTATGTGTTTCGTGGTGTTTTGTGTGCTTAGGGTCCTGTAGCCTCGTTTTAGTTTTTTTCGGCAGCCATTTTTTCTCTTGCTTAGGGGATTTTCATGTGTGTAAACTCTTGAATTTGGACTTAAATGGAGGTGTAACTTCACTTGCAGAGGACCTGGGTGCCCCCCTTGTTGTGGGTAAGCTTTTTATGTGTTTGTTGTGTGTTTTTACTGTGTTGTTAATGTTTTCATGTGCGAGCGGTTCGGGCGCTAAGGTTGTATTTTTGCAAGCTCGAAATGCTTCCGCGGCTCGTATTTGTGTATGTTAAGTCCGTAAATTTTGCGGTGTAAGTCACACCTGCAGCTTATTGCAGCTGACGTGGGAGCCTCCACTTCCGCAAATGCAGCCCCTCGCCTAAAGTCGTAGGGGGTCGTAGAGATGAATGCCTTTGGCGCTCCTTGCCAGCAACTGTGGCTTTTGCTTCGCGTTAGCAACAACTTTTGGCAACCCGCACTGCTGACAAGTATATATGTAATAATATATATACAAACTTACAAAATCTGCACACATGGTTCTGATAACCCACAAAAGTCTTTCACTATGTACTGCAAAAAACCCTGTAAAGAAGCCTTCAATTTTCACATTCTTCTGTTTTGGCTTTATGAGTCCTGGACCAATGAAAGGGAAAATGCATTTTGCAATCTCTGCTTTCTCAGTGGTAGAACTTCTGTGTCAGGTTCATGTCTGCAAAATACCTTTATTTATGGAGATTTAAAAAACTTGAGTTTTTATCTTAATGTATTCTGATTTCAGTATTACAAATGTAATTACACCATAGACAGCAGTGCATTACACCTCTCCATAAGAATGTACTAACACATATGCTAATATGCTCATCCTGTTGATAACTGGTAGGTTGTGGGAAAATATATTATTCTTAAATCATTTGAGGCAGGTAACAGACCGGTTCTTTGAGCAGAATAGAAGCCCAGTTTAAAGCCATTATGTTCAAACTGATCTGAACCTCATTAAATTATTTGTTGTTTTCTGTGTCTCTATTTTTAGAGTTCCTGCTTCCCTGGAACCTTTATGCGCATTTTCTCTACAGCTCAAGCAGATTTAGTTCAATAAAAACTTGACCTTAGACTGCTGCTTCTGACCTTCTCCATCTTTAATCAGTATCTTGCAGCTCCGTTTGTTTGTCAGTGACCCAGAGCCAAACAACTCAGAATAATGAAGACAATTGGAAGGTTTGACTTACAGACCTCCAGTTAGAAACGTATTTGGAAAGCATTTGGTGGCACATTTTTCATTTATTTTATTATTATAATTTCTTGATTATTTAATCATGGACCTTGCCCCAAAGCGGCAAAAATTAATGTACAGGTAGACTGTATTTAAAATCTTTAATATCAATATTTTGCATTTGATGCCCTACAACACTAAATTAAATAGCAGTTTCGTACAAAACGAACAAAAAAAAAAGCAATACAGTTCCTTAAATATCCCGACCCAATAAGAACGTTTGCAGTGACTCGCTCTTGCATGTTTATAGAAAGTACAAAAGAGCATTTATCTTCAATTTTATTTCCTGACCATTCGTTGATGCCGGTTTGTCACCCGTGAGAGGAGCTTGGATACATTTCCGTTTGGTTTAGTGCTTCCACATTTGTGATTTCAAGTAGATAACCTGGAACTTAATGTGACCCAAGTTAACAAAAATATGACTTCTCAAAAGAAAACACTGTTCCATATAACAAGTAATACATTACAGGCTGTATTTGGCCATTATCAACTCTAGTTATTCTAATGGTCCTGTAAAGGGACACTGCAGGCCTCCATTTTCTATCAAGTATTTCAAATGAATAAGGAAAATAGACACGTTGAGCTATGAACAGAGGCTAACCGAGCTTATCTTCTCCAGAAAAGAGGTCCTACAAGATTACATTAATATCTTCAGGGTTAGTACAGCACTCCATCAGGTGAACTTTACTTACCAATTAACACAAGGTCACTCCAGTGGTTAGAAGAAAAATGATTTGCTTTAAAGTAGCGCTGTAGTTTAAGAAATAGAAACGTGTTTCTGAAGAATGCATGTAACTAACATTATTAACAGCTGTGTAAGCCATGGGCATACCACAACCCCCTCGCTTTCTCAAAAACAGGCAGCTCGCATTCACAAATTGCTCTGCAGAAATATATACACCCCTCTCACACACACAACTTGTTACCAATGTATCATGGAGGCCTTCATGGTGCAGCAGAAGCATCATCATGTATTATTTTCTAACTAGCGACTTGCTTTTTGCTACACAAAGTAAATATTTTGGTTGTGTGAGTACCTTCGGCGCTCATTGCGAGCCTCTTGGTTGGTGTATGTTTGGTTATGAGAGCTCCTTTGGCGCTCATTGTAAGGTTTGCACTGATGGGCTTTTGGCTCGCATTGTTAGCCTCTCCCCTGGTGTAGTTGTGGTTCTGTAAACACCGTTGGCGCTCCTTGTGAGGCGCAGCTGAGCGCCTTTAGCATTTATTGTGATTCCGTAATTTTTTTATTTTGCTTTCTCTGTGTATGTATTTTTTTATGGTAATTAATTAGTAAAGTTATAAATTAACATACTTGACCTATTTGTAATTAATATATGCAGGAAGCAATATGCTGAAGAGCTAACAATCTGTTTTGATGTTCCTGCATGTGCATACAATGTATATTTTCACTGTTGGTGAGCTGAGGTGTAAGTGTCAGCAATGTGTGCAGTGTATAGTGTAAATAGGCTGCGTGCGCGCGTAATGGTAATGTTATTAGTTTGCAGTTAGTGTTGTAAAATGGCTGCGAATGTGTATGTGTTACGCGGGTGTGGAGCATTTAGTGTCCTTCCTAATAGTGTATGTAGTAAATCGTATGGGTCTGTGTAAAAAACGTATGTGGTTGGCGGTGTTTTGCGTGATTAGGAGTCCTGTAGCCTCCTTTTCGTTTTTTCGGCGGCCATTTTTTCTGTTGCTTAGGGGATTTTCGAGCGGCAAAAATGTTTAAATTCTATTTAATTTGGCGTGTAACCTCATTTACAGACGTCCTGGCTGTCCCCCCTTGCTGTGTGTGTATTTAAAAAAAAAATATTTTGTATTTAGTGTGTTGTTCGTGTTTTTCGGTGTGCCTGTTGCGCCTGTTAAGTTCGTACTTTTTCCGGGTCCTATTGGTGTGGAGCATTTAGCGTGCTTCCTAACAGGGTCTGTGTAAAAGGTGTATGTACTTGGCGGTGTTTTGCGTGCTTAGGGGTTGTGTAGCCTTGTTTTGTTTTTTTTCTGCAGCCATTTTTTCTCTCGCTTAGGGGATTTTCGAGTGGCGAAATGTTTTAATTTCTATTTAAATTGTTGTGTAACCTAATTCCCAGATGTCCTAGCTGTCCCCCCTTGCTGTGTGTGTATTTTTATTGTATTTTTTTATTTTGTATTTAGTGTGTTTTTCTTGTTTGTCGCTGTGCGTGTTGCGGCCGTTAAGTTCGTATTTTTTGCGTCTTGTGTTTTTTTTCCCTCAGTGGCAGCTGTATTTTGTAAGTGTTACTGGCTGTAATTTTTATAGGCGATTTTTTCAAAGTGCTACGGGTCTCGCACTTTGAATTGCGTTTTTGATTTTTGTATTGATGTGTAGTTCCGCGTGTTGTAGGTATGATGCGCAAGGCGTGTAAGGTCGTAGGGATGAGCACCTATGGCGCTCATCTCCACAAGTGCAGTGAGCGCCTTAGGCGCTCCCTGCCTAAGTCCTACGGGGCTCTAGGGATGAGCGCCTATGTCGCTCATCTCCAACAGCGCAGTGAGCGCCATCGTCACTTCCTGCCTAAGTCATATGCGGGCGTAGGGATAATCGCCTTCGGTGCTCCTTGCCTGGCCGCAACCGCTGGACTCGCTTTGGGAGGTCCGCGATAGCGGCCCACAACTGCGGCCATTACGAGCCCGCAATTTTAACATTGCGTTACCAATGGTCTTTGGCAAGCCCGCGCTGCTGAGAACTATATATGTGATAAAAAATGTACTTAACCTTTTTTTTTAGCTTAATGATGCTCTTAGTCACACACAGAATTTACAGTGTCTAAAAAAATGTTTTTGCATGAAAAAATTCAAAAGTAAACAGTTAAACCGTTAGCCTGAAGTTTGCTGATTTTCTTGCTTTTGCAGAATTTTCTCTCAATGTTGACACCCCCTGAAATTCCCAGGGAAAATTAGCATAACTCATACAATGTTGCTTTTTTGCCTGGGGATTATGCAGACATGCTCAGTTAGCACCTGAAGTCTGCCCTACTGTGGTAAGTCACATAATGTCAGACACTTTCCTTTCCTTTACATTTCTGTCCCTTCATTCATTGACTGTTTTATCTACATCACAATTGTTTTATCTACATCACAATTGCCCTGTGACCTCCACCAGCCACAGAGAATTGGCCCCCAGCCCCAGAGAATTGCCCCCCAACCCCGGAGAATTGCCCCTCAGCCCCAGAGAATTGCCCCGTGACCTCCACCATCCTCAGAGAATTTCCCCAACCCCAAATAATTGCCCCACAGCCCCATAGAATTGCCCAATGACCTCCCCCAGCCCCAGATAATTGCCCTCTAACCCCAGATAATTGCCTCCCCAGCCCCAGATAATTGCCCCCCAGCCCCAGAGAATTGCCCCATCCCCAGAGAATTGCCCCACAGCCCCAGAGAATTTACCCCAACCCCAGAGAATTGCCCTGTGACCTCCACCAACCCCAGAGAATTGCTTCCCAATCCCAGATAATTGCCCCACAGCCCCATAGAATTGCAGCCCAACTTCAGAAAATTTCCTAAAGGCCCCAGATAATTGCCCCCAGCCCCAGAGAATTGCCCCCCAACCCCAGAGAATTGCCTCCAGACCCAGAGAATTGCCCCACAGCCCCATAAAATTGCCCAATGACCTCCCCTAGCCCCAGATAATTGCTCCCCAACCCTAGAGAATTGCCCCCAGCCCCAAGTAATTGCCCCACAGTCCCAGAGAATTGCCCCGTGACCTCCCCCAACTGCAGGGAATTGCCCCCAGCCCCAGAGAATTGCCTCCCAACCCCAGAGAATTGCCCCACAGCTTCAGAGAATTGCTCTGTGACTTCCTCAGTCCCAGATCATTGCCCCCCAACCCCAGAGAATTGCTCAACAGCCCCAGAGTTTTACCCCACAGTCCCAGAGAATTGCCCAGTGACCTCCCCCAACCCTAGATAATTGCCCCAATCACAGAGAATTGACCCACAGCACGAGATAATTGCTCCACAGCCGCAGAGAATTGCCCCATGACCTCCCCTAACCACAGTGAATTGCTCCCCAGTCCCAGAGAATTGCTCCCCAACCCCAGAGAATTGCCCCATGACCTCCACCAACCCCAGAGAATTGTCCCCCAGCGATTGTCCCAGCCCCAGCCCCAGTGAATTGCCCTGTGACCTGCCCCAGCCACAGTGAATTGCCCCATGACCTCCCCCAGACCCAGTATTAGGGGTTAGGGTAAGGAATTAGGGTTTGGGTAAGGGTAAGGATTTAGGGTAAGGGGGTAGAGTATGGGGTAGACAGACACATGCACTCACACAGACACGCACTCACACAGACACATACTCACACTCATACACTCACTCAGACATGCACTCAAACACACAGACATGCACTCACTCAGACACTCACAGACATGCATTCACACACAAAGACACTCACTCAGACATGCATTTACACACACAGATACTCACTCAGACATGCACTCACACACACAGACATGCACTCACTCACAGACACTCACAGCCATGCATTCACACAGACACTCACTCAGACATGCATTTACACAGAGAGACACTCACTCAGACATTCACTCACACAGACACGCACTCACACACACAGACATTTACTCACAGACACTCACAGACATGCATTCACACACATAGACACTCACACAGACATGCATTTACACACACAGACACTCACACACAAAGACACCCACACAGACATGCACCCACACAGACACACACTCACCCACACAGAAACTCACTCACAATCATGCAGTCACTCAGACATGCACTCACAGACATGCACTCACACACACAGACATGCATTCACACACACAGACACTCACTCACAGACATGCACCCACACAGACACTCACTCACACAGACACTCATACACTCACTCACACTCATACACTCACTCAGACATCCACACACAGACATGCATTCACACACACAGACACTCACTCACAGACATGCATTCACAGACACTTACTCAAAGACATGCATTTACACACAGACACTCACACACTCAGACATGCACACACACTCACTCAGACACTCCCTCACACACAGACATGCATTCACACACACAGACACTCACTCACAGACATGTATTCACAGGCACTTACTCACAGACATGCACTCACTCACAGACATGCATTTACACAGACATACACTCACACAGACACCCACACAGACATGCACTCACACACTCATAATCAGACACACACTCACCTAGAGAATTGTATTCAGTGTAGGTGGTACAAGTTATTACACACAGGAAATGAATCGTGCAGCACTATATACAATAATTAAGCATAATTTTAGTCTAAAAGACATGCATTGACACACACAGACACTCAAAGGCATGCACTCTCACACACTTACAGACACTCACTCACACAGATACTCACTCAGACATGCATTCACACACACAGACACTAAGTCAGACATGCATTCAGACACAGATATGCATTTACGCAGACAGACACCCACACAGACTCACTCACACTGCACACTCACACAGCTGGGAACAAGCACTCACACAGACACTCACCCACAGACATGCATTCACAGACATGCACTCACCCACAGACATGCACTCACTCACACATGCATTCACAGACCTGTACTCACTCACACATGCACACACAGACCTGCACTCACTCACACATGCTTTAACAGACCTGCACTCAATTACAAATGCACACACAGAGACCTGCACTCACTCACACATGCACACACAGAGACCTAAACTCACTAACACATGTGCACACACAGAACTGCACTCACTCACACATGCACACACAGACCTGCACTCACAGATTTGAACTAACTCACACATGCACACACAGACCTGCACTCACTCCCACATGCACTCACAGACCTGACTCACTCACACATGCACAGACAGACCTGCACTCACACATGCACACACAGACCTGCACTCACTCACACATGCACACACAGACCTGATCTCACTCACACATGCACACACAGACCTGCACTCACTCACGCATGCACACACAGAGACCTGCACTCACTCACACATGCACACACAGAGACCTGAACTCACTAACACATGCGCACACACAGACCTGCACTCACTCACACAAGCACACACAGACCTGCACACACAGATCTGAACTCACTCACACATGCACACACATACCTGTACTCACTCACACATGCACTCACAGACCTGACTCACTCACACATGCACACACAGAGCTGCACTCACACATGCACACACAGACCTGCACTCACTCACACATGCACACACAGACCTGCACTCACAGACTTGCATTCACTTACACATGCACACACAGAGACCTGAACTCACTCCCACATGCACACACAGACCTGCAATCACTCACACATGCACACACAGACCTGAACTCACTCACACATGCACACACAGGCCTGCAATCACTCACACATGCACACACAGACCTGAACTCAAAGCCAATCAGCACGCACGCACAGACCGGTGTACCCATCATAGCAGCTTACATCACCCCCAGCACATTTTATGTTATATTGCAAAAACGCTTTGCATTACTCCATGCAAACCTTTTTGCTAGGTGGGTTATGGTCCATTCTACAGAATGCATTCATAGCCCATCTCACTTTAATATACCTTTAAGACATTCTGGACAACAGGAAGAGGATAGACTAATAAAGGCTTAATTTTTAAACCGCCACTAGCCGTCCCACAGAGCTAGCCTGTCCTTCATCGGCTTGTGCCCTGGCAATGTCTTCTCTTCTTGGGTGATGTAGGTTCTTCCAAAATAAACCAGTCTTATCAAAATTGAAGACTTGAAAGGGAAAAAAGCTTCGGCCTCTACATAGTCTCTAAACTCCCTAACAATGGTATCACTAGCCTTCTTCGAACTAACTTTGGTACTTATAGGTACAAGCTACACTTTGATTATTTTAAAACACAAGCTACATTTTGGTTCCTGTAAGCACACAGTACACTTTGGTCCTTACAGGAACAGGCTGCACTTTTATTCTTTATAGGTACTGGCTAGGCTTTGATTTTTTCAGGCACACTACATTATTGTGACAAGCAGTACGTTTTTTTTCTCTAACAGGATTAGTCATTTGGTAAGAATATGAATGTAGATGCACACTCTATAATCTTCTATTGAAAGGTGCTGAAATGTTGTGGAACTGAAAAGAAGTGTTAAAAGGAAGTGTGACTCAGAATGGAATCATCCTCCATTGCCAGATTAAGAAGCAGTGGTCTAGATGTCAAATATAAAAGCCTCTGAAACAGGGTTTGCTAAAATTAAAATGTTCTCTAAAACTGTTTTATGCTCTTGGTTTGCACAGTTGGTAATGTTAGTTTGTTTCATACTTTACATATATACTTTCTTTAAGATAGTTATGCTTTAAAAGAAGAGTAAAAAGTATAAAGCAATATGTTTGAAATTTCTGCATACTTTACTTACATTGTTTCCTTTAATTTCTAGATTGATCTAGATTAAATATATAAAGGGAAGGGATATTACAATAGTAGAGGAATAATTTTATACCATATAAAATAATTTAATATTATCTCTTATTTATAGTTCGGCAAACATTTTGTAACTCTGGGTATATTAAAACATTTGTACGAAAATACATAATTTAACAGACTGATGTAAAAGGAATTGACGACCCTGCCCTTGAGCTAACAACCATACACATGACAAAGTGCTTTGCAAGACTGAGGGGCCGCAAGCTTACAGACTAAAGGATTAATGAAACAAAAGTGCACCAATTAAAAGTGAGAAACAAGGACTTGGCGGGAAATTGAAGAGAGATTAGGGATTTAATTAGGCTGTGGGTATAGCAGCTTTGAAAAATATAGGAACCTGCACTATAAAGAAGTGCAAGTCATAGGTAGGTGAGAGGGTATGTTAATGAATTCAGAGGCAGAAGAGAAGGTGCTGGTGTGTGAGGCCCTAGGTCTGGAGGAAAAAAGCTAAGGTGACTGGAACTGAGAAAGATGTCAGTTGGTTATTGCTTCTGTTTAGCTGCATGGTATGGGGCCATGCAGCTAAACTGGCTGAGCCTCTGGACAAGTGGCTGCTTCAGTCCTGATGGTGAATGGCACTTGGAAATATGTCAGTTATTACTGTGAAGATTTTACAAAGGGACTCTATGCATACATAATGACTCCTCCCACTGCCAGTTCTCATTTACAGTGAGAATCTAATGTAGCATCAGGGCTGTATTTAAAATTGAATTGTCTCTAGGCAAAATACTTTTTGGCTGCCCGCTTTCACTATTTGAGAGGTGCTTTTTTATTCCTGCCGCCAAGACAACAATCATTCCCTGGTTAGAGCTGTGCATGCCATAAAATAACATTGCCAGAAAATATTTTTCTGTGATGGAAAACTGCCTTCCCCTGGGCATCTACTTTATCTGATGGTAAATCTGGCCTTGAGTATAGGCCTCTAAGTCAGTTCTAGATCTCACCCTAAAGTGGTTTATCACTGAGACTGGATGAGAATAGGCTGGGTATAAGGTAACAGTGTAGGTGGTACAAGTTCTTACACATAGGAAATGAATTGTGCAGCATTAAATACAATAATTAGGCATAATTTTATTCGAAGATTAGGTTTCTCTTTTTTTAAACTATTTTTAGAAATGTTAAAATGGATTATACATTTTTTACTAAAACTAATCATTTGTGAGATATTCATGATTGTTTGAGCTGCACTGATATGCAAATGAGTGACTGATAGACTGAGGTGGAGGACTGCTCTATTGTACCTTGCTCTTCAGCTTAGTTCTGTTGTCAAATGGTTAAACATAGAGGCCATGGTTCAACAGAACTGAATAAAGATATAGGCTGACGGCATCAAAGGATGCAAGCATTTCTTTCAAGAAATATACACTCCTCTCACACACACAGATTATACTAAAGTATCATGGATTACTTCAGGGTCCAGCAGAGATGAGAAAATTTATTTGTTTTTTAAATTTATCCCTGCCTAATTATGCTCTTATTCAGACTTTTTTCATTGTACAGTGGTCATGTTATCTTTTGAACCTATATGATTCATGAAATCATTCTGAAAACATTGCTCAGCAGATAGGTGCCCTTATTCTACGGTGATTATGGCATATCATTTTACTACAGAAATTAATTCAAGGCATTGAAATTCACTGTGTCTATATTATTAGTGATTGGTCTAGTGAGTATAATATATACATAAAAAATATTTACCAGCTTTTAAACATTATCCAGGAGGGAATCAAATAAAGATGATTGCTGTGATTTGTCCCTCTCATTTCAAAAGGATTATGGCTTCTCATCTGCATGGATTCTGTTTCAGTTCATCTTTCCAAATCAAATTAAATATACTTTAGCGCTAAAAATGCCAGGCTTCATTTCCTCTAATGGAGTCTGACAGTTTGAAGCAATGTATAGATTTTATAAAGCCTTTCAGTTTGTGTGAAGTCTCAGACTGAGTATTAAACTAATGTAATCATCATTCACAGATAAGTATTTGTCATACTGTGAGAAGCTATTGCATTAAAAGTTTTTTCTATAAAAGGTCACAGGTGATAGTCAAGTGACAAGGACACTGAGGTCTTAATTGAGCAGGCTGCTGATTGGTCAAGGGAGAGTGGAGACTCACCATGGGATGAACTGCGGTGTGCTGTTTGGCCCGTAAGGGCTCCATTTTCATCACTCTGCGGCCGGCTATCATGGGAGTGGTGCATGCTGTGCATCCATCAGAGTTGCGGCCTGCTACAGCATAATAGATGGACCATGGGTGGCTTCATTGTTATTGTTAATCTTGTCTGTTGTGGTGCAGTAGGCGTGTGTGTTTGTCTTGCGTTGTGTTCTGCGTTGCGTCTGTTCTTTGTTTTGGCTATGTCTCTGCCCTCATTAGAACTTGTCCCTTCCTTTGTTGTTCAGTATCATTATCAGTAAATTTCATCACTTTATTATTGATCACTAGTGATGTCGCGAAAATAAAATGTTCGGTTCGCGAACCGCGAACGCGAACCGCCAAAAATGTTTGCGAACCGGCGAACCCGGCGAACCGCCATAGACTTCAATGGGCAGGCGGATTTTAAAACCCACAGGGACTCTTTCTGGCCACAATAGTGATGGAAAAGTTGTTTTAAGGGGACTAACACCTGGACTGTGGCATGCCAGAGGGGGATCAATGTCAAAACTCCCACGGAAAATTACATAGTCGATTTAGAGTCTGGTTTTAATCCATAAAGGGCATAAATAACCTAACATCCCCCTCCATCATCATCCTCCCCTGTATCTCTTTACCCCCTCCCTCATCATCCTCCCCTGTGTCTCTTCCCCCCTCCATCATCATCCTCTCCTGTGTCTCTTTCCCCCCTCCCTCATAATCCTCCCCTGTGTCTCTTTTCCCCTTCCCTCATCATCTTCCCCTGTGTCTCTTCCTCCCCTCCCTCATCATCCTCCCCTGTGTCTCTTTCCCCCCTCCCTCATCATCCTCCGCCCTCCCTTGATGATTAGGGGGGGAAGAGACACAGGGATAAGTGTGAAGGGTGTTAGGGTAAGGGGTGTTAGGGATAAGGGAGAGGGGGTTAGGTGTTAGGGTGAGGGGTGTTAGGGCTAAGTGTGATGGATGTTAGGTTTAGGTTTTGAGGTGTTAGGGATAGGTGTAAGGGGTGTTAGGGTTAGGTGTTAAGTGTGAGGGGTGTTAGGTTTAGGTTTTGGGGTGTTAGGGATAAGTGTAAGGGGTGTTAGGGTTAGGTGTTAAGTGTGAGGGGTGTTAGGGTTAGGATTAGGGGTGTTAGGGATAAGTGTGAGGGGTGTTAGGGTTAGGGTGAGGGGTGTTAGGGATAAGTGTGAGGGGTGTTAGGGTTAGGGTGAGGGGTGTTAGGGATAAGTGTGAGGGGTGTTAGGGTTAGGGTGAGGGGTGTTAGGGATAAGTGTGAGGGGTGTTAGGGTTAGGGGTGTTAGGGATAAGTGTAAGGGGTGTTAGGGTTAGGTGTTAAGTGTGAGGGGTGTTAGGGTTAGGATTAGGGGTGTTAGGGATAAGTGTGAGGGGTGTTAGGGTTAGGGTGAGGGGTGTTAGGGATAAGTGTGAGGGGTGTTAGGGTTAGGTGTTAGGGTGAGGGGTGTTAGGGATAAGTGTGAGGGGTGTTAGGGTTAGGGGGAGGGGTGTTAGGGATAAGTGTGAGGGGTGTTAGGGTTAGGTGTTAGGGGGAGGGGTGTTAGGGATAAGTGTGAGGGGTGTTAGGGTTAGGGTGAGGGGTGTTAAGGATAAGTGTTAGGTTGATGGGTGTTATGGATAAGTGTGAGGAGTGTTAGGGTTAGGTGTTAGGGTGAGGGGTGTTAGGGATAAGTGTAAGGGGTGTTAGGGTTAGGCGTTAAGTGTGAGAGGTGTTAGGGTTAGGGTTAGGGGTGTTAGGGATAAGTGTGAGGGGTGTTAGGGTTAGGGTTAGGGGTGTTAGGGATAAGTGTAAGGGGTGTTAGGGTTAGGTGTTAAGTGTGAGGGGTGTTACGGTTAGGGTTAGGGGTGTTAGGGATAAGTGTGAGGGGTGTTAGGGTTAGGTGTTAGGGTGAGGGGTGTTAGGGATAAGTGTGACGGGTGTTAGGGTTAGGGGGAGGGGTGTTAGGGATAAGTGTGAGGGGTGTTAGGGTTAGGTGTTAGGGTGAGGGGTGTTAGGGATAAGTGTGAGGGGTGTTAGGTTTAGGGTGAGGGGTGTTAGGGATAAGTGTGAGGGGTGTTAGGGTTAGGAGTTATGGTGAGGGGTGTTAGGGATAAGTGTGAGGGGTGTTAGGGTAAGGGTGAGGGGTGTTAGGGATAAGTGTGAGGGGTGTTAGGGTGAGGGGTGTTAGGGATAAGTGTTAGGTTGATGGGTGTTATGGATAAGTGTGAGGGGTGTTAGGGTTATGTGTTAGGGTGAGGGGTGTTAGGGATAAGTGTAAGGGGTGTTAGGGTTAGGTGTTAAGTGTGAGAGGGTGTTAGGGTTAGGGTTAGGGGTGTTAGGGATAAGTGTGAGGGGTGTTAGGGTTAGGGTGAGGGGTGTTAGGGATAACTGTGAGGGGTGTTAGGGTTAGGTGTTAGGGTGAGGGGTGTTAGGGATAAGTGTGAGGGGTGTTAGGGTTAGGGTGAGGGGTGTTAGGGATAAGTGTGAGGGGTGTTAGGGTTAGGGTGAGGGGTGTTAGGGATAAGTGTGAGGGGTGTTAGGGTTAGGGTGAGGGGTTTTAGGGATAAGTGTGAGGGGTGTTAGGGTTAGGTGTTAGGGTGAGGGGTGTTAAGGATAAGTGTAAGGGGTGTTAGTGTGAGGCATGTTAGGAATAAGTGTGAGGGGTGTTAGGTCTTAGGGATAAGTGTGAGGGGTGTTATGGTTAGGTGTTAGGTTGATGGGTGTTATGGATACATTTGAGGGGTGTTAGGGTTGGGTGCTAAGGTGAGGGGAGGATGATGATAAGGGGGGAAGAGACACAGGGGTGTCCTTGCAGCAGAGATCAAAAGAGTCCTTCAGGACTGTATTGCACACTGTGTACAGTAGCCTAGCTATGGTTTTCCCTATTGATGCAGTATCACCTACACTCAGCCTCCTCTTAGTAAGACTGCAAGTTAGTTATGATTCCAAAATGGCTGCTGTCCATGAGGTAGAAGGCTCTGGAAGGGAGTGTATGCTGCTGATTGGCTGGAATGTGTCTGCTGACTGTGACATGCAGGGTCATAGTTTGCTCAATGATAAAGTATAGGGGGCGGGTCGAATATCGCATATGTTCGCAGTTCGCATCGAAGGCGAACATGCTATGTTCGCCGGGAACAGTCCGCCGGCAAACTATTTGTGACATCTCTATTGATCACATAATTATTTTTAACTGCGTCACTAACATGGATGCAGCTGAGGCAGCTGATTTGGAGCATTTCATTAAGGTTGTCTGCTCTAGACCTATTTGTCTTGAAGTAAAATGGTTAGAGGACAAGCTGGGTGACTCTTAGCATGCAGTTGGGATAGCTCCCTCCTTGGGCAGCCCCCCAGATGCAGTCTGATGTGGCATTCAGCCTAGGAGGCTCTGGGCAATGTTGTTCCACTGGCAGGTCTGTGCTGCAGGGTCATTCTAGCGTTCTCAGTCTGTAAGTGGAAAAGGAGAAGAGACATACTTTTGTTACAGGTTTTGAGTCACATCAGCCTGCACCAACTAATCAAAAGAGTAGAGTAAGCAGGTTAAACAAATGTGGGTTCCTCACATCAGCCCTTCAGATACACTTTTAAGTCAGCTCATACTCTCTGACACACCTACTCGCACTACTTCACAAGCTCGCCCAAGGCGCGATAAGGGTAATAGTAAAATTAGGAACTCTAACACTGCTCCAACAGTTCAAGATATAGATTAAGCTCAGATTCCACAGTCAGCAGAAAGTGACAAAAATGTTGTTATCTTGAAGGGACAGTGCCAAAGCTTTGTGGAGCTTAATGCCAGGATGTCATCAGTTGGGGGAAGGTGGACGCAAATTGGCAATGAGATGAGGCAGGGGAACAGCAGGGTCGTGATCTTGGAATAAGCTGAAACCACCATGGAGGCAAGGGTTGCATGTCTGTCTAAAGCTAGGAAGTCTACCTCAAGCTACAGCCCTCTCTTTCACTAAGTCTAATAAGAGATAGAAATTAGGGACAGCTCACACTGCTTTGGCACCAGTCCAGGGTTATGGTGACAAAGTTAACAAACACACAATGTTTGGGTGCCCAAATTGGGGAAAAAAGACAATTGGTTACAGACGAGGGTTCTATTGCTGCAGAAATGGACCTTAGAGGTTTGGGTTTAATGGACTTTCTACATTCCATGGAATCCATGGTAGCAGAGAGTGAATCTTCCCTGGAAGACCAGGTATGCATGACACCAGCATGCATACCTGGTCTTGGTACCAATGACAAAGTTAGTGGAAGATGGAGCGTCCTAAAGAATGATTTTAGAGAATTAGGTAATAAGCTTAAAGCAAGGACCTCCAAGGTAGTATTTTCTGAGATACTACCAGTGCCACGTGCTCGCCCAGGGAGGCAGAAGGAGCTTAGGGGGGTTAATGCGTGGCTAAAAAAGTGGGGCAGTGCAGAGGGTTTGGGGTTTTTAGAGCACTGGGCTGACTTCTCACTTCGGTAAAATCTCTATAGCAGGGATGGATTGCACCTTAATGATGAGGGCATTTTTGTTCTAGGGGATAGGATGGTAGAACGGCTGGGGGAGTTTTTAAACTTGTAGGTGGGGGGGGGGGACTATATAGAAGTATTGGGGTAAATAGGGTAGAGAGGGAAAGGGATAAATTAGTTACCCATGGGGGAGGAGAAGGGGGGAGGGTTACAATAGAAAGTAGGGAGGTATTAATAGGGGCCTCAAATACAGTGGCAGGCACTTCACAACAGCAGAGCCATAGCAACATAAAGTGTATGATTGCTAACACAAGAAGTTTGCCTGGGAAAATGGATGAGCTAGAAATATTAGCAGTACAAGAAAAATGGGGCTTAATAGGCATTACGGAAACATGGTGGGATAAATCTCATGACTGGACTGTTAATCTGGATGGTTATAACCTATTTAGGAAAGATAGGGGAAATGGTAAAAGAGGAGGAGGGATCTGTCTTTATGTTAAGCCTGAATTTAAGCCTATAGTCAGAGAAGATATTTATGCTGGCACTAACGGCATCATTGAATCTTTGTGGGTTGAGCTAAATAGTGGAGGAGCTAATTCTAAACGCATATTGGTGGGAGTATGCTATAAACCCCCAAATATAGCTGAAAGTGAGGAAATACAATTATTGTTACAGATTGGAAATGCAGCTAAGCATGGGCAAGTTCTAATAATGGGAGACTTTAATTACCCTGAAATAAACTGGATAAGTGACACCAGCAGCTCAGCTAAGGGGAGCAGGTTCTTGAGTACACTCAGAGATCATTATCTGGCCCAGGTAATACAAGAACCTACTAGAAATGGGGCCATCTTGGATTTAGTCATCACAAGTAATATTGATATAATATCAAATGTAAAAATAGGGGAACCCTTGGGGAACAGTGATCACAACACAGTCTCATTTGAGATTGAATACAACAAACAGAGTTGTAAGGGGCCAACAAAAACTCAATTTAAATTAAATTTAAAAGGGCTAACTTTAATGGGCTACGGGCAGCAATACAACATATAGACTGGGACAAAGAACTTAAAGGGAAGAATACTGGAAATAAATGGTCAACATTCAAATCCTTACTAAATAAACATACTCATCAGCATGTACCATGTGGAAATAAAATGAATAGGAGTAAATCACATCCCATGTGGCTTAACAATGACTTAAAGATCACGATGAGGAAAAATAAATATGCACTTAAATTATAAAAGAAGGAGGGAACAGAGGCAGCTTTATGTGACTATAAGGAAATCAACAAGTCTTGCAAAAGGGCTATTAGACTGGCTAAAATAGAAAATGAGAAGTCAGTTGCAATGGAAAGTAAGACTAACCCTAAAATATTTTTTAAATATATTAATGGGAAGAAGGCCAGGAAGGAATCGATAGGACCATTACAATGTGACACAGGCCATCTGATCATTAGTGACCAGGAAAAGGCAGATGAGCTAAATAGGTTATTTTCATCGGTTTACACAAGGAAGGTACCAGTGGTTGGGACACCGCAACATAATGGGACTACACTACCTTTACTAAATAATTGGTTAATTCAGGAAGTAATACAAAAGAGGTTGGAGAAAATAAATGTTAATAAAGCCCCAGGTCCTGATGGAATACATCCAAGGGTACTGAGGGAGCTGGGTTCTGTAATAGCCAAACCATTATATCTAATCTTTCAAGACTCACTCACTACAGGGTCTCTACCAGATGACTGGAGAAAAGCAGAGGTGGTACCTATGTTTAAGAAGGGATCTAGAGCAAATCCGGGGAATTATAGACCAGTGAGCCTCACTTCTGTAGTTGGGAAGCTTTTAGAAGGGTTAATAAGGGACAGAATACAAGAATATGTCTATTTGAACAGGATCATAGCTAGCAGTCAACACGGATTTATGAAGGATAGGTCGTGTCAGACCAATCTAATTAGTTTTTATGAGGAGGGTAGTAGGAACTTGGATCAGGGCAACTCAGTGGATGTAGTCTTTTTAGATTTTTCAAAGGCATTTGATACAGTGCCACATGGAAGACTAGTGAGCAAACTAAGGGATACAGGAATTGTAGTAAATATCTGCTCATGGATCGAGAGCTGGCTAAAAGACAGGAAGCAAAAGGTTGTTGTGAATGGAACATACTCCGATTGGTCTAGTGTGATAAGTGGGGTTCCTCAAGGTTCAGTATTAGGTCCTCTCCTTTTTAACATATTTATTAATGACATTGAAGTAGGACTCGAATGTAGTGTCTCCATTTTTGCTGATGACACTAAGTTGTGCAAGGTAATAAAATCAGATAATTATGTGCTTTCCCTACAAAAGGATTTGCATAAATTAGAGAAATGGGCGGCTAAATGGCAGATGAGATTTAATAAAAATAAATGTAAGGTTATGCATTTGGGAAGGAACAAAAGCCAAGCAATATATAATCTTAATGAAGCAAATCTAGGGGTATCAGATATTGAAAGGGATTTGGGAGTACTAGTGGACAACCACCTAGGTAACAGCGCTCAAAGCCAAGCAGCGGCTGCAAAGGCAAATAAAATATTAGCATGTATTAGGAAGGGTATAGAAGACAGGGAAGAAGATATAATTCTGCCACTATACAAATCTCTAGTACGTCCTCATTTGGAATATGGAGTACAATTTTGGGCACCACCTCATAAAAAAAGACATTTTAGAGCTGGAAAAAGTACAGAGAAGGGCTACAAAACTAATAAGGGGAATGGGGGGGCTAAGTTATGAAGAAAGACTAACAAAATTAAACGTATTTTCGCTAGAAAATAGGCGTCTAAAAGGAGATATGATTACGTTATATAAATACATCCAGGGTCAATATAAGGCTTTGTCAAGTGAACTTTTTGTAGCAAGAGATTTTCAACTGACAAGAGGACATCCTTTGAGGTTAGAGGAAAAAAGATTTCACCTTAAACAAAGAAAAGGGTTCTTCACAGTTAGGGTGGTTAAACTGTGGAATTCTCTACCAAAGGAGGTGGTGACAGCGAATTCGATAGACAACTTCAAAAAGGGGTTAGATATATTTTTGAATAAAGAGGGCATTCAAGGCTATCCTAGATAACTAGCAAAGGAATATTGATCCAGGGAGAAATTTGATCGCCAGTTTCTGGGGTCAGGAAGGAATTTTGCTTTTTTTTCCCCTTATGAGACAATTGGCAAAGTTTCAATGTTTTTTTTTTCTGTTTGCCTTCCTCTGTATCAAATAACAATTAACAAATAATAATAAATAGTCCACATTAAAAAGATCAATAGAGATCTAAAAAGGTTGAACTTGATGGACTAACTCTTTATTCATCCTCCAATACTATACTATTAATAATTATTTAATCAATAATTTAATTAATAACTAATCTGCATATCGCAGATCAGTGGAGATCTTAACAGGTTGAACTTGATGGACTGAAAGTCTTTTTTCAACCTTAATTACTATGTAACTATGTAACTATGTAAGAAATGGGCGAGTAATAGTTATTTTTGCCTTTCCAGGCGGACAAGGGATAGAGAGAGATTCCGCAGCTGTGGATCATGTCACTGCAGCTGCTCATGTTCTGGCTCCGACAGAGAGCCAAGCATAAGACAAGAAAGGAACAGAAAAGAAAATATTGTCTGAATCAAGTAGAGGGAAGACAAGATGTGAGGACAACACCCACCATCTGTGATCCAGGTGAGATGGTGGGTAGCCTGCGTCTGCTTATGGTTAACTTAACCAGGTTAGATCCTAGTGGGCAAGGTAGTTAGCAATTCTTAGCTTGGTTGAAAGGGTTCTTGGACTTCCATAAGATAGCTATTACTGACGGCAAGTTTAGCAAGTGGGTGGTGGGTTTAGAGCAGGGGTCACCAAACTCGGTCCTGGAGGGCCGCACCAGGCCTGGATTTGTGGATATCCTTGCTGCAAACAGGTGAGAATCTTGTTTCTTCAGCCATCCTTATTGACTCACCTGTTTGCAGCAAGGATATCCACAAATCCAGGCCTGGGTCGGCCCTCCAGGACCAAGTTTGGTGACCCCTGGTTTAGAGAGCAAAGCTTGGACGCAGAATATTGACCCCGTCAGGCTAAAAACTAGCAAGGTTTCTTCGATAGGTTGTGACATCCCTTCAGGTTCAGCTGATAATGTGGGTCGAGTTAGACCCACTCTTCCAGAAGCACATAGATGCTTCCCCAAGACGGCGAGGTTCTCTGATGAGTCCATAAGACCAACCGCTGTATGCCCCTTAGACAACCTAGGGGCTCATCTTTCTCAGGATACAAAGGAGCGCATATGGCGTAGATAATTTTTCAAACTCTTCTTGCTACTTCCTTTCACAGACACATAGGATAGGAGCTCCCTTAAGGACGTTCGATAACTGGCTTTAGGCCTTTTCTATCATGGCATGTGTGATAGGGGTAAGATTCCTGGAACAGTATTTATCATTGTTCCTGTACTTAGACAAAATTAGGAGTGCGTATCGTACTTATGGTGGCATGGCTTGGAGGAAATATGATGAAGAATTCCGCCAGTGCATGGCTTCCAGACAGTCCATGTCATGGAATGAAAAATTGATCACTTATTTCCTGAATGTAATGACTCTCATGCGTGATTTGCTGCCCTTTTGGAGAGGAGCGTGCAGAGGAGAATTTCCGCCTCACCATCAGGTGCAGCAGGAATACATTTTCTGTGCCTACAATAAAGGCATATGCAAATGGTCCCCAACTTTCGGTATAGGCATGTAGGCATGCCTGTTTCAATTTCTGGGGAGAACACACTTTGGCAAGATGTAGTAGGCCGAAAAAGAGAGTAAGTCCAATGAGTCTGCTGCAAAAGGGCAGGACCATAGTTCTACTGGACATAATGATGCCGTGGCTAGAATGCTACAGTAAGATAGGAGAAAAAACAGCAGCAGCCAAACTACTGAAGGAAGGCTTTAAAAATGGTTTTAGAATCCCTCGTGAGATTGATTATTCTGATATACAGCCTTCGAAAATTAAATCAGTAGCTTCATTTCCGTGGGTGGCAATGGTTCACGTGCAAGGAGTCAGGTTGCTCTAGAATCGTCCATTACTTGGATGATTTCTTGTTTGTGGGTCTGGCAGGGCGTGGTATTAAACAGATTCATAAGATTGACTACGGAATTCAGTGTTCCTTTAGCTCCAAAAAAAAACAAAGGCCCAACCAGATCATTAACCTTTTTAGGAGTTAGCAGCTCTGGTTGGAGCTAGGAGGGTTACCCTCAGACATCTTCAATCAATTTTAGGCATGCCGGTTAATGCTTATGGGCAGGATATTCAGAAGAAGTCTTGCCCTAGCGACTGTAGACAAAAACAGCCACATAATTGTATTGGGATCTTAACCTCCATTAAGGATCATGTCAGGGCCTGGCTTACCTTCCTGAGCACTTTCAACAGTACAATGCTAATACACCTCTGAAGGCTGTCTAGCATTGACCTAGAACATGTACACATCAGGGGGCACACCTTTGGGGTGTATTTTGGCGGACGATGGTGCACCGATAGGTGGGCAGGAACTTGGGTTACTGCCGGTTTGATAAAAAATCTAGCCTTTCTGGAATTGTTCCCCATAGTGGTCACACTACATATATGGGGGGGACAGTCTCAGGGACCGTCAGATTGTCTTTTTCACAGATGCTTGATAAGATTTTTAGTCTTACACTGCCTACGATTGAACAGTTGATTTAGAGCAAAACATTTTGCCGGGCTTAGGAATGGGATTTCTGATGCACTTTCTCGTTTCCAGTGGGACCTTTTCAAGTTGCTGGCCCAGGCACACGGGCACAAGGCGTCAGTATCCCGCAACAGATTTGGGAACTTGGAGCAGAGAAATAGCTTCAATAATAATAATATCTTCGGCCCCTGCAACTTGGAACACATATGAGAGAGTCTGGGTCAGGTGGAAAGATCTGGGGACATTGGCAGGTGATGTGGATACTGAAGAAATACAATGCCCTCTGTCTCTCTGCGTGTCCCCTCTGTGCCCTCTCCCTGTCTCTTCTATCTCTCTTTATGCCCTCTGTCTCTCTCTGCGCCCTTGCTGTCCCCTCTCTCTGTCCCCTCTGTCTCCTCTCTCTGTGTGCCCTTTTGCAGAATCTGTTCATGAGTACGGGAGTCATTTCTAATTTGTTACATTACATCATGAGAGCTGGATGATCCCACTCCCCTTTTCCCATAACACGCAGAAGATGCAAGATGTTGCATGAAAGACAGCAACCACAGCTCTACAGAAATGTAAAAGCCACTCTCATATACAAATTCCACCAGAGGCATCAAAACTTATTTATTTCTATTTAACAATTAACTTAATTATGCTCTGAGTCAGACCCATTTTTTTCAAACTGTGCAGGGGTCCTTTATATGTGTGTCCTGTGGGATAATGCCAACTTAGGGTGCAGTCTCTTTACTTGCTTGCATCATCACAGAAAAGCCTTAGATGTAATCAGAATAGCTTTATCTTTTCATACTATTAAACAGTAGACTTTTCTACACACCGAAAGACTGTCACTATTGCCAGAACCCACCTCAAATCGATGACTCCTTTACAAGAACAGACATCTGTCTGTAAGTGGGTTCTGCCACTATATGCTAATGCAAGGCTATACCATATTCTGAAGTCTGCATGAGAGCATTGCAAATCGATACCATTTCACATGGACTGGAGGAGCAAAGTTGATACATTTTGAGGCGCATTTGTAGATCACTACAAAGAATCCTTAGTGACTGTGCTAGTACTGTTCACTGTGGAATCTGAGCAATTTTGTGGCCTTTGTAGGATATGTAGATGTACTCAGAATGTTGATTTCATAGAGTATATTTGGGGAGGGTTTTTCATGACCCAGCGAGATCCATTCAGTGCTTAACATATAATTGATAAAGTAAGAACCATATTAAACAAAATGATGAGACAAGAAACCAGGTTCGGAGTAGAACGGGCCACAGCATTTATTGAATAATTAACAATGTAACCAAACAGTACCAAAAAAGGAGGAGGACTGCGGCCAGCATCAGCAGCACCCTCCTGCCTTGAGCAAGTGCCCAGGGCCACAGTCCTGTCACTAAGACACAGCCATGAGATAGGGACAACCCCCTTTTATACCATTGGTCTGGGTGACTCCCCCACAGAGCAGACACTGGATACCTCATGCGGTCCTGTTGCACACCATCTTTAAACTTAAGCATTCTGTTGCACACCTTCTTTAAACTCAAGCATCATAAGCTCCAAACCATCTTCAGTTAAATGCACACCATCAGGCAAAAGCAAAGAGTATTTTCCCTCAAATTCATGATGACAAATGCCACAAGCCCCAGCTTACTGATCAAATTGTCCAACAATTTGTTGGCTTTTTGGGGCGCTCTATCTAAGTTACCCGGGTTTCTGGCGCTTCACCATATTCTCTTCTTAATTATTTTCGACCAATCTATGATTACCCCATGAAACCTAATTTTCCAATCAGAAATGTCCTTTTCCATATCTGTCAACAGTTTTTTTTATGGGCATTACTCCCAAATTGTTGCCCCCTGCGTGTATCAGCATGATAATTGGAATTCCAAAATGATGGACATATGTCTCTATTAGCCCAATCACCTGTGACCAGTGTAAACCTCGGATTTGTAGGTCAGCATGTGGCGAGCCCAACTGCACGTCATCCGGTGTAACTGTGGTGAACCAATGAGCCCGAAACACATAAGAGTGGTCGACAATCCAAAACTGCTTCTTCTGGCCTGCAAATGGTATAGAATGACATTAGTATACCGCAGCTGCCGGTCTCACATAAATCTTGATTACCTCTGCAGGGAATCCTAAACGTGCCACCTCAGAGGCTGCACCAATTCAGAACAAATGATACTGAAATAAGCCTGTTCAAAAGCCAAATTGTAAGACCTTGGAGAACTGGAATCGAGAAAGCGCAAGGCTATTTTCATGAATTAACAGGGGACCGGTATAATCTGGGTGCTGCTGCAAATAATGTATAACACAATCATAATGGCAGCAATCCATCCCGACATGGTGTAAAAACTTCCTTCCCTTTGCCTTCCTGATCTGTTTTGGAGCTCCAGAGCCAAAATAGAGCACTGTCACCTTGAAGACAGACATTGGATAAATGGCCCTTGACTCTTCACCTGCAAGCCGCAACCAGTTCCACAATTCTGAACACTCCAAAAACTGCTGGGAAAAGGCTTCTCCAAGAACTGATGATAACCGTAGCAGTAATGAAAAGGCTCACCCTTAAATATTCCGCAAAACACATGCCTAATGACAAAATCCTTTGTCAGGTCCCATAAGTCAGCTAACTTAAACATAAAAGCTAGCTACCTGACGCCAACTGATGCAGCCGAATTACCATCCTCTTTGCATCTTAGAAAAAAATACAGTTATATGCTCTACTATGACAGAGGGCACAGAGAAAGGGCACAGAGAGAGACAGAGGGCACAGAGAAAGAGGGCAGAGACAGAGGGCACAGAGGGGATAGAGACAGTGCACAAAGAGAGACAGGGGGCACAAAGAGAGACAGATGGCAGAGAGAGAAGGCAGAGACAGTGGGCACAGAGAGAGACCACAGAAAGCGCACAGAGAGAGGGCACAGACAGTGCACAGAGAGAGGGCACAGTTAGTGCACAGAGAGAGACAGAGGGAGGGGGCGGAGACAGAGGGTACAGAGAGCGGCAGAGAACACAGAGAAATAGGTCGGAGAGAAAGGACAGAGTCAGAGGACACAGAGAGAGACAGAGGGCACAAAGAGAAAGGGCACAGAGAGTGCACAGATAGGGCATAGATAGAGACAGAGGGCACAGAAAGAGACAGATAAGACAGGGAGAGGGCACAGAGAGAGACAGAGGGCAAAAAAGCACAAAGAGAGGCCACAGAGAGAGACAGAGGGCACAGATAGAGGGCACAGAGAGAAACAGAGGGCACACATAGAGGCAGAGGACACAGAGAGAGACAGAGGAGAAAGGGAGGGGACAGAGAGAGAGACAGAGGGCACAGAGAGGGCACAGAGAAAGAGGGTAAAGAGAGAGACAGAGGGCACAGAGAGAGGGAACAGAGAGAGAGAAGGCAGAGACAGGTGTACAGAGAGAGAGCACAGACAATTCTACAATACTGTAATTTATGACGGGCAAGATGTTGTTGTTGTTTACTCATTTAGTCTTGTCCGACTCTCCATGACTCCATGAACCACAGCACGCCAAGTGCATCTCATGCTAATAGCTTCAGTGACCTCATCTATCCATCGTCCTCGACTTCTTGTGTCTTCAGTCTTTTCCAGCATCAGAGTCTTTTTTAGGGAATCCTGCTGTCTCATGATATGGCCAAAATATTTTAGCTTCAGCCTCATGATCATACCTTCTAGAGAACAGGTCATCTTGATTTCCTGAAGTACTGATGGCGCGAAGACTCCTTTATGGTCCAGCTCTCACATCTGTATGTTACTACTGGGAATACTATAGTTCGAACTACGCAGACCTTTGTTGATAGTTTAATATGTTTACTTTTTACTAGCTTGTCCAAGCTTTCAATAGCTTTCCTCCCCAGAAGCAAAAGTCTTTTAATTTCATGAATACAGTCACCATCTGCGGAGATCTTGGGTCCAAGGAAAATAACGGCCTCCACTTCTTCCCTGTCTATTTGCCATGAAGTGAGATTGCCGTTTGTCACAATGTTTGTCTTTTTAAGGTTGAGCAGCAGGCCAACTTTTGCACTCTCTTCTTTTACGCTCATCAATAAGTCCTTTAGTTCCTCCTCACTTTCAGCCATCAGAGCAGTATCATCGCGTATCTGAGGTTTATTGATATTCCTTCCAGAAATATTGATTCTGTTTTCGAATTCATCCAGTCCAGCCTACGCATGATGTTTTCTGCATATAATTTGAATAAATAAGGTGACAATATACAACCTTGTCACACTACTTTTCTGATTTTGAACCATTTTGTTGTCCAATGTTCGGTTCTGACTGTGGCTTCTTGGTCGACATATAGATTCTTTAGGAGGAGGAGGATGAGATGATCTGGTACTCCCATCTCTTTAAGGATATGCCACATTTTGTTGTGATGCAGACAGTCAAAGGCCTTAGAATAGTCTATTAAGCAGAAGTAAATGTTTTTTGGAACTCTCTTGCTTTCTCTATTATCCAGTGGACATTAGCAATTTGACCTCTTGTGCCACTTCCTCTGCAGAACCTGGCTTGCACATCAGGTAGTTCCTGGTCCATATATTGTTGGAGTTGAGATTGTAGAATCTTAAGCATTACCTTGCTGGTATGTGAAATGAGTGTAATTGTTCGATAGTTGGAGCACTCTTTGGCCTTGTCTTTTTTTGGGATGTAGACTGACCTTTTCCAGTCTATTGGCCATTGATGAGTTTTCGAAATGTGTTGTTGTAAGGCAAGTAACACTTTGACAGCATCATTATGTAGAATTTTGAATAGTTCAATTGGGATTCCATCACCTCCTGCAGCCTTATTATCAGCAAGACATCCTAGGGCCCATCTCACTTCACTCTCCAAGATGTCTGGCTCCAACTAATTGGACAAATTATTGAGGGCATCACTGCTGTTAAGATCCTTCCAGTATAGATCAACAGTGTATTCCTGACACCTCTTCTTTATTTGATCTTCTTCTGTTAAGTCCCTAACATTTTTGTCTTTTATCATGCCCACTTTGGCATGAAAGGTGCCTTTTAGGGTCCCAATTTTCTTGAAGAGATCTCTTGATTTACCCATTTGGTTTTCTTCTTTAATCTCTGTATATCGCTCAATTTAGGATGTCTCCTTGTATCTTCTTGCTATCCTCTGGAATTCTGCATTCAGTTGGACAAATCTTTTCTAATCTCCACTATCTTTTGCTTTCCTTCTTTCCTCGGCTACTTTCAAAGCCTCAGATTTTTTGACTTTTGACTTTTCTTTATTTTAGGGATATTCTTTGTTGCTGTTTCTTAGATAATGGTGCAAACTTTGGTTCAAAGTTCATTCTATCTTCCATGTCTAGTCCCTTAAATATATTCTTTACTTCCACTGCATATTCACAAAGGACATTATTTATTTCATATCTACTCGGTCTGATGTTTTTGCCTCTTTTCTTCAATTTAATTTTCAACTTTGCAATAAGAAATTCTATGTTGTCCATCTAGTGATGTCCATGTGTAGAGTCGTCTCGGAGGCTGTTGGAAGAGGGTGTTTGCTATGACCAGAGTATTATCGTGACAAAATTCTACTAATCTCTGACATGCTTCATTTTATACTCCCAGTCCACATTTGCCACTTATTTCAGGTGTCCTTTGGTTCCTTACTTTAGCATTTCAATCTCCTATGTTGATAGTAACATATTTTCTTGGTGTTTTTTCTATGACTTGTTGAATGTCTTCGTAGAACTGGACAACTTCAGCCTCTTCAGCATCCATGGTTGGAGCATAGACTTGGATCACTGTGATATTAAATGGCTTGCCTTTAATTTGAATGGAAATCATTCTGTCATTTATTGGGTTGTAACCGACCACTGCTTTGGCCACTCTTTGATTAACTAGGATGGCTACTCCATTTCTTCTGCATGATTTTTGACAACAGGAAAGGTTCTGGTGGTTGTCTGATGTGAAAATTCACCAACTCACAGGATATTTAACCTTGTAATTTCATTATTGACCACATCTAGTTTGCCTTGTTCATAGTTCTAACATTCCAGGTTTCTAATATATATATATATATATATATATATATATATATATATATATATATATACATATATATATACATATATATACATATATATATACTCTCAGATTACTCTTGAATCTGTCTGAATTCCACATAGCCTCCTTCATTGTAAAACTTAAATGATCTGCAGCTTGTTTCAAATTAATCTGCCAATGCTGTATCCAAAGTTATCCAATAAGATGAAGTTAGTGGCATAAAGAAAGTCCACGAAGCAAGCACATGACTGATATAAATTATTACAGATGGTATCAACATCTCTGGAGGAGCTCAGAGCATGCATCATTGGCACTTTGATTTCTTTTTCACTGTCAGAATCTAATGTTGTAAAGAAGACCAGATGTGTAGAGTAAATGTAATAAATCAAAATGCAAGAGAATCAATACAGTAGACGTTACAAGTGACAGTGAATTTATGCTGGCAAATTTGCTAAAAGATGTGTGGATTTCTATACTTAGCACAGCTCATCCCAGTGCAAATCATGGGTCTGTTTTCCTGCAATGTGATCATAATTTACTTTCAAAATGCACAGCAAGGCACATATCATCACCTCTGGTTAACAGGTTTTGTGTAGGTGTTTTGTTCATTCTTTCCTTGACATAAAAAGAATATCTATGTCTTGTAGATTTATTTTTTAAATTAATAAATACACAACAGGAAAGAGGCTAAAAACTGTTATGAAATGGACTGGAGAAATTCCTAAAGTGACAAAACATTTCATTTGGAATATGGAGTACAATGTTGGGCACCACTTCATTTTAGAATGGGAAAAAGTACAGAGAAGGACAACAAATAACTATGTAACTATACAATTGTTCACTGGAGATAACCATCATATTATATAAAACTGAGGTCTGGAGATAAAGCATAATGCTAAAACAAGAACACACAAACAAATATTTTCAAAATATTTTACATTATCAATTTAGTGAGTAAAATGAATTTGTATTTAATGATTTACAAAGGTTTAAAGTTAACTCAATGTAGACTAGTTAAGTAAGACGTGAAAATTATATTTTACTAGCCGTGGCAGGGTCTCCATGATCCTCTCTACACTTTTCCATCTTTATATATTTTAATCCCTTTGTAAAAGAAAACATGGGACTAATGCGGGTTTCCTTAATTTATATGATAATAGAACCTTGAATTAAATTACAAGTTTTCAATACTCATTACATATTTCATGTTATATACAAGTCTGTATTATTCAAAGTTGCAAAGCCTAGTGCCTGCTTCTGATCAGCTTCCATTTCTGCATGATGACTGGTCTGAGTGACTGTTATTTATCAACCAAACTTCATAAAGGGCCAGTTAATTCAGCACAACTTGGAGCACACCACTTTAATTTACTCCTGAAAACTTGTTGACATACTTTTTGAATTTTTGAAATAGGTGCATTTTTCAATAAACAAATCATAAATGAAGTTCTGTTTACATGATAATTTGGCAAGGCCCCCAGGCAGACTGACAGCAAGAGCGCTGAGCAGAGCATAAAGAGGGTTAACCATTCCCAAATTAATCTGTGCAGCAAAATGACTGCTGGAAAATCCTAAATATGTTACTTGTGGGTTAACTAATGGCTGATTACATTCCTGAAAGCAGAGAGAAACCATCATCCTTTCTGTTCACAGATCTTGCAACGGCAGTTGTCAGCAGATGATGTTAATCATAGAATAGTCAGGAGAGTGTCTGTAAACAGACCTAAATGGCAATTTATTAGCTTAATTAAAAAAAGCAATAGATAATTTTAACATAGAATTTTGTGCTCTTTCACACCATGAAGAGCACTTATAGTGAGGCAAATGTCCCTTTAAGGATGGTTGAAGTTAATTGCTAAAAACTGTATGGCTACATTCTGTGTTCTGCCCACTTTGCCTCCTGATACTGATGCCATATTTATTATATTTAACCATTGTTCACCAGTGCCATACCTGAAATTCACTTCTTTTGAAGCTTCATTATAAGTTCTTAAATGCATTTGTACTCATAACTTTTCTAGTAGCTAATATCCTGTATTTGAGATTCTACAAGTGAATGTAGATGAATAATCGTGACTGAGGAAGTCATTCTCTGCTGTTCCTTGTGAATGGCGGAGCTCCAACCCAGAGCAAAGCATCTGAGGACTTGTTTTATTTTAATGGATGATTAATATTAAAAGATCATCTAGAAGTTTCTTCCTGCTCAATGTGCTCAAACATGTTTGTCGAAGAGACATGACTTCTATTCAAATGAATGGTGTTAAAAGCTTTCCTGATTCTTCATACACATCATACTGAATAAGGGTCTTGTGTTTAGCTCTCTTCCTACAGACAAGGTTTTACGTGACAGACATATGGAATTAGCATGCATTAGATCTTGTCATACCTTAGTGCTTTATTCTTGGATCAGACAGAATAGGTCACCTTTCTATATGATAGTAATAAGTACCAGAATGCTGGCTGTATAGTGAGGGCTCCACTTCACTTATAAAACTGTCAAACCTTCCTTGGTAACATTCAGTGTGTTTTATGTTGTACCACATTTGCTTTGTGCATACAATGAGTTTGATGGAAATGTGCTAGACTGCCTATCAATATCTTTCTCCATGTCCTGTGATCTCTTTATACCTAATAAATACAGACAAGCATCATGCCTCTTGCTTTAAACCTGTCACCACTATATGGTGCAATTGCATTACAGTAGTCCACTATTTAAGTCAGGAAATTATCAGTAAAGCATGTTTAAGGTTGCATTGTCTATCAATGTAGGTTGCATTGTCGATCAATGTAGGTTGCATTGTCGATCAATGTATTGATTTCATTTTTATAGCATTGGGCAGGGATAAAAGCATAACTAATGTTGACTGTCACAAAAATAGATTTAAGAAGCAAAGGTATGTAACAATGAATGATTCTTCTTTTCTTGTATAACATGAGATATTACCAAAATTGTATTCATAAACAACCTGTAGTGTCATTCAGTAAAACAAATTGTATAAATTGAAAATCTTTATTTGTAATGCTGGTAGTTACTGCACAGGCTTAAGTAGAGAGTGTAAGACTTTGCCTTCAGTTTATAGGGGTTGTCCGAATGTTTGAAGTAGCCAATGTAAGGTCGAGGCAGGTGGCAAATCAGCGAGTGTACGAAACAAGCCAATGTCAAAACTGGGCAATCATAGTAATGCACACTTAGTGTATGAAATAACCTTGCTTGAGCAGTAGACATATACAGTATATCTTCATATTCTTATCGGCCAGGGATTACTGTCAAAATTATCTCCAACAGTATAAGTCTTGGGTGTCCACGCTTTCTTTGATCCTGGGATGATGTACTTTGTATCACAAGCTTGGTGCATCTATCTAGGGGGTTGTATAGAATATCCAATTTGCCCAGGGAGGATGCCACAGAGTATGATTGCCATGAAATTGTGTTGTTTGACTGATAGATTCTTATATATGTCAAGATGTTATCGGAAAAAAAAAATGTTTATTCTTATAAACATAAACAACTTGGCCACACATATCTATACTTGAACATAGAAATTAGTTATGTTACTTGGTTAACCCTTTAAGTGTCAAACTACGTTTCAAAAGGTTGATTTGCAGTGTCAAATTAAATTTGGACAATTTTTAGTTTTCTGAAAGACAATAAAACCAGTGAATGATCCATAAATGTGTTTTAACATTAGAGCTTTAAAACTCTAATGATATCAGAAAATTAAAAAGGGCTCCTCTCATCATTAAAGTTTAGATGATTAAGTTAAAAGCTCTGTCTCCTTTCTGTTCAAGTAAGAAGAGTTTCCTCATATACTAAGATATAATAGTACAGAAAAATGTCAGAAAATATGAAATGTACATTTTATCTCTCATTGTAGCTGTATTCTTACATGAATATACATATGTATAACTAAGGTAAACACAATCAGAAACATTTATGTTCATAGGCACCGATTTACTGTATTTAAACATAATTTAACAAATTGCAAGTTTCAAGCAATTTACCTAAAATGACAAAGAAGCCTCAGTTTGAAATTTCCATACATGAAGCCTCAGTAAATAAACTTACGTAAAAAATCCACAAAAAAGAGTAAGTTAAATTAAAGATTATTTTACTCATTTTAACTCTGAAATAACACTAGGGGAAAGAACTTAAAGAACTTAACATCTTTGAGATGCCACAACAAATTACTTTGATAAACCTTCCTTTTATCTATTATCTACAAAGAACTAAAACTATTTAAGTACACCAATTATTATTATTATTATTATTATTATTATTATTATTATTATTAATAAAATGAATAATAATTAAAAAAACTTTAAATTCAGGCCTCGCAATGAGCGCCGAAGGCCCGTACATTAGTGGCTTGACGGGGCTGCAATGAGCACTGAAGGCCAAAGGCGTTCATAGCAGGCCTCGTGATGAGCGCCCCGGAGGTCCGTACGTGACTGGCTTAACTGGGGTGCAATGAGCCCCGAAGGTGCTCATCGCGAGGCCCGTACGTGACTGGCTTGGGGGGGGGGGGGTACGGGGGAGAGGCTCCAAATGGCTTAAAAGTTACAGGCTTCTCAAAAACTACACCATTTTTTTCAAGCCTGTAACTCGGAAGTCGTCGGAAGAGCACTAAAAGATGACAATTAATTAAAAAAATTATGTACAACCTCACACACAGCTCAGGGGGAGAGGCAGGGAGCCTGTAAGTGAGGTTGTTAGCTAATTTGATATTTCAGGGTTTCAAAATATAGTTGTTGTTTTTTTTTGTTGAGTTAGGAGATCAGCGTGAGGGGACTGAGTTCAGTGATCTCTAAGGAATATGTAGTGGGTTCCCAGTACCGCTAAGCCAGTACTTGTAGGGACCAAGGATATAGGTTTCTCACATTGCACTTTAATTATGATTATGTTAATTTATACTAATTTGCACTAATTGGACATAGTCCTGGTGACTATAGATTTGATTGATAGCACTCTTTTAAGTCAATTAAGTTGCTAATTCTCATATATGAGTCATACGTAATTGTTTGACAGCTATAGACCAATAGACCAAATGGGAGTTAGATGCTTTTGTTTTGTACACTCCATCACAGTGCATGTCTTTTGTTGTTTAGAAACTTATCCTCTAGTCAGAAAATAGGGACATTAACATAGGTTTGCCCTGCAGATAGGAGGATCCATGGTGATTACAGGGTAATTTCTCTATATCTATTAGCTGGTTCATGGTCGTTTAGAACTTGCATACTACCTTGGATTAGTGACCACACTGGTTGAATTTCTACTATTTATGTATCCATATTATACTCCATTGTTCGATTTGAACCCAATTATTATTGTACCAGGCCATAATGATGTCTGGTTCTTTTTAATTACTGCGTTTTTTGAGTAGATAAAAAGTATGTTCCTTGTAAATAGTGTTGTACTTTAATTCAGTGTTAATCACCGATATTTCACCTAGTATTTATAGATTAACAGTACCAACTATTCTATTATCCACTGTTTAGAGTGACAACTAATTGTTTTAATTAACAAAAATTATGCAGGTGTATTCGTTAACATACAAAGTATTTCATTAATTTATACAGTAATTATTTAGGTATGATTGATTGTTAAAAGAGGTCCCTTTTCATTATTTTCTAACTCTCATTTATCATAGTAATGTTGACAATTTGTTACGTAATTCACATACTTTTTGCTGAAAATACAGTTACATCTTAAATAACAAAAATACAAATATATCTATGTATTTACCTATCTATCTTATCTATCAACAACATATTTAGGTTTTATTCTGCCATATGCCCGTTCCCAATCATTCATTTTCTACACACCCATTTAGAAAATTATAAGTGTATATGTGTCTATGTAAGCATATAATAATTCAGAAAGTGCCAGGTGCACTTACAGACAAAATAATCTCTGCATAAAGACATTTCTGTGCATATGCCATGGCATTGGCAAATTCATACAGCCTGCTGCCCACTGAAATGTGCTTACCTAGCTAGAACTATGGTATTTTCAGTAGTAACGTATGGATGTGAGAGCTGGACCATAAAGAAGGCTGAGTGTCATAGAATTGACGCCTTTGAAATGTGGTGTTGGAGAAAAATGCTTTGAGTCCCTTGGACTGCAAGAAGATCCAATAAATCAGTGCTACAATAAATCTGGAAAAACTGTTCACTTGAAGGTATGATTATGAGGCTGAAGTTCACATTTTTCGGCCATATCATCAGAAGACAGGATTCTCTAGAGAAGACTCAAATACTGGGAAAGATTGAAGGCACACGAAAAAGGGGGAGACAGAAGCAGAGATGGATTGATGAGGTCATTGAAACAATGAACATGAGCTTTTTGGAGGTCAGGGGCAGTGATTGACAGATGTGCCTGGCGTGCTGTGGTCCATATGGTCACGGAGAGTCAGACACAACTGAATGAATAAACAACAACAACAAAAGGCCAAGGCTGTGTGGCCCTCGGCTGAAACACACCCCTACTATTTAAGTGGAAAATACAAAAGTCTATCTATCTATCTATCTATTTATCTAACATATACCTTTACATCTGATTTGAGCTTTTAGGTATGTATTGTCTTTTACCCATATGATCTACTTGTCACTTACTAAAATACACACATTATATTTATATATTTCAAATCTAGAGATGTGTACAAATAACCACAAAGGTTTACACCGCCAAAGGCCTCTTTAATTAAAGCTCCATTTGAAGTCTGAAGACCTTTGGGCTGTCTGTAGAATTCATTCTGGAAGACTTGGATGTCCTATCGACTTTGTCACAAGTTGAAAAAATAAAACTTTTTAGACATAGATTCATGTTATATTATTTATCTTTCATGGTGCTTTATACTTAAGCATCATATCGTGACCTTGGAGAAGTACAGCATAATCATTACATTTATGCTTTTTTGTACAGGAATTTCAACTCTAAAAGCTTCAAATTGATAATTTGATTATACAGCATTCTGACATGGATAATTTTAGATGACAATTCAATATCAAATGTAAGGTTTTGGTTTTTGACTTAAAAGTACTTTTGTAATAATTAGGTTCATTTTCCACTAATCATTTCTAAGATCAGAAAGCTCTTTTGGAAATTAGAAGAAATATGAACTGCACTAATTTCTCCTGGATATTAAGACGGAAGCGTTGGGAATTTCTATGTCCCAGTCGGATATTGACCAAATTCAATAAAATTATAACTTTGCTTGGCCCAAATCCCACTTTAAGTATCTAGGTGTATATATAACTAAAAGATTGTCAGATCTGTATAAAGCTAACTATTCAACAATGTTTAGCAATTTACGTCTAGATTTAGCAAAATGGACAAAAGGGCAGATTTCTTGGCTGGGGAGAATAAATGCGAGAAAAATGAATATTCTCCCCCATCTTATGTATTTGTTTCTCACCTTCCAATAGCTATAGATTATAATGAATTTGACAGATTTCAAAGTTTAGCATTTAAGTTTATATGGAATCATAAAGCCCCAAGAATATTGAGAATAAATATGTACATACATAAAACAAAGGGTGGGCTATCATGTCCAAACTTTAAACAATATTATAAGGCGGCTCGGCTTGCTTCAGAGTACCAACAATCAAACTGTACATTGTATGCTAAAGGAAAACATAAACAGATTGTTATCTCTTCAGGCTATTGATTGCTGGATATATTAATTGAAAAAATGGTAAAGTATATTAATTTAATCAAGAAGCAATTAATTTATTATTGCTTAAGAAAATATAGATAAATATTTATCTCTCTTTATAATGAGTGACGTAGGTGCTCAGAGGAGCAAAAGTAGATGAGAGGAGAGGCTCGCCATGAGCACCGAAGGCGCTCAGCGTGAGGCTCGCAATGAGCGCCGAAGGTCCTACATTGTGTGTCAAACAGCATTCCCATGGCTTCAAATTTTATTGCCCCGTCATTTTTGACGGACAAGTCGCTAGTATATATATATATGCTTAAAACTGTATAATGCAGTGTGATTATGCTTAAAAGAGCCATGTATAGAGGTTTTGGGATTTTAGAGTGAGAATGTGTTGTGTTCTCATTTGCATGTCCCCACCATCATTCTCTAAAACTGCAGTGTAACAACTTTATTTCTGAGAAACCGGAGCAAGAAATATGTTTTTTTTACTTATTTTTAGACATTTAAATGGAATTACAAATGTATTATGCATTTTCTCTACTACTGTATTCTGTAGGGTGGAGGGCTTCTATCACTCTTGAGACCACCATATGTGTAATGATTGTTGTAGTAAGCTACTCTCTACAAAAATCTACCACACAAACCAGAAACCAGCGCCACATGATAAGATCCAATCATATCAAAACAGTGCTGTATGTGGGTAAGTTCTTTGGTTTGTGCATAATCCATCCTGTGCTATGCTTAAAACTGTTTAATGCAGTGAGCACATAATTAAAAGGAGCCATGTATAGTGTTTTTTTTAGATTTTAGAGTGAGAATGCATTGTGTTCTCATTTGCATTTCTTCGCCTCGGTCTCTAAAAGTACAGTGTAACAACTGTATTTCTGAGAAATTGGGGCAGGAAATACATTTTTTTTAAACTTATTTTTAGACATTCAAATGGAATTACAAATGTATTATGCATTTTCTGTACTACTATATATATATATATATATATATATATATATATATATATATATATATAGTTTATATATATATATATGTATATATATATATTATTTGTGTTGCTTACAATTTATTATAGCAACAATATATTTATATCTACCTTGTTTTAAAGCAGACTACAGTCGCTTTCACAGTGATATTGATGGATCATACTGTGTAATGAAAGCAAAACCTGCCAGTGTGCCAAGAGACATATAACTTCTATATGAGAGCAACTGCTCACCCTGCCTTGTCAGTTGTTTTGCTTCACTTGGTCCCTGGTCTCTTGATATATATCTATTATTTTATTTGAAGTAGCTCTGTCCTCATAAATCACTGTTGACATATGACACTTTTTCTGATGTGTCTCACTGTTCATAGAGTCACTGCCATTCCTTTCATGCACTTCAGGTTCACGACTCACTATTTTACCTTTGCAATGATGTGCCAGGTAACTGGGCACAGAACAGCGGTTGGCTGTTGTTTCATAGTTCCTTCAGAGTTCCTCTTATTAATATTTAGCCATTCAAGTCTGTAAGGACAACCCTGAATGCTTATTTTATGATTTCTCAGCAAGAACCGATAGTCAGGAGCTAAAAACAATAAAACAAAAAGAGCAGCTAAAAACAATGGAATATGAAAACAAAAACTCAAAACAGTATATATTAATATACACGATAACTACATACAAATATATAAAGGAGATACAGTTAGTGCTTGGTTTACAACAGGGTTCCGTTTCCTGAAGGATCTGTTGCAAAAATAAATTGGTGTAAAATTAACCTAATCATATAATGTACGTCAATTGGAAGTGAATGATTTATGTTCCAGGAACCACTCAGAATTGATATAAGTAATTCATATTATTATATTTACATTATATTTACATTTCTGAAATGAATGCGATGAGTGTAAACAGCATTGCTATGAATATAAATCAATTAAATGTAATACAGCAAAACATAATCAAACAAAATGTAATAAAAAAAAAATTGTATGTTCAATGTGCAGATAGAAAGTTTTTGTAATTGCCACTGTAAAGCACCTGCATTGATCTTTTTTGACTATGGCATTAAAAATAAGATCAAGGCATAATTACACTCCTCTACAATAGCTTTGAAACTCTGCAGGAAATATTGCAGCTTCCTGAGCATCTGCACTTGCAGTGTCGCCACTTAATTTCTCATCACTTCATTTAAAATGCATGAACTATCCCTTGCTACCAAAAAATGTCTCATTAACACCCTCTTTTTTCTTAACTGCACTTCTCTTACTAGAATAGTAGTATTAATTTAATCAATTTAAATTAAAAATCACAAACTGACAATGTAGCATAGTGGGTTTTCCCTTCTGGATTGCTGACTTGTCATGGTGAAGGGGCTTGTGTACCTCCATGAAGCTGTGAGATAAACCATGTAGGTTCCTCCAAGATGGGCTGGTCATAGCAGAGAAGTCAGACAAATTGTGGTCCACTGGAGAAGGAACTGGCAACTCCCTCCAGTATCTTTGTCATGAAAACCATATAGATGAGCACAACCAGAAACAAAGACAGATGCCCCTGGTGTGCTGTGGCCACATGGTTACTGAGATTAGGACATGACTGAAGGACTGAACAACAAATAGTACACCAACAAGCAAAGTAAGTGTCCCCTCCTCTTATCTCTGGGCCACTTCATTCCTGGGCCATCTTATCTCTGATTGGCTTTTATGTTTATTTACATCATATCCTGTTTGCACATTCTTTAATTTGTTACAGTTTATTGATATTTTTCACCTTCTGGTTTCAAAACTGTTGTTATCGTGAATCATTGTAATCTGTTGCCTACCTGTATTAGTTAATAGGTATTCTTATTGCCCAAATAATGTGACAGTAGTGCAGAATGGATGTAATGCTATAGATGTAGCTGTAACCTTCCCCTAACTTGTTTAGATTCATTATTAAATGCCTTGCTGATAACAAGGCTGCAGGAGTTGATGGAATCCCAGCTGAACTATTCAAAATCTTACAAGATTATGATGTGAAAGTTTGCTTGCCTTATGTGAACAAATTTGAAAAACTTAACAGTGGCCAATAGACTGGAAAAAGACAGTCTGTAACCCAGCCTATATGGAAATGGAACCTCCAGATGTGCAACCCGGAGATTGCAAGAGATTTTCAGAACATTTACTTCTGCTTCATAGACTAATCAAAAAGCCTTTGACGGATCACAGAAAAATGTGACAAGTTCTTAAAGAGACAGGAGTACCACCTCCTGAGGAATCTGTATGTGGACCAAGAAGCCACTGTCCAAACCGGACGTGGAACAACAGCATGGCTCAAGGAAAAGAGTGAGACAAGGTTGTATACTGTCATCTTATTAATTTAACTTATACACAGAGTTCATCATGCATAAGACCGTGCTGAATGAATCCAAAGCTGTAATCAATATTGCTGAAAGAAATATCAACAACGTCAGATAAGTGGATGACACTACTCTGATGGCAGAAAGTGAGGAGTACATAAAGCACCTATTGATGAGGGTAAAAGAAAAGGGTTCAAAAGCTGGCCTGTAGTTCAACGTTAAAAGGATGTAGATGCTGGCAAATAAATGGAGACGATTTGGAGGCAGTGACATTTTATTTTCTGGTATCGAACATCTCTTAGGATGGTGACTGTCGCCATGAAATTAAAAGACGTTTGCTTCGTGGGAGGAAAGTTATGGCAAGCTTGGACAAGCTAATAAAAAGTAAAGCTATTATACTATCAACAAAGGTCTGTATAGTCAGTACTATGGTATTACCAGTAGTAACATACATATGTGAGAGCTGGACCATAAAAAAGGCTGATCACTGTAGCATTGATGCCTTTGAATGGTGGTGTTGAAGAAAACTGCTTAGAGTCCCTTGGACTTGAAGAAGGTCCAATAAATTACTATTCACTGTAAGGTATGATCATGAGGCTGAAGCTCAAATATTTTGACCATATCATGAGAAGACAGGATTCCCTAGAGAAACCTTAATGCTGGGAAAGATTGAAGGCACACGAAGAAGGGGACAACAGAGGCGGAGATGTATAGATGAAACAATGAACATGAAATTGATGGAGCTCACAGGGGCAGTGGCTGACAGATGTGCCTGGTGTGCTGCAGTCCATAGGGTCACGGAGAGAGAGACATAACTGAATGACTAAACAACAACTACAGAGCAGAGCGTGGGAGGAACTGGATTGTGCTTGGGGAGGGGAGCCCAATGGCTTAAATGATCTGATCAAGGTGCCCTCTCCTCAATGTCATTTCCATGTCATTTCCTCCCTGGTGTCTAGGAGCAGGTCTGCCCCTCTAAATATTGGCCCACAGCAAGAAAAAAAATAAAAATGTAACCACCCTCCCACACCATCTATTTAGCAGTCTCTACACATACACAGAGGTCTGAATTTTTACCTATGTTGTGCTTGTTTGTCAACGTTATGGTGACCATTTTGCTGGCAGAAGGTGGTTGGGGAGAGCATGCAAATTGACTGGGTTCCATTATGGCCTAAGTGCCATCTTTCCATGGGGGCTGGACAAGCTAATTGGTTTGTAGTTCGCCAAAGGGATTCTGTGTCGGTATGGCTGCTAGCTCATAGCTGTCAGCAAACATTTTGATGCTAGAACCTCATGTTTGAAATTTAGAAGTTTTATATTGGATTATCATGTTGTCAACATGTTTATTGTTATAATAAATGTGGGACTGTGACCTGTGATTTTACCTAAAAATGTTTTTTTAGACCCATGGCTTACACAGCTGCTAGCTGTTAATTAGGTGTTCTTTAAACAGTGGCTATTTTTCATTATCAGCACCCTTCAATACATTTATATTTTTGAAGTCATACAAACATAATGAAAGGGAAATGGAAATCTACAATGGGAATGTTTAATCACTTCAATGGATGGGCCACAGTTATTATTGCTTTTCATTTGCATGACGTGAGAATATTTGACAAACACTATTAATCGAACCAAACATATTTTTACTTCTACATAAATAAAATGTCAAAGAGAAAGCACATTCTTACACATCACTAAAAACATTTCCTTGCTCAATGGTCAGTATTCTGCTATTTTGACGCAGTAGAGCTGCTAACTTTCACAGAACAGGGTGATGTTCTAAGCACATGTGATTTTTAAATAAAAGTAAAATGACTTGACTACACAATCCTTTTTACCTTAAAATGGCAAATGTTAAAATAATTTGACGACACTGCTCAGAATTTAAGGCTATGTCAGAGTGACATACTAAATATTTATGCAATTGCTGCTAAAAATGCATGGAAGAACCTGAAAAATGTAAACCGATTATACCTGGTAGTATTTAGGTTTTATGTTGCCAAAGGCCATACAGATTTGTGCACCCACACACCCCACTTACAGCTCCTCCTTTTATGTGGCAATACATTATAATAGCTATTTTATTTTAATGTGGACCATTTCTGAGATGTGTTAATTAGGATAATAGTCTGCTTGGCTACACCCGTGGTGACCAAAACAAAGACCTCCTATGTTGTCATTCACTTACAACCCCTTCCCACCATTATCAAGTTCTTCAAGCCATACATTAGCATACCGAGTCACTGATTAGACATTTTTCTCAAGGATTATTTAGTGTGGAGACAAAAAGTATAATCTGTAGCCAGTGATGATGACATTTTCAACAGTGAGAGATATTTGAATAAATATTCTTTTATTAGAAGGTATGCAAAATCCATACATAAATAAAACATTCTTAACAGTCATAAATGTCAGCTTTATCAAGTCCTCTAAACATAAAATTATCATTTTTCAGCATTTAACTGACTAAACCTTCTTGTTTTTTTTAATTTTTAGTGAGAAAATTTTCTAATGTCTAGGCTGGTTTTTCCAACCATATAAAAAATACAAGGCAAAATGAGCCAATTAACTTCCAGAGTACACAGTCGATAGAAGTATACAATATAAAATGTATTACCTATCTATATTAACTAAACTATCATATACCATACCCCAGAAAAGAAAGAGAGAAAAAAAAAATAGATAAACTAAATAAAAGAATCATTGGCCCCTCATAGCGACCACAAAACAGTCCCGGCTTATCTCTCCCTCTTACCTCAGATCCTTCCCGCCATCCAGCACCACTGAAAGGTCTCCAAAGCTCCCCCACTCCAGTCCACTCCTCAGAATCGCTTCAAGCAAATACAGGCCTTATACTAGGGAAACGCTAAAGGAGGATGTTATCCAAGGGTCCCAAACTATCTGGAATTGGGGCATCCTATCTAAAACAATATGAGTTAGCCTCTCATTAATAAGCAAATAGTTGATCTTCCTAATTACCTCTTGAAAGTTTAGATTCATGTCCTTCCATCTACTAGCTATGTGAATCTTTGAAGCTAATGCCATTATTTGAAACAACTTGTTCTGGGATTGGGACAAGTTTTTAATATGGACCCCCAGTAAACAGGATTCAATTGAAGGAGCTACTTCTCTATGAAAAAGTGTGGAGGCTAAACGGGTCAATCGTTCCCAGAGATTCTGGGCACGTGGACAGGCCCACCAAACATGAATATGATCCCCCACATCCTGGCATCCCCTAAAGCATTTGTTACTCTCCTGTGGCCTAAACTTCTGCATTTTATCGGGAGTACAGTAAGCCCTATGTAAAACTTTGATTGATGTTTCTAATAAAGCCGAATTAAGTGATCCTTTTGAAAGATTGGAGCAAGATTCAGTCCATTTGTCCCAGTCCCACTCCACCCCCAGATCCTTTTCCCAATGCAGCATAAACTTGGGTTTTTGGCCCCCCGAAGTGCCCAGAAAGGTGTTATACAAAGAACTCAGGTTACCCTTGGCAAGTGGGAGATTTTTACAGATAACTGATAGCCAGGAGGCTCTGGGGGGCCCGGAATCCTTAACCATCTTGGTAACCCAACTTCTAATTTTTAAGTAATTGTAGAGTTCTGTAGTTGGCAAGTCGTGAGTCGTGCAAAATTGGTCATAGGTCAGTAGTTTGTCATTGGCGAACCAGTTCCCTATGCGATCCAGGCGTCTGGAGGTCCACCAAAATCTAGACATAGAACTTGAATCTGCTAGAATTTGTGGGAAGGACATAACTGATAGAAGGGGTGATAATTCCGTGCTAAGTCGATGCCTAGATCTAGCCCATCTGCAGGCCCGGAGCGTCAAGGAGATTATGGGGTTTTCATGAGTTATGAAAGGGGCAGAGTCCTCAGGCATCCAAACCAACTTATCCCAACTATGTGGGGACATTTGATAATTTTCCATAAAAACCCAAGATGGATGGTGTTTCGTAGAGTGGGCTCTAGGCAAAGGAGCCAAGTGTGCAGCTTTAAGATAAAGTCTTAAATTCGGAGTCGCGAGGCCACCTCTATTCTTGGAGCGAAACATCACCTGCCTGGGAATGCGAGGGCGTTTATCGTCCCAGATGAACCGGGAAATGCTATTCTGGAATTTGTCTAGGTCTTTAAGGGGGAGAGGGATAGGAAGAGATCTAAATAAGTATAGTAATTTAGGTAAGATATTCATTTTCACAGCCGCAATGCGACCTGTCCATGAAATCTTAAAGCTCCTCCATTTCTGCATATCCAATGTCAGAGATCTATACAAGGGAGGAAAATTTGCCCCGTACATATCCCCAAGCTTGGAGGTAAGTCTAACACCTAAGTATTTTATAGACTGTGCGGGCCAAATAAACTGGTGATTAGCTTTGAGGATGTCAATCTCCCCCTGCGGCAATCTGATCCCCATCGCCTCAGTCTTCTCAACATTCAGCTTAAGACCCGAGATTTTGCCAAAGTCCTGGACAGTGGACATGAGTGCAGGTATGAATGAAAGGGGATTGGTTAGGGTGCAAAGCATGTCATCCGCAAATAAAGAGCATTTGAAATGCTGGAGGCCTACCTGTACCCCCTGGATGACTGGGTTGTCTCTAATCGCTTGTGCAAGGGGTTCTATAGCAAGAGCAAATAACAGTGGGGAGAGCGGACACCCTTGCCTGGTCCCTCTTTGAATGTGGATGTCGACTTTGTGATCTCCTGGGAGTTTTAGATTGGCTGCTGGGGAGTCATAATATCTCTTAAGTAAATTAATAAAGCGTCCCTTGAATCCAAATTTGTCCAGAATCTTATATAAATATGGCCATTCTACCGTGTCAAAAGATTTCTCTATATCTAAAGCTAAGAGACAGACTGGTATATTAGACTTCTGAGCCATGAACTGTGCATTCATGACCCTCCTAACATTGTCCCCGGCCTCTCTAAAGGGAACAAACCCAGTTTGGTCCTTGTGGATCAAATCGGGTAGAAATTTAGAGATGCGGGTGGCCATAATTTTCGCCAAAATTTTGACATCCCCATTGATTAGGGATATAGGGCGATAATTTTTCACCTCTAAAGGGTCCCTGCCATCTTTTGGAAAAATCACCAAGTCAGCCCGGTTTAACTCCGGGGGCATAGGCTCTCCGTTTAATATGGCATTAAAAAGAGATGTCATGTGGGGGGTAAGAAGAGGTTCAAATTTTTTATAATACAAGTTAGTGAAGCCATCCGGTCCCGGGGATTTGCCCAACTTAAGATTCTGGATGGTAAATTTAACCTCCTCCTGTGTTATTTCTAAGTTCAAATCATCCAGTTGATAATCCGGTATTTTAGGAAGGTCGCATAAATTTAGAAAGGAGTCTATATCTGATCCACTGCAGTGGGTTTGCGAGGAGTATATTTTTTGGTAATAATTTTGAAACGTTTTTTGGATTTCATTGGGACTGTAGGAGATTTGACCGCCAGGTATCCTAATTTGGGTGGTTCTGGGTTGGGAAAATTTATTGTTTAGTCTTTTAGCCAAAAGGGAGTCAGGTTTGTTTGCCTTCCAGTAATAGAGGTGCTTCATTTTTCTCATAGCCCGTTCAGTTTGATGGGACAAAATAGCGTCCAGCTCAAGCCTAGTCTGGTCAATTAATTTACGCCCCTGAAGAGAGGGACGCTGTTGGTTTTTCTCCTCTAACCTCTTTAATGAGGTAGAGAGCTCTGTCTCCTTCTGCCTAAGAAGTTTCTTATGTATAGAGGACAGCTTAATACAAGTTCCTCTAACAAAAGCCTTATGGGCGGCCCAAAGCCATCCAGCCCCAGTGTCGGGGGTGTCATTAGTCTCAAAAAACAGCTGTATGTCCTTGGATATGGAATCCACACTACTCGGATTAGACAGAAGGAATTCGTTCAGAACCCATTTATAGGGAAGTCGAGGATTAGGACCCAGATCCAGCTCAGCTAGTACCAGAGCATGGTCTGACCAGGGGCAAGGGACTATCTCAGAGTTTATGGCAGAGTCGTACAATGAGGAGCGTCAAGTAGAGCGTCAATCCTAGAGTATGTCAGGTGAGTCTGGGAGTAGAAAGTGTACTCTCTCTTGTTCGGGTGCTTACCCCGCCAGGCATCAACTAACCCCAAACCATTTAGTAAGGACTTAATCTGATTAGTCTTGTTGGGAAATCTGTTGGTCGGTTTTCCAGATCTGTCAAGTGTCGGGTCTAAGGTCAGGTTAAGGTCCCCCCCAATAATCAATTTCCCCAAATCCTGAACCTCTAGTTTTTTCAACAGGTCTATGAGAACAGAGTAGGGGGAGTTCGTAGGAGAGTACAGAGATAGCAGCGTCATTCTTTCCCCTCTTATAGTCCCAGTTGCCATAACGTAATTGCCATCCCCGTCTACCCGAGTGGATTCTACCTGGAAGGGGAAGGTCCTATGCAGCAAAATTGCACAGCCAGCTCTCTTAGTGGGGAGAGAGGCTAGATAATAGGTAGGGTAATCCTTATGCAGGAATTTAGGTTTGTTGCCAAGGGAAAAATGGGTCTCCTGCATGAAAATGACCGAGGGAGTATATTTTTTGTAGAATGCAAAGGCCTTCCTCCTTTTAAAGGGGGAATTGAAGCCCTTCACATTGTGGGTCACTATGGTGTATTTAGAAGTAGCCATTACAAATCAGGAGTGTAGGTGTATGCAACCTTACCTAATAGCTGAGCACGTGAATGGCGGGGAGTGGAGGAGCCCGGAGAGCAGACAGAAGTCCCAGCGGGTATGCTGTTGGCGGCGGAGAAATCTCTCTTTTATCAGGAGGGCTGAGAGCAATGAAAAGGGAGAAAGGCAGTTTAATATCGGAGAGGTAGACAGATCCGGGATAAAGCAAACAAGCCAATAACAGAACAGAAACAAGAAACACAAAAATAAGAAAAATAAAATAAAAAAATAAATAGATAAATAAAAAAAATAAAAAAAAACAGAGCAGGAAAACAACAAGTTTACAGTACGACTAAACTTCAAGCTGTAATTTCAAGTATATAGCAGGATAAGTATAAAACAATCGGCTACACAGACCCTTCTATCTCTATTTATAGTAAACAAAGTAAAAGACAAATCCACGTAATGTGGGAAACTAGTCTGGCAAACTATATTAATTCTAAATGGCAATAGTGCGAACTATTCTATCAACATTCTATCTGGATTATAAACAATGAAAATTGAACATCAAATACTCAGTAAAATATTATCAAAGTCCAGCTAGGTAGGAGGCCTCTCAGGTCGCGGGCCCAACTTTGAAGAGGCCGAGAGTCCAGAGTCTGCTGAGGATACCAAGCGCCTGTCTTGCAGATCGCCCATATAGTCCCGAAAGCCACTGGGCCCCTCCAAGACAGGGACTTGTTTGCCGTGAACTTGTGATGGCTTTGAGGTCTGCTGCCTCTTAGGGATTAGCGAAACAAGGTGCTCTTGATTTGCTGCTGTCGTGGGCTCCGGGCATAGCTGTAATCTCTGCAATACATCTAGGCAATCTTCCAGAAAGCGGGTGGTATAAGTCTTGCCACGATAGGTGAAAGTCAGAGCAAACGGAAAGTTCCAACGGTACTGGATCCTGTGCTGAATAAGAATAGCAACAGCCGGTTTCATAAGTCTCCGCTTATGCAGGGTATCCGGGCAGAGGTCCGCATAAAACTGCAGGATTGAGTCATCCGGCCCCTTGATGGTATGCAGCTTCCTGGTGGCCGATAGTAGAAGATCTCTGGCCTGCTGCCTTAAAAATCTAACAATAACATCCTTGGGAGCCTCCAAGCTCCTCATACCACCCAAGGCTCTATGGGCCCGCTCAATCTCCCACACACTTTCGGGCTGATTAGGGAGGATTATGGGAATTGTGTCCCTCAGATAGCCAGACAGGTCCTGTATCGCTCTCGGTATACCTCGGATGCGTACATTATGCCGGCGGGACCGGTTCTCCAGATCCTCTATCTTATCCGTGAGGTCAGAGATATGAATGGAGTTTTGAGCAATAGAGGATCGGTCTCTTTCTTGCGCTTCGGCCATCCGATCCGATGCGTCCTCCAGGATTTGAGTGCGGTGCCCCAGGTCCTTCAAGTCTTGTCTTAGAGGATCAATAGCTTTTGCCAGGAGCAGCTCAATAGTAGCCACTGACCTGGCAGAGAGGTCCATACATTGGCTAGGAGCGTCAGGAGTACCTTCCCTGTCTGAGCCATCCGAGTGTTCTGAGGCAGACTCCGCAGGTAGGGAGCATCTGGCAGATTTAGGTGTAAAGTGCTCCCTAATGCCCTTCGCTGAAGCAGTTCTTTTGGGTTTCGGCATTTTGGAATACGGGCCGCAGGGTTCAGCAAAAGGTCTGTTATGGAATCAGCCAAGTATAGAATAGGGGGAGGCTATGCCCCAAGTGGTCTGAGTGAAAGTCCGCTGGCCCAAGTAGTAGAGTTTGTCCAGATTATAAGGGTGAGTTGAGGTAGGTGATAGCTGTGCTGCCAGGCCAATTTCCCATTCGTCTCTTTACTCCATAATTAGAGTGTAGTCTCCAGCCAGGGCACTGGAGAGGCCTTTGAAAATCCGGCCAAACAGAGAATAGTCCTTTGTTAGACGGGTGGCACAAAAAGTTGTACCCTCTTCAGGTGGTCTGTCTGCTTTTGTTGACGGGAGCCTGTTAAGTAGAACTCAGCCTTAGAATTGATCAGTACAGACAGAAAGCAGCAATGAATGGCAGGGAGACTTCCACTCTCGCATTATTCGCATAAGGCCAATGATGATCTGCAGTATTGTAAACGTCCACACGGTGGCAGCACATGCGCTGATGTTGTAAGAAATTAACACAGTCTATGCAACTGGCAGTAAAAGCACAAGTCTCAAATGTAGGTAGACACAATATTTTGTTTGATGCACAAATGTTCCATAAAAAGTGCCTAAAAAGAGCGTCAGTTTCTGAGACAAGGTACACCCACAGTGCTCCCAAATATTGTGCAATTCAGTCTCTGGCAATGCTATGAGATAAGCCTCTATATCAAGAGCTCAGTCCTGAGAGGGTAGCTTAAAGAGTTGATTCGCACAGCCTTAACCCCAGATCTCAGAGTTGTGTGGGGAAGTGACAATAAATAGAGCATTGAGTGCCTTGCAAGCTGGGGAATATTCAAGCAGCTTCCTCTTCCTACCCCACCAAGACTCTTTAATGGCAGCCACAGTGCCTAATATGTGGGGAGAGTGCTAAGTAGCCACTAATTGCGTTGGGTGCACTGCTCCCTCATTTGGGGATGTCTGGCTCTCTCCTGGGGCCCCTCTGGGGAGTTACAGCACTCTGGGGAAGATCCCCCCTACCTGCAGCCGTCTGGTGGGTGCACAAAATGGCGGCCCCGCAAGATGGCGGCCGCGTTTCGCGGGCTTTCTGCCCCGTTGCTCAGGGACCACACTCTGGCCAGAGAGGTCACCCTGGGATCCCGGCCGGATCCAGCCGCCACCAGGATCAGCTCCAGCACCCTCTCAGGAGCTGGGGAATAGAGCCCCAAAGTCCTCTGGGGCCTCAGGCGTCGTCCCGTGACCGGGGGTCTCCCGTGCTGCTGGGCCGCCTAATAGGCTCCCCGTTCCAGTGAGAGATATTTGAGGAGTTGAAGATATAGAAGAGGGTGAGAAGATTAGAAGCGCAATCTTTGACATGTTGAGTCTGAATTGATGGACAGACATCCAGGAGGATATGCTTGAGAGGCAGTTGGCAACTTGTGTTAGAATAAACGAGGATAACTCTGGTGATGAGAGATTTGAGCATTATCAGCATCTAGATGATACTGAAAACCCAAAATATTTATTAAGGAACCAAGGGAGGATGTATAGATGGTGAAGAGGAGGGTGGCTAGGACCTAACCTTTAGGTATGCCAACAGTCAGAGGTTGAGGGATAGAAGAGCTGCCAGAGAAGGGAACACTAAATGTTTGACCTTCTAAGTATGTTGTGAACTATAAGAGAACTGGGTCACAATTGCCAAGAGAGTGAAAAATTTGGATTAGAAGACAGTGGTCAATTCTATCCAAGAAAATTAGAGAAATAGAGAAGTGGTCCTTTGACTTGGTGGGGAGAAGGTCATTAGTGACTTTTGTAAGAGCTTTCTCTGTGGAGTGTTGGGATCGGAAGCCAGATTGCAAAGGGTCAAGTAGGTAATTGGAGGAAATAAATTTATTAAAGAGATTGTAGATAATTCGCTCAAGCATGAAGAACAAAGACAGGGCGATAAGTAGATGTTGAACCCAAGTCTGAAAAGAGTTCTTAAGAATGGGTGTAATTATGGCATGATGATGTAGACTTGCCAGTGTTTATAGAAAGGTTGAGTAGATGTTTGAGAGCTGGGATAAGTGTGATAGAGAGGGAAGGGATTAGCTGTGATGGAATAGGATAACATGGACATTTGTAAGACAAGAGGTTGATAGTAGACTAGAGACTTCATCCTCAGTTACAGATTAAAATAATCCCATAATAGATGTGGGATTGGGAAAGGGTAAAGGCTGGCTGTTGTCGGTTTGTTGAGAGGATGGTGAGTTAGAGCCACATTAAGAGCAAAGTTTATTTTGGATTTTTTTAAAACATTTTTAAAGAGTCTGTCAAAGTCTTCAGCAGTGAGACAGGAAAGGGCAGAAGATGGAAGTGGGCAGAGGAGAATGTTGAATGTGGTGAACAAACTTTTGGGGTTGGAGGACAGATTTTATATTAAGGATGACAAGTAATGATCTTTGGAAAAAATTGAGGGCATAAAAGTAAGAGAGCAAAATAAAGTCTGCTGGGGTGTGAGATTTCCTCCATAGTTGTTCAGCAGTGGGAGCACCTCTGGATGTAGCATGTTTGTGTAAGACAATACAAGAGGTTGATAGTAGACTAGATCATTCCTCCTCAGTTACAGGGTCAAGGAGACAATAATAGATGTGGGATAGTGGAGGGGTAAAGACTTGGTATTGTCAGCCAGTTGAGAAGAGGAGCTTTAGAGCCACATTGAGAGGAGAGTTGGTTTTGGATGATTAAATTTTATTTTTAAAGTGGTTGTCAATGTCTTCAGTCGTGAAGAGGAGCAGGGGCAGTGGAGCGTGTTGAATGTGGCGACCAAACGTTTGGGGTTGAAAGAGAGATTAAATATTAATTAATTAGCTGTGCTGTTTGGCAAGATTAGCCACTCTTGGTATAAAACCTCAGTGTTGTGTATTGTAAATATTGGGGGATTATTAACAAACAGCCAATAATAGTTATAATGTTGTTTCTATAGTAAAAGTTTTATTGGTAATCAGAAGGTATATATTGCTAAAAAAAATGCATTTTTATGCTTACTGTGCCGCTCTATCAATTATCATGGTGCCTGTGTAATACAAACAAAATAATATATATATATATATATATATATATATATATATATATATATATATATATATATACATATACGTATATGGTCGATTCTAATACCATTATGCATATAGTTTTATATATATATATATATATATATATATATATATATATATATATATTATATAAGTGAGGGTGGGATTTAGAGATGTTTACAGATGTATATATAATGTATATTTGTTCTAATACCCTTAAGTATATTACATTATAGTATATTACATATACTACAATAATAAGAGGTGTACTTGCTTATAGCCATGCTATGCTTTTGTTATTTTATATAGTGGACTTGTAGGTGTAATAGATGTTCTACCTATATGTATATAGAATAATGAGGATCAACTTCACATAATGCTTACAGTTTTAGTAAAGATTGATAATTTCAGCGCATAAAAACATTTGTCATCTTTTATCAATGTGTGTATTTGTTGGAATGATTTACTACATTGTATGTTGTTTATTTGTTTTTTTTATATTTATTATTTTATTATTTTTAATAATAATAATAATAATAATAATAATAATAATAATTTCATTTTAATTTTGCTTGTATTACACAGGCACCCTGATCATTGATAAAGCTACACAGTTATCAGTGAAACGCGTTTGATCATTATATAATAATTTTTTGGAAAATTTTGATTTCATCAATATGGTTTTTATTATATATTTTCTTTACCTGATTTTGAGCAATATACACCTTCTGATTACCAATAGAACTTTTACTATAGAAACAACGTTATAACTATTATTGTCTGTTTGTTATAGTCACCCACTATTTCCAATACAAACCACTGATGTTTTATGCCAAGAGTGGGGAACCAACTGGTGTTTCTGTATTTATACATATTCTTACTAACCAATGTTGTTGTTTTTTTGGTTGTAGCCATTCAGCCTATAAGGTTCTACTGGAATATGTTATTTATATGGTATGATCTACAAGTGTTGAAAAACGCAAAACGGAATTGATTCCTTATCATTTGAAGAACAAGAATACCAAGGGGACTTATCACATGAGTTGCACCTACCTCATTTTATGAGGTTTTAGCATGTGCATGTAACATTGCACTAGTTCTTTTATCTGTTTATTATAATTTCTGATATCCACATGATCTGCACTAGGAAGTGGTGCACTGTCTCCCCGCTTTACCTTTTGTATTTTTCATGACCTGAGACACTTTGTGAATAGTGTTCAATGAGAAAGCAGTCTCCAAAGATCCAGATTGGTGTAATAAAAATAAGAACTTGTGATAGTTCAACTATAAGAGTAAACTTTTAGATTTTTTGGTAATTATCCCTTGCACTATCTTCTGCTGTCAGAATCTTGCTTTCAAGCCATTAAGATAACTCCTCTTTTATGAAACTCCAAGAAGAACAGTTTGGAAAGTATCCTACAAGAGCGCTTCAGTTTTCCCACAAAGTGAAAACACTACGTGGAACCCTAGTATTTAAAAGTTAGTGGAGATTGGAAAAGATTTGTTCAACTCAATGCAGAATTCCAGAGGATAGCAAGAAGAGACGAACAGACATCCTATAATGAACAATTTAAAGATATAACAGAATGGTAAAGTCAAGACAGTTCTTCAAGAAAATTGGGGTTCTTAAAGGAATCTTTCATGCCCAAGTGAATGTAATAAAAGAAGAGAGTGCAAAAGTTGAACTGCTGTTCAACGTTAAAAAGACAAACATCATGGCAAACATAAATCTCAGTTCCTGGCAAATAAATGGGGAGGAAGTGACAGGTTTTATTTTCCTGGGCTCCACTATCTGTGCAGATCGTGACTGGAGACATGAAATTAAAAGATGTTTGCTTCTGGGGAGGCAAGCTATGGCAAGTCTGGACAAGCTATTACAAAATAAAGATATTACGCTATCAACAAAAGTCTGCATAGTTATAACTATGGAATTCATTAGTAACATACAGATATGTGAGAGCTGGACCATAAAGAAGGCTGAGTGCTATAGAATTGCTACCTTTGAATTGTGTTGTTAGAGAAAGCTGCATAGAGTCCCTTGGACTGATTGTGAGGGCTGCTCCATTTCTTCTGTAAGAGTCTTGACCACAAAAGAACATTTGCTGGTTACCTTATATGAAATGCCCCATTCCAGTTAAGGCTAAGAGCAGAAAGTCCAGTAAACCACCTGAATTAGGTATCTGGATATCAGGAGTAATAGTGAATCAAGCCCAGGTCAGAAATAGGAAAGACAATCCAAGAGAAAATGGGAAAGTAGAGATCCAGCACCAAGCAAAAACTAAGCAGTGATGTCCGGTGATGAAAATGAGCAGCCTAATTAGCCAGCCCTTTGTTCATATGAACAGTCTTAGTAAATGGAGCCCAGTGGTAAGATGTAACTCTCTTGACACCTAATCGTCCTGGCTTCGATTGCTTTGCCTAGATGGATCAGCTCATTATTATTATTATTATTACTTTTATTTGTAACGCGCCAACATATTCCGTATGGCTATACAGGGGAAAATAACAAGGAAAAATATAATTTTAACAAACTGCAAAAAATGGAGGGCCCTGTTTTGAGCTTAGAATCTTTGTAGAAAGTGTTTTTTTCCAAAAGCACTCTACAAGATTGAAAACTCTCTACTTACAATCTAATGGGGATGAAAGAGGCAGATAAGAAATAGCAAGGGTCAGGAAGAAAGTGAAGTTTCATTAGGTAGGAGGGTATGCAAAGTTAGAATGTTTTTTTCATATAGAAGGAAAAGAAAAGCATCTGAGAATGTCATTTGGTAAGTGATCCTAGTATGTAATATGTTATCTGGCCCTAGTGGTCATATAGTATAATCTGCAAGTGGGAGGGGAGGGGCCTGTGTTAGGAGGTATGTCCCAAGAAGCCAGCAGAAGAAAGAGGGAGAGGGAGAGGAGGTGGGATTTGGACTTGCAGAAGTGTTTCTGCTTATGAGCTTTAGAAGGGGAAGGACATAGTGAATGGAGGAATGAGAGTAGCTCACAGGAGCATAAAAGAGGAGAGGAGAGCATGGAAGGTGAGGTGGTTATGTTGGAGACATGATGTGGAAAAGTTGAGAAAAGGAGCTTGAGGAAAAGACAGGATGTAATGAGGAAGAAACAGGCATGATTAAACATTGTGTAATAGATTAATTAGGTATAGTTAGCAGGTGTTGCTAATTGATCAGCTGTAGGAAATTTGAGTGACTCAATAAATCAAGAGAAACAAGGGGCAGGTGGGTGGGAAGTGATTGTAGTCCCAGAGAGAGTGAGAGAGGAGAGACTGAGGCCTATAGGTAGTGGAGAGACTTCAGCAAAGCTTCAGACAGTGTATTTGATTGTAGTTTCAGAGAGAGTGAAAGAGGAGAGACTGAGGCCTATATGTAGTGGAGCTCATAAGTGTGAATGTTGGCGGAAGCTTTCAAGAGTTGTCTTCAGGTTCATAATCTACCCTTTTGATCAGATATTGATGTGATGGTCCTCCTCCTAGAGTCCATTATACTGGCAACTATATAATAATTGGAGCCATTAAAGAGAATGGGAAAAGGAACTGGCTGTTGTCTCTCAGGAAAGGGATTCTTGATAGTTGATTTGTGACTGTTCATATGTGGTGGAAGCAATGCCCTCTTGCCCTCTAGACCTTCTTGTTGACTTTTTCCCAAATGGGAAACGGCTCAATGAATCTGCCTGAAAATTTCTTGGAGACAGTTCACTTTTAGATTGCAAGTGAAATGCAAATTATTTTTTTATAACTGTGCAGCCACTTGTGGACATTGGGTACCAAAGAAGCAGCTGAGATCTCTTTGGGTACTAAAGAAGCAGCTAATACCTGACAGTATTTGGACTTTTATTAAAAGATATGATGTCTCTTGTGGATAGTTTATGGATAGGGCAAAAGTGTTCCATTTTAGTTAGGTGATCAACAACCACCATTATAGTATTATTTTGGTTAAAAGGAAGGAGATCCACAATGTAATCTGTAGATATGGATGACCAAGGAGTTTTTGGGATAGGTTGTGGCAGTAGAATGACACTATGTATGTGACAAGAAGTAACATTTGGGAGGAGTTGTTTTAATTTGTGTGCCTTGCGTGCCAGATTATATGAGCTTCATACAATTAACCTCTCAGACATTCCTTCAATGGTACCCCCCCTAAACATGTAGCTCCCACAATATTAAAGCTATCATATATCCAGATATCTAAGACATGATTGTTGTTATCTTAAATGTAGATTAATACTGCTAAGTTTCACAATGTCTCACAAAGGCATGTTAATGAAAGCCAGCATTAATATATGCACTAGTAAAGCATGCGATCCTCTTCTCAATATCAATATGAGAACAGATCCTTGTGTCTGATGTAAGTAACAGTGAATCTGGCTGCTGACCTTTTTGTCCTCTCCGTATTAATGGGTATTTTCCCGTATTGATGGTATTATGAGTATCCTTTAACATGTGCTAACACCTGTATAGCTAATGGATGTGATATCAATGTTGATTAACAATATCAGATGGAGAAGGTGATAGTACACCTGGACCACTGACGGTGGTCAAAGCTAAGTATTTATTGTGAAATGACACATCATTATTAATAGTCATGGTCAGTGAGATATTCTGAGAACTAGGTAATGGTTAGTAATGCTTGCAGATGGAAATCAGGTGAGTTGGTATTGTTACAGTAACAGTATTTAACACTGTAGTGACCACATGTGACCCTGGTAGGTGCTATGCATCATGATTATTCTAGACTATGACATTACCCCCTTTAGGTATCCCCTTTTACCCAAAAAGCCTTCCCGGATCTGCACACACTGAACCCATGATATTAATGCACAGTTTTGTACATTTCTGAGTGTGCTCTGTGTATACAATAAAGCTTTGTTATACCGTTATCACTTAGGCAGTATGTTTTCAACGGTTGGGTTTTTGGGACATCCCCATACATGATATTTGTGTCACATTCCTATATCAGTAAACTAATGAGCCTTAATTACTGTGCAATAGATTAATACATATAATAGTAATACTAATATAATTATATAGAGTTAATAAACATTACAGGTCCAATTTGTGATACAGTGGAGTATCAACATTCCCCTGAAGGCCTGCTAAGAATATGACAGGTGAATTAATTGATAGCAAAACACTTGATGGGATTTCCCCAAATGATAATCAGTATACATCTTGGCACATGGCCACCAGCAATGGCGTGGGACTTTCCAGGATGGGTGTCGCAGAGATTGTCCCTGATGGAGGTGAGTTGGCTGTTGCTCCACATGCCTCTGCACAGCCTCCATGTGTGTTTGCGGCCCTTCCTGATGGGTTAGAGTAGATTAGTGTGGTTTATGATCCCCTGGTCCCCTTCTGGATCACTACCTTGTTGTGGTGAAGGCTCTTGTGTACTTCAATGAAGCTGTGAGCTATACATGTAGGATCACTCGAGGTGAGCAGGTCATAGCAGAGTGGTCAGACAAATTGCGGTCCACTAGAGAAGGAACTGGATAGCCACTCCAGTATCTTTATCATACAAACCTTGTGGATAAGCACAGACAGAGACATAGATAAGTTTGCTGCAGTCCGTAAGGTGATAGAGAGTTGAACACGACGGAAGGACTGAACAACAAAAAATTAAATGTTCCCCTGATATTTGATTCATGTCATGTGGCGGTGTAATTTGGCCACTATCTCTTCTAAGGTAGATCTGATGACTGAGATGTATATAATATTCTCTTTGTACTTTTAGGGTCCACATTAGAGCCTCTGTGAGTGAGAAAGGAATAGTATAGCAGGCAGTTTCATGTTTTTGTGTTGCAATTTAATCAGGTTGTGTCTCTTTAATTGCTTTCAGCATCTTGTCGGTACACTTTTCATATTGCATGACCATTCCAACATATGAGAAAATTCAATATTTTTTAAGGCCTATTTGTTCTGTGGGAATTGTTGTGCAATGTATGCTAATGCCTTCTATTGCTTTCCCCATATTTTAAAGTCCATTGGTATGTTTTAATGTCTTTTTCAGTGTTACAAACTAGTCTATAAACCCTTCGCGGGTCCTATTTGGAACCCATAATATATTTGGCTACATTTGCCGCTTGCGGTTTTGAAAACAATTGCGTCCTTGGGGAATTGTAGGAATTGAAAATCGATTTACGCTTTTAGCGATTGTAACATTTGTGGTCTTGAAAGATCAAAGGCTTTGATGGGTTGGGAGTTACGATTTATGCGACCACAGGGATTTTCAGGCTGTAACCAGCAGATTGTTTGTGTTGTGGAGAAATACAAATATACATATATTGTTTCACACATATATATATATATATATATTTATATTTATTTATATATATATATATATATATATATATATATATATATATATATATATATATATATATATATACCATTTAATATAATTGTAGTACCATTAGTATTTGGCTAAACGCAAGCTCTAAAACAGTTATTTATGCTTTTCCCTAATTCAGCAGTTTCACTATGAAACAATAATATGTCTATAGCCACAACAATATGTTCTGTGTAAGTGAAGGGAAGGCCCAACTCAAGGCTGAAAAACAAGGTATTGACTGTGTATTAATTGTAGAAATATGGTGATCTGCAAAAATGATATAAATATCATGCATGCTAATGCGTGTTAGGTACATGTTTCATTTTGATTGGCTTATTAATATAAATAATAATTTATTGGCTTAGAAAAGGGTGTTGGTAGACAGTATCATTTTTTAGAGGGTAGTAATGGAATGTACCATTTTCTGCATGTGAAAATGTTCTAAAAGGAGTTGTTGTTTATGCAATTTGTTGCCAGCAGAAGACATTGTGTATCTAATGCTTTTGCTGCCCTACGCATGGCCCAAATTAACCAAAAAAAAGAAATTAATAAGAGAAACCTGTGTTTTCTTATCATGACTTGGTTTAGGAGTAGAATGTCGGTTTGTGGATGTTTTTCTTCAACATTTGGCGAGCCAGCCAGAGGTTTCACTGACGTACATAAATAACACCCCAAGCTTCAGGAATTCATAGGGGAGACATTTGACAACCGATCATGGCCAAAATTAAAGGTGAGCAGAGCTGCCTTGGTAAAAATCTGTGTGTCATGCGTCCCTTGCAGGGGAGACAGAAACTTGTAGGAGTGATGGACAACAAAATTACCCCACCCAGTCGGACTTCTGCCCAGAACCTGGTATGATTGCATTTTTTTGTAGTTGATAGCCTAAAAATGCTGATTATTGATATTAGTTCAAATTAAGAGATGTAGAATATATTGATATATATTTTATCTGTTAAGGTGATAATTACTGAGACTGAAGTTAAAATATATTTTATCTGATGAGGTATTGCTTTAAGAAGCTCTGTAGATGTAGATTAATAGAGGTGTACCTTACCTAGAAATGGCGGAATAGGTGTACCTTACCTTTAAAAGGTAGATTTGTCTACACTGGTTCTCTGAGCGGTGCTGATTTGATGAACTGACAGCCTGGCGTAGATGTGAAAAAAGTGGTTGTTGAGATAAGAATTGCGTATGAATTGGGCCCATGTACATGTTGTGAGAACTGAGTGTGAGTGCTGTGTGATCTAAGTTGGTTGTTTTTTTTTGTTCTTGTATTGCTAAGACCATGCTATTTTTGTGTTCTGTTAAAATTGTTGCATGTTGCTTTAAGAATTACTGACATCTTCCTTCCTTCCTTCGATTCTATGTTAATATTTGTGTGTGGTATACATTTTTACTTGAACGAAAAAGGTGTGCATATTTTGCATTTTGCTTTTGCTAGGTTTTTAGTGTATAGAGTATTTTTTTATGTCTATTTCCATTGCAAAGGCTTCAATTTGATGATGGTGGGTTTTCTGTTTTTGTGCTTTAAAATGTTATTTTTCTCCTGCAAAACATGCATGTTATCTGTTCTGAGTTTGCAAAGTTTTGTCTGTATTCTGGTGTTCAGAAAAAATGCCTTTTATTTTTGATATAGTTACCCCATAGAGATTAAAATGCCGTCTGTACAGAGAGCTGACAGTTTCACAGATACAGGAAAAGCTTAGAGAGAGAGTAAAATGCAGGGATGAGCTCCCACCCACCGTAGGAATTTGGCACAGTGCTCAGCTCAGCGCTGACATTTTTTATTTTTAAGGTGGTTTAACACTGACAGAAAGATCATTAATTAGATTACAGTGATGCTAAAGTTACAAAATAACTAAGTCAGAGGTGCTCATCAGAGAACTAACTAACCTTAATAGGTTAGTTATATGGACATGATAATCCACTCTGAGAGCCCCACTTTTAGCTCACTTGTGCCCTTCACAGGGAGAAATATCCTGAAGTATATCAGTCTGGTCTCACTCAAAAGAGTGACCCAGCCCTGAAATACCAGGCAATTCTACCCTGAACAGGAGAAACAGCAAACCCCAAATGCGTTTCGGCCTTTATGGGCCTCGTCAGTGAGGTGCAGCTTCTAAAATTAGATTTTTAGGCAGCTCCATATTTGTAAACTTCAAAGAGAATAAGCAAAGGTTTTTATAGTATATAGATTTTAGTTCCAGCACCTGAAGGTTGTATTTCATGTATAAGTTACTTAATTAGGGTGTCGATGGCATTAGGATTAGTTTAATAAACTTTGTGTTCTGCTATGTATGTCTTTTTTCTGCTCTGTAATTCTAAATCTAGCTGGAAAAAAAGTGTTGTTAAAATTCTGAGGATATCCAGTTGTTAGAGTTAAAGATTTTATTGTGTTACATTTTGTTTTTTACGAGTGCATATGTATCATTTTGTATTTTGTGTTGACTTAATGTGTCTTGTGTTTGGTTTTATGATATTGTGATTAATAGACAATTGATAATAGTGCCATATTTGTGTTCAAAGTTAGTATGAGGTTTGAGCAACTGCCCGGACCACCTTAAATTATATCCGTAACAAGCTTATACTGATAAGATAGAGTCTGTTTAATTTTATATTCTGTGGAACTGTTAGAAATTGTTTGTCTTGTTTTTTAGTCATGTTTCAGAAATAATTTAGAAAAGGTTTTATGATTTAGTGATATTTTTCTGTAAGTGTAGCATCTTTGCCCAAATGCCATTATAACCTCCCTTCCCCAGGTTTTCAACTGCCTTGTACCCTTTAAAGATATAGAGCCGGCAGTGAAAGCTGTCCCTGTAAAAATGAAAAATTATTATAACGAGTTACTTATATAGATCAGAAAAAGTGTCTACCATGTCCACCTCATAAGAAATATTCCCTATTTATTGCTAGTAGAGAGAGTGCCCTACCCTGTTGTGGTCCCAGGTGTTTTGCACCTGCTGTACCAGCAGAAGCTCCACCTCTTCTGCAAGAGTAATAATGTTTTTTATGCAAATATTGCTGAAAAAAAAGAATTTAATAAGCAAGTTAAAAAATGTTTTTGTGTAATTACAGAAAACGTGTAATTATTACCATAAAGTGTCATATGTAATTTTAGAAATTGATTTCATGCCAGGTTTTTTTGGCCATGTAATGTTTTGTTTTCCTCAGATTACATTTGGTTCAGTTATGTTTAGGATTACCTATTTTGTGGTAATATTAGATAATTGCCACAAACTAAAACTTTAAAAACATAAACTTTATTGTTGCGTAATTAAAAACTTTTTTATTACTTAAAATACGGACGTTTAAACACTAACAGCCTTATTAAATTGTGATTCAGCCAATTGAATAGGGCTCTATATAAGCACAGAGCATATTTTTTGACAGAAGTTTTTAGTTAGTGAAGACATTGCTTTTGGATAGAAGTTCACTAACTAAAAACTCCTGTAAAATAAATATGCTCTGTGCTCTGTGCTTATATAGAGCCCTATTCAATTGGCCAAATTGTAATTTAATAATGCTGTAAGATCTTACCTTCTTAGTGCTATGAAGTCACTAAATCAAATTTTTATTCCTTTATATTTTGTTTATTTTAGTGGTGCTATGAATTTCTTGGCATTGTTACTTAATTTTTAATAGGTCCTTAAAGTGCTACTGTGCCCAATATAATGTCATAAATAAATATACTGTGTCCAAAATGTCAATGTACTAATTATTAAAGTGCTTAGTGCTTTTTACTGAAAACGTGAACAAACAATTCTCTAATAAATATTCAAGTGACACACCGTGTTTAAATATTTTGGATTTTGACCTTTTTGTTAAAATTATATATAAGTGGGCACTAATACCTCATGGATATAATGCAGTATATCCACTACAAATACCATCTAATACCTCATGGATATTATAGTGCAACATCCATTACTCATACCTTTATACTCTGATACTCTGTGAAATTTAATTAAAGTGACTTGTGCTGTAAATATATTTACTAATACCTCATGGGTGCTTAGATATAACACCCACTACTTATTACCACTAACTCCAAAATGCTTGCGGAAATCTAGTGCATGGGGGTTATTAAAGAAGGTGTCTATATATACCTCATGGGTGTATGGAAATAAGTTCCTTTCCTTATACAATAAATGTTATTAATAGGTCAAAGGGTTATAGTAGTGGATGTCTTTCCATACATCCATGAGGTATGTATAGGCAATTTCTGTAATAAGCCTTCGACTTTGGCGCTCATTGCGTATGCACAAGCCCGTAACTTTTAACATTGCGTGACAACAACTCACAATTACCACAACTATTATATGTGATTATAATATGATACACATATTATAATGTGCTATGATTATGGATGCTATAAGGTTTCTCCAATGAATGGCATTTAAGTAAATATGGGCAAAGATTGCCATTGCTCAGTCGTGTCTGACACTCAGTGACCCTATGGATGCCAGCATGCCAGGCACTTGTGTCTGGTTGTGTTTATCCATAAGGTTTTCTTGGCAAAGATACTGGAGTGGGTCTCAGCTTCCTAACATGTTGTCACTTTTTTATCTATTTTATAATTTATGATTTGTCACAAGCAGTAATATGGAGATATATATATGCAAAGTCCTCTATATAAAGCATGCACGGAGCTATACAAGTCACAAGCAGTAAAATGCAGATCCTTATACGCAGAGACCCCTCTATCCAGACTATGCACACAGCTATAAAAGTCACAAGCAGTAATATGCAGTTCCTTATACACAGAGTGCCCTCTATCAAGACCATGCACACAGCTATACAAGTAATAAGCAGTAATATGCAGATCCTTATACACAGAGAGCCCTCTATCACGACCATGCACACAGCTATAAAAGTCATAAGCAGTAATAAGCAGATCCTTATACACAGAGTCCCTTCAATCCAGACCACGCACACATCTATACAAGTCACATGCAGTAATATGCAGATCATTTTACACAGAGTCCCCCCTATCCTGACCATGCACACAGCTATACAAGTCACATGCAGTAATATGCAAGTTTTAATAATGAGAGATTTTACCTACCCTGAAAAAATTGAGATGAATGAGACCAGCAGTTAAGCTAAGGGGAGCAGGTTCTTGAGTACACCCAGAGATCATTATCTGGCCCAGGTTGCACAAGAAACTACTAGAAATGAGGCTATCTTGGATTTAGTCATCATAAAAAATGTTTTTCAAATGTTGAAATTGGGCAACCTTTGGGAAACACTGATCACAATACAGTCTAATTTGATATTTAATTCAAAAATAAAAGTTGTAAGGGGCAAACAAAAAATCTTAATTTTAAAATGCAGATTTTAATGGTCTGGGCAGCAATACAACATATAGACTGGGACAAAGAACTGACAAGTAAAAATATTGAACATAAAGGCACAACATTCAAATCCTTACTGTCACAGGCCCCTTTTCCAGTTCTTGGATCTTAATCCATTGAGCCAACATAAAGGGCAGACTGCTTGGCTCCAGCCACTGGACTCTGTGAATAAATATCCTCTATTTTAGGTCTACACCACTAGACATGGAGACAGCATTATGTGTATTTGGAGGTTGGTCACAGGTGCCAGACAGAATGCCAGGATGCAAGACTATAAGACACCATGTGGAGTCAATATCCTGTGTTTGTCTGCCACTCCCTGCCATTGTTGTGTTGTATACACCCCCCTCTGTATCTAACCCCTATAAATATTGTTTACTATCCAAAAATAAGTCAGTATACTGCTGAGACATGTAGAAATTGTATATTCTCTTATTTGCTCCTGGTGGCTGCGATACTGATCCTATCTACACCCTGCAAGTAACTTGTCCTGATCACTACCACAGGAAGGTTACTGATACTCCTGGAAGTGCTGATTATTGATGGAGAGACCCTGACCGATACAGAAGCCAGATATCAGGGTGCTGGTGAAGAAATTTCCAAGAACCCAAACGGTCCTTGTGGGTAGTTAACCTGTAGTCTATAGCAGGTGGCCCTGGGCAGTAATAGCCCTTGCCTCTGGATCGCCACACTTACCAAATATACATACTTATCACCATATACCATGTGATAGTAAAAATAAAAGGAATAAATCACATTCCATGTGGCTTAACAATGATTAAAAGATCAAGATATGGAGTAGAAAACAAAGGCTGCTTTACATGAGTACACGCAAAAGAGCTATTAATCTGGTTAAAATAGAAAATGAAAAGTTAGTTTGCAAAGGAGAGTAGGACTAACCCTAAAATATTTTTTTAAATATATTAATGGGAAGAAATCCAAGAAGGAATCTATAGGAACTATACAACGTGAAACAGGCCATCCGATAATTAGTGACCAGGGAAAGGTAGATGAGCTAAATAGGTTATTTTCTTCAGTATACACAAGGAAGGTACCAGTGGTTGGGACACTGCAAAATAATGGGGCTATACTACAATTGCAAAATATTTTGTTAACACAGGAAGAAATCCAAAAGAGGTTGGAAAAAATAAAGCCACAGGTCCTGACATAATACATCCAAGAGTACTGAGGGAACTAGGTTCTGTAATAGCCAAACATTTTATCTAATTTTTCAAGATTCACTCAACACTGGGTCGCTACCAAATGACTGGAGGAAAGCAGAAGTGATAGCTATATTTAAGAAGGGAGCAAGAGCAAATGGGGGAAGTATAGACCTGTAAGCATCACTTCTGTAGTGGGAATGCGTTGGGAAGGACTAATAAGGGAAAATATACAATATGTCTATTTGAATAGGAAGTAGGAGTCAATACGGATGTATGAGGAATAGGTCATGTCAAAAATATCTTATTAGTTTCTATGAGGAGGTTAGTAGGAACTTGTATCAAGGCAACTCAGTAGATGTAGCTTTTGGGGATTTTGCGAAGGCTTTTGATACAGTGCCACATAAAAGACTATTGGGCAAACTAAGGGATACAGGAATTGCAGTAAATATCTGTTCATGGATTGAGAGCTGACTAAAAGACATTAAGCAAAGGGTTGTTGTAAATGGAACATTCTTAGATTGGGCTAATGTGATGAGTGGGGTTCCTCAGGGTTCGGTATTAGGTCCTCTATTTTTTAACACATTTATTAAGGATGTAGATGTAGGACTGGAAAGTACTGTCTCCATTTTTGCTGATGACACAAAGTTTGCAAGGTAATTAAATCAGAAAATGATGTACTTTATCTTCAAAGGGATTTGCATAAATTAGAGAAATGGGCACCTGAATGGCAGAAGAGATTTAATACAAATAGATGTAAAGTTATGCATCTGGGAAGGAAAAATAGCCATGCAATTTATAATCTTAATAGAGCAAATCTAGGGGTATCAGATATTGAAAGGGATTTGGGAGTGCTTGTGAACAACCACCTAGGTAGCAGTGCACAATGCCAAGTAGTAGATGCAAAGGCAAGTACAATATTAGCCTGTATTAAGAAGGGTATAGAAGCCATGGGAGCAAATACAATTCTGCCACTATACAAATCCCTAGTATGCCCTCACTTGGAATATGGAGTAGAATTGTGGGCACCACTTCATAAAAAAGGACATTTTAGAGCTGGAAAAGGTAGAGAGGAGGGCAACAAAACTAACAAGGGGAATGGAGGGGCTAAGTTATGAAGAAAGACTAACCAAATTAAACTTATGTTCTCTAGAAAAAATGCATCTAAGAGGGGATATGATAACCCTATATAAATATGTCCAGGGTCAATATAAGGCTTTGTCAATTAAATTTTTTGTTCCAAGAGTTTTTATGTTGACACGAGGACATCTTTTGAGGTTAGAAGCAAAAAGATTGCAACTTAAAGAAAAAAAAGGGTTATTCACAGTGAAGGTGGTTAAACTGTGGAATTCTCTACCAAAGGAGGTGGTGACAGTGGATGAGATAGATAATTTTAAAGTGTAAATGGATATATATTTTTTTTAATAAAAAGGGTATTACGGGTTATTCTGGATAACTATAAAGAGAGTATTGATCCAGGGATGAATCCAATTGCCTGTATCTGGGGTCAGGAAGGAATTTTATTTTTCCCCCTTTTGAGACAATTGGCAATGTTGCAATGTTTTTTTTATGTTTGCCTTCCTCTGGATCAATGAACAATTAACAATCTGCATATTGCACCTCAGAGGAGATCTAAAAAGGTTGAACTTAATGGTCTAAAAGTATTTTTAACCTAAATTACTATGTGACTAGGTAACTATGTAATATATACGCATACACATATACACAAATACACACACACATACACATATTCACACACATACATGTAAATACACACACAAACACCAATACATACACAAATACACAAATACACACAGACACAAATATACACAAACACACACATATATACAAATACACACACATATACACAGATATAAACACACACATGCACACATATACTATACAGAAATGCTTACATACACATATACACAAATAGACACACAAATACATACACACATACTCAAATATCCCCCCCCCCCCCACACACACAAATATACACAAATATACACACACATATACACAAACACACATGCACCTTTCCTCCTTACAGCTGCGGTATCTCTGAACGGAGCTCACATGCGGAGCGTTTCCTCTGAGGCATCCAATTTGTCTCCCAACCGATAAGGAACAGACAGTCCCAATAGAACTAAAGCAGACTGCGTGGTGCTGATAGGCTGCATCGCATATACCTTTTTGCAAAGCAGTAGGTGGGAGCTGGGAGGAGGAATGCATTAGGTAAAAACATTTTTAATTTTTTTTTCCATAATGCAACAAAAATTAAGAAACAAAACTAACATTTTTATATTATAAATAAATTGCTCTGCCCGTTGCAGCAGAGCTACAGTGTATAGGTAACTGATGCTTTAAGTATGCTATACTCTAAGCGTGACATAGAAGAGATTCATTTTAATTCAAAGTAAAAAACAATTTAAAGAGTTCAGTGGTCCTTTAACATTATCTACCTATGGCATTTATCCCAGTTTCTTTAACTATGCAGTAACTTTACTTGTTGGAAACTTACATTTCAAACTGCTAATCTCAGCTCAGTCTTTCTAGCTTAGCTGTAGAAAACATTGCCATTCTAATTGATCTTATCACTATGTGCTGCTAGACTGATTTAATTCAGTACAAACATTTATTTGCCCTGTGAGATTAGTACACCTTTTCAAATTCCTTTTCCATTATACACTTATGAAATATGTTTAATGCATCACTGAATGCAGCTTGTGTGATGAATTGTGAATATCTAAGTATACCTCATGTAGCTCAGAGTTAATAAATATATTTCTTTAAACTTCCCATTTTTAAAATAAATCATGCTGTAAATATATTGCCAAAATTTGTTAAACTTGTAAAAAAACAGATTTTACTATCTAACTGTATAAATATGTTATTATTGTATTATTTAAATGATAGTGGCAATGATACACGTGGCTATATTTTATATGTAAAATATATGTACAGTGCCTTGCAAAAGCATCCAGCCTCCTTGACTTTTTACCTATTTTGTTACATTACTGCCTTAAGTTCAATATTTTGTTAATCTGAATTCTATGGGATGGATCAGAACACAATAGTTTATGTTGGTGAAGTGAAATTAGAAAAATATATACATAAAACAGAAAAGTGGCATGTGCGTATGTATTCACCCCCTTTGTTATGAAGCCCATAAAAAGCTCTGGTGCAACCAATTAACTTCAGAAGTCACATAATTAGTGAAATGATGTCCACCTGTGTGCAATCTAAGTGTCACATGGTCTGTCATTACATATACACACCTTTTTGAACACCTAAGCAAGAGGCACCACTAACCAAACACTGCTATGAACACCAAAGAACTCTCCAAACAAGTAAGGGACAATGTTGTTGAGAAGTACAAGTCAGGGTTAGATTATAAAAAAATATCCAAATCTTTGATGATCCCCAGGAGCACCATCAAATCTATCATAACCAAATGGAAAGAAAATGGGATAACAGCAAACCTGCCAAGAGACAGCCGCCCACAGAAACTCACGGACCGGGCAAGGAGGGCATTAATCAGAGAGGCAGCACAGAGACCTAAGGTAACCCTGGGGGAGCTGCAGAGGTCCACAGCAGAGACTGGAGAATCTGAAAATAGGACGACAATAAGCTGTACACTCCATAGAGTTGGGCTTTATGGCAGAGTGGCCAGAAGAAAGCCATTACTTTCAGCAACAACAAAAAATGGCACGTTTTGAGTTTGCGAAAAGGCATGTGGGAGACTCCCAAAATGTAAGAGGGAGGTGCTCTGGTCTGATGAGACTAAAATTGAACTTTTCGTCCATCAAAGAAAGCCCTATGTCTGGCGCAAACCCAACACATCACCCAAAAAATCCCATCCCCCATGTATTTCAGCAGCCGGGACTGGGAAACTGTTCAAAGTTGAGGGAAAGATGGTGCTAAATACTGTGACATTCTTGAGCAAAACCTGTACCGATCTGTGATTTGAGGCTAGGAACGAGGTTCACCTTCCAGCAGGACAATGATCCCACACACACTGCTAAAGCAACACTTGAATGGTTTAAGGGGAAACATGTAAATGTGTTGGAATGGCCTAGTCAAAGCCCTACCTCAATCCAATAGAAAATCTGTGGTTAGAATTAAAGATTGCTGTTCACAAGCGCAAACCATCCAACTTGAAGGAGCTGGAGCAGATTTGCAAGGAGGAATGGGCAAATATCCCTGTGGTAAGATGTGGCAAGCTCATAGAGACTTATCCAAAGCGACTTGGAGCTTTGATTGCTGCAAAAGGTGGCTCTACAAAGTATTGACTTTAGGGGGCAAATAGTTATGCGCATTGACTTTTTCTGTTATTTTGTCCTATTTGTTGTTTGCTTCACAATAAAAAAAAAACATCTTCAAAGTGGTGGGCATGTTCTGTAAATTAAATGATGCAAATCCTCAAACAATCCATGTTAATTCCAGGTTGTGAGGCAACAAAACACGAAAAATGCCAAGGGGGTGAATTATTTTGCAAGGCACTGTATATTTATATTCTCCAAGTGTTTAGAATGTATTTTATTTTTACATGCAGAAATCAGCAAATGTAAGCAAAGGTACAGAAAAGACATTACAATGGTTTCAAGTGGCTTTGTGCTTGTGCAAGATAAGTCTGTTATCATTATGCATTGTTTCCCTTTTTGGGGAAAATTTACTGAAACATTGTGGCTCAGTATATCTCAAGGGTTTGCAAGATTTAGTAAATATAAATTATTAAAGTGAGCACAACAATGTGACTCAATGTAGCGGTAAGCATCCACTTAGAAGCATGTCTACATACCTCTACTCTAGAAATGAAAGACCACTCAATCTACCTATAGGGTGGGCCTATACTGAAATAAAGTATGGGGTATTTTGGACTCCCTTAGAAATGTCTAAACTAATCTGTACCGTATCTGCCCCGTGTACTCTAGCTAATATAAGTGATGGCGTTTCCAATTTGGAATCAATATGAGATCCAACCTCCCATCCAATAACTCCACGGGTACTTAAAATTAAAAGAAACCCCAGTGGCTTATTTTAATGTTATTTATGCTTTGGTTTTTTATCACTTTGACACCAGCTCTGATGGTGAGAAGCCAGTAATAAAGCATTGTGGTACTAATTTCTTTTCTATGCCAAAGCAGCCTAGTCCACTCTTCCTGAAGGGAATTCCTTCCCTTCCTTCCCTGTGCCAGCACAATAAGTATATAGCATCTCTGGGCTTTGTTGTTTCTAGCAGTGGGATACCCATGTGATAGCCATGGTTTGCCCTGTTTTGACTGTCTACCCCTTGTGTCTGTGTATTGTCTGGCTAATCGCATGTTGTGCTAATTATATCCCTATTGGACATGACTGAGGTTGGTATGTATTTTATGTGTAGTTTTGTAATTCATATACTGTAATTCAATTATTGTTTTTGTGGACAGCTCAGGAAGGCCCATTGTCAAGCTGACACAATGGGGGTGTTCAGCCCATCATGCTGAGTTGTTAGGTTAGCTGCCCTTTCTAATGTAATCTTAATTACATTACCTTTTGTAACTCTACATCCAGCTTGATTGAATTTTCGGGACCTGTTTGTTCTCCTCCTTCTAGGGGAATCCCTAGCACTGATACACGAAAATCTGCAGAGGAGAGGACCTAACCAATGTGATCCATTAATTGGCAGGTACAGCTTTTCCCTTCTCATAACAACCACATTGTAGGGTTTCAAGACACTATACTGAATCTAAAGCTTGATTTGATGATTTGAATGCTGGCCACCTGCCTAAATACATCCAGATCACAAGTGGTTGTGATGTCCCACGTTTGGCAAAGGCTGGCAAATCAAATGGTAACCACACTCAACCCTTTAACCTTTTAGTCAATTCCCCGCTATGTTTCCCTATGTTTCTCTATGTGGCTTTAACACAAAGCCATTTGAAACATTACTAAGAAAGTCATGAGAATGGAGCTATAAAGTCTCTGGAAATTAAAAAAAACTTATTTTACATTTAAAGACCTAAAGTGATCATATAAATTAGTTTAATTTGTATCATTTGTATATTTAGTACCTATTTAGCAATACAAGCAGTGTTTGTAGAAAATAAATTCAATGTAGCTTTCAAAACCTAAATTTGAACCTTATTTTTCGTAGAGCTACTTTTCTCCACACCTTATTATGTGTAGTTGATAACCCTGATACATCCAATTACAGAACTATTTTTTTTTATCTTTGGTGCATACATTTTTCATGCAAATCCATTTTGTAATGTTTAAAAACATCTTTAAAAACACAACAGCATGTGTGGCACTCCAAACGAACAACAAAGTAATTGACAAATTCCCACTGGAAAACATTCTCAGACCTCAAGGTCTATTAGTATTCCGCTACTCGTTATTACTTATTACCTCTAGAACAACAATTACTAGAAGGTCCTGGTAACATTAAATCAACACTAGTACAGACTAAAAAAATTGGATGTTTAAAAACATTGGACCCCAATGCTTATAATGGAGCCCGTAAACTAATTTGCTATTCAATTGGCATATTTTAGCTAGTGGGTTTGCGGGTTAGAAGCTCAAAATCCCTGCAATTGTTAAAATAGTAACTCCGACCCAGCTAAGCCATTGATCTTTCAAGCCCTGTTAGACTTGCCAGGCATCATAATTAATCAGGAATGGTTTACAGCATAAAAGGTTTTATACACAAAAGGCTATATATATTTGTGCTTTTTCTCACTGACTTGGAGATTGAATTTCTCTGAATAGTGGATGAATTAGCCGAGTGTGCGCATAAGGTATTAAAATGGCTTCTAAGCATGGGAGTGGTAAACTACTCCAAACTGGTTTATTCCAGTCGACCATGTGGTGAATAAATGTTTTTTTGTGGACATCTGACACGGGTGCTTCAGTGACTTTAACAGATTTGCTATGAAGTCCCCCATATGGGGCAAAACAAAAATTTCTTGTGGGGCTTGGGGGATCCCAGTCACAGGCTTTTCTTATTGCAACAGTAACTGTGACCCTACTTTCCAGATTTGGCGATGAGAAGCAACAATGTAGATGCAAATATACTTATTTTGGGGGATTTTATGGACAATATCATTAATTTGTAGTTATCAGGAAATTGATATACCGCAAACTACCTCCTTTAGGCAAAGAAGATTGAGTGATACACAGGCGATCATTGCATGGACAAAGATTTGGAGCAGTGACAATTGCGAAGAACCATGCTTTGATCAACTGACATTGTGGACATTTTGGGGGCAAAAAGTCATAATAACATCAATGGATTTTGGAGAAACAATCTGAGTAATCAAAAGAACTGGGAATGCAAATGGACAAACTGGCGGAAAGGGACTATAGGTCTGATAGGTGAAGCTATGAAATGTTCCCTTAGTTTCCAAAACCCTGTTAAGTCCATGAACCAGAAAGGGTATAGCATAACAAAAGTTATCACTGAGAACATGACTAAAGAAGATGTAAAATGGGAGTTAGTTGGATCCAACCTGTGTGGACAATTAAGGGTATCATTAACAATAGATGAGGGGAGGGAACCTACAACAGTAGCCCCTCCTTAGACCTATTCTACTACCCTTGCTCCACCAAGGGTGGATAACTATGCTGACAATCCCATATGGTCCTTTCCAAATTAGTTCTCTGAACCCCACACAAATATTGAGGGATGCTGCATTCCAGCTATTTCATGTAGAATAGGATTGACAGATTGGCTAGTTTCTAAACACTTTCAAAATTGTTCCACAAGTACAGCTACTATGGAAAGGTCATTAATTAGATGGGCAATGGGTACCAGAAAAATAAATAAAAGTGTTGGGAGGTGTAGGAACTGGTCTAGGGATTGTAAATTCTATTGCTTTTTCCAGTCTGACTACAACCTTACAGTCTGAGTGTTTGTTAAATTCCAAAGGGTTACACACACAACAAACCATAAATACACCTGAAGAGGGACTGACAAAGGCAATGATAGATATCATAGACGAGAAGTATCCTATAGACGTCCTGGCTGTCAAGTGTAATTCAGTGAGGTACCACTGTCTTATGGCGCCATCACACATGGATACCGCAGCCTGGTCCTATGGACTAGGGAGGTGACGTGCAATAGACGCGCTTCAAGTGACATCATCGGGATTAGAAGTCCGAAATTGGCTGGACACCCAACATCGAGGCGCAACTCACACTTTAAAAGAGGAGACCCTGGGAACAGTCCCTTACAATTCCCCTGAGGAATCCGTCATTCGGACGGGGAAATGCGCGTCGGGCCACAGTGGAGGAAGAGGCAGGAGTGAGAACCAGATGGATTGATCCAGAAGAATACACCACAGCTACCTTGATCCCTTACCGCAGCATAGATAGGGTAAGCAATTGGGCTCCTGTCACAGGCCTGTCCCAATGGGACTCTAGTAGCCATAGTGCCAGTAGAAATCGCAGTAAGGTTATGTATGCTCTAGACTAAGATGGGTATCCATCACTCGTATTTTATGCTTTTTACTTTTTGCTTCTAATGTATGCTTATGATCTGTCTCTGCTGCCATAATTTCTATAAAGCCCTATTTGTTATCAAGGTTAGCCACTGTGCCTTATTTTCTCCAAGACTCACTACACATACTACACATTGTTATAGGGGATTTATGAACACGGCTCAGACCACCCCAACAAAACCAACACCGTATCAATACTTACAGGGTTATAGTACTATTTATATGTATGATTCAAGGTGCAATTGGATTGATAATTTTGTATAACTTTACTCTCACACCAGACATTAGAAGAGAATATCGGCATATTGATGGCACTTTGATGAGGTGTGTGTGTAGATTCTGACTCTCTCTGTAATTTAAAGTCAGTCCCCATAACGATTCTCAGTACTACCCTAAGGGAATAGCACTGTTCCTTATACTCTGGAGTTTGTGGCCATTACTCTTGAGCTTTGCGCTCTTATGTCCTGGTGTTGTGTGATTGTATGTTATATGGCAATAGAGATAGACAATCCTTAACCTCTCACTCAGCATCTTTATTTCCACTGTTCAATAGCTTTTATTTGCTTGGACACCTTTTGCAGGTGTCGGCTGTTTATAATATTTAATTAATCAATAAAAGCTAAGTTTTATACATTTTATAGTTTCTGTAATTATCTTGGACCTTACAGCACTGCATTGTACCACCCTTACACCACCTCGCATTGTTTCTTTGTTTCATAGTATTATCATTATTATGTATATGTATCAATTGTTGTATTTTCATACATAGCCTCAATGAATAAATTGTTATCATAGAAAAAAAAGAAGTGGATCTTAATTTACACTGAGAATCTCAGAGCATGCGATTAGAGTAATTATTATTATAATCATAATTAATATTATTAATGATAATATAGTAATTAATTAATTACACAATAGCAAATCACTATTTAATTGCTACAATTTCTCAAGCCCGGAAATGTTCTCACACCCGCAAATAGCATATGTAGAAGAAAATCCTATGGGTACCAGACAGGACTCGCAAGGGGGTTAAACATATTGGACCTCTAAACGCTAATTGATTGACGTTTAACCTCTATGTTTTACTGACGTAAAGATAACAGTCTCTTTTACTATTGGCTGTTTCTAAATCGGTAGTTACGACCTTGCTTAATTGATCATGATAACGGTCTGAAATGCTACTTACGATTGCATGGTTTACGGTTTCGACTTCAGCCATGTAGTTGCGGGCTTGTTTAATTGAATCGCTCTGTAACTGTAGCAAATTTCAAACCTGCAGACTTATGGTCTGTATAACTTAAACTACAGGCTTGCAATTGAATAGGGGCCTAAGTTGAGCATATAATATATATATAAAATAAGTATGTATCAGAATTTGAGAAGCAGAGATATCAAATGAAATCATGTTTTTCTCAAATATTCCTTTCCGTGACAGAATAAACAAATCCCAATAATTAAAACAAACCTGTTAAAAATGTTAATCTATTTAGACAAGGAAAACCTGCTACTGCTTTAGTCAATACAAGTACACAGTTTTCTACCCAAAGAAAATTAGTTCAATTAAGTGGGGAAATGTTGAACATGTCGATAATTCTGTAAATAAAGGATGTTTATTGTGTTTTCATTCAGTCCAGTTACAGTGTTTACTTAGCAGAGAGCATTAGCATTAAATCCTTGATTACATATCTAAGAGTTTCTAAGACATATTATTCATGTTCTAAAGCAGAGTTTCCTAAACTGTGGCCTGTGGACCAGCAGCTTTCTGTGAGCTGCACCCAAATAGTACATGGAACAAGAGAATTTTAAAGGAAATAGTAAAAAGTAATACAACAGCCTAACCATATTGTACAGAGGTTCCTTTGCTATCTAGATTAAGGAGAGAGGGACAAATAATTCATACTCTAGAAATAAAATCTGAGCACCTTAGTGGTTAACTGATCACCTACATATTTTAGTTGTTGTATTTACCCCTACAAACAACAGGACATCAAGCCAAACTGTACACTGAAAGTTTTGATCCTGAAGCTGAAGTTCAAATAATTTTGCCATATCACGAGAAGTCAGGATTCCCTAGAGAAGACTCTGAGGCTGGGAAAGATTGAAGGTATAAAATAAAGGAGACACAAAGCCGGAGATGAATAGGTGAGGTAATTGAAGCAATGAACTTGAGTTTGAGGGAGCTAAAAGGGGCAGTGGCTGACAAATGTGCCTGGCGTGCTGCGGTACATAGGGTCACTGAGAGGCGGACACATCTGAACAAAACAACAACAACAATAGGCACTTAGCATGTATAGAGAATTTACGAGGGATGCCCCACATTATTTTGCACAGCGGCCCTCCTTTTAATAGCTCTGCCACTGGATTCTTACATTTCCTCAACCTCAGATGGTGTGCCAATAATAAAAGACTTTGTTGGAAATACGTTTATTGATATTTCATTCTCTCAGCAAGAGATAAGAAATGAAAAACACATAACAAAAAGTATATTACAATAATATATTAACAAGTATATCATACCAACAGTAAACCACTAAATACTAACAGAATTATAGTAAACCATATAATTGCCAATAATGTGGTGTAAAAAGCTTTGTTTCTGGGAAGAAACAGAAATCCTTAATGAAAATTACATTTGTTATCATCTGTTATAAGATGATTCATCCCTGGTTTTGCCTTTGAGCTCTTTTAATCAGTATTCCTCTCATGAATCTTAATTGTACCATTTTTATGCTTATAGCTTGATATTGAATCTTCTAGTATTCTTTGCACATCTGGAATTTCAAATTTCATGTGCATGATGGTTGCTTTGTATACTATATTGTCTATAAAACATGGAATCATATGGGTTTTTGTTCATTTAAGTTTACTAACTGAATAAACACATGTTATTTTATTTGTAGAAAACCATTCCTTAGAGATTCCTTAGAGATAGAGGTACAATCAATAAAATTATTAAACATGTTTTCTCTATCAAACAAACTATTTTCATCTTTTTATCATAATCAAAAATGAATTCTGCATATTAGTGTTCTATTATTGCTATTTCATTGCAGTAGCCATTTAATGAACTACTGTGGTACAAGAGGGGTGGGGGAGAAGTGAAAAACAGAATCCTTTGTTAGATAATAGGATAACACTGAAATTGACATGGCACCCCTTCCCCCCCTCTGGTCTAGAAGCAGATACCACTCTCATGCACACAACTTCTCATCATCGAAGGCATCAATATATATTTTGCAATTAGAAAATAGCTGTATGACTTTTTTCTTTATTAAGTATGGTCTTAGTTGTACTTAACATTGTTAAGTGTATATATATATATATATATATATATATATATATAGCAATTCCTTATTATTATTGTGACTTATGATGGATTTTTCCTGCCGACACTTGTTCTGCTGCTACCAATAGTATATTATTATTGATGTGTGTTTAATTCTAGATTGCAGTGTTTAAAAAAAAATAACTGAATTGATTATGAGCCTAAATAATATTCTTTTATCCCTCCTGTGATGCTACAAGAGAGTGAACCAGAACCAGTGAAGTGTCATATTTTTAATGTGCATCTATGAAGAACTTGACATTTGACCCCCTAAACAGTCCTCAGATGTGGAGTCCTTGTTCTCTGTCTAGAAATTCAGCCACACCTGCCTGATGAGGCCCATAAGTTCATGGCATATGTATAAATCTGCCTACCAATTCAGTGCCTTTTTTTGGAGGGCTAGTTAGAAAACAAACATGAAATATTTTGGCATCCGAGAGACAAAATTGTATGAAATGCTCCAGTGTAACAAGCTATTTATTTTTTTAACTTTTTTCCTGGCGACAATCCAGCTTATTACAATCTGGATTTGATTAATTTGTCACAGAGATGTTCACACGTTTCCTTGGGGATCTTGCATCTGCATTATGTTTTGAATATCCCTGAGAGTGGTTAGTTCCATCAAACATTTAATTTAAAGTACCACAACTTTGTAAGCAACGATCAAAAAAGTGACATACCTTAAAGCGACTCTCCAGACAACATTTTTAGTTTTATTTAAATGTTTTAACTAGGTTAACTAATTCATTTATTACTCCTCAATGATATTATGGTATAAAATGTATTTGTTTAAGAAGCTTTCAGAATAACAAATTCTTACTTTCTGCAGTCTCCACCATTCCTGCTCTCTCTCATGAGAGGTGACATCTTCCTCAGTTGTGACCTAATTCCATATCCAAAAGAATTTGAACTACCAGCCCTCTATTTTCTTGGGTTGTAATATTGTATTTTTCCATGTTCTCTTCTCCTATACAGTGCTACAGAATATGTTGGCGTGTTACAAATAAAAGTTAATAATAATAATAATAATAATACCAGTAGCTCAAACTGCTAAAACGTTCTCATGAAAGATGCAGGAAATGGGGAGGCAGCAGAAGGTGAGGATCTGTTACTTGAGAGACTTTTTAAAAGTAAGTGAAGTGTTTATTTGATATCATAATTACATTAAGGAGAATGCTAAAACACATACACGCATAGATCGATAGATAGATAGATAGATAGATAGATAGATAGATAGATAGATAGATAGATAGATAGATATAATGCCTAAAGAGTTCCATTAAATTGTATTTACCAAAATGTATTTTTGAGTTTTACAAACTAATTGTCTGACAAACTGGTGAAATTCCTAATTTCCCCAGATTGATCAAAGTCAGTTAGATTCTTTCTGTAGTGTGAAAAATTCTGTAATACAGAGTAATATATTAATAAAGTGATTGAGGTTGACAAATTACTTTTAGTCTATCCAGTTTTAGATCTCTTTTGTAATTATGGAATTGTTAATGTTGAATCCTTGTGGGTAGAGTTAAATAGCGGTGGAGCAAATTCTAAAAGAATATTGTCGAGGAACTGCAATTATTGTTACAGATTGGAAATGCAGCTAAGTATGGGCACAGTTTATTAATGGTAGATTGTAACGACCCTGGAATGAACTGGATGAATGAGACCATCAGTTCAGCTAAGGGGAGCAGGTTCTTGAGAACACTCAGAGATAATTATCTGACCCTGGTTATACAAGAACCTACAAGAAATTAGGATAACTTGGATTTAGTTATCACATATAATATATATATATATATATATATATATATATATATATATATATATATATATATAACCATAAAAGTAAAATGAGTAAATCACATTCAATGCTGCTTAACAATGATTTAAAGATCAAGATATAGAGTAAAAAACAGGCATTTCATTTATACAAAAAGAGGGGACAGAGACTGCTTTACATGAGTACAAGGAAAGGTGCAAGACTTGCAAAAGGGCTATTAGACTGGTTTAAATAGAAAATGATAAGTCAGTTACAAAGGAGAGTAAGACTAACTCTAAAATATTTTTTAAATATATTAAGAGGAAGAAGGCCAGGAAGGAAGCTATAGGAGCATTACAGTGTGAAACAGGGTGTCTGACAAGTAGTGAACAGGAAAAGGCAGATTAACTAAATAGGTTATTTTCTTCATTATACACAAGGGAGGTACCAGTGGTTGGCACACTGAAACAAAATGGGGCTTCACTAACTTCACCAAATAATTGGTTAATGCAGGAAGAAATCCAAAAGAGTTTGGAAAAAACAAATGTTAATATAGCCCCGGGTCCTGATGGAATACACACAAGGGACTGAAGGAACTGGGTTCTGTAATAGCCAAACCATTATATCTAATATTTCAATATTCACTCATAACAGGGCAGCATACACTCAAAACACCCATAAAATAATAACCATCACCTGTCACAAACATCTACTTTTCCTTCTCATGTGCCCTCTGGAATGCACAGTCTATTTGCAATAAACTGTCTATTTGCAATAAAATGAAATGTTAATTGCAAAGGAGAGAAAGACTAACCCTAAAACGTTTTTTTTTTATATATTAATGGAAATAAGGCTAGGAATGAAAATATTAGAACATTAAAATGTGAGACAAGCCAACTAAATCTACTATCATTGAAACCTGGCTCACCTAATCAGACTTTGTCTCCCCACTCTCATATGGTGGCTTACACTTCAGCACAAACCTAGACCTGGGAATAAGCAAGGTGGAGATCTTGGCGTGCTACTTTACACTTTCTGCACTTTTCACTTCTTACTCCCGGGTCCCTCCCTCCAATTCTCATCTTTTGAAGTTACCCGCCTCTTCTCACCCATCCCTTAATGAGTTGCTGTGATCTATTGCCCGCCTGGACCACCCTCTAAGCATAAGTATAAAGATCAAGATGCAGCACACAACAAAACATTGGATCATTGTTGCTGGTGCCAAAAATAGGTGGGTCACATCACATGAGCAACAGTGTGAGGGCTTGTCAAATGTAAATCAAAATGTCTTCAGAACTAAGTTAACATTGCTCTATGAGTAAATGTGTTCTTTGTACACCCACCTACTTTTGCTGTGAGGTAACACTATCTTTACAACAACAATACTGTGCTCCTTTGATATGCACTGATGCACAATGCCAGGTCATTAATGAGCATTAGTGGTATATACCACCTTCCAACTGTGCAGATAGAAATTGTGTAACAATTGAGAGTCTCCTTCTCCCTCAGGTCATTAGAAACTAACAGCGCTATTAAATTGGGACTACGTGTTAAAACGTAGCTCCTAACTCCAATTTTACTTGTTACGAGTATTAAATTAGCCCTGTTACATTGCTCGCATCTGGCTTTGCGTGCTAACACGCAGGACGGTTGAGAATAGGCTACATGCTGAGCAACGTTGAACTTCGCACATGTAAATCCTTTGATCTGATGAGCCCGTAACCGCTACTTGTTCCATTCAGCTATTAAATTGCAACGTGGTCACTTGCGAGCAAGCATGTAACATTCAAATGAAGCCCAAAGGCCAACGTGTGCGCTAGTACAATACATAGCACTTGTAATGTATATAAAATGACTCTACTGTACATTTATTAAAAGGAAAAGTGATGTTAGGTCTTAGAATTAGTAGCACAACATTCTCAAGCCTGCAAATCGACCCTGAAAAAATACTTTATTCCATGATTATATTTTGTGTATATGTGTATTATATCCCTGCAATCAATGTGTTACGACTTATACTGTAACTCACATGTAATAGAATATAATATGTACTGCTTTATTAACAATGCATTATTTCTGCCTTGTGGGTCCGATTGCAAACTGGATTTAAAGTGCGTAGGACTTCAAAATCTACCCTCCCCTTTTTCAGTGACGTAACGCTAACAATCTCTTTTTCCATTGGCTCCATCTGAACCCATAATTGCTTAATTGTTTGCGATCGAGCCCGCAACCACGGCAGCCGAAAACTGTTTTATGAGATAGCGTCTCTCACTCGTAGCTCGCAGCCCTTTCTCATTTGATAGCAACGTAACTCTGCCAAATATGAAGCACGCAGCCCTTACATGCTACACGTTAGACTTACAAGGCTGGAATTTAATATGGCCCTAAAATGGTAGATTCCACAGCAGCATGTTTGCATATAGAGGTAATATAGAAGCTGTATTATTAATTACTTCCTAAAGTGGCAAGAGTCAATGATTAGATGTGTAAGTTGTTGGTAGAGCAAACAGAGTGTTATGAATGCTCTTGGATCAGACATAAAATATAGGGAGAGCTTTATAGTTAATGGTCACTACTTTTAAAGGACCACCGCGGTCAGGAAATTAAAATACACCCTTTTGAAGAACTACACTTGATAAAATTTAACATGTTTTTAGAATGGTAAAAAACAATAATACAGCCTTTATTATTTTTTATGCAATCATGTTGTTGTAAAATCTACCATTTTAGTTTCCAACAAACTACTTCCTGAGTTGGGATGAATTTTTGAGTGCACTGGAAGTATGTATCTGCACATTAGGAAGGTGGCAGATCCATCTGCCAGTGTGTTCATTGTAACTCCGACCCAGCTAAGCCTTTGATCTTTCAATCCAGTATTCAATTGCTACAACTCCTCAAGTCCGCAATTGTTTTCACACCCGTAAATGGTAAATGTAGAAGAAAACCCTACGAGTATCAGATAGGACTCACAAGGGGGTTAAACACCTGATCGTAGCACTGTAAATGCAAATAATAAATCAATACTGAACCTTAAAAGACGAGGAAAGTGATGAAAGACTGTAAAATTAATTGCACAACAGTCTCAAGCTGGCAAATTTGCAAAAATATATATTTTTTTACGCTACATTTCCGTGTTATATCAATCTCGGTAATCAAGGAGTTAATACATATCAGGCCACCCACATGGACTAGAACAGTATTGTCATTCATTTTTATTATTTTGTACATTGCCGGATTGGGAGTCCAATCGCATATTGGACTTCTAAACGCTAATTGATTGACGTTTAACACTCATGTTTTATCGACGTCATGATGAGGGTCTCATTTAATATTACCTGTTTCTAAATCGGTAGTTACGACCTTGCTTAATTGCTTAATTAACCATGATCATGCTCTGAAATGCTATTTACAAGTGCATGGTTTACGGTTTAGGCTTTTGGCCATGTAGCTGCTGGCTTGATCAATTGAACCACTCTGTAACTGTTGCAAATTTCAAGCCCGCAGACTTACGGTATGAAGTAATCTGCAGGCTTGCAATCGAATGGAGGCCATAGAGTGTTATTTGTAACTACTTCAAAAGAACAAGGTATTTAATTTGTACAAAGGCCTCTTCAGTCTATCTACTTGCAGCAGATATTTAAGCAGTGAGCTATACAAATGAATGAATATATATGTTAAGCTATTAAAATATGTAAAATTAATAATTAAAATTGGTGATAATGGGTAAAGTATTTATGTAAATTAAAATATTTAATTTATTAATGTTTAAATAAAGGTATGCTTTACTTTTTTACGTGTTCTGTCACCTAAAATGAGACCTTGAATTTTACTTAGGGTACCAGGTGCAGTTATTGTTATTTTACATTCCCTTATGGAAGTGCTTTCAACAGAATTGGATAGATATCTTCAAGGTCCCCTCTCAGTTGATAAAATAAGTTGACAGAAATGAATAGCTGCCACAAGCCATTTGGAAAAAAACATGATAGGCTTATGAAGTATGTGAGAAGTCAACAATGTTATCTAGTATTTAAGCCATTAGCATGAGAATAAGAGCATTTTTGGAGAAAAATGTAATTTTACCAGCGTCTTTTTGTCTCATGGTCACCTTTATACTGCTAGTTGGTCTATAGCGTGAGGGGAAAGTTAATCCAATAAGACTTGATTTTCTGTTTAATTCTATTGTCATGTAGTTGTTAATAATCTTAAAGCCTCATTCAATTGCAGGACCGCAGCTTGGGGGCTACAGGCCATATGTCTGCAGGCTTGAAATTTGCTACAATTACAGAGCGATTCAATTCAACAAGGCTGCAACTTACGTGTTGAAAGCCGAAATCGTAAACCATGCAGTCGTATGTAGCATTTCAGAGCACATTCATGATCAATTCAGCAAGGCGGTAAGTCCCGATTTGGAAACAGCCAATACTAAATGAGACCATCATCATTACATCATGACGTCAGTAAAACATGAAGGTAACTTGTCAATCAATTAGCGTATATGAGTCCAATCCTGCAATGTACAAAATAATAAAAATGAATGAAGGAAATGTTCTAGTCCATGTGGGTGGCCTGATAAGTATTTACTCATTGAGTCCCGAGATTGATATAACACCGAAATGACACATCAAAAATATTTTTTTATTGCAGATTTGAGAGCTTCAGACTGTTGTCAATTAATTCTAATGTCTATCATCACTTTCCCCATTGTTAAAAGTGCAGTATTGATATTTTATTTGCATTTACAGTGCTAGGAACAGGGGATAAACTCCCTTGCGAGTCCTATCTGGTACTCATAGGATTTTCTTCTACATTTGACATTTACTAGTATGAAAATATTTGCGGGCTTGAGGAATTATAGCAATTGAATAGTGATTTGCGATTGTAACTCTTGCGGGCTTGAAAGATCAAAGGCTTAGATGGGCTGTAAGTTACGGTTATCTCAAGCGCAGGCAATTCCAAATTAGTTTACGGGCTAAACTATGGGCTCCTGTAAACAGCAATAGCTCATTTGAATCAAGGCCATAGTCTTTTAATATAATTCCATAGAGTATCATGGGTGTAAGAACAGAATTCCAAGGATATAACTCAACAAGCAACTCCTACTATTTGACTAATTTTTTGGGAACCAGAGCAAATGCCTATCACCATTAACATACAATTTAATATAATGATTAAAACTTAAGAAACCAAAAGTATGAGTTTATTTTCCTTACTTTCTAGAAACACTTTTTCCATTATAACCTTCTATAAGAGACCATACTGTAAATATTGGATTTCAGTCGTCTTTTAAATCTGACTCTTATCTAACGGACATTTGCTCTTTTGAATACAAAGAAACATATTTTTTTACAGTTCGATTTTCTTTTTTTGTACTCTGTAATTTTCAAAACAAATAGATTTAGCCAGTCTGCTTTCAACTTTGTAATACACAGAGAATAATGTGTATGGAAAGTATGTTCACAAAACTATTTTTCATTTGACAATAATGCTAAAAGCAAAAATTGCTATGTCTTTGAAATAAAATAAGCCAGCGTTATTTACCATTTGTATATAGCATAATTCAAGAAACTAAATTCCCTTGTGAAGCTGCTCCTGTATCTCTCTTATTGCTGTTGCTGTAAAGAAATATGCAAGGTTGTTTGCCTTCAAGGCTTCAAGTGCCTGCATAGAGGATATTGAAACATACCATGAAATAAAATGCAAGAGGTAAAGCAGTAATAAAGCTTTAGAATTTCTGTTGCCAAATGTCAATAGCACTTACCTGACAGAGAATGGCCCGTTCTGGTTATTTTCTCAAACATGCTAAAATTGATAGCATGGAGTTTGCTCATTTTCTCCTAGTATAACCAAATAAATATCAGAATACTGTCCTTACTATCTGCTATCCAACATCACAACCAGGGGCAGATGTACCAGTGGTTCTGGGGTGCAGTCCACCAGGGCCCTCCTCTGGGAGGGCCAGTGCTATGTACATTTTTTTTTCATTTAATTTTTTGTTTGGCCCCCCTGGCCTCCATGCCCCCCCCCCCCCTGCCCCCCTCCCCCCCCCCCGCCCTCTAGGTCTACACTAGGCTCCCCTTGACCCCCCCCCCCCCCTGGACTCCTTGGCCGCACATCCCCCAGGCCAGAAATGTATGCATGCCTGTTTCAAAAAGAACAGTTCTACTGACGTAACAAGAGGTGGCAGTGTGGAGCAGTTCAGCATGCTGGTGCTATATATCAGGAAAGAAGGTATGAGAGCAAGGGCTGCAAATGGACAGCAAAGTACAGGAGAATGAATTCTGTGAGGGGGAGCAAAGAAAATAGGGATTGGTGCTATATAAATTGAGTGCTGAGAGGACAGTTTGGTGCTGTGTGGGATTGAATGCTGAGAGGATATGGATGCTGACAAGGACTGGCTGCTATGTAGGGATAGATGCTAAGAGGGGAAGGGTGCTGTGTGAATTGGATGTTTAGAGGGACTGGGTGCTATGTAGAGATAGTATACAGATAGAGAAGGGAGCTGTCATGGGAAGGGCTCTTGGGGAAGCACACTGAGTGAAGTGGTATTGGGGGTGGCCTAGTGCAATCAAAATTTTGTAAAACCCCTTGGGGGTTCCCACATCGTTTTTTTGCACCCGGGCCCTCCATTCTCTAGCTCCTCCACTGATCACAACAGTAGCATTGTTCTGACTCAAGCTTATACATAAAGAGTGCACTTAGAGAAGTTGTAATTATGTAAGTAAGAGTTACAGATTTTTTTTGCTTTCACAAAGCACACATCCAGAAGGCCCTCAGCCGAGCGCAGTTACGGAAAGTGGGTATTTGACCTTACTAGGAATAGGGATAATAGGTGTTGGGATGGAGAGGGTTAAAAAGGGAGTGGCCTTTGGGAGAGGGTTGCCTTCGATAATTTATCCCAGTCAGTTACAACTCTGTGCTAAACTCCCTCCCTCATGGGTATAAAACTGAACGGTTTCGTGAAGGTACGTTGCAGCTCCTGGATGGCGGGGGGTGCTTGCTCACATTGGATCTGGGAAATATCAGTTATGGCTATTAGTAAGGGACACGGGGGGCCCTGAAAAATTCAATGTGTGGGGAACGCACCTCTCTAGGTTATTAGACATTTAGTATTTTACATTTAATTAATATAGGAGCTTGCAGCCTGTTTTACCCCATACTTGGTGTCTGTGTTTATTTTGTCTGTTTCCATTTATTCTGTATTGACTATACATCAGTCAAAGAAATTAAGTAGAATGAAACAGATTCCGTTTAAAACTGCTTTCTGTTTACCTTTAACTAGTGCTATTACCAAATCACGCAAATCACATATATAGTTGTGAGCGTACGAGTTGTTGCTAACGCTGCGGGCTCGCGTAGCGAGGGCCGCGGCTCGCGCAGCGAGCCAAGGCCCTCGCGAAGCAAGGGCACTGGCCGAGGGTCTCAGGTCTCAGTTGCTGGCATGGAGCGCCGAAGGCGCTCCATGGCAGCAACTGCGATCCTCGCAAACTTCACGTCGCAACCCAAAGAGCACGACACACACATTACGACACTCGCAAACAACATACGACACACGTTCACACACATTACAGCCTCGCAACACTCGGACGCAACTCGCGAACATTACAAAATTAAAAACACAATACATACACACAGCACATACATAAAAAGCTTACCTACACCAAGAGGGAGCACCCAGGACCAAAAAATGCAACTTACACCTTCATTTCACTTGAAATAAAAGAGTTTACACACTAAAAAATTTGCTAAGCAAGAAAAAAATGTCCGCCGAAAAAAACTAAAACGAGGCTACACACGCAAACACCATACGACACACGTTAATATATATTACAACCTCGCAAACATCGGACGCAACACGCCGACATACAAACATTAAAAACACACTAAATACACACAACACACACATAAGAAGCTTACCTACAGCAAGAGGAACCATCCAGCACCTCAAAAAAACAAGTTACCCCTTTATTTAAATAAAAATAAAACACTTTAGACACTAATACAATCGCTAAGCGAGAGAAAAAATGGCAGACGAACAAAACGAAAACGAGGCTTCAGACGTAACTATACTACACTTACTCGCAATAATGAAACACATACTATGCGGAACGTATCACAATCATATTAAACACCATTTTGACCACTACTACGCACAAAATGGGGGATGGAACGCAAATTGTAAGCTGGAACGCAAATAGCGCATGCGTATTGCGTTCTAACGGTCTAACTTTCCAGAATTTTCTACAACTTTATAAATACTGCCTATTTTACAAAAAAAAAAACATTTCTCCTCAGGTGATGAACGGAGTGACTTCATAGATAACTGCTGCTTTTACTTGAGAAGACAATTCTTTCCTAATTTACTACTTTACACTGTGCAAATTACAACTGAGAGGTAAGCTATAATATATTACATTTTATTATCAAGACAGGACAAAAATTTAAAAAAAAAGTAGAAAAAATTTGATTTATGTAGTGACATGTCACACGCACATTTATGTGTATTGCCCCTGCAACAAAATGATCTTAAAACAAAATAATTAAACAACTACATTTAAATGAAATTAGAAAAAAAGAAATTGTAATATTAAAATATGAGTCATGTATACTGATATGTGACACGCACATATATGTATCATCTATAGTTACATCTCACACACACACATTTATGTGTGTTGCCAAAAACAAAAAATAAGGTTCATTTAACAATTAAAATATGATTCATGTATAGTGATATGTCACACGCATACAAAAAAATTACATTGAACTCTGGAAATGTGCTTCATGTATGTGACATATGTGTGTAGCCCCCCAAAAAAAAATTATGTTAATATAAAATAATTACAGAAGTATATTTAAATGACATTAATTTAGTGCAATTCAATATATTACCTAAAACTCAATCTTTCTACTTCTTTTAATATTGAAACAGACTCTGCATCAACAGCGTCACTCAACAATTTGCACCGTGCATTGTGAAGCACAATCCTTTTTAAAGAACACCAACAAAGAAGAACAGGTAAGATATAAAAATACATTAGATGCTGAAAAGGCCATGCTTTGCTAAATCAAAAATAAGAAATATACAATTAACCATTTCACTTTATTTTTCAAACAGACACTACAAGAAGACCGGCGGATTAAGATTGGCAGGAGGGGACCCTCTGTCATTCGACACTTCAATCAAGGTAAAGTATTAAGTATAAAAAAAGAAATGAACTATGAGCCTCATTCAATTGCGAGTTGGCCAATTGAATAGGGCTCTATATAAGCACATAACATATTTTTTATACAGAACTTTTTAGTTACTGAACTTCTATCCAAAATCAAGGTCTTCAGTAACTAAAAACTTCGGTCAAAAAATATGTTATGTGCTTATATAGAGCCCTCTTCAATTGCCAAAATTGCAATTGAATGAGGACCTATATATCTTTAATGGCCGAGGGCCTCATATAAATGTGATTTGCCCATTTCAATAGGGCTCTATATAAGCACAGAGCATATTTTCTTAATGAACTTTTTAGTTAGTGAAGACCTTGTTTTTGGATACAAGTTCACTAACTAAAAAATTCTGTAAAAAAGGATGCTCTTGGGTCATATTGAGCTCTATTCCATTGACCAAAACGCAATTGAATGAGGCCCCGACAATATAACAAATGCAGCAACCAAAGGCCCTCATTCAATTGCTATTTTACCCAATTGAATATGGCTCTAAATAAGCACATTTAGAGCCCTATTGAATTGGCAAAAATGAAATTGAATGAGGGCCAAAGTATGCAACATATGGTACACACAAAGTGGTACACACAAAACAGGATTGTAACAAACTCACACAAACACAGAGCAAACTAAATTAACTTTCTTATTCAATGTTTAACAACATATAAGCCTTACAAAGAAGCCTAAATAAGAATAGCAAAAGTGGTGCGCACCTAAGAGGATTGTACAAAAACTCATACAAACACATAGGAAAATACATTAAGATTCTTCTTTAATGTTTAACAACCTATAACCATTACAATGAAGCCTAAATAAGTATACCACAAGTGGTGCGCACAAAACAGAATTGTACAAAAAAACACACAAACACATAGCAAACTAAATTAATATTTTTCTTTAATGTATCACAACCTACAAGCCTTACTAAGAAGCTTAAATAAGGATAACAAAAGTTGTGCGAACAAATCAGGATTGTAGATAAAGTTAGACAAACACATAGAAAAAAAAAACCATAACAGATACAATACACCAACATTAATAAATATTTGCTTTATTTAAAAGACAAAAAGAGTTATCTGAGGACTTACAAGTTTCCCCAGGGTGTTTTCCACCCTAAATCCAAAATTGTAAAATTAGAGGGGATATAATACAAACAAAATTTTATTATTTATTTTTCAAACAGCGACGAATAAAATGAGTTAAAAAGCTAGGGTATTTAAAAAAAGGGCAAATGTATGGAGTACAGCAATCCAATTAGCATACAGAAATTCTGTGTTATAGATATCCTCCAATTGGAGGGCTGCTGATATTCCAACCTTCAGTCAAAGTTATATCATTCAAATGGTCAATCCATATGTTTTCATGTGCTAGCCCATTGGGATATAAGTGTATCAATGAAGCTATACTATCAGTAAGCTTATAATAAATGGTATTGAGTTGACTTGCTTAATAAATAAATTGTCCCAAAAGTGACATCTTTGGATCTAACTATGAATGCCTCATAGAATTTCAAGAGTCCTGTGGAGATATGTATGGCACACATTCATACAGGCAAACACAATGAAGTCCATGTACTAGATAGCAATAAATACTTGGTGCTAAAGTCTCCCAGGAACAGACTGTCAGTTAATCAGGTCCAAAGTAAATCTAGGGCAGAATTTCGTTAGATCCGGAGCCTAGACGGGGGATATGAGGGACATTAAGCTAGGCCATAAACTCTAAACGCCCGCGGGCTGCACTATCATTGACTTCCGGGTCTGTACTGCGCATGCGCACGTCTGCGTGATGACGTACGCTGCGTGGCCTGACGCGTTTCGACGTAACTACGTCTTTCTCAAAGATACAAATTAAAGCCATGCAAACATTTTTTAAAAGCATTCAAAAATACATAACAATTTGTTGTTTAATTCAGTCATAATTAATGTAAATACTGTTTATGGATGATTTGCCTCACAAAATACTTGCCTTGCATTATTCAGAAAAATTATGTTAAAATGTTAAGTCACTATGTTAATGTTTCTAATGTTACAAGTTTAAAAACAATATTTTCAAGTTCTTTCATTCAACATATTACAAAGTTCATGTTAAGAGCTCAAGCACCTTTTAAGTCACAATGTAAATATTGTCTGTTATCTTAAGATTACTACCTACATTAATGTTTATCGCCAGTTTATGTGGTCAGTAAGGAATTACTTTCATTAGGTACGTTTTAAGGAGAGTTTTTACTGTATGCCTTCCTCTACATTCAATGTATATTGAAGTTAACAATTATTCTGATAGAAATTGCATATTAATACTGATTAATTTAAAGTTCAACTGTTTTTACATTCAAATGTTAATACTTTTAATAAAAAATTATGTTTAAATATTAATTCACTATCTTACTGTTTATAATGTTACAAGTTCTAAAAATGTTTAGGAAAGTTTCTTACTTACACACATAATAAGTATCTGACTTAAACATATTACAAACTTCATGTTAAAATTGTGTACGTTTAAAGGAGGGTTTTTATAATGTTTATCTTACTCTGCATTAAATCTATATTCAATTTAACAATTCTTCACATAAAAATTGCATGTTAAAAAACCATTACCTAAAGTTTACGATAATGAATACTTTAAAGTGAAACTGGTTTTACATTCAATTGTTAATACTGTTAATACAAAATTAGGTTACAAAATGTATTCACTATGTTACTGTTTATAATGGTCCAAATTCTACAAATGGTTTGTCAAGTTCCAAAGTTACATAAAAAATAAAGTTATAGTTTAAAAATATATACTTTGAAGGTTATTGCTTACATATATTTTAAACTTCATGTTAAAATTCGGGACGTTTCAACAAGGCTTTTTACTTTTTGCTTTCCTCTGTATTCAATGTATATTAAAGTTAACAATTCTTCAGATACAAATTTCATCTTAAAAAACCATTACATCAACATTTTACAAAAATACACGTTCATATCACAATACTTACAAGTGTCAAAAATCTATATTAATAACTAAACAACTTCACAAACATATACATCACATTGCCGTCATTTTTTGATGGGCAAGTCGCTAGTATTAAATACTAGCGAATTGCCCGTCAAAAAATGACGGCAATGAAATTGTAAGTTAGCTAAGGGTGTTTGGTGTATATAATGTGGCTGATGTAGCATCCTTCGTTTTCTATGTCGTGCGAGTTTTTCGTAATATTCTTAGCTGTTTGGTGGGCTTTTTCGGAATATCCGTAGGTGTTTGGTGGTGTTGTGCTTGTTTATGGTAGTGTTTTGCGTGTTTATGGACCTTCAGCCTCGTTTTCGTTTTGTTTGGCGGCCATTTTTTCTCTCGCTTAGGTGATTTTCGGGTCTCTAAACTACGAAATTTGTGCTTAAATGGAGGTGTAACCTTTCTTGCAGAGGTCCTGGGTGCCAGCCCTTGCTGTGAGTAACCTTTTTATGTGTTTGTTGTTTGTATTTGTTGTGTTTGTAATGTTTTTGGGGGTGCGCGGGATGCGTCCTTGTTTTGTAATCTCGTTCGTTTTTTCGATAAATACGTAGGTGTTTGGTGGTGTTTTGCGTCTTTAGACTGCTGTAGCCTCGTTTTCAGTTTTTTTCGGCGGCCATTTTTTCTCTCGCTTAGAGAATTTTTTAGTGTGTAAACTGCTTTAATTTCAGTTAAATTGAGATGTAAGTTTAGTTTTCGAGGTCCTGGATGCTCCCTCTTGATGTAGGTAAACTTTTTATGTATTTGTTGGGTGTATTTGTTGGATTTTTGATGTTTTGATAGGCGCGTGTTGAGACCGTTTTTTGAAAGGTCGTAATAGGTGGTAACGTGTCTCGTATTTTGTTTGCGTTACAACGTAAAGTTTGCGAGGGTCGCAGTTGCTGGCAAGGAGCGCCTTCGCGAGAGCTGCGTTAGCAACAACTCGTATGCTCACAACCATATATGTGATCATCTCCATAAAATAAATGAAACGGTGTAATGTGGGAGCGTCCAATTTAAGTTCTGAAAAGCCTCACATAGTCCTGGATTTCTCTGCTGTTGTGCACAGGTGAGTCACTTAATGCCAGGCATGTGTTTCTGCCTAGGTACAAGAGGCCCAGACATGGGGAAGCACATTTCAGTAGACAGCTGGAAGATGCAATGAGAGATCAAATATGTTTGTATATGAATGAAATGTATATAATCTGTGATATTTCTGTCTGTAAGTGTACCATGGCACACCACACGCACAAACTTAAAGGCCAGCATACACCTAAATACCATTCCATTCACTTGTGTACAGCAGCTTCTTTCTTTATAAGTTTTTTATTGCAGGAAGATCACAAGTTGCACAGGGAGCTTGCATCAAGGGAAGGAAACTACATTGGGAAGGAGCCTTTGGGTAACAAATTTAAGAGGGACCAATGGCTGGGGAGGGGATCTTGGAAGGGAGCTGGTTTAGAAAAGGGTCTATTGCAAGTGGTGCTGGGGGTGAGAGTGTAGGACGTGGCTCTGAGTGAATTGCAACCTAAGGAAGGCCCAGCTGTACAGCAGCAGAGAAAATCCAGAAATCCAGGACTATGTGGCACTCTCCAGCACCAAATGTGAGCACCCCTAATATAACATGAAGGTGATCTCATGACAAAGCTTTACAACCTTAATAAATATTATTTATTATAAACCTGTCCAAATATTGTTGGCGCACTTTCTTGTAAAGGTTTATTACCATGTAGGGCTAACTATATCTCATCCCATTATATTCACCCTGTCTTCCTCTCTGTCTTCACATACTCTCTTAATGGACAGTGTCACCTCAACAGGAAGTTGGATTTACCATAAAGAGCATACATACTTGGTTTCAATAAAGTTGGTATGTAAAGTTTGACATTTGCACATGAGGTTCTTTGTTTTTTCCTCTTTGTTGGGTAGCTATTTAGGTGACATATAAGATGCAAAGAAGGGGGAGGGAATAAAAATCAACTTTTATTTCAACAATGATAAAAGAAGTGCGTAAACATGGCAACTATCTAATAAAATCAATGATGTATGCATGATTATTTCTTAATCCCGTACCTCCACAGAAATACTCCACTTGTTAGACGTGTATATACATAATACAGGTGTGAATACGCTCAGTCTGTGGTAATAATAGGCTCTCTATAGGAATAAGCACCTAGGTGGGATACATTTAAAGTGAAATAAAAATTGGTCCCTGCCCTAAGGCATATGTCAAAGTGCTAAATATCGTCTGAAGGAGGTAACAGGGACCCCGTAGCTTGCACAGCGATCCACACTTGTGCTTTTGCTAGGCTAACTTCTGGCAGTCTTGAGTTGTGCTAGCTCACGGTTTTTAAGTGACATGGAAGTCAAAAGTTTTTTGCAAGTATGTAAAAGAGGATGATTTATTCATTACAAAAATTGTGTGTTGCAGTAAAAAAATATTAAGCAAAACCTGAATTGAAACTAACAGAAAAGGCAGAGAGCATACATCTGTAGATCTCATTTGATGGCAGTGGCCAAGCCATCAAAAGTAAGCCTTCTGAATACATTCTTGTGCTTGGAGACCTTTACGTAGAAAGGTGCTCTCTCTTTTTTTTTTTTTTACTTTTATTCAAATGGATGATAAATCCTATCCATGTGCCTACAGAATGGGAATTTGCTCTCTACAAATAAGAAATAATAATTTAAGTGAATTAATTTTTTTCTTCCAAAATGTTGCCATTTTACAGTATGGTTTTGTACTGATAATATAAAAACTAAAATAAGTTCTTAATTATTCCTAAAAATATAAAACTAGGTAGCTCGGACCAGAATTCATCCTTACATAATTGAAGAAAGAAAAGCTAAAATGTGATTTTCCTCTGTGTTAAAAATTCCAAGTACTTAGGAATGCAAATACTAAATAGAACATATTTCTAACATTTATTCCTTATTCTACAGATAAAGATAAGAATAATATTCATGTAAAATGTGTAAAAATACACACAATGCAATAATACATTACATATATTTCATAGTATTTCTGAGTGGATTCCAACTGATAAGCTGTTCAGCTTTCAAATAAAGCATGGAATGTTTTCTATAATGAAATCAAAATCCTTTTCTCCTCTTAACCATACATAATGTGTATTAATGCATGCCAACAGATATGCACATAGAAAGCCAAGGTCTTTTATGACTGTGACGTGGATATTATAGCCTTGAGAAGTGACCATGGTAATTTTCCTGGTAATACTACATAATTAAATTGGCACTATTGAGAGACATATTTCTGGAAACATTTAAAACAATAATAATATTAATGATGCAAATACCTATGCATTTTAATACTAGCAATATGTATGTCTTAATTAAAAAGGAGTTATTACTATGTATAGCTTAGAACTGTGGCTCTCAAGCTGTTTAACCTGAGGACCAGCTATTTTTTTTTTTTAATTAGTATATTTTGTCTGCAGATAACCTAACCAATAATCCACCTATAACTGTATTTAATAGTAATACTATGTTTAAAATGTCAGGTTCCCCTCTTTCACCTTTGTCAGTAAAGAGCAGCAGAGAACCATTGACTTAGAAGGTAGAGGGGTGACATGATAAAAACCCTCAAATAAATCAAAAGATTTATTAAAGTTCAGAAAATATATTTCAGAAAAAGAGAAATACAAGACAAAGAGGTCGAGATCTGACATTGGAACAGTTTTTCATATGGATGTAAGTGTGAGGACAGCTCTAGTCCATCCTCCCCATGCTAAGTTATCTCGTTCCTATGAATGGAAACTTTGTGCGTGCCTTGGGCTCTTAGAGTGTAAGCTCTCCTGAGACTAGGACCATCATCTCATGTAAAGCTGTGTATGTACTAATGTATAAAAATGTTTATCCATTATTTATTGAACCACTGGCTCTACAGATTCTGCTGCTGCTCTAGATATATAAAATATACAAAAATAGAAAAATAATTGGCCCTCATACACACCAGCATGTTTCCAGCACAACAAGATCTAACCCACATGAATTATTTTCCCCTCATGAACTTTACCTTTTTTCCATCTGGTGCCCTTTTTACAATAGGTGTCCAATGCTCTAGCTTTACTGTTGCATCTTTCTACAGACTCAGCATGTATTAAACATACACTAAGGGACCCATTCACATGGGATACATAGATGCACAAAAAGGTACACCCATAAATGCAGGAGATTTTTTGTGCAAATTACGTCTACATTCCAATCTCAACTAGCCATGTTTAACACTCTATACTTGTTATACTTAAATCCATGTGGCATCCATTAGAAAATAAACAGCCTTGCATAGTCTACATAGGGGCTGGGTTGCGTGATGTGTGGTCAAATTAGCCAATGTGTGTTGTTCACTGAAGTTTGAGCTGCCATAGCCCTAGGAACCAATGGGAAAGCCTGGTGTCACGTTAATTGACAGGTATAGTTTATAAAAGATCCTGTTTACCGCCCAAACCCTGACTGGGCTAGGAGTTGTTGCATAGGAGAGATTGTGGAGTTGTATAGAGAGAGTAGTTTTTGTATGTTTCTGTTATACTTTTTACTTTTATTTTGTTTTTTGTTTAGCTGTTTAGTCGTGTCCGACTCCTTGTGACAATATGAACAGCAACTCACCAGGCACAACTTGTGTCTGGTTGTGCTAATCCATAAAGTTTTAATGGTAAAACTACTGGAGTGGGTTGCCAGTTCCTTCTAAAGTGGACCGCGATTTGTCTGTTCCCTCTGCTATTGAGGTACCCAAGCCCATTCACCAAGATAAGGTAATAATCCAGAAGGGGATTCTTATATTACTGTACACATAAATCACACATCACACATAATTCACTTACACATAGAGTAATACAACCACACATAGCTACATATTTAAAGGTAGTCCACATTACATACACCCCTTACCCCCTCTCTATACAATAACATTAAAAGGAGAGGAGAGGGGGAAGACGAGAGGAGAGAGGGTGCCCTGGAAAGAGGAGCTGGGAGAAGTGCTCAAAGAGGGAGGTGGTGTGAAGAGAGGTAGATGATGCGAGAGAGGGAGAGGAGAGGAAAAGAGAAAAGGATGAGTGTGGAGAGATGTAGAGTTGTAGAGAGAGGGCGAGTGGGGAGAGAGGGAGTTGGGAGATGAGGAGCAATGGAGGGTCAAGATTTGCAGCAGTGGAGGAGAGGTGGAGGGAGGGTGGGATGCCCCAGATGTAGGCACATAGAGGTCAGGGACAGAGGGGGAGGGTCCTGATTTCAGTGGTGGGGCGAATGCTAGGGAGAGGCAGGCATCAGGGTAGACCAGACCGATGAGCAACCCCAGACACAATCAGGAGGACAGAAGGCTGTTTATAAAAACAGGGCCTCAATTACACCCATGAGGAATACATAGTGCTCCTATGTGCCTTCTGTGCCTGCCAGTGTCAGTATTCTAGACAGGAGCAGAAATGTGAGGTCGGGCCAGAGGGCAAAGATGTGGAAGGAGGTAGCCAGGGAGGTCAGTGCCCTGGGGTGTATGTCAGGAATGTACGCTAATTAAAGCACCAATATGATAACTGCTGGTGCAAAATGAGGAGGAAGTTGTCGTATTAGGTGGCAAGTGAACAAGCAACTGATTGTGCTCCTCCAGCAACGGTCCATTTTTCTACAAGTGGGAAAGGATACTGAGGGTTTGGATCGACACAGCAACGGTAGTCGGACTTCCGAGCCTGGTGAATATCCTAAACACTATTATCCCATCATATACTCAAACATGTACACCACACACAAAGATAACACACATCCAATGTAAATGCTGTCCATCAATTAAAGGGATATGTAAGGTTCCTGGATTTAACTGTATGTCTAATTACTTAGAGATACCAGGTTGCATTGAGAATAAATTAAAAGCATTATTTTAACCCCAACATAAATATGGATTCTGGTTTTTGACTTCTTCATAAATACATTCATCCCTTGATGAATTTTGTAAAAACAGAATACCTAAATTCTAATAATTTGAATAAAAGCTAAAAAAAAGTTGGATGGTATATGTATTGCTGGTATTTTGGGGATAAATCACACTGTTGAGTGAGAACAGACTGATACACTACAGGGCACAAGTGAGCTAAAAGAATGTTTCTCTCCAAGTAGGTTATTATACCAACAGAACAAGTCTATATCAGTATTGATTGCTCTCAGATCAAGCACCTCTGTTTTGGTTTTTGATAATAAGAGATGTATCTGATAAATACTATGATGGTTTAATGTAGTTAGGGGGATGTGGGTGGATTCAATGGAAAGCCTCCATATAGAAATGGCAACATTCTCACATGATTGTGATAACAACACAACTACCTCTAAACCATGGATTCAAATTACATAAGAAAATGAGCATCTATCGTCACACTTACTATAGTGTTAGGCAGTGGTGGAGCTGGTGCAAAGGCCTTTTCAAATCTCTCACTTGAGTTGTTTTCACCTCTGCTCATTCTGACTCTACGTTCTGCAGTTCGCTTCTCAGCTCTGTCATCTACCTATGACTGTCCCTATGCGTGTTCATTGTTTACTTGCTTCTCTCCACCATTTTCAGCTCTCTCATTTCAGCATCTGTGCATATCTCCTCGTAACTGCTTTGCCTTGCAGCTTCTATATTGCCTGCCTTCAGCATCTGTGCCTATCTCCTTGTAGCCACTTTGCTTGCCTGAAAGGGCACTCTCATTGCTGGAGAGCGATGGTTCCTCCTGAGGTAAGTTATCATGACTTTCTTATGCTTTCCTACTACAGACCTGGGCCAGAACCTACTTGTCTATGCCCTTGTCTACGTACAAGGTATTACTTTGGCTTCCCTACGCCTTATTCATGTGGTTTTTAGCCCAGATCTACTAAAGATCTACTCTCCTCACACTAGCTACTCGACCATCTCTGGACACCACTTCCGATACCTCCATAATTAATATATTCGCCTTCGCTAGGCACCGTTTCAATCATGCTTTAACAGTCCATTCCATAGGAACAACCACATCTGGAAGTCACATCAGCCTTCACTAGGCTCCACCTCAATCATGCTTTCGTAGTCACACTTGACTTTGCTAGGCTTCATTATACTCGCAAGCCCCACATCAGCCTTCGCTAGGCTCCACCACAACGCTCCTTCTCCTACGTCCTACACTAGCCCTCTCGTCTATTGCCGCTGATTTCTTTTCATGTATTTCCTAACACGCTTTCCACAGTTGCTGCTGATCATGGCAGTTCGTCACTCCTCTCTGAGACCCGCCTTTAGCTAACTATTGACCTCATCCACTAGCACTGCTGTTCCCAGCGTATCAGCAGTCCTTGCATTCACGCAAGGACTCATCTGCGACTCTGAGCAGGCCAGATGTCCGGTAGCACCCGGCATTTCTCGGCTACCCCTCACCACGTTATTCCACTTGTCTGATAGGGCATTCCATAGCCGGATAGCAATGGTTCTTATCGCTACCCTGATCGTCCAACCATTGGGAGAGGGCCCTCCCACAAATACCAGGTAACATTCTTTACCTGGCCACATATATACACATATATATGTGTGTGTGTATATATATATATATATATATATATATATATATGTGTGTGTGTGTATATATATATGTATATATATATATATATATATATATATATATATATATACACAGTATCTCACAAAAGTGAGTTCACATTTTTTTAAATATTGTATTTTATCTTTTCATGTGACAATACTGAAGAAATGACACTCTGCTACAATGTAAAGTAGTAAGTGTACAGACTGTATAGCAGTGTAAATTTCCTGTCCCCTCAATATAACTCAACACACTGCCGTTAATGTCTAAACCGTTGGCAACAAAAGTGATTACAAGTGGAAATGGCCAAATTGGGCCCACCATTATTTTCCAACACTGCCTTAACCCTCATGGGCATGGAATTCACCAGGCTTCACAGGTTACCACTGGAGTCCTCTTCTTTTTATTATTATTACGGTATTACGCTGTCTAATTATTATCATTATATTATTATTATTAATTTCTTCAGGGAACCAAGTTACATACAAATCTGACCTAAAGGCGTTCTCAGGAACATATCTCATCCATACCTAGGGACCACCTGTGTGTATTAGCTGGGTTGGGAAAATGACACACTGACCTCTCACATATTGCCTAGGCCACTTGCCATGGCAGGCTGGGCCTGAGCCATGTTTAGAAGGGCCTCAGCAGAGGACAGGGATGACTCCAGTATGTCCTGCACCCATTTCACCCCGTGGCTTAAGGCCCTAGACATGACCTCAAGCTCATTAGCATCCATTAGGGGCTGGCAGCAGGAACACAACTCGATAGGACAAGACAAAAGAGACAAATGAGACAAACACACATGCTGACAGCTTGTCCCATATGTGCTGTATTAGCTCTGTGTTTAGACCAGTACTTAACACTACTCCACTTGGAGCCCGCAAGACCTCCATTCACTCCTGTTGAGGCCGACGCGGAGACTGAGGAAAGCATGAGAAATGGGTGGAAGTCCCACCCCTTCACACGACCGCCCAATCAGCCTACGCCTAGGCTCCACCGGGTCATGCGGAGCTGTGTGCTGACCCAGGGAGCCTGTGCTGCCTCCGCGCTGGACAATATCTAAGTCAATTCTTGATCGATTTTAAAAAAGGTAAACACATTTTCCACATGATTTTCCACCCTCTTAACTGATGGTGCAGAGTTCATTTGGTGACTATTGTGGCCCTTTAAAATAAAATAAATGTTTATTTTATTATGCTTATGTTGGATTAATTATTGTATTAACATATTTGCGTGTTCTCTTTTTATAAATGTATATGGAAAGCATTCAATAAAATTAATTAAACAAAGATAAGTACAGTATCTAGGCAACTGGCTTTTGATGTAGTTGTGATATGATACACCAGGGAAGTCATTGTGGTGACTTTGTCCATTTAAGGAATTATTTTGTTATATTCATTGAGCTAATTTGTGAATCCACTTCAATTTATTGTGCAACATAATCCCCCATATTAAATGTAACTGCAGTAGCATGCAACATAATCCATGGTTTGTTCATGAACAATACTGTAGCAGACCTTGCTTTTGGTACAATTATATGCATCTGCATTTGAGCTAAACTAATTTCTTTGAAGCAATATTATCTAGTAAATTAGATGTAATGAAACATAGATACTCGAATAAAACAGTTTTCTCTATTAGATTTCAGAAGTACAAAAGAGCTTTAATGAGAAATCAAGATAATTTAATCAATGTTTAAGAAGAAAATGTAATTTTGCTCAGGGTTTCCCATTGCTAGGTTGTTAGCATTAATTTGCATAACAACTGTATTTTTTGGGAAAAGTATATGAATTAAGGTGTTATGAATACATTTCATTTGCACACATTTACAAAGCAAAGACCTTAAAGGCATTCTATATAGATAATAATACACGTTACCTGAATGCATAAATACTTCTTACGTAATAGAAAGCCGAATAACATTAGTTTGTATGTTGTATATTTAATTATTAATACTTTTAAATGACACTACAGTGATAAAATAGGTCACAGCTCTTTAAAATGAAAGTTTGAATTAATGAAAGCCATAATAGTCAAATTATCAAAAGGCATGAATTATTATTATTATTTAAATTTCCTCTGTAGGCTGCTACGTTGGTTAGTCTTATTCCTTCCAATCATCGGAGTATGTTGGTGAGTGTTGTTAGTAGCCAGTAAGCTAAGAATCTCCATACAGAATTTTCTAATGCACACAGCACTATCTGTCCATGTGCTGAAGTGATGAAGGGTCCTGTACTGGAAGCAGCACCACATTACTATGTGGACCAGTAGGAAGCTGCTGACCGTGTTGTATGCATTAGAAGATGATATATGGATATTCACGTACTAATACCAGCCCACCTCGCAAAGTCAGATGCATTGATGTATGGGAAGAGCGAGTTAGCAGAGGAAATAAAAATATTAGTAAAATTAGAATCCCAATAATATTAAATTCCAGCCTTGTAAGTCCAACGTGTAGCACGTAAGGGCTGCGTGCTTCAAATTTGCCCTACTTACGTTGCTATTACATTAGAAAGTGCTGTGAGCTACGAGCGAGAGAGGCTATCTCGTAAACCAGTTTGTGGCCGTCAGACTTGCGTGTTCGAATGCAAACAATTAAGCAGTCTCGTAGTTACTGGTTCAGATAGAGCCAATGGAAAAAGAGATTGTAAGTGTTACATCACTGAAAAAGGGGATGTAGATTTCAACGTCCTACGTGCTTCAAATCCAGTTTGCGATCAGACCCACAGGCCAGATATAATGAAATATTAATAAAGCAGTAAATATGATATTCTATTATATGCGAGTTCCAGTATATGTTGTAACGCTTTAATTGCAGGGATCAATATAACACAAAAAATAATCATTAAATAAAATATTTTTCTGGGCCGATTTGCAGGCTAAAGAATGTTTCGCTATTAATTCTAAGACCTAACATCACCTACCCTTATAATACAGGTACAGTAGAGTGACCTAATTCACATTACAAGTGCTACGTATTGTACTTTACCCCCTTTGCTGGTACTCTAGAGCACACGTTGGCCTTTGGGCTCCTTTTGAGTGTTAAGTGCTTGCTAGTGAATGTTGCTAATAGCAGATCAAAGGATTTACGTGTGCGAAGTTCAACATTGCTCTTCACATAGCCTATTCTCGTCTGTCCTGCGTAATTACCACGCAAAGTCCACTGCAAGCAATCTTATCACGCAAATAGTCTTAAGATGACAGTTACGAGCTACTTGTTAACATGAAGCCAATTTAATAGGGCTAATAATTGGGATAATGTGGCTTTTCTTTATAAACTTTTTATAAATATTTTATAAAATATGTTACGATATATATATATATATATACAGAATTGAATAAATGTAATAAATAAAGAAGGATACATTAATATATAAAAATAACAGATTAAATAAAAATTAAATTATAAAATACATATGTAAAAGATTAGTTAAATAAGTTACTTATTAAAATAATATGATTTATAATAACTATTGTTCCCAACATACAGGTCCAACACTGCAATAGACTGCTATAAAATGGCTGGTGGGAGGAATGGGATGTACTGTAATCCTTGAACTTTTGAGAGGTTGTCCTCTCTTTATCAATTCTAAAGCAATACTGGTCATTACTGAGAGGTCAAACTCTCGAAAAGTTGTCAATATAAATAAGGTGTTTGTCCAATAGAAAAGGTATCACAATATACTGCAATACTTTAATTTTCTAACATGTAAAATCATGTATTAAAAGTCACTGTCACTTTGATCAGTCTTGAACTTTTTAAAGTGATATTAAACATTTTTTTTGTAAATTTCAAAGTTACCACAGTTCTTAGGCAGTCCTTTAGTCTATCCAATTGTTAGCTTCAACACTCAGTTTCTGCTGAGCTTCCATATAAGGTAGCATTGCAATGAGATGGTGTTACAACATGACAACATTAGCATTGTCGTTACCAAGTAAATGCAGCAGTAACAATCATTATTGTGTTATAATCTCAACATGTTTCACATACTATAGGGCAGTGGTGGCGAACCTATGGCACGCGTGCCACAGGTGGCACGCCGTGCCCCTTCTGTGGGCACGCGGCCATAGGTCGCCGGCAGCATGCTGGGCATGCTCATCGTGCGCGAGCACGGCGCCTGAGCGCTCTACCGTCACTGAAAAAAGGGGGGCTGTGCTAGCGTGCGCGCGCGGCACGGGCGAACAGACGTTGACAGTGTCCGCGTGCTGCCGCCGTGCACGCGCTCTCCTCGAGATCCGCAACGCGCGCGCGGCAGGGAGACAAAGGAGAAGGGGAGAGACAAGGGTGGGGGGAGAGGCAAGGGGAAGGTAAGAGATATGGGGCAGGGGAGAGACAAGCGGTAGGGGAGAGACAAGGGAGAGGGGGAGAGAGAAGAGGGTTGAGACAAGGGGGAGGGAGAAGGGGAGAGACAAGAGTGGAGGGAGAGACAATGGTGTAGGGAGCCAATGGGGAGTTGGACAGATAAGGGAGAAGGGGAGAGACAATGGAGAAGGGGGAGACAAGGGGAAGTGGAGAGACAAGAGGGGAAAGAGAAGGGTGGGGGAGACAAGGGAGAAGGGGAGAGAGAAGGGGGAAGACAGTGGAGAATGGGAAAGAGAAGTGTGGGGGAGAGATAGAAGGGTGTGGGAGACAAGGGAGAATGGGAGAGACAAGGTTGGGTGAAACAAGGGGGTAGAGAGCAGGGTGGGAGAGACCAGGGGGAGAGACAAGGGTAATGGGAGACACAAGGGGTAGGGGAGAGACAAGGGGGAGTGAGAGTGAATGGTGGGAGAGACAATAGTGAAGTACAAGGAGAGACTCGGGTGGGGGTAGAGACAAGGGTGAGGGAGATACAAGGGTGGGGGAGAGATAAGCGGAGAGAGAGGGAGAGAAGAGGGAGGGAGGGAGGAAGAAAGGAGAGCAGAGAGAAGGGAGGATGGAGAGAAAGAAAATAGGGAGAGGCAGAAGGGAAAGGGAGAAGTAAGAGAGTGAGATGGGAGAGAAGGTAGAGGCACATGAGAGGAAGGGAGAGGAGAGAGAAAGGAAGAGGGAGATGCAAAAGGGAGAGGTAGAGAAGGGAGAGTGAGGGAAGGGAGGAGTGAGAGAGAGGGGAGAGGCAAAAGGGAAAGGTAGAGAATGGAAAGAAAGGAGGAGGGAGAGACATAGGGAAGGAAAGAGACAAGGGGGGGTAGAGGCAAGGGAGAAAACAGAGACAATTGTGAGCGGTACAAGAGAGGAGAAATAAGGGTGGGAGAGAGAGAAGGAGGGAGGGAAGAGACAAGGGAGAAGGGGAGATACAGGGGTGGTGGGAGACAAGGAGGAAGGGGAGAGACAAGGGGAGGGGAGAGAGAAGGGTGTATGATCCAAGGGGGGAGAGACAAGGGAGAAAGGAAGAGACAAGGCTGGAGGGAGAGACAAGGGGGAGGGGAGAGACAAGAGGTGAGAGAGGAGGGTGGGGGGAGAGGGAAAAATGGGGGAAGAGAAAAGGGGGAAGGGGAGATACAAGGGTGGGGGAGAGACAAGGGGGAAGGGGAGACATAAGGGGCAGGGGAGAGACAAGGGAGAATGGGAGAGAGAGAAGGGTGTAAGAGACAAGGTGTAAGAAAAAAGTTTGTATCATTGAACTCTCTGTTGTTATGTTCTTCTTTTAAAACAAAAGATGTTAATGAGTTCGGACAACTGTACGAGTTGTTTTTTCTAAACTTGAACCTCAGTATTCAGGTTTAATTGCCGTGTTGGCACTTAGAGGAAAAAAAAGTTGGCATGTATTTCGGTTTGGGCACTCGGGCTCAAAAAGGTTCGCCATCACTGCTATAGGGGTTCTTCAGAACTGAAGTCTTCTTTCCACATGTTCTCTCATTGTTTTAAATGAACCAACTTTACTTTACTATACCCTTGTAAATAGGCTTATGGCTATTAGCATATTAAAAATAAAATGTATTAGTAATAAAATATATATTATTTCTGCAAAATGCACTTTTATACCTTGATAGTGGTCCACTGCTATATGAAAGATTATTTTTCAAATCACATATTTTGCTCTGCAGTGTAAGCATGATGTCTTCCAACAAAACAAAGTTGTTTTCATATTTTATTTTAATGAACTAATACAGTATACAGTAAGATTTCTGCTGGCAAAAGTGATGCTGAACTTGCAAGTTTATTTGTAATATGCAGTAGTTTATTTTTTCAGCAAGAGATGTACAAGGCTAATGTGTTTCTCTCCTTGATTTAGGCCTACAGGATATATTATGGATCAAACATGCTGCTAGCATTGTTGTAATCTGTACTCTGTAATCCAATAGGTCAATTTGGTAAAAAAATTACTCACAAGTAACAACACTACAAAAAAAAAAAAAGTTAGATTTTTGTCATGTATTTAAAAGAGCATTTTTTAAATATTTAAAAATATTTTGAAAAGAAAAAAACTGTATGAGTATTTTAAATATTAGAAAACAAAGGGACAAAAAACTGTTGAAGTATTTGTTCATTTTTTGCAATGACCTATTGAAGGCATTTTTTATATAAATGTTTTAACTGTGTGACTTAATGTAATTGTCATATACTGTAAAATGTACCCTTCACTTACTTCAAAGTAGTCCCCAGATTAGTCCCCACATTCTAGAATGTCCTCCTTCTACCTGTTCTCTCTCATATAGGGTGCCATGTTTTAGAGCTGTGACTGCTTGTTAGCAGTATGAGCACAGGTAGTGTGAAGTTCCTCCTTTGTGCACATGGATAACAGTAAGCAAACACAAATATTTGATGATTACTTAAGACTTCCCATAAAATTGCCACTCCTCTTGCTTGTACTAATAAATTAACCCATTATTCACAAAAAATATAACGTTTTTCCAGTCTACAGTGGTTTCAAAGTAAAATACTTCCTGCGGATACATTGTTATATGCAAAGTGTTAAACTATGTGTGCTTTAGAATCTACCATTTTACTGCTTGACTACATGACTCTCGAAGAAACTCCAGTTGAGCTACCTAGGCTCTATGGGACTTTTTAAAAGCAAGCTGTTCTATGGTTTCTTCAGAATAATTCCTGTAAAAATTACTGACTTGCACCTGGTGAATTTTACCCCTTGCTCTATAGCTCTAACATTTTACATGTCTTTACAACCCCCTTCTAAGGCTTTGTGTTTTTCAGTATCCTGAGGATTTTTGGATCTGCTGGCGTCTCTAGCCGGCTGTTGTAAGAGAGATCCTGGTGAAAGTTCCCAAAATCTAATTAACTGAGCTCTAGTTCTAGTTTGGCTGTTCCATTACACTTCCTATATGGTCTAGCTGGCCATGAAGAGGCTATGGTATGATGACAATCATCAAAGTTAACAAGACTAAAGTATACCTCTAACTGAACACATGCCTCCCAGTATTAGAAAAATATATCTAATGTTCTCCAAATGAGACATAAATCTCAGTAGTTTATTTTATGTGATACACATTTAAGATAATTTCAAGACAATTTTGATACAGGTTCCCATACAACATTAGGAATATTCCTTAGTAGGACTGGTTTTAGGCAGGAGTTCAAGGTCTACTTTATCCAGCCCCACGTTTCACCAGCCCTGCACTATTGTACCAACGGACACAGTTTTTGCAGTAAATTATAGTATATGACATAGCTGGAGGGCAGCATGCAACCAGATGTGTTAAAACTCATGTTGAATCATGTTGCTAGATTAAGCAAATAACTTTTCTTCTTTCCACTCAATTCAAGAAGATCATTTTTAGTTTGAGATACCATGTTGGTGGAAAAAATGATGAACGAGCATTATCATATACAGTATCTAACAAGAGTACACCCCTTGCATGTTTGTACATATTTTATTATATCTTTTTATGTGTCAACACTGAAGAAATGACACTCTGCTACAATGTAAAGTAGTACGTGTACAGCCTGTATAACAGTGTAAATTAGCTGTCCCCTCACAATAAGTCAACACACAGCCATTAATGTCTAGACCATTGGCAACAAAAGACCAAATTAGGCCCAAAGTGTCAATATTGTGTGTGGCCATCATTATTTTCCATCACTGCCTTAACCCTCGTGGGCATGGAGTTCACCAGAGCGTCATGGGTTGCCACTGGAGTCCTCTTCCACTCCCCCGTGATGACATCACGCAGCTGGTGGATGTTAGAGGCCTTGCACTCCCCCACCTTCCATTTGAGGATGCCCCACAGATGCTCAATAGGGTTTAGGTCTAGACAGGCTTAGTCAGTCCATCACCTTTACCTTCAGCTTCTTTAGCAAGGCAGTGGTCATCTTGGAGGTGTGTTTGGGGTCGTTATCATGTTGAAATACTGCCCCGCAGCCCACTCTCCAAAGGGAGGGGATCATGCTCTGCTTCAGTATGTCACAGTACATGTTGGCATTCATGGTTCCCTCAATGAACTGTAGCTCCCCAGTGATGGTAGCACTCATGACACTTCCACCACCATGCTTGACTGTAGACAAGACACACTTGTCTTTGCACTCCTCTCCTCGTTGCTGCCACACACGCTTGACATGACACCATGTGAACCAAATAAGTTTATTTTGGTCTCATCAGACCACATGACATGGTTCCAATAATCCATGTCCCTAGTCTGCTTGTCTTCAGCAAACTGTTTGCGGGCTTTCATGTGCATCATCTTTAGAAGAGGCTTCCTTCTGGGACGACAGCCATGCAGATCAATTTGATGCAGTGTGCAGTGTATGGTCTGAGCACTGACAGGCTGAACCCCACTCCTTCGAACTGGGCAGCAATGCTGGCAGCACTCATACATCTATTTCCTAAAGACAACTGTGACATACTGAAGCAAAGCATGATCCCCTCCCTTCGGAGACTGTGCCGCTGGGCAGTATTCCAACATGATAACGACCCCAAAAACACCTCCAAGACGACCACTGGAAGAGGACTCCATTGGCAACCTTTAAAGCTCTGGTGAACTCCATGTCCATGAGGGTTAAGGCAGTGCTGGAAAATAATGGTGGCCACACAAAATATTGACACTTTGGGCCCAAGTTGGACATTTCCACTTAGGGCTTGTACTCACTTTTGTTGCCAACAGTTTAGACATTAATGGCTGTGTGTTGGGTTATTTCAAGGGGACAGCAAATGTACACTGTTATACAGGCTGTACACTTACTACTTTAAATTGTAGCAGAGTGGCATTTCTTCAATGTTTTCACATGAAAAGATATAATAAAATATTTACAAAAATGTGAGGGGTGTACTCACTTTTGTGAGATACTGTACATAAATCTGCATAAAGCTACATAAATCATGCTGTTTGTATCACTTTATAGTTTTAATTGTTTGCTTACAAAGAAAGAACGTTTTGCACTTAGTCCTGCAAACTGTAGAACTGGCCCTGTCCCTTAATTTATCAGGCTGCACTCTATCTAGTAATTGTAATGCTGTGTGATATCTTTCTTGTTTAAATCAAGTGATTGAAAAAGTCTACTTTTGGTGCATGTAATTGGTTTTTGCTTTTAAAAATTAATATACCACTTTTAGAGGATGAATATTAATAAAATTGTGACAACAGCCCCGATTGGGGAGAAGCCTGAAACCAAAAATTGTAGTACCTTCTATTCTTTCTTTCACAAAGTAACCAGTTCAGCCTTCCCCAAGGAAAGCCCTTCCCTGTGCCAGAACAAGATGGGTATGATACTCCTGGGCTTTGTTGTTTCCAGACCTTCATCCCCAGTGAATGTCCCTTGTGTCTCTCTGTTTTGGACATTGTTTAGATAACCACTTGTTATACTGATTATTTCCACATTAAACATGCCTGATATTGGTATATATTTTTATGTATTGTGTGGTAATTTATCAAAAGAAATCAATTTATTGTTTGCAAAGCAATGTCTATGAGGTCCATTGTGAAACTTAGACAATGGGGTGTTTAGCATTCAAGACCTTTGAGATGTTTCTTCAGATCAGCAACCTACGGTAAAAAGATTCCAAAAATTAATACAACACATTTACATGAAATACCTAAAGATTGTAAACATTGTAAACATTCTAAATATTCTAAATATTCTAAATATTATACTCACCTTTCCAGCATGTCCCGTTCCAGCATGTCACGTCCTCCATGTTCCGTCCGCCATGTTCCGTCAGCCATCTTTACTCCTGTCAAAATTACCATTACATTAGTAAACATAAAGCAAAGTAAAATAAACACAATCTACATTATACTTACCTTTCCGCGATATCTCCGGCCTCCTCGTCTTCTACTGAAGAATCCGCACCTTTAAAAAAATTAACGACACACATCCGCCCTTGCGGATGTCTCCGACGCTAATGACCTTCCTATGGAGTGTTCCAGAGTAAAATTGGCAATGGCGGCTTCTGATTGGCTGAAAAGGCTGTCTATCAAATTCAGCCAATGAGAAGACCCCATTTGTGAACCAATGAAAAAAGTATACACCCCAAAATACAACGCTGATTGGATAACACACCTTTTAATCTTTATTTGAACCAATCCTAAGGCTTTATTGCCATCAGCCAATCACAATGGAATATACCCCCACGTACTGATTGGTGAAGACATCTGCGCCTTCCCATTGGCTGTAATATTGATTGATTTTAACAGTAGCCAATGAGAATGTGCAAATCCTTCACCAATCAGTACGTGAGGGTGTATTCCATTGTGATTGGCTATTGTCAGTGCAACCAATCAGAATGCGCAGAGGCTCCAACCAATCACCCTGTGGGGGTGTATTCCATTGTGATTGGCTGAAGGCATCTGCGCCTTGTGATTGGTTTAAATAAAGATTGATAGGTGCATTTTCCAATCAGAGTGGGATTTTAGGGTGTATCCCTTTCTTATTGACTTACACATTGGCGCCTCCTGATTGGGTGAATTTGATAGACAGCGTTTTCAACCAATCAGAAGGCGCCATTGCTTATTTTCTTCCAGAAAATTCTCCTGGAGCCTCATTAGCGTCGGGGATTTCCGGGAGTGCGGATGTAAGTATATATATATTTTTTTTTTTACAGGGCGTGGCAGAAGAGGATCCGTAGGAGGCCGGAGACATCGCGGGTAGGTAAGTATAATGTAGATTATGTTTATTTTATTTTGATGTATGTGTATTAATGCTGTGTTTTTTTTAACAGGTGCCGTGCCAGAGAAGGATTGAAAGACGGAACATGGCGGAAAGGTGAGTAGAATATTTAGAATATATAGAATGTATATAATGTATAGAATGTCTGGAATGTATAGAATGTCTATAATGTTTATTTTATTAGTGTAAACGTGTTGCACTAATTTTTTGTAATTTTTTTTTGTAGGTGGCTGATCGCAATGGAAATCTGCAAAGGTAAGTGGTCTTAATTTTTAATGTGCAGCGGTGTGTGTGTGTGTAACTGGTGGGAGGCGCCTTTGAGATTTTTTTTGGTTTTAAAGTCGTGTGTGTGTTAACACAGCCGACGTTGGAGCCTCCACCTCCGCAAATGCGGACACACGCTTCGCGAGGATCCGCATTTGCGGGGACTTTACGTTGGTTTTTTTTTGGCTGGGAGGTTGGGTTTTTTTTGTTAAAAAGTCGTGTGTGTGGTGTGTTTGTGTTAACACAGCCAACGTTGAGCCTCCACCTCCGCAAATGCGGACCCTCGCTTCGAGAGGATCTGCTTTGCGAGGGACGCAATTCTTGCGGGCTCGCTGTGCGAGCCCACAAGCGTGAGCAATGGCCCGCATGCTCACAACTATATATTTGATTATATCTCTTCATTATCCAGGTTATAAATGGTGAGATAGAATTATTTATTTGTTGTTATGCAATGTGATTGATTGTCTAACTTGTGATTAATGGTGCAACTTGAATAGAGATATATATAAAAAAATTCAAGCTCTTTAACTGTAATGAGTTTCTGTTTGTATTATTGTGTCCGAATGATTATGATACATTTATTCTATGTATAATCAAGTTGGAACAGCCCATTTGTTTTTATTAATTATTAATAATTGTATTTTAATTCTTTGTTTTTACATTTTTCAATAAAAGTTATATTTATATTTGAGATGTAGATTGTGTCATACCATTGTTACTTGATCAGTTCCCTGGGGAGATGAACTCAATAGCCTTGCTGAGTGTCTTTTCTATAGTCTTTCTAAGTAAGCTGCTTTGTCTATTTTCGCTACGATAATGTGCCAGGAGTGATCTAATTTTTTCTATCAAGTTTTAATATATAATTTTACAATACTAAATACTGTTTCCAGTGTTTTGCTTGCAAATTTTAGTTCTTTAGGAAACATTCCCATTAAACAAATTTGTGGTGTAAAAGTGTTATTTGTCTATGTATTATTAATTACTTGTTCTTTTTTCTGCTATATTTTTCTAACTAAAGTATTTGACAATTCCACCAAATATGTAAACATGACCCTTTCTGTCCACATACACTAAAGCAATGTTAATGTTTTAATGTAGACGAACCTTGTGTAATATATATATATATTAATTTGGTGATACACCACATTAATATATATATATATTACACAAGGTTCGTCTACATTAAAAGGTATTTATTAAAAGGCAACAACACAATACTATAAATGTATCACAAACACACAGCCCAGACCCACGGAGCAACAACCCTTTTTAAATCTATCTACCTATATAGTAATCCCCTTCCCCACATGCTTGATCTCACCCACGGTTAGGCCATCACCATCACATCCACCAAGGAAGAACAGGAAGCAACAGAACAGTTTCCTGCCTGGCCCCATGTTATATACCCTTAGTTGAGATGATGTGATTTACATCACATCCTGTCCATGCATCACTTCCTCCAGCAATTGTGGGAGGGAAGCAAAGACTCCCAGCCCTCCCACCTAGACCTGCCCAAGGAGGTCCCGAAAGGAAGATAAACCACCATGCAAGGAAGACAAGTTACCACATGAGTCACTTTAATACTTGTTTCTAATAAAGTGTAATTTATACAACTCTTACTTTAAAGCATACAACTTGTATCTCATTCTCTATTGTCAATATGAATGTTCAGATCATTTTATCATCCTTTTAATTGATTGAATGAGTTTTCATCTAGTTTATTTCCTGACCTATATATGATATGTGTTCCTTTATTAACATTTTAATTTTCTAAGCATTTCTCATCACCTTCTATTTTGGCAGAGTTAATGACCTGACTAGTTTGTAGATATGAATAGAAAACATATTTATTAATTCCAAGTATTTCTTTTACATTTTCTAATGAAATCACTTTTGCATTTCTAATAAAATATGTTAGTCTTATTAAGTCAAGTTTAATTTTTTTAATTTCACATTTAGGTGAGTTGCAAGTGGTCTAATACTACCATTTTTATATTACTTTGTAAGATAACCACAGTATGCATTGTATTTCGCCTTTTGAAAGTAAATAATTATTGGATGAAATGTCCATTTTGATTGCAGGCAGCTATACGTCCTAGTAATGGTAATTGTATTTTTTTCCATTTATGATATAATTTTATACCTATATATTTGAATGTATCAGTGATAATAAACAAGTTTGTATTTTATTCTTTTTTAAATTATGTATTAAATTTGCTATTTTTGTTATGTTAACTAATGCCTGTCTCCCTGTAACCAACTCGACCTGAATATACTCTGGTTAGATCTGTCCGCAATTATTTTAGTTCAAATGTTCATGACTACATTTATTAATGATATTGGTCTATCATTTTTGACATTTAATTCATCTCTATCTAGTTTTTGGATTATTGCTATGTCAGCCTTTAGCTTCTCACTAGGTAATGTTGATTTGGAGTTAATTTATCTATCACATATATAGTTGTACTGTGAGTTGTCATCACACTGGAAAAACCTGCAAAAACACCCAAATATGCCTCAAATTTACTTCCAGACTCACGCACAGCACAGGGGGAGAGCGAGCAAGCCTGTGAGTGAGGTTGCAAGTTAATTTGAGGCATATTTTGCCTTTTTTCACAATCGAAAATTGCTGAAGCAAGAAAAAAAATGGCTGCCGAAAAAACGTAAACATGACGAAAACTAGGCCGAAGGACGTAAAACGAGGCTGCAGGACGTAAATACGACCCCTAAGCACTAAGACTTAACGCAAAACAGTAACTGTTAATACAAGGCAGTAACATTTAACTCAAGCAGTAACACTTACACCAAGGCAGTAAAACTTAACTCAAGGCAGTAGGCCTCTAAACTACGCAGGTCTATAAAGTACACAGGGGGAGAGGCTCGCAATGAGCACTGAAGACGATCATTGTGGGGGTCGCAATGAGAGCCGAAGGGGATCATTGCAAAGCAGGAAAGGTGCGGTTTGGCAAAAATAGCGGGCTCGCCACGAGAGCTGAAGGCGCTCATTGTGGGGCCTGTAAAGTAGACGGGGGAAGAGGCTCCCATTGGGTGCAGAAGGCACTCATTGCTAGCCACGCGAAGACGATTATCAAGGGGGTCGCAACCAGCGCCGCAGGGGATCATTGCAGAGCAGGAAAGGTGTGGCTTGGCGAAAATGGCAAAGAGCGGCAAAGCCGCTCATTGCGGGGCTCGCCATGAGCCCCAAAGGCACTCATTGTAAGGCCTGTAAAGTAGACGGGGGAAGAGGCTCCCAATGAGTGCCGAAGGCGGTCATTGCTATCCACGCGATGACCGACAAAGGCGCGCGATAAGTGCCGAAGGTGTTCAGAGAGCCATATCCTCGTATTTGGTGGCAAACAGCATTGCCAGGCTTCACATTTTATTGCCGTCATTTTTGACCGGCATGTCGCTATGATATATAATAGAGATTTGTTATACCATCAGGTCCTAATGATTTCCCGAAATTTACATTTTCTATGGTTCTCTTTATTTCCATCTGAAGTTTTTGGAGAATAGAGATATATTAATTGCTTTTCAGTCACCCTTTGCAGTCTACGCTTATTTAAACAAAAAAAAAAAAAAAAGAAGGGGGATGGGGGAAAAGCGCAATAGATACTCCTAGTGCAGATTATTCCTTAAGACTTAATAATCAATTGTCACAGCTTGCTTAGTTGGTCTCTCACCTGCGACAACTTCAAAATATGAGGTATTGACAATCATATACAATAATCCATTAGAAGTCTCTTTCTTCAAATATTCAGACTTCATCTCATGGTTCTTTTTAACTCCAATGTAATATCAGTGATATTGTATGTCAGATAACTGACAATGTATGAGCATTAACTCAGTATATATATGTATATAGTCAAATCCCAAAACAAAAAGACTACCAGTTTTTTGTAAAAATGTATAGTTTATTAAGATCTTACAATTAAACCATAGTAAAAACTTACTGGTAGAATCAAATATAAAAAGTAAAAAACGTATAACAAAATGTATATGTTTCGAAAACGTATAAATAAAAATATTATGAATGTGTGTGTATATATGTAAAATGTAGGTCAAACGCGTTTCGTTGCTCACTTATGCAGCTTCCTCTTTGATGTGTTTCTCTGTATAAAAACTGCACATATGACACAATGTATATAGTAATGATAAAATATCACTTATAAAAACATATAAAAAATATATGTAAAGGCTGATGTACATATACCTATTACTGTAAATGTAATTTATTATATGATACTGTGTTCTTTATATGTATTTATATGTTTTTATTCATATTATTTAATGGATAATTACATGTAATTCATATTGATTAATGCATGAATGCATAAAACCTAGATTATAATAACAAGTGTAAATTGGATTTAGATGTACACAGTGTCACATATAGGCATGAAAACGTCAACATCCATACATTAAAAATCAAGGAGATAACTGTACATTCATCTACCAATCATAATTGTTGTAGCTAATCACCACATGGCACTCACATATTTGTCGTTCTAGAAAAACATAGAGTCTAAAATAAAATAAATAAAAATACTCAGATTAGTTCCTTTACCTGAATGATAGTGATTTTGTAATTTTCATAAATCTTTATACATTTTATACATTTAGCTGTAAAATAGAGGTATTTGTGTATTGTATTTTGAAGGTTTCAGTGGCTGAATTAACATTGAAAATGTATATTATATGTTTAAAAGATCATATTATACACATTAGGTTGCTCTCGGAGTGGGCTATTAAGGTTAGTTCATTCTCTGATGAGCACCTCTGACTTATCTCTCAACTCTCTCTCTCTATCTCTCATCTCTCTCCCCCTACTCTCTCTCTCTTATTTGCCTTTGCAGCTGCTGCTTGGCTTTGAGCACTGTTACCTAGGTGGTTGTCCACAAGCACTCCCAAATCCCTTTCAATATCCGATACACCTAGATTTGCTCCATTAAGATTATAAATTGCATGGCTATTTTTCCTTCCGAGATGCATAACTTTACATTTATTCTTATTAAATCTCATCTGCTATTTAGATGCCCATTCCTCAATTTTATGTAAATCCCTTTGGAGTAAGAGCACATCACTGTCTGATTTAATTACCTTGCACAACTTCGTGTCATCAGCGAAAATGGAGACACCACACTCCAATCCTACCTCTAAGTCATTAATAAATATGTTAAAAAGGAGAGGACCTAATACTGAACCCTGAGGAACCCCACTTACCACATTAGTCCAATCGGAGTATGTTCCATTTACAACAACCCTTTGCTTCCTGTCTTTTAGCAAGCTCTCAATCCATGAGCAGATATTTACTGCAACTCCTGTATCTCTTAGTTTGCACAATAGTCTCCCATGTAGCACTGTATCAAAAGCCTTTGCAAAATCCAAAAAGACTACATCCACTGAGTTGCCTTGATCCAGGTTCCTACTAACCTCCTCATAGAAACTAATTAGATTTGTTTGACATGACCTATCCCTCATAAATCCATGTTGACTCCTACTTTTACACTCTGATATGATATTTTAGGTGATATAAATATTCTCTTTCTGATACTGCGGCCACTAGCCTCCCCCTGCCCCTCACCCACCATCCCAGGTTTATTAATCTTTTATTGCGTCTCTCAGATTTCCTACAGCTGATCAATTATCAACAGCTGCTAACTAATCTTAATTAATCCTTTACATGATGTTTTCTCCTGCCTTTCTTCCCCATAACCTCCTGCCTTTTCCTCAGGCTCTTCTTCTCAACTTTTCCACATCATGTCTCCCACATAACCATCTGTTGGCTTCTGGAGATATATCTGCTAACCCAGGCCCCTCACCTACATTCCCATTTGCACGTTATACTATCTGTAACATATTACATACTTGAGCCACTCACCTCAAATGGCTTTGAATCAGATCCTTTTCTTTTCTTTCTAAATGAAAAATCATTCTAACTTTGCATATCTTCCTACCTAAGTAGACTTCACTTCCTTCCTGATCCTCGCTATTCCTTATCTGTCTATTCTTGCCCAGGCTTCTGCCTCTTCCATTCAATTTCGATTGTAAGTAGCACGTTTCCAGTCTTGTAGGGTGCTTTGGAAAAAAGCACTTTCTACAAAGATTCTAAGCTGAAAACAGGGTCTCTCATTTCTGCAGTTTGTTAAAATTTTACTTTTTCTTGTTTTCATACCCCTTATAGCGCTACGGAATATATTGGTGCATTACAAATAAAAGTTAATTAGAATAATAATAATAATCATGTACAAGTTTTTGTATTTCTAACTTTCATACCTAAGATTTCCTTACTGTAGGCATCCATTTCCTTTCGTCTGCAACTTTTTCTTAGGTGGATGTGATTATTGCTGTTCTTTCCGACCTTCAGTCCTGTCTGATTCTCAGTGAGCATGCCAGGCACATCTGTCTGTGTTTCTGGTTGTGCTTATCCATAAGGTTTTCTTGGCAAAATGCTATGACCTGCCCATCTTGGGTGAGCCTACATGCTATAGCTCACAGCTTCATCACACACCCTTTCACCACAGCAAGGTAGTGATCCAGAAGGAGAGATTTAAATTACTGCTATTGAAAGCTCTGACAGATGTAAACGCTATATACCTATCGTGCAGATAGTAATTTCCTGTGCAATCAAAATATCTACAGTAGGAACCAAAATGGCAGATTGCATAGCAGAGTATTTGCATATAAAGGAAATATACTAGAGGATGTATTATTGAATTTTCTATTGTTTATACATTTGATGTAATTTCACGAGTAGTTTTTCATAAACATATATTCTAAAACTAGGCTGGGCAAGTTCAGTGCTTGAGAGTCCCACACAATTCAGGATTAGAGGATATCCCTGCTGCGTACAGGTGAGTCAATCGCTTCTTCAGTTATCCTGATTAACTCACCTGTGCACAGAAAGGATATCCTCAAATACAGGCCTGTGTGGGGCTCTCCAGGACCAGATTTGCCCACCTCTGTTCTAAAAATAATATTACAACGGTAGTCCTTTACATTATAAAGACTTTCGCAGCTTTACTTTTTTTGCTGAGCTACTTCTATTCCTTTAATGTAGCAGATGTTTGTATGTGCTGTTCTTACTTATACTAAATTCTTCTTGACTAAAACTCTCAGTTCCCTTGCCATTCTTTGCTGCTTTAGCACTCTTCTATAGTGCACATTTCTGTATTTTTCTTCCAATGGCAGGGCATTTTCTGTTACATTGCCACATTTTATGCATGATTTATTCTGTATCTGCTTTAAACCTTTTTATTGTTTTCCTGTTTTATATTGAAATTTATTGTTCTCATTTTGCTGTGTTCTCTGAAGCAGGTCAGACTTGCTTGCTTTAGCAACAGTCTCTTCGGATCTCGTAGTTAATACTCAGAGTGTTTTTGTAAGCTGTGTCGGTTGACAAATCCGCGTTGCTTTGTCTAGTGTCAGGTCATGATCTCTTAATAAATATTCTTGAGCTTTTAGGTCACTGCAACTAATAAACAGCCTTTCTGCGGTCAGCGATTCTTGTAACTGGGAACAATTACAAGATCTACTGTTCAGCTCCAGATCTATTACCTGTTATAATTAGCATCTATTTATAAGGAGCCAATATTTTTTAACAGAGCTACAGCAATGTAGGTGTCACATTATTAAACAAAGAGGCAGAGGTAAAACTTGTTGTTGAAAGTATATAAAGACAAAGTGATATATAAACATCTGTTGATGATCCTGCACAAAGGCATTGTAATCTAGAACAGGGGAAGGTAACCTTCAAGAATACGGATGCAAAGCCTTCATTTATTTACTCTAATTTAAAGGACCACTTTGGCCCAAGTCTTTGTATAAGATCTTGTAATAGACTAAATATTTTTTTAAAGCAAAATAAAAAAATAAACATAGCCCTTTTTTATGCACTTATTCCGATATTGGCTTTCATTCTCAAACCTGAGATGAGAGGTTCAGAGTGTTTTTATTTAAATCTGTTGATAACTGCCAAGCCAAATAGCACACAACAAAAAATACTGAGCGCCTGTAATACATTTTAAGGGTGATAGGGGCTCCAGAACTGGACTCCTTGCTCATTGTGCCTTAGGGAGTACAGCTGCACCTCACTCCCGAGGCCCAAGAGAGACTGAAACGTACGTCTGACATTTGCTGTTTCTCCTGTTCAGGGTAGAATTCCCTGGTATCTGAGTGAGACCAGACTGATATGTTACAATATATTCCTTCCTGTTAAGGGCACAAGTGAGCTAAAAGAGGCTGCTCTCTTAGTAGGTGCCAAGGCCTACTGGACAAAACTCATTAGGTGTTGTTCATTCTCAGATCGAGCACCTCTGAATTTTTGTCTTGTTTTGAATTTCAATATTTAGAAGATATTTTCCTGTATATACTTAATTTAGTGTTGTATGTTAAGAAAAACAAAAAAGCTCAATAAACAATAACTGAAAAGATTAACATGTAGATTTTAGCATTCAACTTGATTGCCATTTAGATACATTATAACCTAAGTAGTTATATTGCTTCAGTATATATTCTGGCTGCCACATAGGGTGTTATATCTGATTTTGCTATTACTGCTTTCATAGAGTAACATGCTATATCACTGAATATTAATACCACATATATTGTAGACATCTGATTGATTATCCAAGAGTAATAAGACTTTATACTCTGCTTATCATTTCTGTATTGAATTAACCAAATATAGACGGTATTAGGATAAATTGTTAATCCAAGTTTAATAAGAGTTTATACACTGCTTATTGATTCTTATAGTGAACTAACAAAATATAGATTGTTTTAAAATAGATTGATTATACCAAACTTTATAAGATTACATACACTGTTTATTGATCCATATATTGAATTAACAAATTATAGATTGTTTTAAAATAGATTGTTACCCAATTGGTTAAGAATTATAAAATTCCTACCCTGAACTACACCCCTCACATTTTAGTAAATATTTTATTACTAGCGACCTGCCCGTCAAAAATGACGGGGCAATAAAATTATAAGGCAGGTAATGCTGTTTGCCATAGTCATGAATTTTTTGGGTGGTTTGATATCCTTCGGCGCTCATTGCAAGCCTCACGCTGAGCGCCTTCGGCGCTCATTGCATGGTTCGCAATGAGCACCTTTGGCGCTCATTGAGAGGCTCTTGGTTGTTGTACTTTTGTTTATCAGAGGCGCTTTTGCTGTCATTGTAAGGTCGACGCTGATCTTTTTGTGCTTATTGCAAGGCTGTCCCCTGGTGTAGTTTTTGTCCTATGAGCAGCGTTGGCGCTCATTGTGAGGCGCGTGGTGAATGGCATTTGTGTTTATTGTGATAGTGTTTTTTTTTGTGTATATGTACTTTTGTATGCTAATTAAATAATTAATAAACAACTAAATGAATATACTTTACCTATTTGTAAGTAATATATGCAGGAAGCATTGTGCTGAAGAGCTGACAATCTGTTTTGATGTTCCTGCAGCATACAATGTAGGTTTGCACTGTTGTGGAGCTGAGGTGTGTCAGCAATGTGTGCAGTGTGTAGTGTAAATAGGCTGCGTGTGCGAGGGGAAGCCGTTAGTGTAGCTGTGTACTTCCGCATTCTGTAAGTTAGTGTTGTAAAATGGCGTTGTATGTGGTACGCCGTATGTGCTTGGTGGTGTTTTGCGGCTTTAGGGTCCTGTAGCCTCTTTTTCGTTTTTTTTCAGCTGCCATTTTTCTCTTGCTTAGGGGATTTTTGTGTGTCTAAACTCGGTTAATTTGAACTTAAATTGAGGTGTAACTTCACTTGCAGAGGCCCTGGTTTCCCCCCCCCCTTGCTGTGGGTTAGCTTTTTATGTCATTGTTGTGTGCATTTATTGTGTTTTTAATGTTTTCAGGTGCATGCGGTTCGGCCGTTAAAGGTCGTATTTTTGCAAGTTCGTAATGTTTTTTTTTCTAAGTCCCGCGGCTTGTATTTTTTTGTGTAAGTCTGAATTTAGTGATTGCGTATTATATATATTTTTTCAAAGTCCCTCTTCTGGGGGTGTTTGTAACCGCTTGTGAGGCGCCATTGAGGCTCCACCTCCACAAATGCGGCCCCTCGCATAACGACCCCAAACACACCTCCAAGACTACCAGTGCCTTGCTAAAGAAGCTGAAGATAAAGGTGATGGACTGGCCAAGCATGTCACCAGACCTAAACCCTATTGAGCATCTGTGGGGAATGCAAGGTCCCTAACACCCACCAGCTCTGTGATGTCTTTATGGAGGAGTGGAAGAGGACTCCAGTGGCAACCTGTGAAGCTCTGGTGAACTCCATGCCCAGTATGGTTAAGGCAGTTCTGGAAAATAATGGTAGCCACACAAATTATTTACATTTTGGGCCCATTTTGGACATTTCCACTTAGGCGTGTACTCACTTTTGTTGCCAACAGTTTAGATATTAATGGCTGTGTGCTGAGTTATTTTGAGGGGGCAGGACAGCAAATTTACACTGTTATACAGCCTGTACACTTACTACATTACATTGTAGCAGAGTGTCATTTCTTCAGTGTTGTCACATGAAAAGATATAATAAAATATTTACAAAAATGTGAAGGGTGTACACTCTTTTGTGAGATACTGTTTATATATATATATATATATATATTTTTATATATATATATATATATATATATATATATATATATAAATATGTATATATGTATATATATATAGAAAAAATAAATAGTAGAGTTAAATGAAACAACATTCTTTTCGTAACTTTGTAATAAAACTTTATTGACAAATTACTATTTATTCAGTTGATAAATTACATGTGTGCAATATTCCCAACAGGAGAGACTAAAATGACTCAAACATCTTGCAAAAGTTGCAGAGCTTTGATATGTTTAAGAAAAAAGTATTTTAAAAAATTGAAGTGTTTTCCACAGTAAATAAATTGAATAAATTTAAAACTTGGCTGCTGGGACTAGCCAAGTGGGGTTTATTTGTCATTTGGTTTCTATTGACTAATTTCAGTAGACAAGTCCAAAGATCTGATCTACAAAGCAAAACAATATATGCAAATTAAACTCCCCTGCTATTTTCAATACCCATGATCTTGTAATGCTCAATATCTCCCAGCTGCAAAACAATATATAAAATCTATTTGCTAATGTGGGAATGTTGCATAGAGAACAAAGGTACATAACAGCCTTCAGGAATGATTTAAAATTGAGTTAGTGCCTAGTGCCTGAGCATATTAACTCTAGGGATAGGAGAAGGATGAATGCATTCCATCCAGGACACGGCAAGCCTCTGATGTGCGTTCCTTGCTGTGCATTGCCTTTCATATCTGTCAAGGTAAGTACGATTGGAAATTATATTCCCAGGTGAAAACATGGAAGCTTATTTTCTGTATGTTGTTTTGAAATGGAAAACCCAGACAGTCTGCATGCTCCACAACACTGCAGAAGAAAAATACACAAAGCATCTGTTCTTTAGACAACACTGACTGTTTTCTATACAGTAAACAAGGTACTACATATAGTCACTTAGAAATATGATTTTTAAAGGGACACATCTTATAAAAGCATGATATTTTTGGAATGCATTTTATTCTGAGAAATCAAATCAAATCAAACTTTTGTTTACATAAGTAACTGACGGCCCACATCCTACTGCATTACTACAACCAATCAGGTTGGTGGGGTGTGTCCCCCATTCATGTCAATGGTAAGGCTTTGTCAGGCTACTTATATTTCATGTTTGAATGGAATAGATTCTAGTTTTTCGTACCAGCAGAAAAGTCACGTCTGCTCTCTTGCTTCTCTGAAATTGGAGCAATGCATGGGGGGTGGGGGCAAACCTCTATGATCCCTGCTTGGTTGGTGCTCCAGTGCAGCTACTTGCCTGATACTAGCAAACAAAAATGTAACCCTTACCACATCTATCTGTGTAGGCATAAAATACTAAACTCACAAAAAGTCTGTGCAATGTTCAGGGGACAGCTATCAATCATAGCATTGTCTCATTGAGCATTACACAATGGCGTGCTGACACTCAAAAGTCTGTTATAACTCATGTATCAGCTACTGGGCAGAATATCCTTTTATGGGGTGGGGGTTATTGCTGTGGCAGTTATCAAAACAAAAATAAATTGAACCCTTACCAGATCTATCTGCGTAGACATGGAATACTGGTACTCACCTAAAACAGGGACGCTATGAGTTAACTGATCAGGGATGCTGTGCTATCAATCATAGCCTTCCCATAGAGTCTCACACACCGTGAAGATCCCAGAAATGGAGTCTATTTAGCTATGGACAATCCCTGCCTTTGGTCACAGTGATTCTCCCCTACATAGGCGATCTTCATTGAAGGAATGGGCTGCTCTGTACCTGGCTAATGGATCAAGAACATGTACATGTGCTTTAGCTCAGGAAAATAATAAAAGCCTTCCAGTTAAATGAAACACACCATCCTCTATGCGTTGCAAGTAACAACCACTTTATTTTTTACAGCAATCTCTATATCGCATTTTTCATGTCGGTGGGAGGACCTTTTCAAAATCCCCTCCCCGATTAGGATGATCCAGTAAGGTAACGGAAGCTGGGGGGGTATGGGCAGACTAGGGTGATTAGAGCCAATCAGGGGCGGATAAATATGGGGGCTTGGCTTTGGGAGATGGATCACTGTGTCACACCCACAGAGAATTAGATTGACAAATAGCCTGTAATTACCCCAATGTCCTGCAGTGACATTTTGTGTCCTTTTCTACAACTATCCTTTAAAACATGACAGTATATTAGTTAAGGGCAAACCGATCTTCACACACACTCTGTAGACTCGCCACTCTGTTAATTACTCATGCAACAGAAATTGGGCAGAATAGACTGTATGTAAAGAAACATTTTAAACTTTGTTTTAGCTGTTATTAGTGTAATTAAATAAATAGATAATTTTTAGCATACAATCTTATGCTCTTTCACACCATGAATAACACTAACAGTGAGTTCAGTGGCCCTTTAAAGTGTTTTTTATTTAGACAAATTTGTATATGTTCTAGGACTTTTGGTTTTTTATCTGTTATTAGTGTAATTAAAAAATAAATATTTTTAATATAATATATTTCACACCATGAAGAGCACTTATAGTGAGGTAAATGGCCCTTTAACAGCAAATATAAGAAGATCTTTGTCTATTCATTCAACTTAGAAGGGGATTACAGAGGTGGAGATGGATAGATGAGATCATTAAAGTAATGATCATGAGTTTGAGGTAGGTCAGATGGACAGTGGCTGGCAGATGTGCCTGATGTACTTCTGTCCATGGGGTCACAAGAGTGAAGATGACTGAACAACAATAGACATTCTTGAATTATTTATAATTTTTCTTTGTACACATTCCTTCATGTGTGTAGTCCACCTACCTACTGCCTTTTCCATAAAATAATATTTACATGGATCTAAATATTGAGGACATGCAATTCTATGTGGCTTAACATCATCAAACAAAGAACTAAAAACTATTAAAAAAAATGGGATTTTAATAATGTATGCATTTTTTCATAAATTTATAAGAGATTTAAACAACTCTGTTGTTCATCCAGTGGTTGCCAGCCGATTCCAAAAGGACCAAGAATCACAAGGAACCTACAAATGTCAACACATTAGGGTGACCAGATGTCCTCATTAAAAGGGAACAGTCCCCTGAGTTTGTCCTTTGTCCCATAATGGAAACATTCCTTGTGTACCTTTACTTTACAGCTTACCTCCACTTTATGTTTCCTTTGTTACTGATATAGTAGAATAATACTGCTTGCTTATAGTATCATTGTATTTTGACTTTGACAATGAAATTCTAGATTATTCAAAGCAACTCAACCAGGTGTTCCATTTTCCCATACTTATATGTGGCACAATATTCTACAAACTTGGCCAGGGCACCGAATCGCTTGAAGTGGCCTAATTTCTAGGGGCCTCATTCTATTATTGGCCGTAAATCGGCGGTAAGGCTGCGATTCCTTGCAGGGGTTCTGTTAACTCGCAATTCAATTATACGGCCCCACAAGGATCTCCTCTTACGGCCGGCCGCATATCTTGGAACCGGCCGTAAGCTCTGAAATCTACAAAGTCAAAAATAAATTCAAGCCTGCACTGTACAGCTCTGTAAATGCTAGGGATCATATTGGGGGACATGAGGATTAAAAGTAACCCACTCTCAAGCTTGCACATCAGCCCAAACCTGAGTTTAAATTAACTGTTTATTTTCCGGCTGCGGCGTGGGCGTGTCTGAGGTGCTCCAAGCCCTATGGACTTTTTACATGTATATTTGACATATATTAAAAAAAATTATTTTACGGATTTGAGTATAGGGGAATGTTGTGCTATTTTTTCTAACACCTAAAATCACTTTATAGTCTTCTCAAAGTGCAGGATGGCTTTATTTGAGCTATTTTATGTGCTTAATTGGTGCTAGCGGGACCTCTTTCCTGCAAGTAAGCTGCGGCTCGGTTTTAGCCTTGCAGAGAGGGTTCCCAGAGCAATTGAATTGCAAATAGGATTTTCTTACAGCAGATTTCCTTGCGGCCGTTTTAGATCAAAGGATTTCCTCCGGCGCGAGCGGCCGCAAGAGATAGCAAGGCGCCTGCCGGAATCCCCGGCCGGAGGGGAATAGAATAGCAGAATAGCTTGTGGCTGGTCCTTGCGGCCCCGCAACGGCTGCGGCCGATAATAGAATGAGGCCCTAGGTATGGCTTTACAGCAGCATTAATACCTCTCTTTATTTCAGCTCCCAATCGGTTCTCTTATTCAACCAATCATCCTGCTGATTTTCCTGCTACTTAATCACCCTTCACAATGCAGAAAAACACATAGGAACCTGGAACATACTTTAAAATTTCCTCCAAATTGCCCTATACAAAATTAAGTACCTGTATAAATCAGATTTAACATAGCACTCTGGAGAAGATCTCTCAGCTTTTTAACCTTTCTGTGACCCATCTCTATGTACTTCAATTATGCATTACAGAAATGTTAAAACAAATTGGTTTAAAGGTAACTTATTTTCCAAATGACATTTCTGGTGTCACTTGCAATGGTAAAGCAATAAATACAAGGTATCTGACTGTATTCTAAAAAAAAATAGTGTATAGCGGCCTTCGTTTTGATGTGCAAATTACTGCAGGCACCTAGGGAAATTAATAACCTGTTCTATTTCTCACTCTCTTTTGACACTAAGTACTGATAACTAAGCCGCATGAGGATGTGAATAATATGCCACTGAAGTACAGGTAATTCTCTGCATGTTTTTTTGCAGCTTTGGAATCTGTTTTTATATTTTTTTTGCCATTTCACTTTTGAGAAAATTCTTTACTATTTTGGAATGTCTTGTTTAAGATGCTTGCATTTCTGAGAGATATTCTAGCAATATTATGAAAAACTGAAGCAATGTATTAAAGTTATACAGGAAAGGTCCCATTTATTGCAAAATAGAAAATTACACATATAATTATTACAATTGGTTGTAACTAAAGTTTTAAGTTCCTTAAACTTGATACAAATGTATTTATTTTATAAAAATCCATCATTAGAGATATTTAACAGCACAATTAAATGTAACTGTTAACTGTCACTATAACGGGAAAGTCTTATTTTCTTTATTAGACCCCTCTACTAATCTCAATTAATTGCTGTTGATTATGCCATTAACTCAGGGTGGATCTTTGAGTTAATTTATATATATATATATATAGAATAACAGACTTCCATGTCAAGTTTAAGGCACTTCCATTTAGAATTTTTAATATAATGTTGATCTGTGTGTACAATTTCCATTTCTTTAATAAATGGTACATTTTCTATTTCAGTTTATAGGACCTTTGCATGTAAAAATGAAAATTAACAAAATTATAGTGATTCTTACAAAATTACAATTTTTTGGGGTAATGGAATGTAAACATAATTGTATTACTTAATGTTGTATTAGATCTTGTAGTACTATAGGTCTTGAAGAGAATAGTATTTTTGTGCAAGATTCCCTTAAAACTTGCTTATTTCTATTACATCTTACTTTTCATATGTGTTCTGAGTTTTTCATAGTTACATTATTATTTTAGATATATCTAATAATCATCTTACTTTGTTCAAAATCTAAATGACAAGGACCATATAGGCTGCGGTGTAAAGCAAGAGAAATTGTGGAGATTTCACATCAAAGCATAATATGGGACTTGAGAAGTTTACAAGCGTTAGGAGTTCATGTTGGCAGCCATACTGAATAGCCATGCTTTCTCTGTATTGAAACTCAACATTGATCATTGGTTAGGGCTTGTGGGAAGGTTTCCCTATAAGGAGTTAAAGGGTCACAGAAGAAGTTCCAAATAAGCCACAATTGAAAACTGTGCCACTTAATTTATCAAATAGATGATATAAAAATTGCATTGAAATTCAACAAAAAAAAAATCATATGAAATGTTCAGAGCCCCATTTACAATGACATGTGAAATCTATGTGCTCAAGTCTGATTAAAAGACCCACACTTTAAAGCAAAGTGAAGTCGTTGGCCAACCTCAAACATGTGAGCATCTCACTTAACTGAAATCAAAAAATAAAAGAGACATGGCGCTGCAACTGTGTGGTGTGTAGGCTGAATGGGGATTAAAAGCTCACTGTCTAGAGAACAGCAAACCTGTCAGGGGTGGATCTAATATTGAAGAAGCCTTATTCAATTGAGCAATTGTAAGTTACAGTAGCCCGTAATGGAGGCCGTAGGTTATTTTGCTATTCAATTGCCGTCTTTTTGCGAGCCGCAAACAGTCTACGGGTAACGGGCTTGTAATCCTTGCAGTTGTTACAACTCTAACTTACACCCCATCTAAGCCTTTGATCTTTCCCGTCAGCAAGAGTTCGGATGGCTAAAATCGCAAATCACTATTCGATTGCTACAATTCCGTAAGCCTGCAAATGTTTTCACACAAGTAAACGTCAAATGTAGAAGAAAATCCTACGAGTTTTAGAGAGGACCCACAAAGTGGCTAAAGACATATCCGTAGAACTGTAAAATCAAATAATAAATCAATACTGCACTGTAAATGACGGGGAAAGCGATTAAAGACTTTAGAATCAATTGCACAACAGTCTCAAGCTTGCAAATTGGCAATAAAAAATAATTTTGTTTGATGTTTCATTTCGGGGTTATATCGATCTCAGAAACCAATGAGTTAATACATATCCAGCCACCCACATAGACTAGAACAGTATCAGCATTCATCTTGTGTTTTGCGGTTTTGCGAGTCCGATCACATATCGGACAACTAAACGCTAACTGATTGACATGTAACCTCCATCTTAGACTGACGTAAGGATGATGGTTTCATTTTCTATTGGCTGTTTCGAAATGGGTAGTTATGGCCTTGCTTAATTGATCATGTTCCCACCCTGAAATGCTAGCATAGTGTATGGTTTCGGCTTTCGACTCGTAACTTGCTGGTTTATTCAATTGAATTGCACTGGAATTGTAGCAGACTGCAAACCCGCAGCAAGCCCACAGATATAAGGCCTTTATACCGCGAGAGGTGGCCTTGAATTGAATGAGGCTCTAGGTGTAGGACAGAAGGAGGAGGCATACATGAGTTGTACAACACATATGAATGTGACTGTGGGACAGTTGCATATTGCTAAATCTGCTATACTGATGAAGTGGATCACATATCGCCAAAATCTTATCACCCATAAACAATAGTATCATGACTCCCCACTGCCTCATTTGGAGAGATTGTCTCTATTTTCAGGAGAAAAATCCATGTACTTGTGGCCCCAAACACAATTTAGAACAAAACAATGTCCCACTTCCTCCAGAACCTACAATTCAAGGTCAAAGGTTACGGACGAGATAAGTTCCTGAGACCGTCTTTAGATTGGATTTGTATGTAACTTGAATATCTGAACAACAATACTACTACTACTAATAATAATAATAATAATTATAATAACAATACTATAATGACTCATATCTGGTAATAAAAATAATACTGTAATAATAATACCCTATACTGTAATAATAAGTTACAGAAACTATTGTGCTCTTCATTTTAATTGAAACAAACAGAACATAAAAACTAATTTATACAAAAAGACGTGGGAGCCCATTAAGTACGAGAGGTCTGTAAGTCGGGTCATCTGTAACCCATGAACCTAATGTATAATGTCTCAAATTAATTTCAACCACACTGAAATCTTATTAATAGATCAGATATATAAACACAAATATCAACACAAACATTGGTGGAAACATTATTTTTTGCTAAAATAAATCAACGCTCATCATGATAAGCAGTCAGTCTGGAACCAGTGGATGAGATTGTGCTTGTAGTGGTAGTTGCTTATATATTGAAATAGGTCTGTGCAGGGTCATCCACATTAGTTCATCAATGGGAGAAACCTCTTATATGGGGCTGTAAACAGCAGACAGCAGCAATGTCAAAAGTCAAGTTGTTGATGGTGATCCACATTCGCTTTCAGGAAGGGGTTGATGTTAACGGTCCTGCTTCAAAGGAAAATTGGGCCATGGCATGAGATATTGCATAATACTATTCTGTCTTGTCAGTTTTTGTTTCTGAACATAGATTTCTTTGTCAGGGTGTTCTCAGGACCTAGGTTCAACTGCGGGCTTCTCTCAAAACTTGCACTTCCGTCTAAAACTACTGTACAATGTTATCCAATTGCAAAAAAAATTATGACAAACTGGTCATACCTAAATCTTTCACCCTACTCCTCTTCTTTTTCATAATTCTGTTTGTTGATGAGATAATTAGCTTTAAAGGGACATGGAAGGCTTCCCTGTTTATAATATTAAAATAAATTACCTAAGTGTTTATTTGCATATTTAAACATACTTTTATTAACAAGTGATTAAAAGCTCTGTTTTTACTCACTGAAACCTTCCAAATATTCCCTACAAGTTCCGCGCCATGTAGCTTGTGCCGGCAATGGATTTACAGACAAGCCAATGACAGACCGTGCATCAGCAGCAATTCAGTGTTATATCCATAGTACACCAAAGCACAGATTCACACAGCACAATTTGTACACATCCCATATGCCTTATCCCAACACAATATGGGTACCATCATGGGCTTCACTGTACAGAATTGCAGTGAAATTTGCTCGTCTAGAATGAGTAGCTGAGATTATTTCTCTCTTGCATATTTGCAAAATTTCATATGCGGAACTTGAATAAATCTAGTGATAGTACTTTTACATATTTGTATTCAATAGTAAAAAACATTTATGCAATAAACAAAATGCAATTATGAACAGGGTTTATTTACAATTTGGCCAACAAGTTTATTAAATCATAATTGAATAATAACAACGACGAAAAATAAAAAAGGAAGATTAAAAACACTCTAAAAACAATGGAAAAAGGAAGGCCTCCTCTGAGAAATAGTGATTAATTTCACTTTTGGACAAATATATAGAGATAAGAACTTTCTCTAAAATATTAGAGGAGAAATGATATGTTCCACTACAGGTAACTCTGTACCAATATATCACCCAGTCTATTGTATGTAGTTTACCCCAAAGGGCATTTAGTGCAGACTGGCTTTTGTGAAAAATATTGGAAATAGTATGGTAGATGGATACAGGCACTGCTTTTGATGTAGATAAGAAGCCAGATAATTGAGATATCTCTATATAAGAGCTATAGGAGACTTATTTATTGAGATATCTCCTATATATAATTCATGGGATTGTGACATGCCAATCCTAATTTGCTATAACTTCTTCTATCCACATACTAGTCTATAACTAGTATTTGGTAAAATTGATACCTTCATTAAAGGGATGGACTATTGTTATGGGCTAGTATATCCTTTTTAATTCCCTTTTTTGGGAGGTAAACGTATCTCTTGGTATCTAATATTGGCTTATTTCACATCAAGTGGTCTATACATTGGTCCTGGATACTTCTACGTACACCATACTGAATTGTGAACGAGTTACCTAGCTAGTGCCATGTTTCTTAATAGAGACGCTAATGCTGCATGGCTTCACTTCCTAGTATAGCGTGGACAGCGTCGTGCGTGATGACGCACGTATGCGTGTAAACGCCTACGCCTGACGCGTTTCAACGTGCTGTGACGTCTTTTTCAAAGGGGGAGGCGATAGTGTCGTTGCTGATCTTATATAGTAGCTTGGTTGCCTTGGGATGGCACTAGCTAGGTAACTCGTTCACAATTCAGTATGGTGTACGTAGAAGTATCCAGGACCAATGTATAGACCACTTGATGTGAAATAAGCCAATATTAGATACCAAGAGATACGTTTACCTCCCAAAAAAGGGAATTAAAAAGGATATACTAGCCCATAACAATAGTCCATCCCTTTAATGAAGGTATCAATTTTACCAAATACTAGTTATAGACTAGTATGTGGATAGAAGAAGTTATAGCAAATTAGGATTGGCATGTCACAATCCCATGAATTATATATAGGAGATATCTCAATAAATAAGTCTCCTATAGCTCTTATATAGAGATATCTCAATTATCTGGCTTCTTATCTACATCAAAAGCAGTGCCTGTATCCATCTACCATACTATTTCCAATATTTTTCACAAAAGCCAGTCTGCACTAAATGCCCTTTGGGGTAAACTACATACAATAGACTGGGTGATATATTGGTACAGAGTTACCTGTAGTGGAACATATCATTTCTCCTCTAATATTTTAGAGAAAGTTCTTATCTCTATATATTTGTCCAAAAGTGAAATTAATCACTATTTCTCAGAGGAGGCCTTCCTTTTTCCATTGTTTTTAGAGTGTTTTTAATCTTCCTTTTTTATTTTTCGTAGTTGTTATTATTCAATTATGATTTAATAAACTTGTTGGCCAAATTGTAAATAAACCTTGTTCATAATTCTATTTAATTCAGTGGTAAACACTATAAGGGAATTCACTCCCTAGGATTATAAGTATTTAATAAACAAAATGCACCCTATTTAATAATATATTGAAAACTTTTTGGGGCCAGGGTGGAATCCCTCTGAGCCCCACCAAGAATGTCCTTTCTGGGCCAAAACCCATTATGGCCTTTTTTTGTAACCACTGACTATTGTGTGCGCTAACCCATGTGGCCACCATCCCCATGCGGCTTTACAAGGATAAGGACTTACCCAAAAGGACTATGACAATTTTGTGATGTATAATGTAGTCTTGTGCTACAGCCCCTGATTATGTACCCTGGACGTACAATAAGTCATCTATCTGAGTATTTGGGCTTAACAGGCTCAGAGTTTTTTAATAAAAACAGTGATGTGGGTTCATAGATATGGTCTAGAATATAAGAATTACATACTATCACTGGCTGAAGAGCTTTATTTCAGTAGTAGCAATGATTATTGCACTTTAATGCAACAATGTTATTTTACTAACTTACATGCTTACATTGTTGCTAATTTGAACTAATAGCCTGTAGAGCAGGGGTGTCCAAGTTTGGTCCTACTGGGCCGCACACAGGCCTGGTTTTGAGGATATCCTTGCTTCGCCCAGGTGAGACTATCTCTTCTTCAGTAATCCTGATTGACTCACCTGTGTGCAGAAAGAATATCCTCAAATCCAGACCTATGTGCGACCCAGCAGGACTGAACTTGGACCCCCTGCTGTAGAGTAAGTAGGCCATTTTGTTGTTTCTCATGGCAAGTTTACCATTTACTGCTCAAACATTCAGGAGCCAAGAGCCATGTGTCACCCCGCCATGAGTAGATCAAATAAACCAAAGAATTGCATGTTGAACAATAGCTTACTATTTAACCCCTGAGGTGTTTTGCCAGAGAAGTAGAGTGAGAGATTAAGAAGAGAATCAGAGTATGTTAATATCGAGAGGGTGAGGTTAGTTTTGTTCGCCTAAGGAATGAGCTCATCATAATTGGTTACTGTACTGCATAAATATGTTGCATGTTTGCCATTAAAGTGTTTGTTCTGTTTGGAATTAGCATGAACAAGGTGTGTCTTTCATTCAAGAGGAAAAGTGTTCTATTATTTTGTATCATTAAACTCTGCTAGGTCCTAAATAAAGGTACTGGGGCCAGATACATCTCCTGGGATCCTGATTTACTGATTGGTGATCTATATTTGCATGCTTGTTTCCGAGAAACACAAACCCTCACAATCCTGGGGGAATTTCTGTAGCTGAAGGCAGGAGGTATTGGGGTCAACCCTCTGGGTTGTGACAGTGAGTCTGACTAATTAGGAAGTAAAAATGTAACAAAGCTGGCTTTTGTCAGAGCAAAATAATTGTTAATGTCTCTGTGGGACCTTTGGAGTCATTTGTTGATATGTTGGTGAGGGATACATGCATGAGAGCAATGTTTGCTGTTGGCTCCTGATTATATGTGGCGAAGGGGTTTGGTGTCAAACTACAGAATTTGCAATCATTTAACAGATTTCGTACTGGTCTCTGAAATCCATCGTCCCCCACCTCTCCTCCACCATTCAGAAGGTTAAAACCTGCCCTCAGGATTCAAACAAAAGTGTTCAAAAGTGCTCAATTCAGATAAGATAGAAATTTACAATATACAGCGTAATCTTCAAAAGTCAAGATTTTCACACAAAAAAACACTTTTATGTCAATTGCTTATAACCTGTAGCTGCTGTTTTTGGTAGTTTGCTATAAACTTCAAAAATGTAAAATCTTAATATACAGTGGTCCTTTAACCTATTGTACATAATTTAGTATAAATGAAGCTTGCCGCATATATGGGGCCTCATTCAAATGCGATTTGGCCCATTTAATAGGGCTTTATTTAAAAATATTTTTTTACAGAAGTTTTTAGTTATTGAAGACCTTGATTTTGGATAGAAGTTCACTAAGTAAAAACATCTGTAAAAAAATTGCTATGTGCTTACACACTTGTATATTATCTTCAAAACACCAACACAGTGAATCAGAGGATGTATTATTTAAAATCATATATCTTGTCATATTTTTTTATACAGAATGGAGAGGCTACATCATTTGACATGACAAGATATTGATATTGTTCCTATCCCTCCTCCACAAAAATATTACATGCTGAAGCCTGATTAAACATGATTTTTAAATTTCCGTGGATGCTGAAATTTATTTTTCACTGAATAAGAGAGTGAATAAAGTTTGTAAGACCTAATGATAAGTAAGGACTGTGCTTAATAAAGGTTTTGCTGAAGATGAGTAAAGTTTAGTATGATGGGATGAAACCATTGCATTAAATAACTAGAAATCTGAGTTACAGCGAGAGAGAGTTGGTACATGTGAGAAATGAAGATGCTTTGATTAGTCCTTAAGAACATGAAACAAAGCCCTTAAGTTTAAGTGCAAGAGATGTACTGAAAATAATTTCATTTTATTATTTGTCAAGAGGTTGCACACATTTCCAAACCTTTCTAATTTCTTCATCAAAACAGCAGGTCAAGCCAGTTGAAACATTTTACATATAAGGACCAACCAATATTAGCTCCAAGTAGACACAGAAATCACACACTTGTGATCATGTATTTATTAGAGCATCATTTTTATATAATAAAATGGTTTCTTTGCAAGTGATTTAAAACAAGTTAATATGATCTACACATATGCTTCTCAAAATGAAGTACACACTTTGCCAGCATTACTTCAAATTTCTCCAATCTTACTTTTTCTAAATATGTCAAAATCATTTTAATATTTAGAATCTATTCAAAAACAGATTCCACACATTTATAAATAATTTTCTCAGTTTCATCAAATGTTAAAGTGTTACTGAATATATTTATAATATGAGAAAGAGAGAGGAAAATGAAGAGAGTTATTGTATATTGCATAGAATATTGAGAAAAAATAATAATACAATAAACTAGAAACAAAGTCTTACATAATAAACGATATATATTCTTAGTAAACATAAGTAAATAAAATTTCTGTATAAAATTGCTTTCTATTCATGCATTAAAAATAATTTGTTCATTGGAGTAAGATACTCAATCAGAGGATGGACAAAGAGGTCCAGTGATGTGAGTTATCCTATGGTAGCACTCTCATTCAGGGATAAATTACTTTTATCTCACATGCACAATACACAAATTATTATTTTGCAGTATGTTAGTTTGAATGCATTTAAAATAATGCTATTACCCAAAAGTACAAAGCAATTCTACTGTGACAGTGATACAATCTCAGGTATATCTCTGTTGAACAGTACAGTACATTTGTATTCACATTTGAACATCCTAAAGAAGTAAAAAAATTCATTTCTTGCTCAAAATTTTCAAAATACAGTTATTTCACTGCATTCTGGGAACCTGGGCAGGGACATGCAAATGTGCCCACAAAGGTTTCACTCTTATAATCCAATACCATTTTAAACATGGCTTCTTTTTCCGCATATGCTGTACTACAGTGATTACAGTGTTAAGCAAAGCTCAGGATGGATTATACATAAGCCAGGAAACCTACCCATGTACAGCTGTTTCAAGGTTACTGGCTCTCATCAGTGTGGGTCCATTTCCTAGCTTGTTTAGTAGATTTTGTGAGGAGGTAGGTCTCAACAGTGAAATATAGTTAGACCCTAGACACAGTGTGCACTTGTCTGAAGTCATCAAATAACCTTAGGTTCATAAAATCTAAACCTAGCCTTCTGTGACGTAAATGGGCAAACCAGACCTGAAAGTGGCATTTACCGTATTTTTCGCCGTATAAGACGCACTTTTTCTTCCCCAAAACTGGGGGAGGAAAGTTGGTGCGTCTTATACGCCGAATATACCTTTTCAAACTGCCTCTGTCCTCTTGATCTCACCCCAGCGCTTCCTACCAGCATCGCGTCAGCCGGTGCGTCCTAGTGACGTCACACACGCAACGCTGCAGTACACGAGGAGTGCTGGTAGGAAGCGCTGGGGTGAGATCAAGATGGCAGAGATCAGAAGAAAGGTGAGGATCAGGGAGGTCAGGGAGGATCAGGACGGTCAGGGAGGATCAGGAGGGTCAGGGAGGATCAGGAGGGTCAGGGAGGATCAGGAGGGTCAGGGAGGGTCAAGGGCTCCCAAATGCTCCCAAATGCTGCAGTATATGGATATGTATGTGTATGTGTATGTGTATGTGTGTGTGTGCATGTATGTGTGTGTATATATGTATGTATGTGTATGTATATTTATGTGTGTATGTATATGTATGTATGTGTATCTATATATATATATATATATATATATATATATATATATATGTGTGTAATGTAGGTGTGTATCTGTGTGTAAAGTGTATTTGTGTTTGATTCAGATTTTTTTTTTCTTGTTTTCCTCCTCTAAAAACTAGGTGCGTCTTATCTGCCGGTGCGTCTTATAGGGCGAAAAATACGGTAATTATAATTGTAGCTCTCTGGATGGCACCCATTCTAATATGGCTGCCTCCATGCAGCATTTTTTAGTTATAAAATTCAAGTACAGGGTTTGCTTTGTTTTTGGACCCGGTTTTCCTGTTATTGGGTCTCTTTAACAAGAGAAACAGTGATCTTAATATCTTTGTTTCCAGCAATTCATGCAGTGATTCTTCAGAGATTGTAATTTATGACATTTCCATTGACTAATATTTAGCTTAACAATATGTAATCTTAATAATAGAGTAGCCTATCACACTGAGACATTATGATGCACAAATAATACCTTTTAAAACTCTATAAAGATGTAATTAGTCAGTTGGGATGCAGTAAAAAGGAGTAGAACTTCAGATTTGAATGTATACAACCGCCATGTGGTTACATAGTGCCTTTTAACAGCACTGCTGCCCCTAAATAAACACTTTTACTTTTTTAATGTAAAAGCCAATACCTGGATTACAAAGCATGATGTTGCATTTGTGTTTACATTTTTGTAATTTGCAGTGACAATAGACATAGGTTTTACCTGCAAAATAATTCTGTCAGTAAGTTATGCCTATGGGATTACAGAGTCACTCAGCCAAGCCCTGTGGTGTTCCTATTTGCAGGCCTGTAGATTTCTATTAAATAAGGTTTGATAAAGCATTTGATTAAAGTCAGACAGCCAGTAGAGCTCTCATTTTGGCTCCAGGTTTATACATTAAGTTGCTTTGTCTGTCCAGGAGTGAAGCAACGCAAATACACAAAAGAAATGAGCAGTAGGAGTGTGTGTATTTGGCAACATGGGAAAATGTATAAATTCAGTTAGTATTTTTGTAAGAATTCTTTGTAAAGAATATATTTTCCAAAAAAGCCACAGTAACTGAAAGGTAATAGAAAGTATTTGTATTAAATAATAGTTATACAAATACTGCAGAGATTCAGATATCTGGAATTAGTTATTACTTTATTAATTACTTTATTTGCATACATTGGTACAACATTTATCAACTTAAACATATTTCTTTATATACTTATTTATTGATATTTAGTATAGAGGCAGGCCCCGGCTTACAGACAAGATATGTTCCCAAGAACGTCTTTAAACCAGATCTGTATGTAACCCGTATACCTGAATAATAATAATAATAATAATAATTAGAATAATAGCAATACTATAATGGCTCATATGTGGTAATTATAATAAAGTGTAGTACTGTAATAATAATAAATATTGAGGTACTGTAATAATGAGTTACAGAAACTGTGGTGCTCTTTTTTTTAATTAACTCAAACAAACAGGACGTAAAAGCCCGCTGTTAAGTATAGGTCGTCCGTAAGTCGAGTTGTCTTTAACCTGCAGACATCCTTTATACTTACTCATGCTCATAAACAGTACTGAAAGTCTGAAATGTATATATTGTGAAAAGTGAATTTAACTAATTTCATTATCACATTAAAAATAACTGTTGCACTTTATTGGAATAAATTTCTTTATTTTCTTTTTACACTTGGTATAGTATGGTGATGTACTTTTTATAATTCACTTCAGATCAAATTGTATTTTGGGATTAAAGACACTCTTTGCTTTCAGTATTTTGTTCCTTTAATGCATTCAAATCGAGGGGGAACATTGCTAAGATTGTAAAGGTTCCTGTTATTTAGAGAAAAAAAAAGAAGAAAAGAGAAGAAGAAAAAAAAAAGAAAATTCCTGCATCTGAGCACTGATTATAATACTGAGTTCAAAGACTATGAAAAGATCCCTGAATAACAGGAGGAGGAACAACCATACAAGTTTCTGTGTATGTGAAACTATTAAAAACCTCTACATAAAAGGTTGAACAGCAACTAAGAAAAATATCTGATTAAAGAGGCAGTGTTGGTTATGAAAAAGGTAAATATGTAAAGGGCAAGTCTTATCTATGACAAAAGCCTCTGCATATGCATCCGGCTATGCCTATGAAAATAAAAGCTTTTACATAAAAGGTATCAAGGGCTACAAATCCCTAAAAGATCTATAAAATCACTTGGCTGCATTTAAGCTGTTAATAAAATGTAGTTTTGGGTATAACTGTCCCTTAAAGAACTTGACGATGACTCAGAAACCCTCTAGCCAGGAGAGATCTGGTAGATGGGACTTAAACTGGAGGAACTAGGTGGGATGGCAGCTAATAGGAAAGCCGCAACATGAGGGCATTCACAAACGCAGTTATTCTCATTGATAAACATGGGTTCCTTTACAATCTTGTGGTATTTGTCTGTTCCTACAACTATTAACCCATTTCTAACTTCAATAGAGGTAGGACATTTTTCACTTGGCACCTCTTTTAGCATATTAGTCAAAGAAAGAAATTGTTATCCCAGTTCCCATTCTCATTGGCTATTGGCCGAATCCTGTACCCATAGACCAATGCCAAAATCTTCATGCCAACCATTGTGAGATGTTCTGTAGGAAGTACATTTGAGTATATGTGTATTTAGTTAATGTTTATACTTCAACTATTGTTCTGATCCTGTTAAATACTTCATGTTTTGTACCATAAATTGTAATGTTTTGGCTGTTGTCCATTGCCCACACTATATGTTTTTATTGCTCTTTCTTAAGAACGTTCTATTGGCTCAGATTTCTGCAACATTACCTTTGAAGTTAGTAGAGTTGCTAGAGACACCCCTGGAGCTCTAGAACCAAGGTCTAACTGGTGTGATCTCTTTCTTGTCTGGTCAACAAATAGTTCCACGAGAGTTGGATAATGACTATGAAAAGCCTCAGGCATGAATTTGTATCATGGACACAAAGCATGGGAATCAACTCAAGAGACAAGAGGTGGAGCAAAGGTGAAATGAAGAATCACATCGAGGGGTCATTCACTGATGAAAGATTTGAATGGCTGGGACAATCCCAGGGTGTGGCTATGATGTATATAACTGGACTTGCTGGGTAGTAGAATTATCTTAGGAAAGGAACAGAGGAATCAGGAGGAATACTCTACACTCTTGCATACACACATTAGTATTTACACACATTAGTATTATATAGGTAGAGCCTTGTATTTCAGATGCCAATCTCACCAATACTCTTGTATGTTAATAAACCCTTTAACTTATACGTTTCCAGGGTATTTGGAGTTCTTATAACAGTCAGATGTAAGTTAACTGGTCGGGATATACGGTTAGAATTCCAGTATAAAAGGACTATATTTAACAATATGTAACTCTCAAGCAACCAGAAACAACATTTATCCAGCATGTATCAATCGTCATGGGTGCTGGATAACTCAGAGTCTACTGTATATAATTAATCAAATAAATACATTTGTTCCATAAGAACACACAGGACCTTGAGAGGTTTTATAAGTTTGGCCTGCTTTTGCCCTTGATAGATCTTGCACATTGTTTATCCTGTTTATTAGATTACCCATGTATTCTGATGAACATGACTTCACGCAAAATGTTGTGGAAAATATCCTCAGTGACTTTAGTGCAAGTAAAGCAAAAATGAATTTTTTTGTCTAAAGCTGTGAAGTCATATTTAGATATGTGTATAAAAGGACATCTAAACATTATACTGACAGGGAAAGAAAAAAGTATTTTCTACAGTCAGCTTTTCTGTAAGTCAAGCAAAGTTCATAAATTTGCAACACTGATTTTGTAATAGGACTTTTATGGATTGCTACTTTACATTTGTTGTAGTTTCTCATGACATCTGAGAAAAAAAGATGACTCAGCCATCTGGCTCTTGACACATAAAAAGGTGCTCCGGCGTTTTAAATGCCTTTATGTTCTTAATACTGGCTACACACTATGTTGAAGACACTTGTCAATAAAATGTTTAGCTAATGTCAAAAGCTTTAATGTGATGCACAGAGCAGTTCATATAACATGATTTATTTCTGGTTAGCTGACAAAATGATCATCAAACTCTCAGAAAAACAACATCCATTAAATGCATCTCTTATACTTTCAAATGTTATACAAAGGGCCGCCAAGTACTGATTGTACATGCTCTTTTGTATTTTAATGCAGTTTTAGAATTTGCAAAGGGCTCTTTATTCAGAAGCGAGTGACAAAACCATGACCTTCTGTCGAAACATCTGCCCCTATTATAAACTCATTACAAAATAATAGAGAATTGAATGTGAAGTGTTTAGTAAATCCAGACTTTATTTCAGTACATTACATTCAAGACAGAAAAAGGGAAGATATCTACACATAACGAAGAATCCTAGTGCAGCTGCCTAATCAAAGATTGAATAAAAGTCAAAACAGTTTTACAGCAAGAAAACAGAAGAGTACAGTGCCTTGCAAAAGTATTCACCCCCCTTGGCATTTTTCATGTTTTGTTGCCTCACAACCTGGAATTAACATGGATTGTTTTAGGATTTGCATCATTTAATTTACAGAACATGCCCACAACTTGTAAAAGCAAACAACAAATAGGACAAAATAACAGAAAAAGTCAATGTGTATAACTATTCACCCCCTTAAAGTCAATACTCTGTAGAGCCACCTTTTGCGGCAATCATAGCTCCAAGTCGCTTTGGATAAGTCTCTATGAGCTTGCCACATCTTACCATTGGGATTTTTGCCCATTCCTACTTGCAAATCTGCTCCAGCTCCTTCAAGTTGGATGGTTTGTGCTTGTGAACAGCAATCTTTAAGTCTGACAACAGATTTTCTATTGGTTTGAGGTCTGGGCTTTGACTAGGCCATTCCAACACATTTACATCTTTCCCCTTAAACCACTTAAGTGTTGCTTTAGCAGTGTGTTTGGGGTCATTGTCCTGCTGGAAGGTGAACCCCCGTCCTAACCTCAAATCACACACAGAGTGGTACCGGTTTGGCTCAAGAATATCCCTATATTTAGCACCATCCATCTTTCCCTCATCTCTACCAGTTTCCCAGTCCTGGCTGCTGAAAAACATCCCCACAGCATGATGCTGCCACCACCATGTTTCACTGTGGAGATGGTGTTCTTTGGGTGATGTGGTGTGTTAGGTTTGCGCCAGACATAGCTTTTTCTTTGATGTCGGAAAAGTTACATTTTAGTCTTATCAGACCAGAGCACCATCCTCCTACATTTTGGGAGTCTCCCACATACCTTTTCACAAACTCAAATTGTGTTTTTTTACTGAAAGTAATGGGTTTCTTCTGGCCACTCTGCCATAAAGCCCAACTCTATGGAGCGTACTGCTTATTGTCGTCCTATGTACAGATACTCCAGTCTCTGCTGGGTAACTCCGCAGCTCCTCCAGGGTTACCTTAGGTCTCTTTGCTGCCTCTCTGATTAATTCCCTCCCTGCCCAGTCTGTGAGTTTTGGTGGGCGGTCGTCTCTTGGCAGGTTTGCTGTTGTGCCATGTTGTTGTGCCATGTTCTTTCCATTTAGTTATGATAGAGTTGATGGTAAAAAAAGGGTTAGAGAGCAGAGCTTGAGTAAGCCATGGATTGATAGTAAGAGAGTAGGATCTTCAATGTCATCCACTCTCTCTCCCTCCCTCTCTTTCTCGTCCTCTCTCTCACCCTCTCTCTTTCTCTCTCCCTCTCTTGCTCTTTGTCTGTCCCCCTCTCTCTATCTCTCAGCCTCTTTCTTCCCCCTCTCTCTCCCTTTTAGTGCCCCCTCTCTTTCCCTCTTTCTACCTCCTCTCTCTACCCCCTTTCCTCTTCCTCTATTTCCCTCTCTCTTACCCTTCTCTCCCCCTCCCTCTCTCTACTTCCCCTCTCCCCCTCTGTCTCTCTTTCCCCATCTTTCTCTTTCACTCCCTCTCTCCTACTCTCCTCCCACTCCATCACCATATTTCTTTCCCTCCCTCTTCCCCTCTCTTTCCCATTCTCCCCTCCTTCTCCATCTCTCTGTCCTATTTCTCCCTCCCCACTCTCTCTCTCCTCCCTTTCTCTTTCTCTATCTGTCTCCTTCTCTCTCTATCTCTCTCCCTCTTTCTCTCTCTTCTTTCCCTTTCCTCTACCCCCTCCCCCTTCCTCTCTCCTCCTTCTCTCTCTTCTTCCCTCCTCTCTCTCCCTTGTTCCCTCTCTTATTTCTCCCCTCCTTCTCTATCCCCCTCCATCTTCCTCTCTCTCCCCTTCTCTATTATTCCCTCCTCTTTCTCGTACTCCCTTCCTATCCTCCTCACTCTTCCTCTCTCTCTGCACTATCTCTCTATCCCTCTTCCCCCTCCCTCTCTCCCCTTCTTTTTCCCTCCTCCCTCTCTCTCTCTTTCTCTCCCCTCCCTCTCTCTCCCCATCCCTCCCTCTTCTCTCTCCCTCTCACACACATGTACATCACCTCATCACAGCTCCTGCCTCCATCTTGTGTTGAAGATCTCCTGCCACTGTCTGCATCCAGCCTTGCTGCCATGGCTGCGCAGGGAAAGGCTTCCTTTCCCTTCTCTCTGTGCTCTGGTGCAGGGGGCGGGCTTAGGCTTCCTGCCGTGTAATCTGAGTTTACTGTCTGGAGCTCAGTGTTAACTCCAGAAGAGCTGTCTGTTGTTAGAGGAAGCAGGCACTATACAGTGAAGCACACGTGAAGAGGGGATTTGGAGGAAGATGGGGTGATAATGAGGCGCCCCTCTCAGAGATGTGCCTGTAGGCAGGAGCCTAACTCTCCTAATGATCCAGCCCTTGTGCAAGAATAGTAAAACATAAAGCTTAAAGTTCCCAGCAAATAAACCAAACAGATACAGGAAATACCAAGGTGCAGGACAGGAATGCATGATTTCTAATTGGTTGACTAAGCAACCTACTACTAGTGCTTCACTGTGAAGGTTGCCTTATTTTATATTTAAAAAATGTTCCTTGGCATAAAAAAGAAATACTGCAGTTCAAAGCACCATTTGTCAAAAAGCTGTATACTTTATCAATGGTACATTGCCAATTTATATGTTTTTCAAATTTCAACAAATTATGGTAAAGTTGTATATATTTATTGTATTGGAGAACTGTGTGTGAGGAATGCAGTATGTACATTTCTATAGTGCATGAGAGGTGTACTTTTAATTACATGCAAAGCATATAGTGTGAGGGTACATTTAGATTTACGTAATTCCAATAAACTTTAACTAATCTTGCCATTTCACAAGTCTCTTTGACCATGAGTGACTTATATTCACATATATTAGTGATGAACCCGTAACCAGTCATGTCTTTCAATAGTCTTATTTCACTTATTTATCCATCTAAGCACAGTTTGTTGAGCCCTGCATCACTGGTATCTTTTTCCCATAATCCTTTTTTTCCTTATCATTTTCTTTTCCTTTAGATTTTGCTGCCATGATTTGCTCTTACAGTCTTTAGATAACCAGTGCAGCCAGTGTAGCAACTGCTCATAGATAATAATATAGTAATTGAGGGTGAAAAAATACTTTGGTCTTTATAGCTCAGCCTTTTAGACATCAAGGGGTGAAATCTTACCAACTGTTAACTTCTAGGCATAAAAAACTTCACTGTATATGTTTAAGGTAATCACATAATTTATTTTATAGAGAATAAGCCACATTTCAGAATCATCTACTCTGAAATTAACCCTCCATTCCATGCTCTACGGTGTACTTTTATTGGAAGTGGTGCCCAAACTGCATTCCATACTCTAGATGAGGGCTTATTGTGTTGGTAGAATTACTCTTGCTTCGGTTGCCTGAGGTGCAGTTTTATATTTTTATAATTCTCAATTATATGGAAAGCCAGTGGAGAAATTGACAAAGAGGTACTGTGGATGAGGAATCCTGAGTAAGATGAATGAGTCTAGCAGAGGCATTCATGAGGAACTGGAGAGGGAGAGGTTCATAATTATGTCGGTACAGGAGTGAAGTGGCATATGATAAATGGATGGATTCATAATTTTTCATGTGTCTTGTGAGAGGAAATGCTGTATTGATAATGTGAAAAAGTCATTTAGTAACTGTATATCTGAGTGAACAAGAGTGCAGAACTATAGTGACCCATAGTCAGTAGACTTAGGTTGATAAAGGATTTGTCAATAGTGGGATGCCAATGGCAATTGACTAACAAATCAATGATGTGGGTTGATTTTTTTGAGGCATTCAAGAACCATCAGAATGGGAAAAGATAATTGGTGGGAAGACTGATGAAGAAGGAGTTACACTAATCAAATGGGACGCGATGAGTTAAATTGTTCTGTCTAGTGTGAAGCATATTCTAGATATGTCCGACATGTGAAAGTTGCAAGATATTGGAACTAAAATTGGCAGCAACTTTCATTGAAGATTTGTAATGGAATTTGAGGAAACCAGATATTTAATAAACAATTGATGAAACAAAGTAGAAGAAATTAAATCGGTTGGATGTGAAAAGATATTTTGAGTATGATTAAATTATATATAATATTTAACTACACCAGTGTTTATTAATGTTCAAATGGAAAAAAAATCTAAAAAAGAATTACATATTATTAATCAAATATAGTGTCAAAGTGGCTTCCAGCTTACATGTTATAAGTTGTCACAGATCTTGATGCAAACAATATTATCATAAAACGGAGGTCATCCATAAGGCTGCAATGATCATTTCCCCCTTGGAAAGTAAAGATAAATTCTATGCATCAAAAGCTGTTAGTGAGCATAATACATTCTTTTGACCGGGACAGGATTCCTAGTTAAAAATAAATAATATTATAGAATATTATAGAATAGTATAATGTATCTATATATAATATATATAAAATACATGTATTTATATCTATCTATCTATTTGTATAATAAATAAATATATATATATATATATATATATATATATATTTTATATATATACATATATATATATATATATATATATATATATATACACAATATATATATATTCATATATATATATATATATATATATATATATATATAAATATATATATATATATATATACTGTATATATATATATATATATATATTGTATGTGTGTGTAAGCATTCTATGAATAATATCTGCTAAATCCCTTGGTTAGGAAGTCAGATTTGTTTGTCTTATCTTTCAGACTGCTGCATCCACCTGCCATCCTTACAATGATGGACTGCTCTCTTTAGCAATATACATTGTATGTCTGCTTTTCAGCTGAACAATAATTATAAAAAAAACAGATTCATCTATCTCTGAAGCCTGCGAGACAGCAGACAGCGGTTAGACCAGCAGCAGCAGGTGCAATGAGGCAGAACTACCAAGCACATTAAAAATGTCATCACAGAACATCTGCAGAATAATCTTTCCTTGAAGAATGATTTATAGCCGCGCTGGATTTAATTTTGCACAACTGTACGCTTCCTGCAATCCTGCAGATATGTCAAGAATGCACCACCGTGCTTAGAGATTCTGATGTATGTTAGTTGTTGATACAAGGAAGGGGTTAATACTAAACATTTTGGGCAACAATACACATCTCTGGTACAGACGGCGTAAACATAAACACGCTAAAATGTATGATATATTTGCAAGCAATAATTACAATGATGTATTCTGTCAGAATTCAGTGCCGTTTGGAGTAATGTTCATGTTTAGCTAACGCTTTATGCCAGATTCTGATGCAAATGCAGATGCACACAAATCACTCACAAGCTGGCACTGCTCCGTAGCCTAAAGCTATTCATATTCAGCATATAAATAGGATGGAATGTGATTTCTCTGATTATCTGAGAGCTCCCAATGAGAAGTCCACTGATTTCTTCCCAACGTCTCTGATGAAGATTCCCATAGTGCTTAAATTAAAAAGGCTGATTCTATTTTAGTTTTTCTTGTGTATATCTGTGTTTTTTTCTATAAAAGCAATGCCATAGCAGGAAATGCCTACCTTAAAGGACCACTGTATTGCCTACAAACAGGAGCTAACTATTTTAATTATTCATAATTAATCATTGATCATTAATAAAATGTATATTTAGTTATTGAAAAGAAATACAGTATTCAATATTAAGCTTATTTTTTAAGATCAAACAGCAAAGTCACTAGCCAGGCTAATGCAACATTTTCAGGCACAAGGTTGTAAAAACACAATCTTCTGCACTGGCTGGCGACTTGCTGTGTTAAAGGGACATGGAAGGTTCCCTGGTTTTCATATTAAAATAAAGATTGTGTTGATTTGAGTATTTGATCATACTGTTATTTAAGGATCACTGTAATACCTTAACAGGAGCTTGTTTTAATTATGCATTGATCATTAATGAAATTCCTATTCAACAATTTACAATAGCAATATTCAAAATGTTATTGAAATAACCTTCAGTTTGGCTGGTTGCCTCCTACCTGATAAGTTCATCAAGGGGAAAGTTTAACTGAGAGACAGGTCAAAAGAGATTTAAGAACAACCTGACTAGATAAAAGACAAAACAAACAATATATATCCAAAGCTTATTCTCAATGGAAACAACTGTAAAATATGGTTGTGCCCTCCAAATATCTGTGAGAGATAATAATTGCATTGCTATGTATAGTTCAAGTCAGTGGTGGAGATAGAGAATGTAGTGCCCTGGTGTAAAAAAAAAATAATGGGCACCTTCTCAAGGAGGAGTTGTAAAATGTGTTTGCGTTGGGCCCTCCAGTACCAATTCCACTCAGTGGTCCTCGCCAAGACCCCTCTCCAGGACCTTTTTTCCATTGCTGCTCCCCCCAAGACCCCTTTCTATAGATGATCTCTTTCCCTTGACCCCTGCTGGCAGACCAGGTCCAGGATGTGCACACTGTACTACCAGGGGAAGGAGGGGGCCCATGGGGGCTAGAACAGAAGCGCCCTAAAATATACAACTGAAATATATATATATATATATATATATATATATATATATATACAGTATCTCACAAAAGTGAGTACACCCCTCAAGTTTTTGTAAATATTTTATTACATCTTTTCATGTGACAACACTGAAGAAATGACACTCTGCTAAAGTGTAAAGTAGTAAGTGTACAGCCTGTATAACAGTGTAAATTTGCTGTCCCCTACAAATAACTAAACACACACACAGTCTCTCTAATGTTAGAGACCCTGCACTCCCCCATCTTCCGTTTGAGTTAGACATGCTTGGCCAGACCATCAGCTTTACCTTCAGCTTCTTTAGCAAGGCAGTGGTCGTCTTGGAGGTGTGTTTGGGGTTGTTATCATGTTGGAATACTGCCCTGTGGCCCAGTCTCCGAAGGGAGGGGATCATGCTCTGCTTCAGTATGTCACAGTACATGTTGGCATTCATGGTTCCCTCAATGAACTGTAGCTCCCCAGTGCCGGCAGCACTCATGCAGGCCCAGACCAAACATATCCAGTGCCTTGCAAAAGTATTCACCCCATTGACTTTTTACCTATTTTGTTACAGCCTTAAGTTCAATGTTTTGTTAATCTGAATTTTATGTGATGGATCAGAACACAATATTCTATGTTGGTGAAGTGAAATGAGAAACATATATACATAAAAACTTTTTTTAGAAATAGAAAACAGAAAAGTGGCATGTGCGTATGTATTCACCCCCTTTGTTATGAAGCCCATAAAAAGTTCTGGTGCAACCAATTACCTTCAGAAGTCACATAATTAGTGAAATGATGTCCACCTGTGTGCAATGCAAGTGTCACATGATTTGTCATTACATATACACACCTTTTTTGAAAGGCCCCAGAGACTGCAGCACTTAAGCAAGAGGCACCACTAACCAAACACTGCCGTGAAGACCAAGGAACTCTTCAAACAAGTAAGGGACAATGTTGTTGAGAAGTACAAGTAAGGGTTAGGTTATAAAAAAATATCCAAATCTTTGATGATCCCTAGGAGCACCATCAAACCTATCTTAACCAAATGGAAAGAACATGGCACAACAACAAACCTGCCAAGAGACGGCCGCTTACAAAAATTAACGTACCGGACATGGAGGGCGTTAATCAGAGAGTCAGCACAGAGACCTAAGGTAACCCTGGAGGAGCTGAAGACTTCCACAGCAGAGATTGGAGTATCTGTACATAGGACGACAATAAGCCGTACGCTCCATAGAGTTGGGCTTTATGGCAGAATGGCCAGAAGAAAGCCATCACTTTCAGCAAAAAATAAAACGGCACATTTTGAGTTTGCGAAAAGGAATGTGGGAGACTCCCAAAATGTATGGAGGAAGGTGCTCTGGTCTGATGAGACCAAAAATGAACTTTTCGGGCCATCAAAGAAAACGCTATGTCTGGCGCAAACCCAACACTTCACATTGCCCGAAGAACACCATCCCCACAGTGAAACATGGTGGTGGCAGCATCATGCTGTGGGGATGTTTTTCAGCAGCCAGGACTGGGAAACTGGTCAGAGTTGAGGGAAAGATGGATGATGCTAAATACAGGGATATTCTTGAGCCAAACCTGTACTACTTTGTGCGTGATTTGAGGCTAGGACGGAGGTTCACCTTCCAGCAGGACAATGACCCCAAACACACTGCTAAAGCAACACTTGAGTGGTTTAAGCGGAAACATGTACATGTGTTGGAATGGCCTAGTCAAAGCCCAGACCTAAATCCAATAGAAAATATGTGGTCAGACTTAAAGATTGCTGTTTACAAGTGCAAACCATCCAACCTGAAGGAGCTGGAGCAGTTTTGCAAGGAGGAATGTGCAACAATCCCAGCGGTAAGATGTGGCTCGCTCATAGAGATTTATCCAAAGCAAATTAAAGCTGCGATTGCCGCAACAGTTGGATCTGCAAAGTATTGATTTAGGGGGTGAATAGTTATGCACATTGACTTTTTCTGTTTATATGTCCTATTTGTTGTTTGCTTCACAATAATAAAAAAACAATACATCTTCAAAGTTGTGGGCATGTTCTGTAAATTAAATGATGCAAATCCTCAGACAATTCATGTAAATTCCAGGTTGTGAGGCAACAAAACATGAAAAATGCCACGGGGGGTGAATACTTTTGAAAGGCACTGTATGTCTATATGTGTACTGGTGACTTGCCCGTCAAAAATGACTGCAATAAAAAGTGATGTCTGGCATCACTTCTCTACTTTACCGGCCTCGCAATAAACGCCTTTGGCGCTCATCACGGGACTGGCAATGAGCGACTTTGTGTCTCTCCCCCCTCTGTGTCTTTCCCCTCCTGCCTCAATGTCTCCTTCCTCACCTTATGAGGCATGCATTGTGCATGCGCTGCGCTCTGCGTATGCACATGAGGGCGATCCGATCGCCTTTGCGATCGGATCTTTGTCAAACTGCGACTCGTCGCAAGCGTGATGACGAATCGCAGTTTGACCGTTATAATATGTGATATATGTTTCTATAATATGTTGTGTTGAGCATCTGTGGAGCATCCTCAAAAGGAAGTTGGGGGAGTGAAAGGTCTCTAATATCCACCAGCTCTGTGATGTCATCATGGAGGAGTGGAAGAGGACTCCAGTGGCAACCTGTGAAGCTCTGGGCCATATTTAGGCCATATTTGGACATTTCCACTTAGGGGTGTACTCACTTTTCTTGCCAATGGTTTAGACATTAATGACTGTGTGTTGAGTTGTTTTGAGGGGACAACAAATTTACACTGTTATACAGGCTGTACACTTACTACTTTACATTGTAGCAGAGTGTCATTTCTTCAGTGTTGTCACATCAAAACATATAATAAAATATTTACAAAAATGTGAGGGGTGTACTCACTATTTAAGAAAAAATAAATGTTTATAAAGCCCCAGGTCTTGATGGAATACATCCAAGGGTACTGAGGGAACTGGGCTCTGTAATAGCCAAACCATTATATCTAAAATTTCAAGACTCACTACCAGATGACTGAAGAAAAGCAGATGTGATACCTATATTTTAGAAAGGAGCAAAGGCAGGCTTTTAGAAGGGTTGATAAGGGATACTATACAATACTATGTCTATTTAAACAAGATTATAAGTAGGAGTCTACATGGATTTATGAGGGATTGGTCATGTCAAACAACTCTAATTAGTTTCTATTAAGAGGTTAGTAGGAACTTGGATCAAGGCAACTCAGTGGATATAGTATTTTGGATTGTGCAAAGGCTTTTGATACAGTGCCACATAGAAGTCTATTGCGCAAACTAAGGGATGCAGGAATTGCAGTAAATATCTGTTGATGGATAGAGAGCTGGCTAAAAGACAGGAACATACTCAGATTGGACTAATGTGGTAAGTGGGGTTCCTCAGGGTTCAGTATTAGATCCTCTTCTTTTTAACATATTTATTAATGACTTAGAAGTAGGACTGGAAAGTATTGTCTCCATTTTTGCTGATGACACAAAGTTGTGCAAGGAAATAAAACTGAAAATTATGTACTATCTCTTCCAAAGGAATTTGCGTAAATTAGAGAAATGATCAACTAAATGGCAGATGAGATTTAATACGAATAAATGTAAAGTTATTCATTTAGGAAGGAAAAATAGCCATTTATAATCTTAATGGAACAAATCTCAGGGTAAAATATATTGAATGGGATTTGGGAGTGCTTGTGGACAACCACCTAGGTAACGGTGCTCAATGCCAAGCAGCATCTTCAAAGGCAAGTAAAATATTATCATGTATCAAGAAGGTTATAGCAAGGGAAGCAAATATAATTCTGTCACTATACAAATCTCTAGTACGCCCTTATTTGTAATATGGAGTACAGTTTTGAGCACCACTTAAAAAAATAAGACATTTTAGATCTAGAAAAAGCACAGAGAAGAGCAACAAAACTAATAAGGGGAATGTATGGGCTAAGTTATGAAGAAATTCATCTTATTTTATTTTCTCTAGAAAAAAAGGCATCTAAAAGGGGATATGATTACCTTATATAAATATATCTATGGTCAATATAAAGCTTTGTAAAGTAAACTTTTTGTGCAAAGAGGTTTCCAACTGACAAGAGGACATCTCTGGAGGGTAGAAGGAAAAAGATTCCACCTTAAAGAAAGAAAAGGGTTCTTCACAGTAAGGGTGGTTAATCTGTAGAATTATCTACCAGAGGTGGTGACAGCGGATTCAATAAATAACTGTAAAAAAATATTACAGATATTTTTGAATAAAAAGGGCATTCAGTGTTATCCTGGATAACTAGAGAAGAAGTATTAATCCAGGGAGGAGTCCGATTGCCAGTATCTGTGATCAAGAAGGAATTTTCTTTTTCCTCCTTTGAGACAATCGGCAATGTTTAAATAGGGTTTTTTCTGTTTGACTTCCTCAATTATCAATTAATCCGCATATTCCAAAGATTACAGGAGATCTAAAATGGTTACACTTGAAGAACTTCAACCTCAATTACTATGGAACTATGTAGATTTATTGAGCATGGATAAAATATAATTATGCTTTATTTAACCTACTTCTCTTCGCTTTTTGCAGTTGGGAAATACCCCCACCCCCCTAATTACACAGTATTTATACATTTTATTAAATGAGTAAACCTGTTTTTATTTTCAGTGGTGCCAAGAAAAAAGTAAGAGCAGTTTTCACTACATATATGGAAAACAAGAACTTTAGATGCACACAAATAACATTTGCATAGCTGTTTATATTGCAGCATTTGTATTTTATTTTATAAACAAGTCTTGCTGGAATTTCAGCTATTTCAATAAAAATTAGTTGATCTTAATTACTGTCAGCCCCTGTAGCCAGCATGGGGAGGGGGCTTTTGACCAGGCAAGTGTAAAGACGTCTAGGGTGTTTATTAGGTGGGGGAGGAGCCTGAAAGTGATAAAACTACAAGTTTCCCTTAGAGCCTCTTTGGCTGGTTCCCTCTCTCCCTCCCGTTTTGTTCAGCATTTCAAATTGTTGGGCGGGGCTGATTGCTCATGGTAGGTGGGAGCATAATTTCAGTGTTGGTATACACCTGGTTTGGTTATGATAGTCTCCTGGGCACGCAGTTCCTAGAGACTTCATATTTGGGCTCCCTCTGGTGCTCCTGAGCATTTACCTCTGATTTGTTATGTTATATGTCAATCAAAGTTGTGGCTTGTTTTATCTCGTATTGGAGTCTGTCTAATTATTTGGGCTGTTGGGCTGGTTTATTGGGAGACTACGTACTTTGTCACTTATGCCTAGGTCAAGTTCTGTATCATACATCATTCTTATTGCCAATACACAATATTGTTAGAGTTAGTAGAAGGGTGATTTGCATGTCATTACCTATAATCCTTAGCTGCAGGGGAAGCATTAAATGCAGAGTAATTTTGTGCAACCTATTTGAAAGATGAAATTAAAATGGCTTTTTATTAATTGCCTAATTAAAATTGAATCAATATGGAACATAGTAGATACTAACATTGGGACTGGATTGTGGAAACAAACCGAATGTGTGCAAAACACACAAATGTGTCAAGGTGAAAAACAACAATAAGCCAAACCAAGTGATGCACAAGTGCAGAATTTAGCAAAACATTAATCATAGAATTACATATACTGTTTGCTTTACTCTACTAAGTGGATAGAATCCATATTTTCAGGCCTGCTCTCTAGCATCATGTTTTATTGTTACTGATTGATTCTCAGATCTATATGATCCTGTTGAAACATGAATCCTACAATTTATTACTACTGTTAGATCTGCACTGTTTGCTACACATTGTCATCCTAAAGCTTCACTAAACTTTGTTGAGGTAGCAAAGGGGCTGAGACGCCCATAAGCAATTATTCCTATTTATTTCCATGAGCTGTCAGGAGTCATAGCCACCTTCCTGTTCTCTACTAATTTCATATTGATTGGTGGCCTTCTTTCGGCCTTGGGAATAAGTCTTGTGTGTAACAGTGCAAAATTCTTTGCCATACATTTTCAAAGATCATAGTGGTTGCCACTCTATCCTCCTTGTTCTGGCTGCTGTCCGTTCCAGCTTAACTTATGGTGGTATTAAATTGACCGGGCCAGCAAGTCCCGACCCAATAGCACACATCGCAAACCATGCTATCGAAAGTTGTATTTGCGAGCTTAAACATGATTCATGACGCAAGGACGTAACTTGCAGTTAGAAACAGCCAGTGAAATGTGGATCAGATCGTGACTCGTGGTTCAAGCCAGTAGGACTTTGAAATCCAACCTCCATTTTTCATTGAAGTCCTACGGGCTTGAATTACACGTTATGATAGGAACCACATTCCAGATATAATGCAATATTGATAAAGCCGTAAATATGATATTCTATATATTATATGTATTAACACATTGATTGCCAGGATTGATACAACACGGAAATTAAACATGAAATCAAGTATTTGTTTTAGCTGATTTGCGACCTTGAGAATGGTGTGCTGTTAATTTAAGACCTAACATCTCTTTCCCTTTTAATAAAAGTACAGTCGAATGTTTATATATGCATTTACAGTGCTCTGGACATGTCATTAAGCCCTTTATGAGCCCTCTTTGGTATCAGTAACTTGTAGTTCGACTTCTGCCATTTGCAGGCTTGTCGGAGTGGTTAGAAAGGGGGAATCGGAGCAATTGAATAGCAATTTGCGATTTTAGCGTTTTCAGCTCTTGCAGCTGTGAAAGATCAAAGGCTTGGAGGGGCATTAAGTTGTGATTTGAACCATCGCAGTGAATCGCAGGCCGGAGCCCATAACTCGATCGGAGCCCGCAAAAAGACACCAATTGAATAGCAAAGTAACTTGTGGGCCACATTTACAAGTCCGGATCTCCCGAAAGCCTCAATTGAATGAGGCTCAAAGTGAGGGCCTTTATCAAGTCAAAAGAGAATAGCAGATAATAACATACTGTATGCCATTGTTAGGGACCTCTTACAATAGCTATTATTCACTGACCGAACTGATACAATTTAATTTTGTTTGTATGATGCAAGTTTCCCTTGACTGATATTTTTTAATGCTGAACCACATATGGACAACATTCTTCCTAATCTATAGTCTTTCCAACTGAAGTACATATTTGTTTGTTACACAATTACATGCTGACTTTAAACATTGCAAAATGTATTTTGCATGAAAAAAGAGAACTGCAAAAAGAGAAAAACGTTCTTGATATGTAACTTTGCAGCTCTGCCAAGACTCCCATCTGAAAAAATCTGATTTGAGTGAGATGCAGCCAATCAGTCTAGAAGGAGTAATTTGTTCCTCCACTGAGCTTTGTAATTCTGCTGGACAGAAAGAAGAGTTTACATGAACAAGAAAAACCTAAAATTATGTACCAAAACAAAAACCCATATTTAAGATGTTATTAGTTCATCTTTACAATCATAAAAATGTTGGGATGTGACTGGTAAATTCTTGAGGGAATTGGTAAGGTGCGGAGTAAGTATTTGACTTGACATCTGTGGGCTAGCTTTAGAATGAATCAACAACATCTTGTTTATCTTTTGCTACACTAATTTATCTATTTTTTAGATAGTTTTGCTGATTCAGCATAGTTAAAACAACTAATAGAAATATCAAATAAAACCCAACTGAAAGTTTTTCTGTACAGTACATAAAGGCACAGCCGATACAACTGCTACATGCGGTATCTCACTATAAGTAACATTTACCCAGAGGGCAGACTTGTTAATAAAAATGTGGTTTGGAGCTGTTATGGGGATCTATCTTTCACATTTCAAATAAAGCACAAAATATTAGATAAGATACCTAAGGCATAATCGTAACATAATTCTTTTTGCCAGTGAAGTGAGCGCTGAATTAAGTGCCTCTAAAGTTATTGGGTCGAACTTTTAGCCATCAAAGCAAAGGAAGCTTCAAAAAAGTTTATTTTCTGTTGCTTGATTGAATCCTTGCAATAAGTTGCTTATTTTTCAGCAGAAGGTATATTGATTTTGTGATTATTATCTCTTGAGGATGCAACCTCTCACTATCTTTCACTTGAGAAGTTGAGTCTTTATGTTCCAACTATGGAATAAATGTTTTGCTTTGTACCCCCTTTGGAGTCCTCATACAAATAAAGCTGTGTTTCATCTCTCATTGAATCTAACATCATAAAAAGAAGTGTGACATTATATTTGTTTTAAAAGTGTTCTTTTATTTTGCTTCAGGCAGAAATGGGATGCAACAAACTGTATTGTAAATGTTCTTAAAAATGTGCACCTGAACAACCAACAGGACTGTTTGGTTTGCCCTCAGAGTAGGGCAATTTGTTATGTTATTCTGTTTTTCCTACTCACATGCCAATTTTTATTCTATTTGATTTGAAACCTCTCTTTATAGTATTGGCCTGCAACCTATTTGAAGAAAGAAGGATGAGGATAAACTAACACTTTAAATGCACAATTAATGATTAATGAACTTATCTGCAGTTAAAGTATGCAAATCAGTACAAATAAATTCAAATTATGTGTGGCACATATAGCATCAATCTGTTTAAATTGTTCTGGATCTCAAAGGTAGGCCACATGACCACTGGAAGGTAAGCAGCAGGTCCTCAAATCAAAAATCTTAAGAGCCACTGCTCTAAATTATACAACCGTTTCAGAAGTTCAGCATATAGTTTGAAATTTTCTCTTCTCTTATGTAGGAACAACTTATATTTTAGCTTCCTATCTATTTAAATGAAGGTCTTAAAATACAAAGAGCCCGATTCATTGCAAGCCCGCATCTCGCGAGATCCTGGCTGTATGTCTGTGGGCGTGCTGAGGGCTCCTGTTCGTCTCCAATTCCGGAGCTATTCAATTAAAAGAGTCCACAGGTTACGGGCCCAAAACCGACTCCGTTAACCATGCACTGGTTGGTAGCAGTTCAGGGCGGGAACATGATCAATTAAGCAAGACAGTAACCTCCCATTTTGAAGCAACCAATAGAAAACGAGACCGTCATTATGACGGCAGTAAAACATGGAGGTCACATGTCAATCAATTAGGTTTGGGAATCTGATATGCAATGGGATTTGTAAACCCTCAAAATACAGAATTATAAAAATGAATGCCAATACTGTTCTAGTCCATGTGGGTGGCCTGATATGTATTAACTCATTGATTCCCGATATCGATATAACCGCAAAATAAAACATAAAAATACATTTTATTTACTGCCGATTTGCGAGCTTGAGACTGTTGTGCAATTAATTCATATTATCGCTTTCCCTTTATTTACAGTGCAGTATTGATTTTTTATTTGCATTTACAGTGCTATGAACAGGTGTTTAACCCCCTTACGGGTCCTCCCTAGCGCTCATAGAATTTTCTCCTTCATTTGCCGTTTATGGCTGTGAAACCATTTGGGCCTTGGGGAACTGGATCAAAGGCTTCAGAAGGCTGTAAGTTCCGTATTTAACCATCGCAGAGTTTTCAAACCCGTAACTCGTAACCCGTTTGGAGCCCGCAAAAAATATGCTAATTGAATAGCAAATTAACTTACGGCCTCACTTACGGGCTCCAGGAACTTACGATTGCTCAATTGAATCGGCATCAAAGTGTAGATTATTTTATTGTTAAACAATGTGTTCACTGAGACAAATTGTATATTTTCTTCTGTACAAATGGTCTATCGTGTGCACTTGCTTTTGTCATGACATACTAAACATTTTTTACTGATAGCCCATTCTTTTAGCTTATACGGCACTTTACCCGGAAAGAGTGTCCTGGTCCAATTTAATTATCTTGGCCAATTTAGTAATGTCAACAGATATAAAGATAATGATCCATTCAGGCTTATATGGTAAATAATTGGACAAGACTACAGAGTGGGAGAAAACATGGGCCACAGCTTTATTAATTACATTAAAAAATTACATAGTTGATGCAGAGTCTGGTTTTAAGCCATAAAGGGCATAAATCACCTAACATTCCTAAATTGTTTGGAATAACATGCTTTAAAACATCAGGTATGATGTTGTATCGATCAGGTAGTGTAAGGGTTACACCCGCTTCACAGTAACAGACCAATCTCCCCGTTTAATGCACCCCAAACAACCACAAACAGTCCCTTTGCACAACCGCAAACTCCCCATTTGCACAAGGTTGGATACCAAGCTAGCCATGTCCCGTTCCTTGTCCTCACTGATGTCATTGAAGGTCTCTTCCTCCACCCAGCCACCAAGGGTCCCCAAAAGGTGACAACAAGCCCCCTGGGACGCCTGCTGTGTTTGGTCTTCCACCTCCTCAAAGCCACCTTCCTCCTCTGACTCCTCTTCTTCAGACTCCTCTCTCTTCATTGCCTCTGTCTGCGTTATTATACGGTGTGTACTGTTAAGCAGTACTATTCCTATCGGTTTAAACCCTGTTACGTACACTATTAGGAGACGTGTATATGGCATTGATTTTTGGAACAGGGAGATGGAAAAAGATGCTTGGTCGCACCTCCTACTTCGAATTTGGGGCACTGCACGTGCAATGTAATGTGCCACCAGACAGGAGTGGTGTATTAAGTTGTACTATTTATTCCTATCAATTTAATCCCTGTTATGTCCACTATTAGGAGACGTGTATATGGCATTGATTTTTGGAACAGGGAGATGGAAAAAGATGCTTGGTCGGACCTCCTACTTCAAATTTGGGGCACTGCGCGTGCAATCTAAGGTGCCACCAGATATGAGTGTCACTGTGCACTGGCAAAAGTTGGCAGAGTAGGCGCTGTAGGCCTCACACACACGCCTGTAGGCAGGCCACTGATATTCAATCGATTACAGTCAAAAAAGGGTTGTTTTATGTCACTGTACACTACGGTTGCACCAGATATGACGTATCACTGTGCACTGGCAAAAGTTGGCAGAGTAGATGCAATAGGCTTCACACACACGCCTGTAGGCAGGCAATTGCTATTCAATCTATTAAAGTCAAAAGAGTGTTGTTTTATGTCACTGAGCACAATATAAGTTGTGAGCCTGACACAGGCAGGCAACTGAAATTAGATTACAGGAAAAAAATGGTTGTTTTCAATGTATGTTACACCACCAGGTATGAGTACTGAAAATAAGCACAATATAAGCTGTTAGGTGTTAGCCTGTCACACACACACGCTGGCAGGCAGGCATAGATTACACAAAAAAAATTATAAAATAAAATAAATGATGTTCAAAGTTTCCTCAATGATAAAGTATAGGGGGCGAACCGAAAAGCGCATGTGTTCGCCGTTCGTGGCGGACCCGAACATGCGAAAATCGCCACGAATAGTTCTTCCGGCGAACTGTTCGGGACATCACTAGCCTGGACGTCAAAAACTGACAGAATTCCTCGTCGTACCGCCACCACGCCAAACCCCTGTAGGTTCTATAAGCATTGCGAATTTCGTTTAGATAGATGAACAATCCTTAACACTGCTCGGGATGTCGCTTGCACAAAACTCAGGCCATGATAGAGAAAGCCTGAAGCCACATATCGAACGCACATAGTACCCTTCTGACCGACTTGCGACGATCATCCCCGTCTCGAGATCCACTATCGGTAGCATCCAGTTGCCTAGACATCGGAAGTAGGAAGAACAACTCAATTAACTCCCTCCAGATTTTTTTCTTTGACTTCTTGGGGCAGATGTGCCCCCAAGTTATCCAATGCTCACAAGACAATAGGTCTCATGGCTGCATCGGACAAAACTATGCCGGTACCAGGGGCCCGCGGAACGAGGGGAGCTGTGGACGAGGTGGTGATGATGCAACCGCATCCGCGACCGCTGTTACCTGACCTAATCCCCCACTAGAAGGATTGTTTAGACCACGAGTTTCTGGCTAACCTGCCGATCCACGACCCCATGTCCTGATCGCTAACCGCAATGTTGTGTGCGGACAGTAGTGACTTAAGTGATCCTAAAAATCTTGACCCTGTGTGTGAGGGCTCCCTTTTCCCAGTGTCTTCTAGCTGAGCAATAGTTGTAAGCTCACCTGTTTCTGGAAGCTTTGGAGTGGAAGCCACCAACGGGGTATCCCTGCGTCCTTTCTTACGCGCAGGGGGCTCCGACTGTCTGGCTCTCCCTGGGCTCTGTCCCCTCCCCGAACCCATGCAGGTGCAACTGCATCGGCAGGACCTCTCCTGCTTCTTGATCTCGATCTCTTCCAGGACCGAGGGATGCAAGAGGAACAGTCGCTAAATCTCCGTTGCCTGCGCACCTGTCCCCAAACCGTCTGCTCCTCCTCTGAGGACTGGTCATAGTCACCTGTCCCTGCACGGCCAGAGTAAGCTGGCACCGCTGGTTCTGGCAAACCTATTTCGTGGTCAACTGAGACTTTCCGGGACGGTGTAAGGTTTACCTGTGGGTGGGTTCGAGTCGCCCTTTGCTGTGGCCTAACTGTAACGTCCTCAGTCTCAGCCATTTGTCGCCTTATTGGAGTGCAGGTAAACAGTAATTGACTGTACCTGCTCGATGTCTCCTGAGCCCTAGTGGGGCGCGCCTGCCTCGCCACTTTGGTCGTCACAGGCACGTTGTCGATTATCACCTGGCTGTCTTGACTATTCATCTCGTTGACGACTCTGCAGCTCTTGTCATGTGTCAATGCCATGCCCAGCTCTGGACTGTTGCTGCGCCATCGCTGTAAAGCACCAGAAGCGCTGTTAGTCTGAGAAACAGAGGGGACCACAGAATCGGCATAGTGGGGGGCTGTAGGAGCCTTTTTATAGCTCTCTGCTTGTTTATTACCCCCTGCGCACCCCTTATGGGGTTGTAAAGGGGTGATCTTTGCCTTTGGTCGCGGGCGTGACCCCCTGGGCAAAGTGACTGGCCGGAGTTCTAGGCCATCACCCTCAACGCCTGTGAGCCCTCTCTGGCATGGGGGGTATAGGTTCCAAACTCTTGTGAACCGTATCCCCCCTGGACCTACAATCTAATGGATGGGAGTCTGATGGCTCTGTATGGGTGGGAGGGGGCATTAACCCACTTCTTGTATTGTTCAGGACACTAGCCACCACAGGCTGGGCCTGAGCAATGTATTGAGGGCCCTCTACAGAAGCCATGGGAGATCCCAGCCTGTCCTGTACCCACTTGACCCCTTGGGTTAAGACCATAGCCCTGACCTTGGCCATTAATGCTTCCAGCTCGTTAGCATCCATAGTAAAGGCCCAAGAACACACACACACACAAAAACGGAAACATACAAATTGACAAAACGGGAAAACAAAGATACCACACACACATGCACCAGTGCCCCTTATGTGCTGTAATAGTCGGGGTTGCCAAATCTCAGTTTACACCTTCCTACTGTGATTCAATCGGGAGCCCCTCAGACCTCCGTCCATTCCCGATGGCAGCCACGCTGCCCCGGGAAAGCGCCTAACAGGTGCTGCTAGGTCACGTGATGCTACGTGCTGACCCAAGGAGCCTGTGCAGCCTCCGCGTTGGGCATTAATCTTTAACCCTGCTTCTATATCAGAAATAAATATATTAAAAAAGAGGCCAAGTTCTGAATGTTGTGGTATTTTCTACAAACCATCTCTTTCAAGCCTTTCTTGCCATTCTGAAAACTGCCTAACCCATCTTAAATATGCTTCTAGTAGAGAGAGTCATAGACTGTTCTTACTTGGATTAGCTGACAGATCTGCTCTTTTAGAAAGTTGTTATATTTTTTCTCTGTTTATATCCAAGGTTTATTCCCTTTAGGGATTGTTCCTATACATGACATTTATACCAGACTGACAGTCTGAAATGTATGCTTGTTTCCTCTATATAGTATGCTTTTGGTCCCTTTTTATATACTATTAGATACGTAACTGGATCACTACCTTGTCGTGGGGAAGAGGCTTGTGTATCTCAATGAAGTTGTGAGTTATACCATGTAGGGTCCCCCAAGAAAGGCAGGTCATACCAGAGAGGTCAGACAAATCACGGTCCACTGGAGAAGGAATTGGAAACCTACTCCAGTATCTTTGTCATGAAACCCTTATGGATTAGCACGACCAGACACAAGACGTTCCTGGCGTGCTGCAGTCCGTAAGGTCACAGAGAGTTGGATGAGACTGAATACCTAAACAACAATAGGTAACACTGAGCTTAGTAGAAGTTAGGTAAACTTTAACTGCAGTCTTTTCAGTATTCAAAAATGTGGAACCTTACTCCATAAGAAATACTATAATGGGCAAAATATGCAGGAGAAAATGCCTCAGTGATTATCTCCCTGGTAACTCCAACACTAACATCATCAAATCAAATACATTATTAATCAAATCAAATACATTATTAATTTGTAATTATTATATTTTTGATTTAGTGGCTTCATACATGTTCTTTTGTTTCTAACACCTTGGAGGAAGTTGAGATTCAGTTTAGTATAGGACTGCATAGAAAGAAAGCCACAGTAGGATAACCCTCCCAACTCAAGCTTTAGGCAGGCAAGGTATCCACGATATAACCACAGAGTTTGGTAAACTGAAGCTGAGTCTACTAAACAGCACATTTTATATAAAAATGTTATTTTTATCATCAGCACTACAGAATTCAGTAAGGATGAAAAGAGACCGGAAAAAAAGCAGACTATGTATGCGCAGGGCAAGAAGATAACATCATAACCCGTCAGCCCAGGCAATCATAGAAGATTTATTCTGGCAACGTTATGGACTTTTAAACAACAATTTATGGCAGGATCAACATTCAGGAAGGTCTGCAAGGAAGAGCAACTCATTGATTACCTAATAAAGCTCTGTATAAATGTCAGTGAGGTTCCTGGAAATGTTTCATCAAGAGTATTCTATACAATAAAGATATACTGGCTATGAAAGAGTTAATAAAATCAATTGGTGTCCACGTTTATTACAACAAAATATGCTTGTATTATTTCCCAAGTAAAAGGCTATCATTTATGATATATATTATTCATTAATCTAGTTTAGAAGTAACCACTGTGAGACCATGTTCTCATTCAATATTAATAATTTATCATGCTGTATACAATATAATGTGATTTCTGTATAAGATGCACAAGGCTATTTCAGGTTTGATCATTTGCAGTTTACAAGAATTGCTTTATATGTAGTATTTCATTTAAATATGATTTAGGTTCTGAAAGGTATATATCTTTTGAATCACCTCACCTTCCATTATTAGGTAAATGTCTTTAGTAAAATATTGTAAGGTAAAAAGTGTGCCAAAATAGCCTAAAAGTTAAAGGCATATTTAAGTTTCATGGATTATGAGTGCATTGATAGCGGAGAATCAGTAGTGTATGAAAACATTTGTTGCATGAAAAATTACAAAATAAACATTATTAAACCAATCCTAAAGATTTCTAAAACTCTTGAGTTTGCTAGCAGTTGATTTTGAGAGTTAACTCCCATTAAAATTAGCATAAATGCCTCTGGGGGTGTGGAAAGCACATTTTATTTTAAAATAATCTGTATGTGTATAGAATAACTCAATGTAATGTGAGTGTTTTATATCAGCAGAATGTTTTAGATTAGAAAAAGTTACCGACAGGGAAACTTAGATATACCTTTAAATCTTGCCACTGGAACTGGATGTATCATTATGCAGAGCTGGCCTAGGGGTTTCTTCATTTACGGGATACCATCAGACATACACTTAAAAACAGCTCATAATATTCCTTGTAACTACTACTACTGCACAGCAGTCATTTCAGGAGACTTGAGATTGTCTGCAGTAGGAAGAACCAAAGCTGCTTCCATGCTGCAGAGGATTGTAGGAGGTGAATGGGATTTTGGGCTTTGTAGTCCTGTTTTTGTATGTGTTACACTAGCTATAGGCAGATAAACAATAGCTTTGAGGATCTTCCATTGCATTAAGGGGACATTGAAAGCATTTTTTTCTTTGCTGTGTCTGAAAGAGGGGTTTTAATAATGCACCACGGTGTGTGTGTTTTTGTAAAATGAAGCTCTGAAAGCAAAAAGAAGCTAATTAAATTGTTTAACTGATTTGGTGGGCTGCTCGTGTCAGCCAGTGAGCAGAAATACAGAGTCATACGTGTCTACCAATGTCATCTACAGACATATATATATATATATATATATATTACTTGCACTTCAGTAAAGTTTAAACAGGTCTTATTTAATCTTTTTAGAACAAAACACAATGAGCCTCATTCAATTGCGAGTTGCACAATTGAATAGGGCTCTATATAAGCACATAGAATATTTTTTGACAGAACTTTTTAGTTAATGAACTTCTATCCAAAAGCAAGGTCTTCACTAACTAAAAACTTCTGTCAAAAATATATGTTATGTGCTTATATAGAGCCCTATTCAATTGGAAAAAATGCAATTGAATGAGGACCAATGTATTTACAGCCTTATTTAATTGAGATTCTGTAAATTTAAAAGGGCTCTATTTAAGCACACAGCATATTTTATTTACAGAAGTTTTTAGTCAGTGAAGACCTTGCTTTTGGATAGAAGTTCAGTAACCAAAAACTTATGTAAAAAAAATATTGCTGTGTGCTTATTTAGAGCCCTTTTAAATTTTCCGAATCGCAATTTAATAAGGCTGTTAATGTTTAAAACATGCTTATGCAATGTTTAAATCATGGAATTATTGCTCATGACCCTTTTATTAGGTCAACATTCAGGTATCTTTTAGTGGCTATGTCACAAGGATACAGGCTAGGTGGAAAGGCCTCAGCCCAATAATGGATGATTAAGAAATGTATTGGATGTGAAATAAAAACTTGTTGCTTCAAATTTTAGTCCTCTGAGATTTTAATTGTTATGTAAAGCGTCAGGAAGGTTTCTGGATTTTACTAGGTATATAAGATACCTATGTATTTACTTTTATGTTCTTTATTTTGTGTGTGTTTTTTCTGCCTAAATCAAACAAATAGTCCCTGTATGGCTCTGTCTGCTGCAGGTTTTGCAGGCTGGATGTACAGTGTAGTGTCCTAACCAATCAGGGACCACATCTTAGAAGCATGTTGCAGAATGTTGCTGAGATATGGTCACTGATTGGTCAGTATGAGACACAGTACAGTAAGTACTACATAGTCTGATTTTATGATCTGCAGAGGGCAGACAACCAGCCCCATTAAATTCCCCTAATGTGTAGCATGTAACGTAGCCCGCAAGAGTTGCGGCTATTAAATTGGCCCCGTAAAGCAAGCCGCTGAGGATGTGCGAAAAAGACTACAAGACGTGGAACATGGAACTTCGCCGCCGCAAATCCTTTGTTTTGTCAAGCCCGTGACTGTTACGTCTCCAATGAAGCTATTAAATTGCAACAAATTCACTGGCGTTCAACCCAGTAACACACAAATGGAGCCAAAAAGCCAACGGGTACCAGAGAGTACCCGCAAGATGGTAAATGTCCAATCCGTAGCACTGTAAAAGCAAATATTAACACACTACTGTACATATAATAATAGGGAAAGTGATGTAAGGTATTACAATTAATAGCACAACATTCTCAGGCACCCAAATATGCACAGCATTGCCAGCTGCTTTTTACTGGCCCATGATTTCATGCTGGGCTGGCTGCTGCAATAGAAGCTGCACCAACTGACTGTGCACACAATAAACAATGGGATATGGAGATTCACAGCTTACTGCCCCACATTCTGAGGTGTGGGAGGAGCAGCTTCCTAACCCCTAGACAGGAATCAGAGGGAAATGTACTGTAAAACATACTAATTCATAAAATGATATGATTAGCTTACAAGACTTATAATTATCACTTTTTTACCTTGTTGTGATTTCTGTAAAGGGGAACATACATATAGGCATTAGGATGAAACATTTTGTAAAGAAAACTAGAGTGGTCTGCTAATACGGAAAGAAAATGACTGTATGCTTTGTAACCTGCTTGTGTTTTGTCACTTTAAAGAAAAGCCAAGAAACCTTTGAAATGTACATGTTGCTATTGGAAACAGTTGTTTAGCTTCTGGGAAAATTGTTGTTGCCGTCCAAAGGGCCTATTGGTACCCTGTTTGAGATTTCATTTCCTTCATTAATACAATTTTGCAACCAAGTAAGAGGTCATGAACTGCATCTGAAAAAAAAACTATACTTAGGATGTACCAAGTCACTGCACCAACTGAGATGTGGAGCTCTATTGAGGAATAATTAACTCTCTCTAGACAAATTGGTTGCAGATGACACTCACCTAATCAGAATTTAAAGGCATATCTACATTCCTGCATTATTACATTTCTGCAATCCCTAGGCAAAACCCAACCTTGATATATGCAGCACATTTCATACATTTTTTTATTTGTATTAATATCTAAAAATCACTCTAATGATTATTTTGATGCCCCCAGTGGTGCCTACAAAGGCACCTGATACCCCCCAATTAGCATGGAGCATTATGGAATCAATTTTTTATATTTACTAACTTGCTCTGGTTTCCTCAGCTAATAGTAGAGCACTGATGTCAGCCCTAAAATCAATGCTGGGATGTGACCCACCCGGCTGCTTCCTTCTGCAGTCTCTGCGGTGCACACGCCCACACCAGAGATCAGCACAGGCAGAGCTGCTGTGTGTGTGTGTGTGTGTGAGAGAGAGCCCTGCAGCATTTAGTAATAAGTGCAGTAACATCCCAAGTGAGACAGTTTTTGTACAGTAAGAGTCTTTCTCTGAAACAGCAGGGAGATGAGAAGTGCTGGCAGAGATCTGCACTTACAGCCTCAGTTCTTGTACTTAGCATGCCAGAAGCCACTGAGATGGAGACTGATACAATGTATGAGTCTGCTTCTGATTGGTCACAGCTAAATATGAATCTTATGATATTTTAGCTGGGATTTTATAGGGGCGTTGTTAACTTCAAAGTAAGCTAATTAATGCTTATTTGGGGATTTTGTCATGCAAAAAAATTTTTTTTTATACACTGCCATTATCTTCATATATCATCAGATCCATTCATAACCCAGGACACTTAGATATGCCTTTAATAGAATGGATCCCTCACAGTGCTGCATAGCTGCCTTTCCACAGTACTGTAAATATTGTTTACCTTCTCAGCACTAGTTTTCAGGACAAAAAGTCTTCTATTACATGCTAGGCTCCCATACATTTTAAAACTAAGCCCCAAACCAGATATCACATACAAATCAGATTTGGTGGATTTTGTTCATTGTGTATGACTAGACCAGACTAGCAGGTACATTAATAGTTTTTATATCTGTTTTTTTTTCTATTGCTTGGCATTGTTGCTGATTATGTAAAGCTGAGAAATATATTACAATATAAATATTCATCAACATTTGCTGTGACAGACTGTAGACTTGACATCTTCACCTCTTCAGAAAATTAATAAACATTTCTATGAAATTGTAATCTGCATCTCAATTGTTGTTATTTAGTGAACCAAATTTATTTTCAAAAATCCCAGTTGAAGATATATTGAGACTGTATAATTTTATATTGTAGCAAATAGGAAAATCAAACGTATCTCTATTGGGTGTATGGAATAACAAATTAATTGTTTTATCTTGGAGGCTAAGTAATAAAAAGGCTCTAATAGAGGAGCTACTGTACAGAATCAGGATGGTCATTTGAACCAGGTCTGCGGTTTAATGGAGCCTCTATATTTTAAGAAAAAAAAATATCATAAAAGTAATGCTCATAAAACACTCCTTTTTTTATTTATTTTAAAATATAAGTATTTGTATATGTAGCATTTCTACTAAGATTTGATGTGAACTCAATTATTTTGAAAAGCAATATTCTCTGTTAAACATATTTTCAAACATCAGCTTCTGAGGGTGATTGTCTCCATCCCTTATGAGGTGTTCTGGCTCTGGTATCTAGACAATGATTTTCACTGGCTGAACCAAAGTTCTTATGCTGCTCAATGCCAAGGGAAATAACTTTAACACAGCAAAAATCTGACCCATGAAGTCCACCAACCAGCTCTTGTGTAGACAGATACTTGTCTTTAACCATGTCTTGCACCCTAGCTTGAGCTGCTTCTACTCTTCTTAAGAAATAATATGTTGTGGAGATAAACAGATAAATTGGAGTCTTAAAAACTTATGTTTGAAAATAAGTTTGTGAAGACAGCCTGATGGGGGAGAATCCTACAATAAAGTACTGTAGTACCTGCTTTTCTTTCTTCCAGAAGGATCCTAGTCCAGTCTTCCCTAAGGGAATCAGTTCCCTGGGCCAGCACAAGATTCAATATGACACCCCTTTGTTGTTTCAAGCTTGTTTGGACAGTCTAGGGTCTGGAGATGTTCACGACTAATTAATGCTTCTTGCATCTCTGTATTTTGGACATTGTATGGCTAACAACATATTATACTGATGGTGTGAATCTCGAACAGTTGTTGGTATATATTTTTATATTTAGTTTTGTGGTTCATAAGCTGTGGTCCAGCTGTTGTTTGCAAGGGCAGTTCTAAGAGGCTAATTTTGAAATTAAAACTTAAATTAAACTTGAAGACCTCCTGCTGAGTGATTATGTTAGCTAGCCTTTTCCTGGGACACTTTTGTTTGCCGATTTATGTAAGTTGCTATGTGTTTTAGTAAAGGGTATTACCCTGTTGAACGTATACAAGCATGTCAGCTGTATTTCTGGGCAGTAGAAAATAACCTTTTGCCACTTTGCTCCAGTCCAGCTACCAAGAGATCCTGTATCTATGTTCCAGAACAGCATTCCTGCTCTCCAGAGATCCAGAAGCAAGCCCCCTTCTAGGGGAATCTTTCCACCTATACACAAAAACCAGCAGAGCACCAAACTGGTGGGATCCATTCAATTAACTTTGGGCAGATCACCCGTTCATTACTATTTAAAAAATTACATTTTTGTTTGCTGTTTAGATGCTGCATAAAAACAACAACACATTGCTGTCCCAAGATATATCGCTTATATTTAATTTGTTAAAGACTAATCCCCAAATGATTTTTGTTTCATTAAATTACTTTTAGGCAAATTTCAATTTACGCAGGATCTTAAATATTATATTACATAAAGGATGTTTGAAATTGCCATTTTATAACATCTTTGCTATGCATTTCAGGCCCTCCAGCCATTCATGAATTAAGCATCTCATTCTGTCCTTCTGATTGCTTGTTCAGTCCATAAACAGAACTGCATCTGTTTTGAATTCATTTAAATGCTCCTTGCAGGTTAAGACATGGAAATATTATTCTGAAAAAAAGGCATGTTTTGCTTGAAACACTCATGACCTACGTATGACCTTATTTCCATAAATTTCTATTATAATGCTGTAAAACAAATATTTTCCAAATGTCTACCCCTGGTCCATAAACAGTTGTCTATCAAGGAATGTTATTGCATTACTGGAAGATCAAGCTAGCCATTACCAGGTAGTCCCCGTCCTTTGGGCATAGAATAATCTCAGAATGGTTTCATTCTGTCAGATATTTGCCTCATCTTCGCTTTCTGAAAATGTTTTATTTATCACAGTTTTAACTTCAGTGCCTATTACTGTGCACAGAAGAAATAGAGAAAACATGCATTAATGCATTATAATGAAAAGGTGTTATGGAAATTGAATAAAGTATATTATAGATAATACAATTACATCAGAAAGACTAGATTTTCTGAAGGAAATCCAAGGACATTTGTTTCAGGGACAAGCAATACTTTGGGGTGGAGGTTGTAATATCAAGTGTTATTATAATAGCTTTTAAATAGCTAACTTATAGAGCCACTTTAGTGTTCTTACAAATGCACTTTCTAAAGAATAGTTAGCTTAATAACCCTATATTAAATTTGTATTGTGCATTGAAATAATTAATTACTATTTTTTAATTATACCCCCAAGCAGTTTGACCTCCTAATCTTTCTAACCCCTTTCTAACCCAGGAATACCAAACTTGAAGTATGATAGTGTAAAGTGACTATAAAGTGTATTTGTGTACATTGCTAGCAGCTCATTGTCACGATCAGGGTTGTTTATTACTTCTCCAGAACATCAGAAATGCAGGAAACAAAAGTGGGTTTGGTTAAATAATAAAAATACAGTGACAGTCATTAGCCTAAAAGGTCTTGTAACTTCATGGATTCTGCACATGCTCAGTTTTATCAATTACATATGACTTAATAGTTACAGAACCATACTCCTAGAGGATAGTTAGCCAGTATTGTCAATAATCATCCAGAAATGAGATAAAAGACAATGCTTGGAGTGGGGATCAGAAAAAAAATAGCAAACTTCAATATAAGTTTACTCAAAGTACATACAATTTTTTTTAAAACCACTCAGTTGGTAAAGCACTTTTTATTATTGGCAGTTAGAAATGACACCATGAGCCTCCTTCAATTGTGCAATTGTAAGTTACAGTAGCCCGTAATGGAGGCCGTAAGTTACTTTGCTATTCAATTGGCGTTTTTTTGCGAGCCGCACATGGCAGTTTCACATGACAGTTTTTTCAGATGACCTCACAACATTCTAAATTAGTTAACTGTTTATGAACTAATCATGCAACATTACATATTATAACTAGGATACAAAATAACAATGTATAGATAACATATAACCCATCAACAATAATACATAACACAATGCAACAATGTCGTGGCAACTTCTCCCCCTTTTCTTTCTAGTATAGCATCGGAAGTTATCCTGTCGGATAACTTTCCATCTATACAAGTAGTTATCGGTCATCTTGACGTGACAGTCCATCCGCATTTTGCTGAAGTTGTCCGTGTTGTGCTGTAAAATGTAATGTTTGTAAAGACAAACTCCACCTTAGTAGACGCCCATTGTCTCCTGCTACTTGAGACAGCCAACACAATGGATTGTGATCAGTAACCACTGTAAAAAGTGTTGCAGTTTTTGGAGAGCCCAAACTATAGCTAGGCATTCTTTTTTTCACAGTGGCATACACCACTTCTCTGGGTAGTAGTTTTTGACTGATATTGGCGACAGGATGTTCTACACCTTCATCACTTTGTTGACTAAGAATGCCATACATAGAAGCATCTGTTTTTACAAGGAAAGTTTTACTGTAATCTGGGGAGGCCAAAACAGGGGAGCAGTTTAGTGCATTTTTCTAAGCTTGGACAGCTGCTGTACAGGCAGGGGTCCACTCCATCATCCTGGGCAATTTTTTTCTTATTTAGGTCAGTCAGAGGCTTGGCTATCTCACTGTAAGCAGGAATACATTTGTGGTAATATCCAGTAGTACCTAAGAAAGCCATCACCTGTTTCTTAGTCTGAGGGATGGGCCAAGCCGCTAAAGCTTCTACTTTGGTTAATTCTGGCCTAAGCTTCCCATTGCCCATACAATGGCCCAGGTACTGCACCTCTGCTTCAGCCCGTTGACACGTTACAGGTTTGATTAAATTATCTCTTTTAAAGGTCTGCAAAATGCTGGTAATATGCTGTAGGGCTTCCTCCCAGGTCTGTCTGTAAATGACTATATCATCCAAGTTTGCCGGTGGATATCCCTGGTGCCCTTGTAACAATTTGTCTACCAATTGCTGGAAGGTTGAAGGAGCATTCTTCATTCCAAATGGCATCACCTTAAACTGGTAAAGCCCACATGGAGTCATGAATGCGTACTTCTCCCTCTCACTCTCCTCCGCTCTGCCAGTAACCCTTGGAGAGATCTAGCATAGTGAAATACTTGGCAATACCTAAACGGTCTAACAGCTCATCCATGCATGGAATAGGGTAAGCATCCGTTTTGGTTTTATCATTCAGCTTCCAATAATCCAGCCAGAAATGAGTTGTGCCATCTTTTTTGGACACCAATAGTACTGGGGATGCACAGGGACTTTGTTTTGACATTTTCTGCCTATATAAGTATACATAAGGTGTTAAATTCAATACTAAACATTTGGTTCCTTAGATGGGCTAATAGAGTTAGACCATCAGAGAACAAACATGGAATGAACACCTTTTTTGTGGTTTTGAATTTACTTTGCCACAAACTAAGTAAACAAATCATATTTTATTCAATGTGATTTAAAACAAAATAGCTTTAAAATATGCAAATATGTAGTTACAAATCAGAGATTCTCAGTTAGTGAATTGACGTCACTACCAGGTGTTTTTTTAAGTATGCTTATTTTTCAGAGTTCAAATGCTCTTTTATCTTTAACTGTTTTTTTAAACTGTATTTCTTATACTTGGACTGAGCTCTTTTTGTATATGACAAAGTTGATTGTATTCTTGCAGGTATGAGACGTTTTTTTCTAATTTTACTAGTATCGTTGTTTTTTGTTATTACCACCTCCTCTGGGTAGTTGATTATGTCTCAACTTTTTCTATGATGCTGCAATATTTTCTATACTGTGGAATAATATTGCTATTGGCTGATATCTCTTCTATATACTTTGTGTGTTTTTATTATATAAAGTGCTAGTGCTAAAGTGCCTTATGAACCTTAATTCATTAGTTCATAAAGTTCTGGTGATTAAACTCAGCGCTCTAAAACATAAGTGCTATACCTCAATCGCTAGTCTATACCAATACCTTAGCTGTGCTGGAATTTCTTTGGGAGTGCTTGTAATTTTATTATTTTCTTCTACTTGAAACCTTTGTCTATTATACAAAGTGAAATTGTGTATGTTTTACTGGAATTGATATCAACCTTATTTGACTTTACTAAGTTAAATAATTTACCTCATAGGTACATGTCTAAGCACCCACTACAAGTTATCCTTACTTATTTGGCCTTTACCTCATAGGTGCATATTTGTGCATCCATTACCAATTACCATGGGCCTCATTCTATTAACGGACGTAAAATGGCTGCAATGGCTGCAATGCTGTGATTCCTAGCGGCCATCTTACGGCCCTGTGTAGCGTTACTGCTACGCTGCTATTCTCCCTTACGGCCGGCCGCAAATCATGCAATCGTCCGCAAGCGTTTCCCGCGCGCCCGTACAGCAGGTTTCAAGGCTGCAAAGTCGGAAAACTTTAAATGCAAATATAAATTCAAGATAGCACTGTAAAGCACTGTAAATGATAGGCAACATAATGGGGGACATGAGGATTAATAGCAACACCCTCTCAAGCTTGCACATCACCCAAATCCAACATTTCCGTCCCAAGTCCCGTGGGCTTGTCGTTGTTAAAACCCGTACGGGTTCGGAGGTTGAAGGCCGCAAACTCAAAGCATTGTAGAAGCCAATATATAATCAATCGAGCACTGCAAATGATGGGGAACACAATGGGGGGCATGAAGATTAATAGCAAAACATTCTCAAGCTTGCACGTCGCCAAAGTATAATCTTTGATTTTAGGCTTAAAATCCGTCCATGTCCCACGGGCTTCAATGACAAAGCCCGTAGCTCGTTATTCAAGCCCGTGCGGGCTTGGAGGGTGAATGCCCTCCAAGCCCGTAGCTCGTTATTCAAACCTGTGGGGGCTTGCATGATAGATAGAACACGATGATTGAACATGAAATTACATTTCTTTATTTGCAGATTTGAGAGTAGGGGAATGTTAAGCTAATAATTCTAAGACTAAACATCACTGTGGGTCTATTTTACCCATTTACGGACTTGAAGGAGGCTAAACCCGCAGCCTTTGCGGGTCTGATGTGCTCCAAGCCCGTGGGACTCTGGACTCAGAAATTGGAAATTAATTACAATAAAAATGATTTTGAGATTTGAGTGTAGGGGAATGTTGTGCTATGAATTCTAACACCTCCAATCACTTTCACGTCTCATCAAAGTACAGGATGGCTTTTTTATGTGCTTAATTGGTATTCGGATTTGTAAGTAAGAGCCTTGCAGGACCTTTTTGGTGTAAGTAAGCTGCAGCTCGGTTTTAATTACGGCCTTGATGGAAGGGTTCACGTAGCATTTAAAAAGCTTTGGCTTTCTTGCGGCCAAAACTATTGCGGCTGTGTAAGATCAAAGGCCTCCCTGTGGTGCGGGTGGCAGCAAGGGATAACAAGGCGCAGGACGGAAGCTGGCCGGAGCCCTCGGCCACAAGGGAATAGAATAGGGAAGTAGCCTGCGGCCGGTCCTTGCAGCCACACATCTCCTACGGCCGTTAATAGAATGAGGTCCCATGTGTCTGATAGTTTTGCTGGGTCAATCGTTAATCTAAGAGAAAATTGGGCTGTATTAATTCCTTCATTCTAGCTGGCACTTGGGGGCTCTTTTCTTGATTATATTGCATTAATATCTATGGTATTTGGCATCTGTTCACCGTTCTAACTGCCTCTATTGCTTTGGCACCTAGTAGTGATGTCACAGACGCACGTTTCTTGAGACTAATCAGTCTCGCTCATTTGGCACCACTTTCTGCCTAACTATTGTGATCGTTTGCTCCTTGGAAGTGATGACAAGCCAGTGGAGTGTGAGTTCTTGTCAGAAGTGAAGGAGTTAACACTTCTGAAAGAACTCCTAATTAGAGCAACTCCCCTTTAAAAGACTGGAAAGCAGGCCTGGAAGTGAGGAGGGGCTGACTAGGCCCCAGGCAGCTGTGCTGCTGAGAGGAACAAGCACAGAGTGGAAGGTGATCTGCTGTGGAAATACAGTGAAGTTTGTGAACTACCCTGTAAAGGATTGCCTAAGTGACGGTTACTGGGAGAACGGGGACTACAGCGAGTTGTATGAGCTGGAAGAGTGACTTCAGACCCAGGAGGTGAAGGCACAAGGAAGCCAAGTAAGTGAAGGGGATTTGTGAGGATATCCAGGCAGAGTCTGCCTTAAAGGCCTAAGCACGGCTGTAGCGACTGCGTGGTTCTACAGGATCTAACTAGTAAAGCTATGCCTTTCTGAATATAAATATGCTAAATAGCTGGTTCTAACCATCGGGGAAGGGACTTTAAAACTATGGGCCTGAGAAGGAAGTGGTGAAATACAAGAAACGTGCGTCGGGTTCACGTAGGAACGCAGTCACGAGCAGATGAGGTCACTATTGTGCGTCTAGACCGCGGCGTGCTAAGCAGAGAGCTAGCGTGTTTTCCTTCTCAGGCCCATAGCTTTACTAGTTAGATCCTGTAGAACCACGCAGTATCTATTTTCAATATTCAGGCAATATTGGGTCTACATTCCTAATGGTCCACACTGTCACTCTAGGACAGTAATACATATTAATTTAGGGTCCAACCTAGGGACTTGTAATTATTTTTGGGGCATTTCTTCCCCTATATAGGGTACAGTGGTTGCTATTTAATTCCAGCATTGAAGCTGGACTACCTCATGTTCTAAACCCATACAGCTTGCTATATTTCCAATATTTATATATTAATCACTTATTTTGGTGCACACCAATAGCTGTGTACCTCACAAACTATTAGCACTTGGCACTTTATATTCTGCACCTTTTTTGCACGACTATCACTTTATCTGTGATTTACACTAGCACTTTATATTGAATATAGCTTGCATACAAGCTGGTCCTTTTAGGACTTAATATATACCCTTACTGCCAATTAGAACATTACTACCTCTCTGCTACCTATGTGCATATATTTTAATAAGGATTTTAAATACCATTAAATGTTAAGTTTTATTATTTAGTTTACTCTCTTGTTTCTTAGATTTGGATTAGTAGGTGTGCCCTATAATAGGATCTTTGTCCTCCCTCCTGTATGTAAGATTTAGAGAGGCCACAGAGAAATGGCAGAGACAAATGGAAGTCGACAGGGTACAGATGAGAGAGTCTTTAGAAGCACCGAAAGTGCAGCTGCAGCGATTGAGATCTACAGAGAACAATGTGTGTCCAAAATCAAGCAGGGTTATGAACCCTAATTGCTTTCTAAAGAAAATGACAGCTCAAGATGATGTAGAAACCTACCTCCTGAATTTTGAGAAGATTGCTACCAGGGAAGGTTGGCCTAAACAGCATTGGGCCACAGTCCTGGGTCCCTATCTGTGTGGAGAAGCACAGGAAGCGTATGGGTTTTTGCCTGAAGAAATGGCAACCAATTATTGCACCCTGAAAGAGGAGATCCTGGATCGTATAGGAGTAAAGAAAGTACAGAGAGCGCACCCCAGGAATTTTTTTGCCAGACAAGCGTATCGCTACCCAAGAGACATACTTGTCGGGCCAAGTATAAGATACAGTTTCCCTGTTAAGGGAAGGCCAACCAAACCTCACCTAGTAGTAAACAAGGAGAAACCGAGAGTGGAAAAAGCCACCAGTTGCAGTGCCATGAGTGAGACGGCAGGAGCCGCGAGTGAGACGGCAGGAGCCGCGAGTGAGGCCGCAGAAGGCACCCCAGAGACCGTAGAGGGCGCCGCAGAAGGCTTCCCAGAGCCCGCAGAGTCGGAGAGAGTGCCCGCAGAGTCGGAGAGAGTACCCGCAGAGTCGGAGAGAGTGCCCGCAGAGTCGGAGAGAGTGCCCGCAGAGTCGGAGAGAGAGCCCGCAGAGACGGAGAGAGAGCCCGCAGAGACGGAGAGAGAGCCCGCAGAGACGGAGAGAGAGCCCGCAGAGACGGAGAGAGAGCCCGCAGAGACGGAGAGAGAGCCCGCAGAGACGGCCGATCCAGCCAAAGAGACGGCCGATCCAGCCAAAGAGACGGCCGATCCAGCCAAAGAGACGGCCGATCCAGCCAAAGAGACGGCCGATCCAGCCAAAGAGACGGCCGATCCAGCCAAAGAGACGGCAGATCCAGCCAAAGAGGTCGCTGAGAGCCCCAAAGAGGTCGCTGAGAGCCCCAAAGAGGTCGCTGAAAGCCCCAAAGAGCCTGCTGGTGCAGATAGAATGGCCTTAGAGGAGGAGAAACAGCGTTTTTTAAGGCTCCAAAGACAAGCCCACGTTAAAATGAGGCCCGAGTATATCCCTGAATGGCGGAGGAAGCCTACGTTCGAGGACTACCATGTGACCTACAGGAATGAGAAATTGATGCCTATTTGGGAGCAGAGGAAATGTTCCCCAAAGCCTAAGCTGAACGAATCAGTGGTGTGGGAGCGGCCACACAGTGATAAAGAGGAGAACATCTCTCAATTTCGACAGAAGCCCCGACGAATACCACTGTTGACCTTAGACAGTGGGGAAAGTAACAAAGTGGCGTCTAATGGAGACCAGCTAGAAAATGTTGCTAGGCCAGTGTCCGATGTGAACACCTTAGAAAAGACTGTTCCTGTATCAAAACTGGAGCACACGCCACTTAAGGAAGCTGGACAAGCTACACCTGTGCCAGAGGAAAGCGACAAGGCAAAGAGGGTGGAAGAACAACAGAAGCCTGTTGATCACATCCTTCAAGCAGTGGCAGAAAGTACAAAGCTGTCTGTAGAAGCAGAAACTGTACATCATGTAGTAGACATTATGGAAACGAATACTGTGGGCTTTGAAATTATTGGCACAATTGAAAATGTGCCACCACTTGATGAAAAACTCCCTGAAATCATCCCTGCTGATGGTAAAGAAGAAGAATTTGCATATCTGACGGAGGAGGCAGCAAAGGAACTGCCTACAGAAAGCATTCATGCTTTCTTCAAGCATCGGCCAAGGCCACCTTGCGAAGGGTATGACTTGCAGCTTATTAAATCAACAAAGTATCAGCCATGCAGTTTGGAACGCAAGTTGGTCATAAATGATAAAAAAGAAGTCAAAACAAGAGACTCTGCTCCAGCAGAAAAATCTAAAGGGAATGCAAATAATTCCACCCAAGCATCACAGGCTTGTACGGGCGAGGTATTAGAAGGAACTAAAGTTGGAGGAAGTGAGCCAGCCAAGAGTTCTGATGAGCCACCCAGGGCTTGGCACACAGTGGATTCGGAGGACCAGGTGGATAAGCCAGAGTCCATTCCGAGGCCTGTAAGCGAAGATGTAGATCCTACTTGTGAATTCCAGCAGGAAATCCCTGTGCCCCTACTGGATTCTCAGACTGTTGAGGAGACCTCTAAATATCCGGTACCAAAACAACATAAAGCAAAGCTTTCCAAGCGGGAAAAGCCCTGTTGGTGCCCCGATGATGGCTCATTTGTTAAGTTGGATGAACATAAGCAAAATAAAGAACTAGAAGTTTGGAAAGAGCGTTTTCTGAAGCACTCCTTGCATAAAGCCAAGCCTGTGTTTGAGAGGAAAGTTAACCTAAATATCGTCCGCAAAGGGACAACGGCAGATGGAAAGGAGGAGCTAAAGGCAGATGTGGTATCTGTCATTGTGTCTGCTGAAACAACTGATGAGATAATTCAGAGAAAGCCAGTTGAAAAGCTCCCAATTCTTAAAGCAAAGCTGCAGGAAGCAATGAAACGGCATCATACTGAAGAGCGGCAGAAGCGCCAGGCTTTGTTTAAGTTGGACAAGGAAGGTGGCCGTGAAGTTGAGGATGATGAGGGAAACATTGAGACTGTAGTAGATCTCCTGGGAGTTGAAGTTAATGAAGAGATTGGAAATGAGTACGGGCTCGAAGAGAGTGCAACGGATATTGTTATATCTGTACCCAGACATGTGACCACAGAGTCCATCGCAAGGCTGTTTGAGGACAGCGCTACAAAGTTGAGAGATTCACTCCTTCCTGATAAAGGCGACACACATGAAGGAGGCCAACAGACCAGTAAGGAAATGAGAAGATGGATTTACAGGCGGCCACGATCGCAGCCTGCTACCTCAATGCGGACGGCACAGAGCGAGGAGTTCTTGAGTGGTGAGCGACCCTACCGGATGTCCGGCCTCTCGGCATGTCGCCCAACACCGTGTTGTTGAGCTGGGGGGGGGGGGGGTGTGATTGTTTGCTCCTTGGAAGTGATGACAAGCCAGTGGAGTGTGAGTTCTTGTCAGAAGTGAAGGAGTTAACACTTCTGAAAGAACTCCTAATTAGAGCAACTCCCCTTTAAAAGACTGGAAAGCAGGCCTGGAAGTGAGGAGGGGCTGACTAGGCCCCAGGCAGCTGTGCTGCTGAGAGGAACAAGCACAGAGTGGAAGGTGATCTGCTGTGGAAATACAGTGAAGTTTGTGAACTACCCTGTAAAGGATTGCCTAAGTGACGGTTACTGGGAGAACGGGGACTACAGCGAGTTGTATGAGCTGGAAGAGTGACTTCAGACCCAGGAGGTGAAGGCACAAGGAAGCCAAGTAAGTGAAGGGGATTTGTGAGGATATCCAGGCAGAGTCTGCCTTAAAGGCCTAAGCACGGCTGTAGCTGAAGTATTGTGCCCCAGGGAAGAAGTGAAGTATAAGAGAAGATAATATACGAGAGTTTGTGTATACAAGGGTCCCTGGGGTGAAGCATACGGGAGAGACGGGCGGGCCCTATGCTTCACCAGCAACCGTGTCCCAGAGAGGAGTGCTGTGTCTCAGAGAGGAGCGCTGTGTCCGAGAGAGGAGCGCTGTGTCCGAGAGAGGAGCGCTGTGTCCGAGAGAGGAGCGCTGTGTCCGAGAGAGGAGCGCTGTGTCCGAGAGAGGAGCGCTGTGTCCCAGTGAGGAGCCCTGTGTCCGAGAGTGGAACGCTGTGTCCGAGAGTGGAGCGCTGTGTCCGAGAGTGGAGCGCTGTGTCCGAGAGTGGAGCGCTGTGTCTCCGAGAGGAGAGCTGTGTCCCACAGAGTGAGGAGCTAGAGAGGAGAGCTGTGTCCCACAGAGCGGAGCTGTGACCCAGAGTGGAGCGGGGTCCCAGAGGTTGCTGAAGAGGGCGACCTAATCTCGCTGGGATCCTCACCTGTAAAGAGACTGTTTATTTCCTGGCCACAAGGTGGCACTACCCCAGTAAAGAGACTGTTTACTTCCTGACCACAAGGTGGCACTACTCCCAAGTTTAAAGGACTGTATATACCTGGCCACAAGGTGGCATTCTCCCACCTCACGGAGACATAACTGTTTGTTTTCCATTAATTGATGCAGAGCTACTGCTACAGCCGTTATTTTCTGTTCTGTAAATAAACCAATTTGCTGCACCTCCAAGCCGTATCAGCCCTCATTTCAAGAAACCACCGCTATACGCGGCCATCCTGATCACACTATTAAACTATGGACACATGGTATGATATATTATTTGTAGTAAAATTATTTTTATCTGATTTCTTATACTTTATTGTTTATGTTTTTTTTTTTTATAAGTTAATTTTATCTATCTTAGAGCTTATTGATAATAATGTACCATACTTTCTACTCTTTTAATTCATGTATTATCATTATATTTATATAATCACTGTACTTTAATATAGTTATTCTTGAATTATTACGTTTTTTGATAACAATTATTTGATATATTTAATTCTCACTTTTTCTTTTATTATATTATTTTTTTTTAATTCAAATGATATCCAACATTTTATAAATTAAATTATCAGAACTTTCTTCTATAATCCATGTCTTATCCTTATATTAATGGACTTCTTTTTCCAGTCAATGTTTTAATTATTATTAAAAGTAATGATGCACTTTTTTAAACATTATATATTCACGTAATTACTGATATTTGTTATAACTTATTCAAACAATTCTTCTAAAATGCATTTTTTAATGAATATGATATCACTGAATTTTTATTTTTTCTCTTTGTATATGATGAATGGAGTGAATGTGAATTCATTTAAACCTGTTGGGCTCTATGAGCCTCATTCAATAAGCTTTCAGGAGATCCGGGCTTCGCAAATGTAGCCCACAAGTTATTTTGCTATTCAAGTTGCGTCTTTTTGCGGGCTCCGATCAAGTTAGGGCTCCGGATTCGGATTCACTGCAATGGTTCAAATTGCAACTTAATGCCCCTCCAAGCCTTTGATCTTTCATGGCCGCAAGAGTTGCGAACGCTAAAACTGCAAATTGCTATTCAATTGCTCTGATTCCCCTCGCTAACCACTTATCCACGCAAACAGCAAAAGTCGAACCACAAGTTACTGGTACCAAGGAGGACTCACAAAGGGCTTAATGACATGTCCGGAGCACTTAAAGTGCAAATAAATAATCAATACTGTACTTTTATTAAAAGTAAAAGTGATGTTAGGTCTTAGAATTAATAGCACTATATTCTCAAGCTCGCAAATTGGCCGAAATAATTATTTTATTTCATGTTCAATTTTTGTGTTAGGTTGATCCCGGCAATCAATGTGTTAATACATATAATGGAACTCCCATGTAAAAGAATATCATATTTACAGCTTTATCAATATTGCATTATATATGGAATTTGGGTCCGATCGTAAACCTTAATTCAAGCCTGTAGGACTTTGAAATCCAACCTCCATTTTCCATTGAAGTAATGATGACGATCTGTTTCCATTGGCTGTTTCCAATTTGGAGTTACGGCCTTGCGTGACTGATCATATTCAAGCCCGCAAATGCTACGTTCGATAGCATGGTTTACAATGTGCGCTATCACGCCGGGACTTGGGGCACGGTCAATTGAATAGTACCATAAGTTGCAGACGCTGCTGGCCCGCAGCAGGCCCGCCTACATCCCGCGACTTGCGTGCCTGCAATTGAATAAGGCTCTTTGTGTCCAACAGAAAAATACATTTTGCTTCTCTACATAACAGTTGATTTTCAGTATTTCCTCTTCTTATAGATGGTGGCATATGACCTATCCCTACAAAAATTAAGCAACTTGGATTATTGTTATGTTGTTTTTTTATGTGTCTTGCTACTGAAGTTTCTCTTTGATTTAAGATGTAATTAAGATTTTTAGCCTATTTAATATTTTAAAGCTATATTGTTTTAAATCACATTGAATAAAAGATTATTTTTTAACTTAGTTTGTGGCAAAGTAAATTAAAAACCACAAAAGAGTGTTATTTCCATGTTTCTTCTCTGATGGTCTAACTGTTAATCCATCTAAGGGACCAAATGTTTAGATGCACAGGGACTGCTGGATGGTTCAATCACACCTAGTTGCAGCAGCTTGTTCAGTTCTGCATAGATACTCACCCTGACTGCCTCCGGTACCAGGTAGGGATGTTGTTTCAAGGGAGGAAAACCTTCTGTTAGTACTGTATGCACAGCTAACTGAGTGCACCCTGGGTTGGTAGTGAATATTGCTTTAAAATGAACTTAGCTGTTTGCCAATTGTTCTTTTTGGATCCTATGTATCTGACGTAACCCTTCCTCTAAGGAATGTGGTTCTGGGGAAGCTAACATATCAGGTAACTGTCCCTCTTTAAACAAATAGCTAACAAGTTCTGGGTCTCCTATGGTAGGCTTTCAGTTGATTAATGTGGGCTACGTTGGTAACTTTTCTATCATCCTCTGTTACTACTACATAGGTGTGATTGTTCAATTTCTTAGTAACCAAGAAAGGCCCTTCCCACATAGCCTGGAACTTATCCTTGGAATTTGCTACCAACATTAACACTTCCATTCGTACCTCTAATTCTCTATCCCTGGTACCCCGGTTATAATATTTTTGATGTCTAGTTTGTGCCTTACACACATGACAGATTCTTTATTATGGTATTCCCCCAATTTATTTATAATAAACCATTTAATAGTTCCAATACTCAAAACGTTACCAAGTCTTCCAAACTCACCCACTATTAAATGTTTTAGGAATGTATTGCTGTACTAAGATTAAACGTATTTCTAAAGTCCCCTGCTTATATCCTTAAGGGCTGCCAACTGGAAACATTTTTCAGTCAGGCAACTGTTCTCCAAAATCAAGGACATTGGGTTACCTTATTCATTAGCTTTATTTTCATCATCATGACCAGCTAGCTCTTCATGTACTCTTGTTAGTTTCACATGGCATCTTATCCCATATTACACTAGGCATTATTAGACATCTTCAGCCTTATTAAATTGCAATTTGGCCAATTGAAAGGGCTCTATATAAGCACAGAGCATATTTTTTACAGAAGTTTTTAGTTTGTGATCTAAAAGCAAGGTCTTCACTAACTAAAAACTTCTGTTAAAAACATATGCTCTGTGCTTATATAGAGCCCTTTTTAATTGGCCGAATTGCAATTTAATAAGGCTTATCAAATGTTTATCAAATTATAAGTAGCATTACTAAACAAATTCAAAACATGGCACAAACCCATTTCCAGACTTATAGTTCAATATATTTTTATATATTTCAGCAAAATCATCTACAAAATACAGCTGTAAGTTTACAAAAGAGTTGGGCCTTAAAATTGGGTCACAAAGAAATTAGGTCCCAATACTTAGGTCTTCTTCTCGACCAACCCTTTGTCATTTCCCAAGCTGAGATATAACCGTGAAACACTGAGCTGCAAATTAGTATACTGAGCCTTACATTAGCAGCAGAAATTTTATTTTGTTTCTCAGGGATTTGTATACAGTGGATAAAAAAAGTCTACACACCCCTGTTAAAATGTCAGGTTTCTGTGCTGTAAAAAAATTAGACAAAGATAAATAATTTCAGAACTTTTTCCACCTTTAATGTAACCTATAAACTGTACAACTCAATTGAAAAACAAACTGAAATCTTTTAGGTGGAGGGAAGAAAAAAAAGAAAAATAATGTGGTTGCATAAGTCTGCACACCCTCTTATAACTGGGGATGTAGCTGTGTTCAGAATTAAGCAATCACATTCCAAATCGTGTTAAATAGGAGTCAGCATACACCTGCCATCATTTAAAGTGCCTCTGACTAACCCGAAATACAGTTCAGCTGCTCTAGATGGTCTTTACTGAAATGTTCTTAGTCGCATCCCACAGCAAAAGCCATGGTCCACAGAGAGCTTCCAAAGCATCAGAGGGACCTCATTGTTAAAAGGTATCAGTCAGGAGAAGGGTACAAAATAATTTCCAAGGCATTAGATATACCATGGAACACAGTGAAGACAGTCATCATCAAGTGGAGAAAATATGGCGAAAAACAACACTGCACATTACCAAAAGAACACCATACCCACAGTGAAGCATGGTGGTGGCAGCATCATGCTTTGGGGCTGTTTTTCTTCAGCTGGAACTGGGAACTTAGTTAAGATAGAGGGAATTATGAACAGTTCCAAATACCAGTCAATATTGGCACAAAATCTTCAGGCTTCTGCTAGAAAGCTGAACATGTCAAAATGTGCCATGCTGATAGACTCATACCCAAAAAGACTGAGTGCTGTAATAAAATCAAAAGGTGCTTCAACAAAGTATTAGTTTAAGGGTGTGCATACTTATGCAACCATATTATTTTATTTTTATATTTTTTCGTCCCTCTACCTAAAAGATTTCAGTTTGTTTTTCAATTGAGTTGTACAGTTTATAGGTCACATTAAAGGTGGAAAAAGTTCTGAAATGATTTATCTTTGTCTCATTTTTTTACAGCACAGAAACCTGACATTTTAACAGGGGTGTGTAGACTTTTTATATCCACTGTATATAGAGTATGAAGGTAAGATCAAGCGACAAATAATTTTTCATGCTCATTAAGCTGAAGCTAACTTCAGATGACAGTGTCCTTTTAAGCCACATGAAGAATACATTAAGCTCTCCTCCTTATTTGTTGTTTAAGGAGGAGAGCTTAATGTATTCTTCATGTGGCTTAAAAGGACACTGTCATCTGAAGTTAGCTTCAGCTTAATGAGCATGAAAAATTATTGGCTTTGAAATTATTGGCACAATTGAAAATGTGCCACCACTTGATGAAAAACTCCCTGAAATCATCCCTGCTGATGGTAAAGAAGAAGAATTTGCATATCTGACGGAGGAGGCAGCAAAGGAACTGCCTACAGAAAGCATTCATGCTTTCTTCAAGCATCGGCCAAGGCCACCTTGCGAAGGGTATGACTTGCAGCTTATTAAATCAACAAAGTATCAGCCATGCAGTTTGGAACGCAAGTTGGTCATAAATGATAAAAAAGAAGTCAAAACAAGAGACTCTGCTCCAGCAGAAAAATCTAAAGGGAATGCAAATAATTCCACCCAAGCATCACAGGCTTGTACGGGCGAGGTATTAGAAGGAACTAAAGTTGGAGGAAGTGAGCCAGCCAAGAGTTCTGATGAGCCACCCAGGGCTTGGCACACAGTGGATTCGGAGGACCAGGTGGATAAGCCAGAGTCCATTCCGAGGCCTGTAAGCGAAGATGTAGATCCTACTTGTGAATTCCAGCAGGAAATCCCTGTGCCCCTACTGGATTCTCAGACTGTTGAGGAGACCTCTAAATATCCGGTACCAAAACAACATAAAGCAAAGCTTTCCAAGCGGGAAAAGCCCTGTTGGTGCCCCGATGATGGCTCATTTGTTAAGTTGGATGAACATAAGCAAAATAAAGAACTAGAAGTTTGGAAAGAGCGTTTTCTGAAGCACTCCTTGCATAAAGCCAAGCCTGTGTTTGAGAGGAAAGTTAACCTAAATATCGTCCGCAAAGGGACAACGGCAGATGGAAAGGAGGAGCTAAAGGCAGATGTGGTATCTGTCATTGTGTCTGCTGAAACAACTGATGAGATAATTCAGAGAAAGCCAGTTGAAAAGCTCCCAATTCTTAAAGCAAAGCTGCAGGAAGCAATGAAACGGCATCATACTGAAGAGCGGCAGAAGCGCCAGGCTTTGTTTAAGTTGGACAAGGAAGGTGGCCGTGAAGTTGAGGATGATGAGGGAAACATTGAGACTGTAGTAGATCTCCTGGGAGTTGAAGTTAATGAAGAGATTGGAAATGAGTACGGGCTCGAAGAGAGTGCAACGGATATTGTTATATCTGTACCCAGACATGTGACCACAGAGTCCATCGCAAGGCTGTTTGAGGACAGCGCTACAAAGTTGAGAGATTCACTCCTTCCTGATAAAGGCGACACACATGAAGGAGGCCAACAGACCAGTAAGGAAATGAGAAGATGGATTTACAGGCGGCCACGATCGCAGCCTGCTACCTCAATGCGGACGGCACAGAGCGAGGAGTTCTTGAGTGGTGAGCGACCCTACCGGATGTCCGGCCTCTCGGCATGTCGCCCAACACCGTGTTGTTGAGCTGGGGGGGGGGGGGGGTGTGATTGTTTGCTCCTTGGAAGTGATGACAAGCCAGTGGAGTGTGAGTTCTTGTCAGAAGTGAAGGAGTTAACACTTCTGAAAGAACTCCTAATTAGAGCAACTCCCCTTTAAAAGACTGGAAAGCAGGCCTGGAAGTGAGGAGGGGCTGACTAGGCCCCAGGCAGCTGTGCTGCTGAGAGGAACAAGCACAGAGTGGAAGGTGATCTGCTGTGGAAATACAGTGAAGTTTGTGAACTACCCTGTAAAGGATTGCCTAAGTGACGGTTACTGGGAGAACGGGGACTACAGCGAGTTGTATGAGCTGGAAGAGTGACTTCAGACCCAGGAGGTGAAGGCACAAGGAAGCCAAGTAAGTGAAGGGGATTTGTGAGGATATCCAGGCAGAGTCTGCCTTAAAGGCCTAAGCACGGCTGTAGCTGAAGTATTGTGCCCCAGGGAAGAAGTGAAGTATAAGAGAAGATAATATACGAGAGTTTGTGTATACAAGGGTCCCTGGGGTGAAGCATACGGGAGAGACGGGCGGGCCCTATGCTTCACCAGCAACCGTGTCCCAGAGAGGAGTGCTGTGTCTCAGAGAGGAGCGCTGTGTCCGAGAGAGGAGCGCTGTGTCCGAGAGAGGAGCGCTGTGTCCGAGAGAGGAGCGCTGTGTCCGAGAGAGGAGCGCTGTGTCCCAGTGAGGAGCCCTGTGTCCGAGAGTGGAACGCTGTGTCCGAGAGTGGAACGCTGTGTCCGAGAGTGGAGCGCTGTGTCCGAGAGTGGAGCGCTGTGTCCGAGAGTGGAGCGCTGTGTCTCCGAGAGGAGAGCTGTGTCCCACAGAGTGAGGAGCTAGAGAGGAGAGCTGTGTCCCACAGAGCGGAGCTGTGACCCAGAGTGGAGCGGGGTCCCAGAGGTTGCTGAAGAGGGCGACCTAATCTCGCTGGGATCCTCACCTGTAAAGAGACTGTTTATTTCCTGGCCACAAGGTGGCACTACCCCAGTAAAGAGACTGTTTACTTCCTGACCACAAGGTGGCACTACTCCCAAGTTTAAAGGACTGTATATACCTGGCCACAAGGTGGCATTCTCCCACCTCACGGAGACATAACTGTTTGTTTTCCATTAATTGATGCAGAGCTACTGCTACAGCCGTTATTTTCTGTTCTGTAAATAAACCAATTTGCTGCACCTCCAAGCCGTATCAGCCCTCATTTCAAGAAACCACCGCTATACGCGGCCATCCTGATCACACTATTAAACTATGGACACATGGTATGATATATTATTTGTAGTAAAATTATTTTTATCTGATTTCTTATACTTTATTGTTTATGTTTTTTTTTTTTATAAGTTAATTTTATCTATCTTAGAGCTTATTGATAATAATGTACCATACTTTCTACTCTTTTAATTCATGTATTATCATTATATTTATATAATCACTGTACTTTAATATAGTTATTCTTGAATTATTACGTTTTTTGATAACAATTATTTGATATATTTAATTCTCACTTTTTCTTTTATTATATTAATTTTTTTTAATTCAAATGATATCCAACATTTTATAAATTAAATTATCAGAACTTTCTTCTATAATCCATGTCTTATCCTTATATTAATGGACTTCTTTTTCCAGTCAATGTTTTAATTATTATTAAAAGTAATGATGCACTTTTTTAAACATTATATATTCACGTAATTACTGATATTTGTTATAACTTATTCAAACAATTCTTCTAAAATGCATTTTTTAATGAATATGATATCACTGAATTTTTATTTTTTCTCTTTGTATATGATGAATGGAGTGAATGTGAATTCATTTAAACCTGTTGGGCTCTATGAGCCTCATTCAATAAGCTTTCAGGAGATCCGGGCTTCGCAAATGTAGCCCACAAGTTATTTTGCTATTCAAGTGGCGTCTTTTTGCGGGCTCCGATCAAGTTAGGGCTCCGGATTCGGATTCACTGCAATGGTTCAAATTGCAACTTAATGCCCCTCCAAGCCTTTGATCTTTCATGGCCGCAAGAGTTGCGAACGCTAAAACTGCAAATTGCTATTCAATTGCTCTGATTCCCCTCGCTAACCACTTATCCACGCAAACAGCAAAAGTCGAACCACAAGTTACTGGTACCAAGGAGGACTCACAAAGGGCTTAATGACATGTCCGGAGCACTTAAAGTGCAAATAAATAATCAATACTGTACTTTTATTAAAAGTAAAAGTGATGTTAGGTCTTAGAATTAATAGCACTATATTCTCAAGCTCGCAAATTGGCCGAAATAATTATTTTATTTCATGTTCAATTTTTGTGTTAGGTTGATCCCGGCAATCAATGTGTTAATACATATAATGGAACTCCCATGTAAAAGAATATCATATTTACAGCTTTATCAATATTGCATTATATATGGAATTTGGGTCCGATCGTAAACCTTAATTCAAGCCTGTAGGACTTTGAAATCCAACCTCCATTTTCCATTGAAGTAATGATGACGATCTGTTTCCATTGGCTGTTTCCAATTTGGAGTTACGGCCTTGCGTGACTGATCATATTCAAGCCCGCAAATGCTACGTTCGATAGCATGGTTTACAATGTGCGCTATCACGCCGGGACTTGGGGCACGGTCAATTGAATAGTACCATAAGTTGCAGACGCTGCTGGCCCGCAGCAGGCCCGCCTACATCCCGCGACTTGCGTGCCTGCAATTGAATAAGGCTCTTTGTGTCCAACAGAAAAATACATTTTGCTTCTCTACATAACAGTTGATTTTCAGTATTTCCTCTTCTTATAGATGGTGGCATATGACCTATCCCTACAAAAATTAAGCAACTTGGATTATTGTTATGTTGTTTTTTTATGTGTCTTGCTACTGAAGTTTCTCTTTGATTTAAGATGTAATTAAGATTTTTAGCCTATTTAATATTTTAAAGCTATATTGTTTTAAATCACATTGAATAAAAGATTATTTTTTAACTTAGTTTGTGGCAAAGTAAATTAAAAACCACAAAAGAGTGTTATTTCCATGTTTCTTCTCTGATGGTCTAACTGTTAATCCATCTAAGGGACCAAATGTTTAGATGCACAGGGACTGCTGGATGGTTCAATCACACCTAGTTGCAGCAGCTTGTTCAGTTCTGCATAGATACTCACCCTGACTGCCTCCGGTACCAGGTAGGGATGTTGTTTCAAGGGAGGAAAACCTTCTGTTAGTACTGTATGCACAGCTAACTGAGTGCACCCTGGGTTGGTAGTGAATATTGCTTTAAAATGAACTTAGCTGTTTGCCAATTGTTCTTTTTGGATCCTATGTATCTGACGTAACCCTTCCTCTAAGGAATGTGGTTCTGGGGAAGCTAACATATCAGGTAACTGTCCCTCTTTAAACAAATAGCTAACAAGTTCTGGGTCTCCTATGGTAGGCTTTCAGTTGATTAATGTGGGCTACGTTGGTAACTTTTCTATCATCCTCTGTTACTACTACATAGGTGTGATTGTTCAATTTCTTAGTAACCAAGAAAGGCCCTTCCCACATAGCCTGGAACTTATCCTTGGAATTTGCTACCAACATTAACACTTCCATTCGTACCTCTAATTCTCTATCCCTGGTACCCCGGTTATAATATTTTTGATGTCTAGTTTGTGCCTTACACACATGACAGATTCTTTATTATGGTATTCCCCCAATTTATTTATAATAAACCATTTAATAGTTCCAATACTCAAAACGTTACCAAGTCTTCCAAACTCACCCACTATTAAATGTTTTAGGAATGTATTGCTGTACTAAGATTAAACGTATTTCTAAAGTCCCCTGCTTATATCCTTAAGGGCTGCCAACTGGAAACATTTTTCAGTCAGGCAACTGTTCTCCAAAATCAAGGACATTGGGTTACCTTATTCATTAGCTTTATTTTCATCATCATGACCAGCTAGCTCTTCATGTACTCTTGTTAGTTTCACATGGCATCTTATCCCATATTACACTAGGCATTATTAGACATCTTCAGCCTTATTAAATTGCAATTTGGCCAATTGAAAGGGCTCTATATAAGCACAGAGCATATTTTTTACAGAAGTTTTTAGTTTGTGATCTAAAAGCAAGGTCTTCACTAACTAAAAACTTCTGTTAAAAACATATGCTCTGTGCTTATATAGAGCCCTTTTTAATTGGCCGAATTGCAATTTAATAAGGCTTATCAAATGTTTATCAAATTATAAGTAGCATTACTAAACAAATTCAAAACATGGCACAAACCCATTTCCAGACTTATAGTTCAATATATTTTTATATATTTCAGCAAAATCATCTACAAAATACAGCTGTAAGTTTACAAAAGAGTTGGGCCTTAAAATTGGGTCACAAAGAAATTAGGTCCCAATACTTAGGTCTTCTTCTCGACCAACCCTTTGTCATTTCCCAAGCTGAGATATAACCGTGAAACACTGAGCTGCAAATTAGTATACTGAGCCTTACATTAGCAGCAGAAATTTTATTTTGTTTCTCAGGGATTTGTATACAGTGGATAAAAAAAGTCTACACACCCCTGTTAAAATGTCAGGTTTCTGTGCTGTAAAAAAATTAGACAAAGATAAATAATTTCAGAACTTTTTCCACCTTTAATGTAACCTATAAACTGTACAACTCAATTGAAAAACAAACTGAAATCTTTTAGGTGGAGGGAAGAAAAAAAAGAAAAATAATGTGGTTGCATAAGTCTGCACACCCTCTTATAACTGGGGATGTAGCTGTGTTCAGAATTAAGCAATCACATTCCAAATCGTGTTAAATAGGAGTCAGCATACACCTGCCATCATTTAAAGTGCCTCTGACTAACCCGAAATACAGTTCAGCTGCTCTAGATGGTCTTTACTGAAATGTTCTTAGTCGCATCCCACAGCAAAAGCCATGGTCCACAGAGAGCTTCCAAAGCATCAGAGGGACCTCATTGTTAAAAGGTATCAGTCAGGAGAAGGGTACAAAATAATTTCCAAGGCATTAGATATACCATGGAACACAGTGAAGACAGTCATCATCAAGTGGAGAAAATATGGCGAAAAACAACACTGCACATTACCAAAAGAACACCATACCCACAGTGAAGCATGGTGGTGGCAGCATCATGCTTTGGGGCTGTTTTTCTTCAGCTGGAACTGGGAACTTAGTTAAGATAGAGGGAATTATGAACAGTTCCAAATACCAGTCAATATTGGCACAAAATCTTCAGGCTTCTGCTAGAAAGCTGAACATGTCAAAATGTGCCATGCTGATAGACTCATACCCAAAAAGACTGAGTGCTGTAATAAAATCAAAAGGTGCTTCAACAAAGTATTAGTTTAAGGGTGTGCATACTTATGCAACCATATTATTTTATTTTTATATTTTTTCGTCCCTCTACCTAAAAGATTTCAGTTTGTTTTTCAATTGAGTTGTACAGTTTATAGGTCACATTAAAGGTGGAAAAAGTTCTGAAATGATTTATCTTTGTCTCATTTTTTTACAGCACAGAAACCTGACATTTTAACAGGGGTGTGTAGACTTTTTATATCCACTGTATATAGAGTATGAAGGTAAGATCAAGCGACAAATAATTTTTCATGCTCATTAAGCTGAAGCTAACTTCAGATGACAGTGTCCTTTTAAGCCACATGAAGAATACATTAAGCTCTCCTCCTTATTTGTTGTTTTATTATTTTGTGATTTTCCCCCTCACTTTGTTATCAGAAAACTTGAATGAAATGTGAAATTAAGTGTTTTTCTATCACATTGACAGTAATACAGAGATCAGAACCTACCATATTGTTGTACAACACCATTACAACACCATTATTACTTCCAGTGACTGGACTAATCATTAATACTATGTAAGTGGAAGTCCCCTACATGATATTTGTATATTCTGGCTATTCTTTCCAACTAGATGATTTACCACTGTCAGAAAATAATTGCACGTTCAGATTCTTACAGGCTGATTAGTGTTACCTAGCATGAGATTCTGTGCTTCCATTTAAATTAGTCCACTAAGCATTTCTAGCCTCAAATCTGCTTAATTTTCTTATTTTATCAGTGTCCCATTGGGTATAATTATTCACATATTGATGAAAACACAGTGTTGATATCCTGCAATGTAGCACAGACTTCAGATACGCTTTCCTTGATTTATATAATCTTACTAGTGATTTGCCTGGCAAAAAAATGACGGCAATACAATTTTAAAGCTGGGAATGCTGTTTGTGACACACTGTGAGTGTACTGGGTGGCTCAACTATATAGACCCCTATAGCAGACTAATGAACCCATGCAATAAGACTATAAGTGGAATGAGGGTCATCCAGGACCCTCATGACACAAAGTGTTTGCAGTACACTATGTTAACCTGTCTCTTATGGGTCTCTATACAGACCCTCATGAGCCTCTATTTAACTTCATTAGTCCCATAAGGGTATATAAAGACCCTCATGGGACAGTGTACAAACACTACACTGCACTATACCCCCCCAATAAAGAATTACATGTAAACTAACCCCTCTACACTAACCTATTAACATCTACACTACCTACCTACCCTACCTACCTACCCGCTATTAAACCCTCACTCCACTAATTACAGAAAATAATAAAACCTAACTCAAAAAAGTAATAAAACCTAAGTTACAGAAATAAAAAAATGTACATTACAGAAAAAAAAAATAAGTAACAAAAACAGAAAAATTTACATTACACAAATTTAAAATAAAAAAGTCACCAAAAAAAAAAAAAAAAATTACAGGAAATAAAAAATACCTACATTACAACCCCTCCCCCACACACACTACAGAAAATAAAAAAAACATTGCACACCTGAAAAGGAAATACATACAATATATATATATATATACATTACATTACAATAGAAATAATAAATTAAAAAATACAATACGACCCTATGTAAAATACATTAAATGCTATCTAACATACATACATCCCCTCTATCTATGTAAAATGCATTAAATCCTATGTAACATGCATACACACCCTCTATGTATATAAAATACATGAAATCCTATGTAACATACATACATCCCTCTATATAAAATACAATAAATTCAATGTAACATACATACATCGCCTCTATGTATGTAAAATAGAATAAATCCTAAGTAACATACCATACATACACCCCTCTATATAAAATACAATACATCCTATCTAAACTTACCTACACCCCCGTATATAAAATAAATAAACCCTATATAACATACACCTCCTCTATCTAAAATCCAATAAATGCTATGTACATACCTAAACCCTAAATGTAAGCTAAAATAGAATATTTAAGACCACTTACCTTTGCAGATGTCCCTTCAGATCAGCCCCTGTTAAAAAAAAAACAAAAAAAACATAACACTAATACTAAATACATACACACAGAAAATTAAATAAAAAAAACATAATATACATTTAACTTACCTCCGCACGACGTCCCCTGCCCCCTAGTCTTCTGCCCCAGCTGAGCCCTGGAACAATCTGCGTTGGTAAAAAAAAAATAACTCTTGCGGACCTCTCCAATGCTAATGAGGCCGCTAGAGCCTAATCCGGAATACAATCGGCAATGGCGCCTTCTGTTTGGCTAAAAACGCTGTCAATCAAATTTCAGCCAATCAGAAGGCGCCAAGGTGTGAGCCAATCAGAATGGGATACACCCCCATATCCCATTGTGATTGGCTAATGCACCTGTCAATCTATTTTTAAACCAATCAGAAGGCTCTATTGGCTTAAGCCAATCACAATGGAATACACTCCAAGCGGTGATTGGCTGAAGGCATCTGCGCCTTCTGATTGGACGTAATGTGATTGACAGTGACAACAGCAAATGAGAAGGCGCTGTTCCCCTCAGCCAATCACAATGGGATACACCTCCAGAGAGTGATTGGCTGAAGGCATCTGCGCCTTGTGATTGGCTGTTGTCACTGTCAATCAGATAACAGCCAATCAGAAGGTGCAGATGTGTTCAGTCATGGGGGTATATCCCATTGTGATTGGTTGATTGGAATATTGGCTTCTGATTGGCTGTTGTCATTGTCAATTAGACTGCAGCCAATGTATCCCATTGTGATTGGCTGAAGGCAATAATGCATTGTGATTGGTTTAAAAAAGATTGACAGGTGCATTAGCCAATGAGAATGGGATATGGGGGTGTTTCTCATTCATTCTGATTGGCTCACACCTTGGCACCTTCTGATTTCCTGAAATTTGATTGATAGCTTTTCAGCCAATCAGCCAATCATAAAGCGTCATTGCCAATTTTCTTCCTGAAAATGCTGTAGGAGGATCATTAGAGTCGGGGAGGTCCACCGTTAGTTTTTTTTTTTCTTTTAGAGTGCAGATTCTTCCAGGGCCCAGCCGGGGCAGAAGAGAAGGAGGCCGGGGACATTACTGGGAGGTAAGTTCAATGTATATTATGTTTTTTTATTTTGTTTGTGTATGTATTTATTATTAATGTAATGTATTTTTTTAACAGGGGCTGCGCCGGAGAAGAAATGAAGAAAGACAGGGACATGCTGGAAAGGCGAGTAGAATATTTAGAATATTTAAAATGTTTATTAATTATATGTAGATGTTTTGTACTCATTTTGTTTTCCTTTTTTCTTAGGTTGGGGATGTGAAGGTAGATCTGCAGAGGTAAGTGGTCTTAATTATTGTATTTTAGATTAGATTTAGGCTTTGGGTATGTAGATAGGATTTATTTTATTTTAGATAGAGAGGATGTATGTATGTTACATAGGAGTTATTTTATTTTAGATAGAGGGGGTATGTATGTTAGATAGGATTTATTGTATGTTAGATAGGGAGGTATTGCATTTTTTTGTATTGTATTGTAATGTAATGTATATATATATATTGTATGCCTTTCCATTTTAGATGTGAAATGTTTTTTTTAAATTTTCTGTAGTGTGTAGGGGTGGGGTTTTAATGTGATTTTTTTTGCTTTCTGTAATGTTTTTTTGTGACTTAGGTTTTTTATTTTCTGTAATGTAGATTTTTTATTTTCTGTAATTATTGGGGTGGAGGGTTATTAGGGGGTAGGTAGGTAGTGTAGGTGTTAATATATTAGTGTACAACGGGGTTAGTTTAGATTTATTGGTTTATTGGGGGATTATAGTGCAGTGTAGTGTTTGTAGTTAGTGTCATGAGGGTTCTTGAGGACCCTCATGGCCCTTATGAGGTTAATATTAGGGTTGTAACTGCCCCATAAGGGACTTTATTTACCCTTATGGGACTGATGGGGTTAAATAGAGGCTTATGAGGGTCTGTATAGACCCACATAACAGACAGGGTTAAATAGGCTTAGATGGGTTTAAATAGGAGCAGTTATGATTACTTAGGTACTGTTAGGGTTAAATGTGTAGTGTTAGGATTAAATAGTCTCAGCGATGGGTTAATGAGGTACAGTTAGGGTTAATAGTGTAGTGGTTACACTTTGTGTAATGAGGGTCCTGGATGACCCTCATGGCACTTATAGTGTTATTACTTGAATTAATTAGTGTCCTATAGGGGTCTATATAGACCCCTATTGGACTGATAGAGTTAATTATTGGCTTATGGGGTTCTGTATTGACCCCCATGAGTGACAGGGTTAATGAGAGGATTATGGGGGTCTGTATTGACCCCCATGAGTGACAGGGTTAATTATTGGCTTATGGGGTCTGTTTGACCCCCATGAGTGACAGGGTTAATGAAGGGCTTATGGGGGGACTGTATTGACCCCCATGAGTGACAGGTTTAATGAAGGGCTTATGGGGGTCTGTATTGCCCCCCATGAGTGCCAGGGTTAGTTAAGGGGTTGTGTGGGGGGTCCTGATTGACTTTCATGAGTGACAGGGTTAATTAAGGGATTATGGAGGTCCTGACAGGATAAATTAATGGATTATGGGGGTCTGTATTAACCCCCATGAGTGAGATGGTTATTTAGGGGCTCATGGGGCTCTGTATAGAGCACCATAAGTGATAGGGTTGATTGTTATTTTTCGCAGGTTTTTTTAAGGACCTTTATGGTCCCGCAAGGCGGAAAATTAAAATTTTAATTTCATCGGGGGTCCCTGATCGCATGCGATTGTGGACCCCCACTGCGAGGGTTAATATGAGGTTAATGTGGGGACCCTCCGGGGTTCCCAATGGGGATCCCCAGCACTGGGGGGTTAATGTTACGTGGCGGTTTGGGTACTTACAGTACCCCTGCTGCCGGCTTTAATATTTGTGTGCCACGGGCCCTTTAAGGAGCTGCAACAGGGAATTGATAGGTTTTAAATGCAGAGGGGGACACGATCATACGTATTTAGCAGTGTAATCCACGGTCCTGGGTCGTGGAGCATCGTTTAAATTTTTTTTGTCCGACATTTTTTTGGTGGGTTAGCCGATTTTCGAGTGATGAAAGTGGGCAAATTGCTGTTCAATTGGGTTTCAACCTCACTTTCAGACATCCTGGGTGTCCCCCCGTGCTGTAGGTAAGTGTTTTTTTAATGATTATTGTGTTTTTGTTTGTGTTTTGGTGTTTTGTGGTTTGCGTGGTTAGGTGTTTGTTTTACAGGTCGTAATTTTGGGTCCTAGGGTAATGTTTTTTTCTAAGTGCCACGGGTCGTAATTGTAGGTCGCAGGCAATGAGGGACAGAAGGGGAAGAGAGATGCAGGGGAAGAGAGACGCAGGTGAAGAGAGACGCAGGTGAAGAGAGACGCAGGTGAAGAGAGACGCAGGGGAAGAGAGACACAGGGGAAGAGAGACACAGGGGAAGGACAGGAGAAGGGGAAGAGAGACACAGGGGAAGAAATACACAGGGGAAGGACAGGAGAAGGGGAATAGAGACACAGGGGAAGGAGAGGAGAAGGGGAAGAGAAACACAGGGTAAGCAGAGGAGGAGGGGAAGAGAGACACAGGGTAAGAATAGGAGGAGGGGAGAGGTCGTTTTGGGGTTGTAGGGATGAGTGCCTACGGCGCTCATCTCCAGCAGCGCAAGGAGCACCTTAGGCGCTACGTGTCAGCAACTGCGGCCCTCGCTTCGCATTTGCAACAACCCGCATTGCTCACAACTATATATGTGATTTGGGTTAGCCTGGCACATCAAGCTATTACCTTTCGTTTGGAGCTGTTGGTACCTTTCGTTTGGAGCTTTTGGCCAATAATGTGTGAATCTTTATTAACCTTAAAGGACCATTGAACTCTGGATAGAAACATTACACTGAATCCCATTTAATATCTTCTATACTTTTATAAACATTTTAGTGAAATATATGAAATATTTTTGGTTTACAGGTATTATTTTTCAACATATATTGCTCAGTTTAGGATCAATCATTTAGCTCCTCAAATCTTCCTTCATTTCCACCTCCATCCTGTGTAGCTGGTATTTTTAACAACAAACTTTAAGCACTGGATCTAAAACCAATAAATTAAATAAAAACAAATTATACTAATTAGCTTTGATATGCTAGTTAGAAACGTGGCCTGTTTGTCTCCAATTGCTTCCAGTATTGTCAGTCAGTTAAAACCATTCCCGAGCTTCATATTAGGTGCAAAAATAATGCTAAAAGGGCTACTTTAATGTATAATCAGTGTTTCTGATCTTTAGGTGAAACCAACTTCCTTTTGGGGTGACAGTGTCCCTTTAAGATTTTTCTAACACCAATTTTCCTTTAACTATACATTTTCATAAAGCATTGAATAAGTGACAAACGCAAAAAAAAAAACATTAAAACAGTTACTTGTTCAAGCAATGCACCATGACATTTGTACAGAGGATTAAAGTACCAAAAAAGCTCTGTATACATGCTCTGCACCATTTGATAGAGGATGTAAAAGCATGTAAAAAAATGTTTTAATTTTGAAAATGTATGCTGAATTGATGGAGTTATTAACAATTGAAGTCAGGCTACTTCACTGTGGTGTCTCTGCCTACATGAGCCCTGTACCACACAGAACAATGAATAGTTAATTAGAATCAGGGGTGGAAGGTTTAAATGTAGCAGTGACTGAGTCATTGTAATTCATTTATTATATTATAGCAGCTACTGTAATAGCTGAATCTGTGGAACGCAGCTAGTGTTTCTGTCTTTGAAGGAGATGTTACTGGGTGTGTGTGATTAGTGTGTTTCATAAAATGTTTTCATTAATAAGTCATTGGTTCTAAGTCAATGCCTTCCACTTGTTATTTATTTTAAACTAACTAACAAATTTATAAACACACATAAAAATGACAAGCGGAATACAGGTGAATTGAATCTGTGACTTACCAATGAAAAAAAACTTTAAAACAAACTGCTTACCACTGCGCCACCATTGTCTGCTTATCAAGTGAATATAAATCCATAATTCAATGTGTAACCGTTAGAGACTCCAGCCTTACAGCCTCATTCAATTGCTACTTTTTTCAGCTCCTGGTTCACAAGTGGCTGATGGACCTGTCAATCTTTTTAAAACCAATCAGAAAGCATTATTTAGCCAATCAAAATGGGATACACCCCCGTGGGGTGATTGGCTTAAGGTATCTGTGCCCTCTGATTGGCTGCAGTCTGATTGACAGTGACAACAGCCAATCAGAAGGTGCAGATGCCTTCAGCCAAACACCCCGTGGGGATGTATCCCATTTTGATTTTCTAAAGGCAATAGTGCCTTCGTATTGGTTTCAAAAAGATTGACAGGCACCATTCTGATTTTTTTACCTGAAGCAACCAGATTATTCAAGGGCCCAGCCCGGGCAGTCTTCCAGGAGGACGAGGACATAATGTATAGTATGTTTATTGTTGTTTTTATGTGTATGTGTATTTGTGACTATTGTAATGTTTATTTATTTCCAGGGGCCGAGCAGAAGAAGACAATAAGAAACACGGGGAAATGCTGGAAAGGTATGCTGAATATTTAGAATGTTTATTTTTTCTATGTAGTGTTGAATTTTGTACCTGCTCCATGAAATCCATCATCACTGTAGGGACATCTAGGCAAGGTAAGTGATCTTATTTATTCTATTTCAGGTTAGGTTTAGGGTTTTTAATGTATGTAGATAGAGTTTAATGTATTTTAGATAGGGGTTGTTGTATTGTAGATAGGATTTAATGCATTTTAAATAGGGGTTATTGTATTGTAGATAGGGTTTAATTTTGTTTTGGATAGGGGTTATGTATGTAGATAGGGTTAAATAGTATGTAGATAGGGCTATATTTTAACTGTATTTATTGTGTATATTACTGTATTATATTTTGTATGTATTGTAATGTGATAAATATATGTGTATGTATTTGATTTTCAGGTGCGTAATTTGTTTATTTTTTATTTTTTTGTAGTGGGGGGTTTGTAATGTTCTTTTTTTTTTCTGTGATGTTTTTTTTTGGGGGAATTAGATGTGGACCCCCAGCATGGGGTTAATGTAAGGGCCCTGTGGGAGTTCCGCGTTCTGGACCCCCGCATCATGTGGGTCATGTGTGGGGAGCCCCGAATCATTGGGATTCATGTGGGGACCCTGCAGGGGTCCAAACAGGACCCCTGCAGCAGGGTACATATTGGGAGGCTGGGAGAACACTAGCAGCTTTGAGAAACATCAATCATCCCATTGGGGGACAGTGAACAGAAGCTGCAACCTTGCACTCGCAAGCACAGCTCTGCCTACGTGGGAAACCTTGGTTTCCGTAATCGGATGTCGGGCAGCGTGACTCGGCCTTGGCTAATTGATTGGCCTCGGAAACGCAGGAGAAAAGCAGCTAGCAGCTCACTCTGAGACATCCGACCCTCTGCGAGTGAGCTGCGAGATGGCAATTGAATGAGGCTGTTATCACCTATAATAGTTGTGAGCAAGCGGGTTGTTGCTAACGCTGCGGGCTCGCAAAGCGAGGGCAACTGCGGACCTCGCAACATTTACGGACTTACGACAAACAAATATGAGGACTTAGAAAAAAAAACACTACTACCTTGCAAAGATACGACTTTAACGGCCAACCCGCCCGAACCTGAAAACATTTGAAACACAATAAATACACACAACAAACAGATGAAAAGCTTACCCACAGCAAGTTGGGGCACCCAGGACCTCTGCAAGTGAAGTTACACCTCCATTTAAGTCCAAATTACAGAGTTTAGACACCCGAAAATCACCTAAGCGAGAGAAAAAATGGCAGCCGAAAAAAACGAAAGAGAGGCTACAGGACCATAAAGACGCAAAACACTACCAAACACATACGGATTTTCTGAAAAAGCCGGACGAGATCCAAGAACAAGGACGCAAAATCAGCCACAGCCGCGTACCACACATTAGGCGCCATTTTACAACACTAACTTACACAATCTGGAAGTACACAGCTACCCTAACGGATTTTACTTGCGCACGCACACTATTTACACTACACACTGCACACATTGCTGACACTTACACAGCAGCTCCACAGCACTGAAAACACACATTGTATGCGGCAGCAACATGAAAACAGATTGCAAGCTGTTCAACACAATGCTTCCTGCATATATTACTTAAAAATAGGTAAACTAGATTACTTTATTAATGTATTATTTATTTGATTACCATACACCAAACAGCATTAGATCACTTACAATTTCATTGCCATAATTTTTTGACATATTCTATATATTGCCATCATATTCTGACATATTTTTTGGCAATATTCTAGTTATTTATAATTTAACCCCCTTGTGGAACCGCTGCAAGGGCTAAACTAAAATGATAATATCTGAGTAATTTCTTGATCAATTTTAAAATGTAAACACATTTTTCACATGATTTTCCACCATCTAACGGATGGTACAGAGCACATATGATGACTTTTGTGGTCCTTTAAGCCAGCAAGACAAGTGTAAGTAGAGAGAACCTTTAACACATCTGTATAAAGTAGAAATACATGATCCCTTGAAGTGGTCAAATTATAAAGTAGGTTAGCTATGAATCTTGGTTAAGAACTCCAGCATCCTGACAATGAAATCTCACAATGAAGTCAGTGATGAGCTTAGTGAATTTGGACAAGGAGGCTCATCCCGTTTTTGCTTCATTGCAATCCTTCTCAACCTCTGCAAACGTTAGTATATCTAGTTCTGTGTCACACTGAATCATAAAATATGCTGTTGCTGTTCAGTCCTTCAGATGTGCCCAACTCTTGGTGACCATATGGACTGCAGCACGCCAGGCACTTCTATCCTAATGTTTCTGATAGCTCACAGCTTCTTTGAAGTACATAAGTCCCCTCACCATGACAAGGTAGCAATCAAGAAGGGACATACAAGATACATTAACACTTTTCTCTTAGGACGCAGCTAAAGATCTAGAAACAGTCTAGAATCAGTTTGTTATGTCTTTCTGAGTAATTAAACTTTTAAGTTTTGGAATATGTCATGTAAAACAGTTTTTGCTTTAGGTGTGTGTGTTTACTATAATTTTTCAAAATTTAATAGAAAATGATATGTAGTGGAGAATATTTTATTAAAGGTATAAATCAGTTTCCTGGGTTTCAAATGTTTGGTAAAAAAACAGCCAGTGATTACCAGAAAAATATGTTTTATATAGAAAAGTTCAGTCTACTTACAAAGTTATTAGGCAGGAAAGTAAAATCCAGCTTTGCACACCCACAGGAAGCTTACACAAAGGAGAGGCAGTTAGATATGGAGTTTGACATTTCTGGTAGAGACCACAGGAAGTATCTGCTGCAGGGTGGAATCACAAGGTCTGAGCTCAGAATTGGAGTAGAAGGAGAGAGAGACTACATATCACAGGCAACAGAGGAACCCCAGAGTTTGATACAAATGTTTCAGCTAACCTCTGCTTTCTCCTGATTGGCCAAAATTAAAATATGAATGTTATGCTAATTTTAGTAGGGATTTTCAGGGGTGCCAACTAACAAAAGCTGCTGCTTGCAAACTGAAAAGATTTAGCAAACATCAGGGTGAGTTTGTAAATGTTTATTTGGTATTTTTTTAATGCAAATAAATGTTTGCATATAATACTGATTCTCCTCAGATGCAAAGATGCATTCATAATCCAGGACACTTAGATATGTCTTTAATACATGTTGCCCAGTATTCAATGTTTTGACTTTGCACATATTTATTAATAGGCATCTGAATAAATGGCTGTGAAAGATACATTTATCCTACCATTTTATACTTCTCACAAACATCCAACTAAGCTCTAAAATACAGCTTTCATTTTTGATATCCTTTGTATTCAAAAATAGTCTTGTCATCTGGGCGCATTGGAAGTGACAGTGTTCTTAATTAAGATTGATTGTTGTGTTAGAATGCAGTCAGTTGTTTATATGTATTTGTTTACAAAGAGGATATTACTTTCCTCTTCTTGTATAAATACAAACGACAATTGATTAAGACTTGATGTACAAGGAAATTAAGTGGCATTGTTTGTTGTTTTCCAATTTTAATGTCAGTGCAACAGTGTAAACATATGAAAACTGTGATATTTAGAATCATATTGGGAGATGGTTTAATGAATTTGAATGCTATAAAACAGCAGTGCCATTAACCTTTTATTATAATCATTATAATAAATAATTTGACACCAACAGATTTTGCAGGGGTGGACTGTGGTTATTTCAAAATTAATGTAGCAATGTGAAGATGTTTGGGCCTTTGCAAACTCACAAGTTAATTAGCGGCACCTTGGTTACAATTCCAATCGGGAGACTTGATGGGGTCACTGTATGCTAAATATCAGAATTCAGAAAGAGCATAAAAAGAATAATATTAAATACATTGTGTTCAGCCATTGAGCCATATACAACTCTTCATGTGGACTGCAGCACACCGGCACATCTTGGGTCTGGTTGTTTTCAACCATACAGCCTTATTAAATTCTGATTTGGCCAATTGAATAGGGCTCTATATAAGCACATAGCATATTGTTTTTACAGAAGTTTTTAGTTAGTGAAGACCTTGCTTTTGGATAGAAGTTCACTAACTAAAAACTTCTGTAAAAAAAATGTGCTTAAATAGAGCCCTATTCAATTGTCCGAATCACAATTTAATAAGGCTGATAATGTTTACATGGCAATGATAGTGGAGGGGGTTGCCAGTACATTCTACAGTGCACTGCGATTTGACTGACTTCTCTGCTATGACCTGCCCATCTTTAGTGACCCTATATGATATAGCTCTCCGCTTCACTGAGGTACACAAGCCCCTTCACCACAACAAGGTAGTGATCCAGAAGGGATCCTATACATTAAGAAATGATAAATGTGATATGTCCTGTGTATTTTCCAAAATTATACATAATTCAAAAAGCACCAGTCTTCAGCCATGATATGTTGCAAATACAACACCTGTGCCATGTAGCTCCTGAGGTTGATCCAGTGATTGGTTACCCAGAAATAGAACAGGACACCAAAGGTTGCAAAAGGCAGCATGAATGTATGATGGAAGCAGGTACATGAAGCCATCCCAGGAGAAGGCAAGTGATGTGAAGGGACAGACTTCACCTGAAATATGACATGGTAGCTCCAGAGTAGGTCAAGAAAAGAAATGTCAGATTTCAGGAATACAGGGGTATTATGAACGTCCAGTGGATTAGGGATCTACAAATTGGTTCCACTTCATTCTCTAGTTGGTCATTTGCAAGTACAAGAGGAGCCATGTGAGTCATAAAGTACTTTCATATAAATGATTTGAGGAGGAGGACATGGAAAAAAACTGAATGCAAATGTTTGGAGAAAGGAAACTGGGATAGCAGTGACTACTTTGATTAGTCACATTTTTGCTCAGCATCCTCCATTTGAAGAGAGATAAATGCATGGGAAGGGAGAATAAAGAAGGAGTAATAGTGATAGAGTGGGAAAAAACAGCTGAGTGACAATATTATGCTTCATATTTACGTTGCTACATAATAAGTAAGGTTTAAAAAGACCTTTAGTCTATCAAGTACAACATTTTAGGTCTCCCCTGATTATTGTAATATGTGTAATAATTGTTAATCCACATATCCTGGCAACATTAAGACAGAGTAAGAGTATTTTTTTTTTAAATATCACTAACACAAGGTAAGAACATTTTTTTTCTGTCAACTGTAAAAAAGAATATGTCACTCATAAAAAAATAATATGAAGTTGTTTGGAAATCCTAAAGTTTAAATAGGTTGATCACCAGTGCTATCATTTTGACAAACCAACTTAAAATCAAGTAGAGATTTTTTTAAACAGTTCTGTAGAGTTGAGATCTTCTGGTATAGGAAGTTTTAATGTTTGTCCATTTGGTACATCATGTTAGTTGGATATAAATTACATTTCACAGTTAATGTTATGATGGACAGCCTCCTTCATTTACAGTTTTTTGCATTTTGTGTCTGAAGCTCCACCAAAGCTTATTTGCATTTCTATTAAAAGCAATTCTTTATAGTTTTCTATGACAACTAACCAGGGTTATGAAATGTATTTCACTAGATTAGTTTTAATTACTGTTAGCTATTGATGCTTATAATCATTATAGAAATTAGATGTATATTAAAAGCAAAAAACAAGGGGGGAAATGTGCATCAGAACCAAATATAACTATACACACTATAATACGAATAATAAAAATGGCATTTCAATACAGCCCTAATATGTTACTTGTTGTGCACCAATAATGCATCAGAAGATATGATTTATTTAATAAGTGCAATATGGTGCTACTCTATCACATATATAGTTGTCAGTGTCAGGAACGCTTACGATGTGGGTCGCGCAAAGAGAGGCAAGCAGTTGACTCCGAGTCTCGCAAAGCCAGGCGAGCTGTTAAGGGCCCCAAACACAAGGCCTGCGGGACTTAGGATGCAATGAGCACCAAAGGCGCTCATCGGCAGCGTCGCATGCGGGACTTACGACCAGTACCGCTTAGGACTGAAATCCGTACATGCACTGTGCGCCTCGCAAAAATCTGACTTTAACGCCCGAACCACGAAACTCGAAAGACTTGAAAATAACAACAATTATGCCTCAAATTCACACATAACACAGTGGGAGAGGCAGGGAGCCTGTGAGTGAGGTTGCAAGTTAATTTGAGCCATATTTGCCATTTTTTTAATGATCGAAAATCGTCTAATAAATGGCTGCTGAAAAAATGCAACACAACGAAAACAAGGCCAAAGGACATAAAACTAGCCCAAAGGACTTAAACTAGCCCGCAGAACGTGAAAACGAGCCATAAGCAGTAACACTTAACACAAGCCAGTAACACTTAAACCAAGCCACTAAAATTTACCACAATGCAGTAACACTTAACCCAAGGCAGTAACACAACCGTGACGCCTATAAAGTACACAGGGTGAGAGGCTTGCAATGAGCACCGAAGGAGGGCCGAAGGTGATCATTGCAAAGCAGGAAAGTTGAGGCTCGCAATGAGCGCCACAGGTGCTCAGAGGGCCCATAGCCTCGCATTGCCAGGCTTACAATTTTACTCCAAGTATCTGTACAGTAACATATGTATGCCTAGGACCAAGCTGTTGCATGGAATTTTGCTACACACTCTGCCAAAGGTTGTAATATATGGGAAGTTCCAAATATGGTGTTACTAATACAACTAGTAACAAACACTACTTAACTGAGTGTCATTAACATTTACATTTTGTTTGTTGAGCTGACAGTCAGTGATTCTGACCCTCCCACAAAACAAGAATCATATCTTTCTTAATAAGAGAACATTGCATTTATTTACTGATATGGCCCTGAGGCATTATTTTTGTTGTTTTCAGCATTGGTTGGCTGCACAGAAAGAGACAAGGTGTGACTAGTCCCAGGTGACTGCAGAGAAAGCAATGGTGTGGCTTATCAGTAATTAAATGTAATGCTCTTCGTGGTGTGACAGAGAACAAGATCGTATGTTATCTATACTTTAAAAAAAATCTAAAGTTTTAAATCTGTTTACATATCAAAGCATATCCTGCCTACTGGTAATTACATGAGTATAAACAGATAGCAGAGCCATGTTGATTTGATTTGATTTGATTGATAGCAGTTTTTACTGCATTCAGGACTGCACTGAAAAGTTAACGCATAACTGACCTGTTTAGGTGATTCTGGCATTCCACGCACAGATGGATTTGTTAATGGCTTAACCTTTTGTTTTCTTTTGCTCAATACACAGAGCTGAGATTTAATTTATTTGATTTGAAAAAGGAAAAGTTAAGAGATCTTTACTGTGATGTGGTCCAAACTGTGCTGAATTAAGTGGCCTTATAACAAACTTTTCTACTTCTTGTGTGTATCAATAACATTATGTTAATGTAGTCCAATGCCTTTTTAATGACATTCAATTGATAAAGTACTTGTTATTCAATATAGTATTAAAATATTTGCAGCCCCATTAAATTCCCCCAACGTGTAAAACCGTAGCACGTAACGTAGCCCGCAAGACCTACGACTATTAAATTAGCCTCTTAAAGCTACCTGCAAACGACCTGCGGGTTACCGGCAGAAAAACCCTACTTGATGTCGAAATCTGAACTCTGTTGCCACAAATCCTTTGATCTGTCAAGCCTGTAACTGTTATGTTCAAAAATCGCTATGAAACTGCAACGAGTTCCCAAAGACATACTGGTGTTCAAGCCCGTAACCAGCAAATGGAGGCAAAAATATTATGGCCTACAAATAGGACCCACAAAGGGTTTACAGACAATTTCTCAACACTGTAAAAACAATATATAAACACACCAGTGGGCTTTGAAATATGGGGAAAGCATGGAAAGGCATTACAATTACGTGCACAATAATCCCCCAATAAAAAATAGGCATTAAATAAATATTTTTTTTCATCATATGTTGGAATGGTCATGCATATGCCAAAATGAAAAGCCATGCTGCAACATGTAGAAAGAAATTAAAGACTCACTACCTGATTAAATAGGAACACCAAAACATGAAACTGATGCCATATTAACCCTTTTTCACTCCTAGAGGCTCTAATGTGGATCCTGGAATATATATATGATGCATATACGTGTCGCTCATCACATCTACATTGGGAAAACAAATAGTGGTTAGATTACACCGCCACATCACATAGATCAAGTACCTGGGGAACATTTTAATATTTGTTGTTCAGTCCTTTATGCATGTGCAACTCTCTGTAACCCTATGAACTGCAGCACATTTAGCTAGGTCTCTGCCTGTGCTGTTCCCCAAGGTTTACATACCAGAGATACTGGAGTGGGTTGGCAGTTCCTTCTCTAGTGGACTGTGATTTGTCTGACCTCTCTGCTATCACTTTCCCACCTACACTGGCCCTACATTGTATAGCTCAAAGCTTCATTCAGGTACACAAGCCCCTTCACCGCCACAAGGCAGCAAGGCAGAAAGGGAACCGGTGAAAACACACCACAATAATTTACTCTAATCCATCAGGAAGGGCCGCAAACACATATGGAGGCTGTGCAAAGGCATGTGAAGCAACAGCCAATTGACCTCCATCTCCGCTATGCCCATCCTGGAAAGTCCCATGCCATTGCTGGTGACCAAGATGTATACACATTATCATTGGCTAACCTCCCATTAAGTGTTTTGCTATCAATCAATTCACATTATTACCTGTCATATTTCAATCAGGCCTTCAGGGGAATGTTGATACTCCATACTATCACAAGTTGGACCTGTCATGTGTATTAACCTTTTATTATAATACATGATATATTATGATCATATTATTATTATTATTATTATTATTATTATATGTATGAAACTATTGCATAATAACAAGGGCTCATTAGTTTACAGATATAGGAATGTGACACAAATGAGATGTATGTGGATGTCCAATAACCACAACCATTGAAAACACACTGACACAGTGAGAGCAGTATAACAAAGCGTTATTTCATACACAGAATACAATCAGAAATGGACAAGACTGTGCATTAATACCATGGGTGTGGTGTGGGCAGATACCGGAAGGGCAAGAGGCTGTGGAAAATCAAAGGACACCTGAAGGGTTAACTGTTAAACAACATTATATGGATAAAGCTAAGCATCTACTAGGGTCACATGTGGTCAGGACACCACAGTAACCATAATCGGATGTGACATAGGATCATCATTCAACACTCCATTTCATGGAAATAACCATTAATGTGCATACAGCAACCATATGGTCTCCATCTGCTATATTAAACAGATGTTAGAAATCATGGATCATGTCATACTAATCAATTCCACACACAGTGTGTTTTCAGACATTACTGCTGATCCTCAAATAAATGATAGGAATCTGGAAAACATAAAGAGGAGGTGTTAGAAGAACCATAAACTGTTATTATAGTACATTGTTTTGTTCTGGATACTACAATAAAACAATTAACATGAACATCATCTACGAGCAGTGATAACCATATTGATTCTGTCCTGTACAATCAGCGTTCCCAGAATATGTTGAGTATGTGTAATACAACAAGGCATGCTTCACTGTGAACACAATCTTACAGCAAAATGTACTATCACTGTCTACATGGAATAGTTGTGCCATGCTGATATCGCATCTCACTGGTATATGGATGGTACTAAGGCCAGACAGATTACACTGTTCACATTACCCCTAAATACAAGCACATTGATCCTGATGTCAAACCAAGGAAATTATGGATTTTGTGTGGATGACATGAAATACATTAATCCGCTTTCGTACTGTTAACGGTATGAAATGCAACAAAAACGCATGTTTAACTACTGCTTTGGATTAGCAGATCCTAATGGGACCATGCAATTCTAAAGTCGGGACACTATTCATTATAATTGAAACTCACACCAGCTATGTTCATTAGTGAAGAGATATCTAGTCATATATTGCATTTCAGATCCAGCTGCAGTGGTGAATGACAATGATCGAATGCCTGTTGGGAACTGGGTTGAGTGTTTACTTATATGATGGCATTATACTGCTCGAACATGGAATGACAAGGGTCAGGAAGGAAGTGTGAGAAAGATAGAAATGTTCTATTGTGTAATTTTGAATGACCCCTAGTGGTGTGAAATTATAGTCAGAAAAAAAGGAGGTCAGGTGACTCTCATGCCTCTATAAATGAAATCTAAATTGGGATGTGTGGGTGGCTGAGGAGGGAGGGAGGAGAGTGCTTACTGGATGTCCCCAGGAGTAGCAGTGAGGTTGGTGCAGATCAAGGTGTGATAAGGAATAACAAGGGTCAGGAAGGAAGTGTGAGAAAGATAGAAATGTTCTATTGTGTAATTTTGAATGACCCCTAGTGGTGTGAAAATATAGTCAGAAAAAAAGCAGGTCAGGTGACTTTCATGCCTCTATAAATTAAATCTAAATTGGGATGTGTGGGTGGCTGGGGAGGGAGGGAGGAGAGTGCTTACTGGATGTCCCCAGGAGTAGCAGTGAGGTTGGTGCAGATCAAGGTGTGACTGAAAGGAAATCAATATGGGAACATGGATGTGTGAGAGAGGAGTGTGAGGGAGAGAAAGAAAGAGATATTGGAAGGCAGGATTAACTACAACACCTCATTTTAAAGTCAATCCACATTGAACATCAATTGTTGAAATGTTAAACATAACCAGATATGTACACACTATGTAGCCAGCCAATAGTATGTCAACATCTATACCAATCAGTATTCAGTGAGGAGTGATCAAGAGGAAGACTTCCTGGATGGTCCTAAGACCTCCACTTCTGCAGCACTGGGCCGCCACCTTCTGTGCATGCGCACCGTCTCACTCTTACATGTCTTGGTTGTGTAGGAGCGTGGGGTGCCACTACGTTGGGTGGCTGGGCATCAGGTTGAGATGGTGGTGAGGTCCGAGATGGGGAGGCGAACGTCTCAGGTTGCAGTTGTGCAACTGAAGGCTGAAGAGGTATAAGCTGGCATTTGGCTAATTTGATGAGTTGCTGTCAGTCCCAAATCACCCAGTCCTCATATCTCTCCATCCTTCGGTTTTGACTCCTCATCTCAGAATGGAGCAATCGGGTGCTCGCCAGGAGGATGTGTGTGAGCCTACACTGCCTTCTGAACAACCAGAGCCTCTCATTCTGTTGTTTCTTGCATGCCATGCCCTCCCAGGTGAAATAGGCCATGATTTCCCTCAATGTCAGGTGGTGGTGTTGATGGCATTGTGGCTTATGTTGACGGCAGTAGGGCCAAAGGTGTTGGCATTGGGGCCAAAGGTTTCGGCATTGGGGCCAGAGATGTCGGCAGCAGGGCCTGAGGTGACGACAGCAGGGCCTGAGGTGTTAGTAGCAGGGCCTGAGGTGTTGGCCATGTTGGGGGAACCCATTGTGTGGGATGCAATGTTGGGAGACCCCATTGTGTGGGAGCGGTTGTGCCCTACCATGGCTGCAATGTTCTTGAAACAGGTGGCAGCTGTGATGATGGCTGGGCCCAGGACATGGCAGTGGGAGCAGCTCGAACATCTGGGCATGGCTGGGTGATGCTGTTGAGGGCCCAGGTAGGGATTCCCACTCCTGATATGACGGTGAACGTGAATGGCCAGGTTGTGTGGATATTCCTGGGCCCTCTGAAATGTCCTGGCCTTGTTCGCCAACCAATGCCACCTCTAGTGGAGCCTCCCCCTGTCCATCTGTGGTTGGCCTTGTACTACTGGTTACTGAAATGGAAGAAAAAATATATAATCGAGTTGCTTTCCTTGACAGCTATGTGTATCCCTATCATTGACATTATGGTCACCTGTGATTGACTGTAGTGCTTGTGTTACACCGATAAACCACAGCCTGCATAATGAGCATTGTGGATCATGGCCCATATGAATATGTGTACTGCAGGTGCATGTGCATCAGATACGTGCTCTGCTGGATCTGCTGTGCCATATGTGAGACTGACCAATCTATGACATGTTCCAGCAATGGTTGTTAATATGCAGCTGAGACATTGTCCAGGTTAGGACAGCACATGACACGCACATGCAGTCCTACAGAGTCTGTGTCCAGATAAACTGCAGTGCGCACACCCAGACATGTACTCTCTTTTGAATGTCAAATCAATCCTGATCTAATAGCAAATTGTACACAGTATGAATGCTGGTATTGGTCAGACATTTCATTGATAAGAAAATAATATGTTTGCTACCATGATTTACACGATTATTGATGCCCCATATATCTTCAGTCATAACCAAAGGGCTTACAGTGCTATGGCATGTCAGTTATATATGCGTGTGGGCAGGGGTGTAAGGGTCAGAATAATTCTAGGGGGGTTTAGCTCATTGTATACACCAGCTGGAGAAAAATCTTATTTATACATACATACAAACATCATGAAATCTGCGGGTATTTATCCACCCTTTACCCCCCCCCCCCCAAGTTCATAAAACAATGTGTGGGGTGTGATATGATACTCACTCTGTATGGTTCTTGGCACACTTGTGTCCACCTGTCCTGGTAGGCCCACTACTGCCGCTGGCTTAATCCACTCCCTCAGAGTCTGCTCCCATCTACAATAAGTGATGTTGGCTGGTGGCCCACCACTGGTTGCACGTGCTGGTCTTGCCTCCTCTGCCATCTTCCTCTTCGCCTTCAGCCGGCTGTCAGCTTCAGATGGTGACTGTAGCCATAAAATTAAAATAAGTTTGCTTCTGGGGAGGAAAGCTATGGCAAGCTTGAACAAGCTAGTAAAAAGTAAAGATATTATATTATCAACAAAGGTCCCATACTTAGATGGTATTCCCAGTAATAAGATACTAATGTGAGAGCTGGACCTTAAAGGCGGGTGATCGCTGTAGAATTGATGCCTTTGAACTGTGGTGTTGCAGTAAAACTGCTTAGAGCCCTCGGACTGCAAGAAGATCTAAAACATTAGTTCTTCAGGAAAGCAAGCTAAACTGCTCACTGGAAGGATTCCCTAGAGAAGCCTCTGATGTTGGGAAAAATTAAAGGCGCAAAAAGAAGGGGATGGCAGAAACGTAGTAAATAGATGAGATCACTAAAGCAATTAACATGACCTTGGTGATCAGATTACATTTCTTCAAAAATAATTATAAGCACCTGCCCATAATAATTTAAGAATTCTCCAGCAGATGGCACCTACCCTGATATGTGCCCTGACGCCTTGCACCTGCTGCTTCAGCAGTAGCTCCACTATTTCAATATCTATCCATCAGCAATCCCCTCTTCTCATGTCTATACTACTGCCAATACTTGTTAGCTTATATGAGGAGAGGTCTTTCATCATTTCCATACCAATGTATAAGTCAAAATGTACTGTCTTGCCTTTTTTATACGATCTTTATTGCATTTTCAAATACATAAAATAAAATATAATAATAACAACAACAGTATTTTTAAGCATAAAAAAGAATGCCTTTCTAAAAAAAGGAGTGTTAGAAGGCCAATTTGAACTTGATAGAATGCAGTTACAAACATTGGATTGCAGTTCCAAAAAAGAATGAGAATGTAATTTATGAGAATGGTTGGAATGTAAATTCATTAAAAGTTTGAAATGCAAAACCACAAATGGTAAGAATGCAGTTTGAAGTGTTATGATATAAGACAGAGATAAAATGAAAGGCAAATGAGTTTGAATGTAATCCCAAGAAGAGTTAGTATACAGTTGAAGAAGGGTTAGAATACAAGGATTTAAGGATTTAAATATAATTCAGAACATCGTTATAATGTACGGTAAGTCAAGTTAGTATGCAAGTCTAGGAGAGGTCAGAATGCAATTGAAATAAGTCCTGCAATGTAAGTCCAAGCATAGTTAAGAAGGAAGTGCAAGTGATATTGAATTCAGTTAAAGAAGTGTTAGATTGAACACCCAAGAAGGGCTAAAGTACAAATCCAAGAAGAGATTGAATGCAATTCCAAGCAGGATAATGATCTAATTTCAATAAGGGATAGAATACAATTACAAACAAAGCTTAGAGTCAGTCCTAAAAATGTAAGGATTCAATTTCCAGAAATGTTAGAAAGCAAAGAAAGTACAAGAAGGAACATAATGTATTTCCAAGCATGATGAGGATTCACTTTAAGAAAAGGTTAGAATAAAGGCATAATGTATACAAATCCAAGCAGATTTAGAATGTAATACTGGCTAGGGTAAAATGTACTTCAAAGACGGCTAGATTACAAGTCCAAGTGAAATAATGCAATTTCAAGCATTTTGATATATGCCCATGAAGGGTTAGAATCACCAGTGCAAGAATGTAATATAGTAACATAGACCCCCATTCGATTGGTCAAATTGTAATTACTGGAGCCCATAATGTTGCCCGTAAAAGTTACTGATATTCAATTGGCTACATTTTGCTACACGCAATACATTTGCGAGTTACTGGCTCAAAATCACTTATCTCCGTTCTATCTACTCCTTTGATGTTTCAAGCCCGCAAATGTTACCAGTGCTAATCCAAATTCAATTACAACAAGCCCACAATATCCCTCAAACCCGTAAATGGCAAATGTATCAAACATTTCTAAGAGTACTAGATAGGACTCGCAAGTGGATTAAACGCCTGTTCGTAACACTGTAAAAGCAAATATAAACACACTGCTGTACTTTAAAATATTGGGTTACCAATAAAAGGCATTATAATTAATTGCACAACAGTCTCAAGCTCCCAAATCTGCCATAACATTTTATTTTTTTTGTTTTATTTCCCAGGAATCAAGGAGTTAATACATATCAGGCCACCAACATGAGCTAGCACAGTTTCTTCATTCATTTTTATTGATTTCTACATTGCTGGATTGTGAGTATATTGGACTTCTGAACACTAATTCATTGTAGTTTAATCCCAATGTTTTACTGATGTCATGGTGACGGTCTCATTTACTATTGGCTCTGTCTAAATTGTAATTTATGGGCTTGCCTAATTGATCTAGATCATGCCCTGAATTCCTACATATGGGCTAATGGTTTTAGTATGGTAATTGTGGGCTTGAATCAATTGAATACAGCCGTAATTGTAACAAATTTATAACCAGCAGACATGCAGCCTTTATCAAGGTAATTGCAGGCTTGCAATTGGATGGAGGCCATAGTGTTTGAGGATGCAAAAAACATTGGACCATAAAGTTCAACATTTTTAGACCTCCTCTAATCTTGGTATTTTGTAAACTATTGATTGAGAGGAAGGCAAACATGAACCCAACCGAATCACTGCTAAATGTTTCATAAGGTAATAAAATGTATTTAAGATAAAGTAAAAAAAATGACCTAATCCCAAATATTGCATGTTGCCTGGATCAATAACTTTGCTACTCTATCCAATATTACTGTGTAAATCATTTTTATTAAAAAAAACAACCACTTTTTAAATGTATCTAATGAATCTGCTGCCACAACCTAATTTGTTAGTGGGTTCTACAATGTAACTGTACTTACTATGAAGAAGCCTCTTCTTTCTTTAATGTGAAATCATTTTCCTTCTAATCTCATGGGGTGGCCTCTTGTTATTTGTAAACTTCCTGGCAAGAAAAGTTCACCTTACAAAGCCTTATATTGACTCTGGATATATCTGTATAAGATAATCATATCCCCTCTCAGGCACCGTTTCTCCATAGAATATATGTTTAATTTTGTTAGTGTCTCTTCATTGCTTATAGTAAGAAAGAGTTAGGTCAGAAATCCAAACAGATTTCCAATGCAATTCCAAGCTTGATTAGAATAAAAATTCTAACTCAGTGAAGCATAAAACACTACATAGGGTCTGAGACTGTGATTACCATCATGAAGTATGTCATTTTCATCTCACAGATGTATATGTTCTGTGCTCTTCCACAGTGTACTTGTTAAAACCTTCATAGTTATCATTCACTGCCTCAAATGCAATGTAGCAGAGGGACTAGTTTAAAAGAATATGAGCAGCATTCAATTTAAGACTTATAACTTGCAAAAATACCAATTTTCAACTGTGAGCGTCCCCCCCAGTTTTGTTATACAGGTATTCTATTCCATTCACTTGTAATAATACTTAGATCATCTGCAACTCATAAACCCAAGTCTTATCCTGTTACAAGGATAGGATTTAGGATTACGAGAAGTGGTGTGCTAAGTATTTTTAAGATTCTCCGACCCCACTACCACCAATGAGAATCCTCAAGGATTCCCTCCATACATGTGGTGAAGGGAATCCCCGATGATCCCCATCTGATCGCACCCCATGTGTAAAAATCAATAGGGAAGCAAGGTGTAAAATTGCGAGTAGGGGTTATTCTTAGGCATTGCGAGTAGCTCACTTGCAATCAGGTTGAGAAGGGTGAATAAATTACTGACCACTTTTTAGTGGTGTAACTTTAAGAAATAGGGAATTATTTTTCAGTCATATTTAGTTCAGATGTTTTGTATATTATTATTATTGTTTTTTTGTAACACGCCAATATATTCCGTAGCACTATACATGCACTATGTTCAAGGCAAAACAATATTAACACATTACAAAAAATGCAGGGCCATGTCTTTGAGTTTGTATTTCAACTATAAATAAAAATGTTGAATATAAAATATCATTGTTATAAAAAAGAACCTTAGTAAATACAGTAAAACAAATTGTCTTACACTAAAAATGTCTTCTGATATTTAGGTTGAGCTCCTCACGCTTTTTTCTAACTGTGGCTGACTGGGAAGTTCATATCCCCAAACTCTTCCATGAACACTATGTAGTAAGGCAGCTGTAGGCTTTGTTTCAGTTTGAAAAAGATAGGAGGAGCTCCCGTTTAAAGATGATATGAAGACAAGAAATATTGTAATTGTATCAACTTTTTCATCACAATAAAATAAAATAAAAATGTTTATACTGATATGAACTTATCCAAGGTCACAAGAGCTGAATCATTAAATGTGTTGTTTTTAATGCAGGTAATTTACAGAAATACCTAGGCTCCTCACCTTCTATGCTCACTATTTCCCTTTAAGTTAATTAAGGGTCTTCCTAGGCTCCTGGAATCACAAACCATTGCTCAGATTTGCTGCAGTGTTTTGCCTGGCCATGCATCTTATGGTTTCGGATTTTAAGTCTTTGCTTGAATTTAATGAATTTTCAGTTAGAAATCAGATACAAAAATAATTATTGTTTTAAAATTGATTCTTAACAACCAGCCCTATGGCTGATGACAGTCCCTGACAGTGTACGTTCAGGAACAATATGGATGAAGAAAGCCTAACTCTTTAATTATGCCACTACCTTTAGTTACAGGTAAAAATATTAAAGAGATTATTATTGAGGAAAACCAGCAGGTAAAATATCCACTATGCAAATAATTGAAAAGCTAAATGTCGTAGTGTGTGACATATAGTAACACCCAGATTAAAATACTGTGTCCATGAGCATTGGATGTTAACCAGCAAGTATCTAGCTCAAAAAAGATTGAGAGCCCCAGATTTAAAGCATCAACGGCCTTATTAAATTGCGATTCAGCCAATTGAATAGGGCTCTATATAAGCACAGAACATATTGTTTTACAGAAGTTTTTAGTTAGTGAAGACCTTGCTTTTGGATAGAAGTTCACTAACTAAAAACTTCATTAAAAATATGCTATGTGCTTAAATAGAGCCCTTTAGAATTGGCCAAATCGCAATTTAATAAGGGTGCAAGAATCTAAACTGCAAATAATAAAAAAATCAAGTCTGTTATAGCACCAATAGAGGGCACTATAACACAACAAAGCAAAACCACAATATATATATGCAAAAAAATGACTTTTTTTCTCTGTATTTTAGCATAAATGCTATGAAATCATTCCTCTTATTACATCCAATTAAAGACACATTTTGTATGGTGTACTTAGGTACAATTAAGCACATCTAAAGTATGGAAAGCAGCTAAAACGGCATGGGATTATATAGAAGAGATGAAAAAATATGAGTCCATGTGAATATTGTTTTTAAGACTTCCTAAACAATGGTTTGTTTTCAGCTCATTTGATTTTCTATATAGCTAATGCATTTCCCTTGAACTGATTGAACACAATATGTTTTAAAGCAAATACAAGCCTATTGGAGCTTATTTATTAAAGACTTCTGTTTTCAAAACCATGGTAACTGCTGGCACATAACACAGAACTGAAATTACTCAGCAACATGATCCCATTCATTTTAATGGAGCTTAGGGGTAAATTCCTCAAATGTTCTTAGATATTCACATGAGCATCTTATGATGTTTCGGTCACTGATAAATAGCATTCATAGATTAAACTTTTGTGAGATGAATAAAAAGCTCTTAATAGATTAGTTGGGAATATATTTATTAAATTCAATATTAACATGGCATAGTGTAAAGCTGTTAGCTCTGCCTCTGAGTCTGCTTTCAGAGCTTCAACAAGCTACTTCTTCTTAGGTTCTTACTATCCAAAAGCTTTCTGAAGCCCGGCATGATATGGCTGGATTTTTTTAAGACAAATCAATTATTTTATAAGGCAGATAATTACCCAATAAACACATTAATCTTGTATTCTTCAATAAATAAATAAACATGCATAAAATATATGTACTAATATTGCAATAGATCTATATTTGACTGGGTTTGTGAAAATTATTGATGCAAACTGAGTTGTAACCATTTTGAAAACAAGCTTATTAGTGGCAAAATAATTTCACCATCCAGCATGTAGAAACAGACCTTAGCATGGTGTTGTACCAGTGCTTGCAATCTGATTTGGTTTTGTATATTATTATTATTATTGTTTATATGCTATTCCGTTGCACTATACATGCATTGTGTTCAAGGCAAAACAATATTAACACATTGCAAAAAACCCAGGGCCCTGTCTTTGAGCTTAGAATCCAGTATGAAAGATGTTTTCTGGCAGGTGATAAGCTTCTTTAAACAGATGCGTTTTTAGTGAGGTTTTGAAGGATTTGTTGCAGGAGGATAGTCTCATGGATCGAGACAAGGAGGTTTAGAGAATAGGGGTTAGTGCAAGAAAAGTCCTGAAGGCGGGAGAGAGAGGAGGTGAGGACAGAAAAGGAAAGAAGTAGGCCGTTAGCAGAATGAAGGGGGCGGGTGGGGTAATATTCGGAGATGAGAGCAGAGATATAAGGGGGTGCGCTGTTGTGGAGGGCTTTGTAAGTTAAGGTCATGATTTTAAATATTATTTTGGAGGCTACGGAAAGCCAGTGGAGTGACTAGGAGTTTGCAGTCTATGATTTCTTAAATGTATATCTAACAGTATTTTTGATTAGAAGTAGCTCTTGTTACAGAAATGGTTGGAGTTGCCTATTTTTATAGCTTTCACAAAATGTTCCATCATAATTTGAAGACAAAAAGTTTAAGATTTTTATTGTATTTGAAGCAATTATCAGAACAAGCTAAATTATAGCATTTATCTTCAGCACCAAGTTTGACCAAGTCCAAATTTTAGATGTTTACATACACATAAAAATGGTAACACAAAGAGCTATAGTTACACTAAAGCAATGATTGTCAATCTGGCTTTTCTCCCAAGACAGGCCATTATTAAAGGCTCCTGTTGAATATGTATTGCTTCATATGTGTGCACATAGTGTTAAATGTAAATCATGACCTGTCTCGAAAATCACAAGGAGAGGGGATGGAATACGTTTGCAAAACTCTAAAATAATGGCACTTGATTTATACATTTATTCACTAAATTGGAACAGTAAGGGTATCTGCCATTTGATACATTTTACGACATCAATTAGGTCTACTTTGAAAAACAATATGGAGATAGTTTTTAGACAGATTAGACAGGATATTTCAGAGTGGAAACCTGAACAATTGTCCTGGTCCGGCAGAATTGCGTTGATAAAAACGGTGATTGTTCCCAAAATAACATATATTTGGAGATGTATTCCCCAAGTGGCACCATCGTATTTAATTATTAATATTCAAAGTTTTCTGAATAAATATATTAATAACAACAAGAAACCACGGCTAAAATTAAACATTTCAAAGAGATCGGTTGAAAAGGGAGCAATAGCCACTCCCTCTCTACCAGATTTATATAATGCCATTATGACAAACCATTTACTTGGATGGAATATTGCATCAAAAAATTCAAAATGGCTTAAATTAGAAGAGGATCTTATGGGGGACCTCCCCCCGGAAATAATTAGATTTGAGAGATTTAGAGCCTCTATTTGGGGGGATTCACTCTTTATTAAAATGTTGGTATAAAAACAGGAATGTATGGGAACTATCTAAGTATCCTTCACCAGCTGCCACAATTAGTCTCCTCTACTATAATAATAAAAGTATAGTCCTGCAAAAATTAAAAAAAGTGGGAATACCAAAACTGGGTGAATTATTTGAAAATAGTATATGTTTATCTCACTCGAGACTACTACAAAAATATCAGAATATAGATATTAATTGGCTCGAGTACATGTCCATCATAAAGGAATTGAGATCCCAAGGTATATGTCTGAATAAATTCAGAGATTATTCAACGCTGGAACTCATTATAGTAAGGGGTCCAAAAACCCACACTATCTCTAAATGTAATAACATATTAAAAACCAGAGAAGAAAGTATGAAAACAAACAGAATGACTAAATGGGAACAAGACCTAGAATGTGTATAGACAAAAGAAATCTGGTTTAGAGCATGCTCTTTAGTAAAAAAGATCACTCTATGTATTTCATATAGAGACCTTTATTTTAAACTAATACAGAGGTGGTGTATGGTACCCACGAATATGAAGAGAATTAGTAAAACAAATTTGGAAAAGTGCTGGCGAGGATGTGATGATAGGGGGTCTCACTAACATATTTGGTGGGAATGCCCACAGATACAACAATACTGGAAGAGTTGCATAGATCAGATAGAAGTAATAACAAGTATAAGGATACCTATGAGTCCAGCAATATTGCTATTTCACATGCTTGAGAACCAAAATTTGCAACAGCAGAGGTGGCTAATTTCCCATATTTTACTAGTCAGTAAATGGTATATAGTTAAAAGGTGAAACTCTAAAGAAACCCCCAAATGGTCTGATATTGAGAGGATAGTAGATCGGGATAGGAAGTTGGAAAAAGGAATGATACAATATAAAAAGAAAGAAGAAAAGTCAGTAAAAAAATGGTTAAAATGGGATAATAAACGGCTCTAACAATACATCCCCGTTTCCTCTATTCGAACACCTTTATTACCATAGCCTATCTCTCTCACGCTGCATTAGATATAAGGTTTCCTTATATCAAGATCTCTATGAGATAAAATAGAGTTATCATTGGTTGGAGTGGTTGAATGATTGTTTTTTTTTTTTCTGTTTGTTTTTGTATAAATTGGATAATGTATTACTGCATATATATTGTATGTATTGGCTGTTGTGATTTTTTATGTGTAATTTTACCCCATTAGGGTATGAAATAAAATATTTTGATGGATTTATACATTTATATTCACTAAAGATTATTTAAATGATCCTACTATCACCTTACCTTCACATCCAATAAAAAATGAGATTATCTCTACATCAAGTCATTTTATATTCATAGTAGATTTCATTAAAATTAACCTCAACAAAGTTTCCTACTGTATTACCAGAAGTCCAAAATTTGCATGAGGTGTGCCAAACAGTGCAAAACACAGTTTCATTGTTATATTAAGCTGCAGTGCTACATCCAACTGTTACATTTTACAGACTGTGGGCCCTATTTAATTGCAAGCCCGTAAGTAGCAACAAATTGAACTTTTGGCTGCGGGTCAAATTTCTTCTAAACATTTAGACATATTTAATTGTTACCAACCTGTAATTACAGGGTCACAGCCTCCACATGCAAACCATGAACCATAAGTAGTATTTCAGGACATGATCATGATCAATTAAGCAAGCCCTTGAGTTACTTTTAGACAGAGACAATAGTAAATGAGACCGCCGTCATGACGTCAGTGAAACATGGAGTTTAAACTACAATTAATTAGTGTTTAGAATTACGATTTGTGATCAGACTCACAATCCAGAAATGTATAAATCAATAAAAATCATTGCAACTGTTCTAGTTGATGCAGGTTCCATGATATGTATCAACTCCTTGATTCCCGGGATCAATATAACGCGGAAATAAAACTTTTAAATATTTTTTTTTTGCAGATTTGCAAGCTTGAGACTGTTGTGCAATGAATTCTAAAGCCTTTTTATTGCTTTACCAATTTAAAGAACAGTAGTGTGTGTTTATTTGCTTTTGCTGTTCCGAATAGGTGTTTAGTTTAGTTTACTTGCATGCCTATCTAGTACTCATAGAACTTTTTGATACATTTGCCACTTACAGGTTTTAAAGCAATTGCTGGCTACATGAACGTTTGTAACTGAATATCAATTTTGCGTCTTTAGCACGGGTAACGTTTGCAGGCTTGAAAATTCAATGTAGGAGGACAGAGTTACGTTTTTGACAACTGCAGTGCTTTTGAGCCTGTACCTCTCAATTGGAATGTGAGTAGCTAAAAGTATCCAATTGAATATCTGTATCATTTGTGGGCTCCATTACAGGCTCATGTAATTGAGATTTGGACAATTAAATAGGGCCCTGTGTCTTCACACAATTCATTATAAGAAGTTAATATACTTTTTATTTTTATAATATCTACTGTATATATCATTGTCCAAACTCTTCCATGAACACTATGTAGTAACAAGGCAGTTTTAGGTTATGTTTCAGTTTAAAAAAGATGGGTGGAGGTCTAGTTTAAAGATGGTATGAAAACAAGAAATATTGTATTAACTTGTACTAACTTCATCAAAATAAAATGAAAAATTGTTTATACTGATATGAACATATTCAAGGTAACGAGAGCTGAATCAGTTAGTCAAGGGTCTTTCTAGGCTTCTGGAATCACAAACCATTGCTCTGTTGGCTGCAGTGTTTTGCCTGGCCATGCATCTTTTTATTTTGGAGTCAAAGTTTTTGTTTGAATATAATGAATTTTCAGCTAGAAATGCAAATACCACATCTCCCAGAAACCACTGGCGAAGCATTGTATCACTCTGAAATCAGTCAGATATGTACATCCATGAAGGTAGATCATTGCAGCAGTTATTATCCTTTATTTGTAAAGTGCCAGCATATTAAATAGCACTATACAGGGGTTAAGTACAAGGCAAAAATAATTTGAACACATTGCAAAAGATTGGAGAGCCTCTTTTTGAGCTTAAAATCAAACTTACATAATGCTTTCCCCAAAGCACCTTACAAGATTGAAAACTTGCAAACCTACAATTTAACGATGCAATGTTAATTAGAATAAATCTCAAGCAGCATCTTCAGAGCTACTCAGGAGTCATTCAGCAGTTGTGTTGCAGTGTCTGAAGGATACAGGTAAGGGGAAGGTGAGGCAGGTAATTCCCATGGGGTTAAAAGGGTATTTAAAAAAAAAAAAAACAGTAACTTAGTCACATCACTTCCAGCTGAAAACACCATAATAACTTTAAGGCTACTCTAGCAGGTAATCACATATATAGTTGTGAGCGTACGAGTTGTTGCTAACGCTGCGGGCTCGCTATGCGAGCACGCGGCCCTCGCAAAGCGAGGACACTGGGCCAGGGTCTCAGTTGCTGGCATGGAGCGCCGCAGGCGCTCCATGCCAGCACCTGAGGACCTTGCAAAGTGAGGGCCGCAGTTGCTGGCATGGAGCGCCAGAATTCCTCGCAGAATTCACGCACAAACTCCACGACAAACACATTACGACACTCGCAAACAACATACGACACACGTTAACACCACGACACACACATTACGACACTCGCAAATAGCATACGACACACGTTCACACACATTACGGCCTCGCAACACTCGGACGCTACTCGCGAACATTACAAAATTAAAAACACAATACATACACACAGCACATACATACAAAACTTACTTACAGCAAGAGGTAACATCCAGGACCTCAAAAATGCAATTCACACCTTCCTTTCACTACAAATACAACAGTTTACACACGAAAATATTTGCTAAGCGAGAGAAACAATGGCCACCCAACAAAACGAAAACGAGGCTACACACGCAAACACTATACGAGACACGTTACGACACATTACGACCTCGCAAACATCGGACGTAACACGCCAACATACAAACATGTAAAACACAATAAATACACACAACACACACATAAAAAGCTTACCTACAGCAAGAGGAACCATCCAGCACCTCCAAAAAACAAGTTACACCTTCATTTAAATACAAATAAAACACTTTACACACTAAGAAAATCGCAAGGCGAGAACAAAAATGGCCGACGGACAAAACGAAAACGAGGCTACAGCACTCTCCACACGTAAAACACCACAACACACTCGCAAAACACCACACGAAATTCGAAAAACAGTACGAGGCACCAACGGAAAATCCGCTAACACGGACAACACAGAGAAAACGCCATTTTACGCAAATGCGGAAGTACACCACTACGCTAACGGTTTAGACTCGCGCACGCACAGTATTACACTGCACACATTCACCACGCTTACACAGCAGCTCCACAACACTAATGCTGCACCAACATCATACAAGGTTCACGGATCTTAAACACAATGCTTCAAAATAGGTAAATTATATTAATTTATTAACTTATTTTATGTTTAATATTACACACAAAACAACCTTTGATCAGTTACAATAACATTGCCGTCATATTTTGACGGGCAATTCGCTAGTTGGTTATAATTATAAGAAATTCCCAAATTCCCATAATGCTATAATCCACATTTGTAGTATTTTCATTATTTACATCTGAATTCGTTCTATTACAAATGTTATAAACATTATCTTAATCTACCTATTGTCACAAAGTCAGGTGGACCCACGGATACATTATTGAAGGAAGATATGTCAGCACTAGGCTGATCAGGTCCTTTAGTCCAGTGCTGACAGAGTTAAAGCAATTAGCTGCACCTGAAGCAACAAGCAGACTATTTAAATCCCCAGGAACTAACAGCCAGAGAATGGAGTTTGGGTGAAAGAAAGAGGACAAACATAGGAAATGTGGGTGCTGGAATCAGAGAGAGAGGGAAACCAAGGAAGCTGCTATTGCAAACATGTAAAATCTGCTGAGGACCTGTGCTGCAGATTAAAGCCATCTGCAAGGCCGACTACATTACTGAAAGGTCAGAAACTCCTTTTGTTTCTTTATTACACCCAGGGAAGAGACTGTTGAGCTTAACAAGACTTTATCTTTTAGAGTACACTTGGTACTCATTACAAGGGTCCCTGGGAGTGGGTACTCTGAGAGAAGGGTGGACCAGTACCCTGGCCACAAGGTGGCATTATACCATATATCAGAGACCGTTTGTATCCTGCCACAAGGTGGCACTATACACAATACCAAGAGACAGTGTCATATCCTATCCACAAGGTGGCGATACTAACATTACCAAATTCAGGAGACTGATGTGCTTGCTCTCCACTCTTTGTGAATTATATTTCTCCGGAGCAGAGAAGCTGCCGGGTGTAGTCAGAGTGTTCCTGAATGTTTAGTAAGCAAATTTACGTAGATTTTTATTTTATTTTTCTTAACCTTCCTGCCAGTATGATCATGTCAGTATTTAGAATGTTAAAGCGGTACATAAAAAAATACTGACATAATCATACCCCCTTTCCCCTTATCCTCCTCTCTTTCCCCCCTTCCTCTCCTCCCTTATCATCCTCCTCCTTATCCTCCTCGTCACTCCCCCCTCTCCAACACACTCCCTTTCCCCCTTCCCCTCCTCCTCCATCCTTATCATCCTCCTCCCTCCTTATCCCCTTATCATCCACCTCCCTCCTTCCCCCCTTATCCTCCTCCTGCCTTCCCTCCTTTCCCCCAATCATCCTCCTCCTCCTTTCCCCCTTATCATCCTCCTCCTTCTTCCTCGTTATCATCCTCCTCCATTCCTCGTTATCATCCTCCTCCATTCCCCGTTATCATCCTCCTCCTTCCCCCCTTATGCTCCTCCTCCTTCTTCCCCCCTTATGATCCTCCTCCTTCTTCCCCCCTTATGATCCTCCTCCTCACTTCCCCCTCTCTCCTTATTTGTAATCAAATGAGCTGCCTGCTCATCTCTCCCCACGCAGTCTGTCTTCCGGCAGTGAAGTGACCGGCATATGCTAATGACGTGACATCACAAGCGCGTCACATCATTAGCATATACCGCTCACTTCACTGCCGGAAGACAGGCTGCAGGGGGAGAGATGAGCAGGCAGATCATCTGATTACAAGTAAGCAGCGAGGGGGAAGTGAGGAGGATGATCAGGGGGAAGTGAGGAGGAGGATCATAAGGGGGGAAGGAGGTGGCGGATCTTAAGTGGGAAGGAGGAGGATGATAACGGGGAAGGAGGATGATAACGGGGAAGGAGGAGGAGGATGATAACGGGGAAGGAGGAGGAGGATGATAACGGGGAAGGAGGAGGAGGATGATCAGGGGGAAGGAAGAGGAGGATGATCAGGGGGAAGGAGGAGGAGGATGATCTGGGGGAAGGAGGGATGAGGAAGAGGAATGGTGAGTAGAGGGGGCCCAGGCAAATATGGCAGCAAAGGGGCCCCCTCGAGATGCTCCATGCAGTAACCCAAAGCGTGGCAGACTTAAAATTAACCCTGCTTAGGTGGTTAAAGTTAATTACTACATCTGGACCCTTGTTTATGAGCCTTATAATAAACAAGTCTCATGCGTCTTAAATCTACGTGTTGCTGAACCTTTGGTTATAAAAATCACTGTGGTAAACGGCTGTCCTTGTCACACTATCTATCTAGGAAGGAATGGTTGAGTTGTCTGTTAATAATGAACAAATTACGAACCCTGACCTTATATATAATGCAAACATAACCTAGTTAGAAATATTCAGGTATCCCCCACCATCAAGCACCTCATGTCTTTTCTTCTGTATACATATGAATGTATAAATATTTTTCATGAAGTAATTATGAGTTTTCCAACAATTTCTGCTAGGTCTTTTCTTTGAAGATATTATTAGCAAGATGGTTGCTCTTTTGTTAAAAAATCTTGTCTTTTCTGTGCTTTCCAACATCTGCTACTTTGTCTGTTGCTAAGGATGTTGGTGCTTGTCCAAGCACATTGTGTTATTCAGACGCTACATGTAATGTACAGTGTTTTTTCTCAGTTTGCGTTATTTGTCTATTCCAGCAATATCAAGAGCTGCAGTTTTCAGTTTAGATCAGTGGCTTGGTTTATTGGCTTTTTGCACTTTTAGAGAAACTGAATTGCAATTATAATATTAGATTAAAAGACTGCTGCAGTCCCACATTTACTGTATCTTTCTAAACACACTTGATAATGAGCAACTTTTTCAGACACCATAAATAAATACAACCTTTAATTTATTACAGTGGTTACCCTTTGTTACAATGATGCCATATTATGTGCTATACTGTTGCATATCTCACTAATCTATAACTTAAAAACCATATAAAAATGTTAGCAATAATATATAATGAATGATCCTGTTGCAGCTGGTCACAATCCATTTTAATCTTAATCTTATGAATTTTGCCTTCCTCCCATGGCCATCTTTCACCATGCTCTTCTCCCTGCACATCTACTTACTCCCTTTGTTTCAGTTCACCATTTTCTTTGTCATCTGATACACAAAAAACAAGTCATGGGCAAATAATTAAAATTACAGGGTAGTATTATCAAATTAATTCACTCATCAAATTATTTTCGATCCAATAGAACTGACAGAATTCCAGTACCAAAATGGATACCATGGAATCCATCACCATCTCACTTGCACCCAAAAATGTCCAAACCCCTTTATTAGGACCTCAACATTAAACACAGCACCTCAAAATCCTAAGAAATAAATTATATTACAGGACAATTTCATTGATAAAAACTCTATAGTCTGAAACTGTTTTGGGGGACTTGTCTTTCAGAATGCTTGGTCACAGAAAATGAAAACCCAGGGTCCAGTGGTGAACAGTTTGGTAAACATTGGTCTTGACTATATTTTAGAAGGAAACACAGTATCAAAACACCAATCTGATGCTGTAAACGTAGTTACTGAATTGTTTAAGAACTATTTGCTAAACTGCTATGTCCTTCATATTGAGCCATAAGTGTGAAGGTGTGAAGCTTGGAGTACTTTTGGAGATGTTAACTTTTAGTAATCTATGCCATATCATAAAGTGGCTAAGACTCTACAAGCTCAAAAGCTTAATACATATGGACATAACTGCAATAATATTGAACACAAAATGCAACTAAAATTAACAGCAAATTACTCAATAATCAGTTTTGCTGGAACAATATTTACTACAAATACATCTAATCCAGTGGTTTCATATGGATGGCTGAAAATTATACAGAAACATGGCAATACATTTTGAACATATGCTGCCTTGAGGCTGTGTGTTAAATCTTTGTAGAGAACAAAGAAACTACAAGCTTCTCTATGCTACAATGACCAAATAATTATCTACTAATTATAATTATTCTCTGTCTTTCCATATGTCCAGACACGTCCAATAAACAGTAGCTTGTATGGAATTTTACAATTTGACTACTTACATTTTATAATTATTGTACTTTATAAAAATAAGCCAAACAAATGTAGGTGTGGGCTCACTGTAAGATGAATTTATTATGGGCTAAATAATAATATAGAGATATTTATCACATATAATAGTTGTCAAACTGCGAATCGTCATCACTCTTTGCAAGGTCACGAAGCAAGGGACGCAGTTCTGGCCGCAAATGCGTACCCTCGCGAAGCAAGGGGTCGCATTTGCGGAGGTGGACTTAGAAAATAATAAATACAACCCACAGGAAAAAATCACTATGGCGTAAAGAGGAAATAAGGACTTACACAAAAGAAAATACGACCTGCGGGACTAGGAAAAAACAACAATACAAGGTCACAAAAATACGACCTTAACGGCCGAAACGCGTACAGCAAAAAATAACAAAAACAATGAAAATTATTTTAAAAAAAATATATCACACACAGCACGGGGGGACAGCCAGGACCTCTGGGGGTGAGGTTGCATGCGAATTAAAGTAGATTTTATGCAGTTCGACACTTGGAAATCGGATAAGCAAGAAAATAAATGGTGGCGGAAAAAAATGAAAACGAGGCTCAACGATCCCAAGGTGCAGAAAACACTGACAAGGGCTAACGACTTTTAATTACGACCCGCAGAAGTTAAAAAAAATATATATGAGGTCGCAAAAATACCAGGTTAACGGACGAAATGTGTGCATTCAAAAAAAACAAAAAACAATTCAAAATACAAAAAAAAAACACACAGATCATGGGGGTACAGCCATGGCATGTGCCACAAAGGTTGCACGCTAATTAATGTCTAATTTAACAAGTTTGAAAATGTAATATCGCCTAAGCGAGGAAAAAAATGGCGGACAAAAAAATGAAAACGAGGCTACACAACCCCGAAATGTGCAAAACACCTCCAGCCACGTACGACTTTTACAAGGGATGTACAAGGTACTAAAATACACACTTAGCCTGCACGGAAAATGCTCGCGACCCGCCTAGCACATAGAGAAACGATGCCATTTTACAGCACTAACACTACGAATGTAAAATGGCGATTTACACAACTAAAGCAGCGGTTTGCCCTTGCGCACGCAGCATATTTCTAATGCACAGCTGGGACATTGGTGACACTTTCTCCTCACAGCAGCAACAGGACAACTGTACATTGTATGCTGCAGGAAAATAAAAATAGATACTTAGCTCTTCGGCCTATTCATTGCTGGATCTATGAATTACACATAGGTAAAGTATATTTATTTATTAAGTAAATAATTAATTCATAATTATACTAACACAATTGACATATATATCTGTCTTTCTCATAGGAGCCGAAGGCGCTCATAGGTACAAAAGTAAACGAGAGGAGAGGACCACTATGAGCGCCAAAGGCGCTCAGCGCGAGATTCGCAATGAACGCCGAAGGTCCTCAGAGTATAAAAAGCTTTACATTGTGTATCGAACAGCATTGCCATGGCTCAAAATTGAGCGGCTCGCTATGAGCACCGAAGGTGCTCATTGCGAGCCACGCAATGAGAGCAAAAGGCGCCAGCGCGAGGTTCGCAATGAACGCCGAAGGTCCTCAGAGTAGAAAAAGCTTTATATAGTGTGTCAAACAGCATTGTCATGGCTTACAATTTTATTGCCCCATCATTTTTGATGGGCAAGTCGCTAGTAATATTATATATATCATATATCATATCATATATCATATACCACGTTTATCATAATTTTTCCATCAATATGTATGAATAACTTTCAGTAAAACAATGGCATGTTGTCAAACATGTTGAAGTTAGTTGTGAGTGTACAAATGGCTCCAAATGTTTAATTATTTCATTATCCATATTACAGCTATGGACCAATGCCAAATATATATATATATATATATATATACACAAACACACATATATATATATATATATATATATATATATATATAAGAATAGTACTCTAAGATAGAGGCAACATGTTGTGAAAATCTAAATAAAGTCTAATTTGTTATTAGTGATAATATGGCATATGCAGCTATGCTATTTATTTGCTTTCTAAAAACAATTTTTTCATTTTGGAAATAAAAGCTAAGAATATAACTTAAAACTTCCATAATTTATTTCCACTCTGCCAATGCAATTAGTACAATTATCAGAGAGATTCACTTGGAAATCACTTCCATTATTGTCAGCTTTGTGAACAAATATGCTGACTGCTTCCTATCCTTTTTTACAGAGCATTGAATGTAGGGTCTTAACATGTAGACTTGAGCCCCCATTCAATTTCAAGTCCGTAATTACCTTCATACAGGACGTATGCCTGTGGGTTAGAAATCTGCAACATTTACAGAGGTATTGAATTGAACAAGGCCCCAAGTACAGGGCTGAAGTCTAAAACCGTAAACCATGCACCCGTACTTAGCAATTCAGGGCATGATGATGATCAATTAAGCAAGCCTGTAAGTTATAATTTAGACAGACCCAATAGTAAATGAGACCGTCATCATGACATTAGTAAAACATGGGAGTTTAAACTACAATCAATTAGTGTTTAAAAGTCAGATATGCAATCGGACTTACATTGGTTTGGACCTAGCTATCCCAATAATTGCAATTTGCAGGAAAAATGTTTCAACCTGTTTTACTTATTACTGTCTACAGTAATTTTTTATATAATTGAGAAAATTGTGTCATCACAACAGCTTCTGCAGTTGTCAGTACATTAAAACGTTTACATATCGTGTTAAATTCATAATGCATATTTCCATTAACCTTTTACTCCCACGTTTCTATACGATGATATCCCTGATTTTGTGTTGTATATTTAGGAGATACAATGGCCAGGAAATGGATACTCAATAATAATGGTAGACTAATTTCTGTATTTCAAACACCTTCCAATATTGATAAGGATTTCAACCATTCTCATGTGGTCTATAATATTTTAAATTTACAGTTGTTAATATCATATTACAGTCTTCAGTGGTGGTATGGCAGTTACATCATCTACCATAGAGAGGTTGCAATCTGGTTTTAATTATTGCAGACGTCCATAAGATCTTGTTAATAGTTTAGGGTTTTCTTTCTGGAAAAAGGTTAAAAAATATTGTAATCTGTTGTTTTCTGAAATGTGCATTTCTTTAGCAGCTCAAAACATTTTTAATTAATAAGAAGTACGGTAGTTCTCATTAATATTGCTGCTAATAACTGTAAGTTCTTACTTGACGCATAATAGCATATACTAGTAATAAAATAAAGGTTTTATTTATTTTTCTAAAACATTTTGTCCATTAAAAAGTCTAGTGCTCCATAAGAGCAAAATAATATAAGGATTTTCATGTGATTTTAGGTCACACAAAAACAGGATTTCAAATGTGGTGCATAAAAGGCACATATTGTACAGAAAGCAAATGTTTTCCTTTATTTCAAGACATAGTTACATAGTTAGATAGTAATTGAGGTTGAAAAAAGGCTTTCAGTCCATCAAGTTCAACCTTTTAAGATCTGCTTTGATCTGCAATATGCGGATTAGTTATTAATTAATTAGTTGTTCATTAATTGTTAATTAATTATTAATCAACAATTAATTTTTTTATTTTTTTTATTTTTTATTAATAATTAATTGATCCAGGAAAAGAAAACTTAGCCAATAGTCTCAAAGGGAAAAAAATAATAATTCCTTCCTGACCCCAGATGTTGGCAATCAGATTCCTCCCTGGATCAATACTCTCTCTCTAATTATCCAGGATAACCCTGAATTCCCTTTGTAATTAGAAATACATCCAGTCCCCTTTTAAAGTTATCTATATAATCTGCTTATACTGACCCTGGTGGTTTTTATGTAAGGTAATTATATCTCCTCTAGAGAAAATATGCTTAATATGGGTAGTCTTCCTTCATTACTTAGCCCCTCCATTCCCCTTATTAGTTTTGTTGCCCTCCTCTGTACCTTATCCAGCTCTAAAATGTCCTTTTTATGAAGTGGTGCCCAAAACTGTACCCCATATTCCAAATTAGGGCATATTATGGATTTGTATAGTGGCAGAATTATATTTGCTCCCCTTGCTTCTATACCCTTCTTAATACATGCTAATATTTTACTCGCCTTTGCAGATGCTGCTTGGCTTTGAGCACTGTTACATAGGTGGTTGTCGACAAGTACTCCCAAATCCCTTTCATTATCTGATACCCCTATAAATTGCATGGGCATTTTTCCTTTCCATATGCGTAACTTTACATTTATTCGTATTAAATCTCATCTGCCATTTAGATGCCCATTCCTCAATTTTATGGAAATCCCTTTGGAGGGAAAGTACATTATTATCTGATTTAATTATTTTAAGATATATTTTATAATTATTATTTAAAACTAAAACACCAAATGGCGTGCTTGTAGAGGAGATTATTATTATATTTTTCTTTGATCCACCAATTTTTAAAGGACCATTGTGGTAATTTTTTCCTATATGTTCTTTTGATACCTTGACAGGTGCATAGTCAATTTGGGATACCTGCAGCCTTATTAAATTGCGATTCGGTAAATTTAAAAGCACTCTAATTAAGCACACAGCATATTTTATTTACAGAATTTTTTTTTACAAAAGTTTTTATTTAGTGAAGACCTTGCTTTTGGATAGAAGTTCACTAACTAAAAACTTCACTAACTAAAAAAAATATGCTATGTGCTTAATTAGAGCCCTTTTAAATTTACTGAATCGCAATTTAATAAGGCTGCTGGAGTCAGAATAATATAGGAAGAAACACAGACACCAAGTTTGGGGTAAAACAGTCTGCAGCTCCTTTATTACTGAAATATAAATACTAAAACTTCCAAATAACCAAGAGAGGTGCTGTGCCCACTGCCACACATGAACTAAAGGGGACTTAGCACCCTTGACTTCTATCAATAACTGGTTCTTCCACTTCTCAGACCATATGTGGGCAAGCACCCCCCATCCAGGAGCTGCGACACGCCTAAAGACCCAACACTGCTTTCCCCTCCTGCTTTCCCAACCACAAAGAAAAACCAAGGGAGGGAGCCCAGTCACCTGCCCATTCTCCTCAACTTTGTTCAGCCATGGGCTTTCTACACTTGAAAACAGAAAACATTTTTAGAATGTGAATTTTGGCTTCTCTTATCTTCTTGATGAGGGAGACTTTTAATGTAGAGGAAGATTGTATTTACGTATTGAGCATATGGTAGCTACAATTACCAGGGCAAGTGGAAAGCAACTTAGTACACAAGTACACAGTTTCCTGGGAATGTAACAGGATAAAGTCACAAGAAAAAATAGAACCCAAAGAAAATTGCACACAAAAACGAAAATGTAAAAGACGATATGTTTAATTTTGTGCTTTATACAGACAATTTGCTCATTATAAATTGTAGTTATTTAAAAGACTATGTAGAAAAAAATGACCACAATGGTCCTGTAGAGATAAATTGAAACAAAGGTATTCTTTTTTGCATACAGTGGGCCTCATTCTATTATCCGCCGTAAAACGGCCGCAAAGCTGCGATTCCTTGCGGCCGCCTTACGGCCCCGTGTAGAGCTACCTTTACCTTGCAATTCAATTATACGGCGCCGCAAGGATATCCCCTTCCATATCATGCAAACAGCCGGAAGCTTTTTCCCAGCGCCCATAAATCTTGTTTTCCGGCCGCAAAGTCCGAAAACTGAAAATGCAAATATAAAATCGAGAATGCACTGTAAAGCTCCGTAAATGCTAGGCATCATAATGGGGGACATGAGGATTAATAGCAACACCCTCTCAAGCTTGCATATCATCCCAAATCCGATATATTATTTACGGATTACTTTACGTCCCGTAGTTCCGCGGGCTGGTCCTTGTTAAAACCCGTACGGGTTCGGAGATGGAGGGCCGCAAACCAAGAATTGTAATAGCCAATATATATTCAATCCAGCACTGCAAAGCACTGTAAATGATGGGGAACATAATGGGGGGGCATGAGGATTACTAGCCAAACATTCTCAAGCTTGCACATCGCCAAATTGTACTTTGATTTCAAAATCCGTACAAGTCCCACGGACTTCAATGATCAAGCCCGTAGCTCCGTATTCAAGCCTGTGCGGGCTCGCATGATAGATGAAGTTAAATATCTTTATTTGCGGATTTGAGAGTAGGGGAATGTTGAGCTATTAATTCTAAAACCAAACATCACTTTCACTTTTAATAAAAGTACAGGATGGCTTTTCTATGCTACGACTTGTAAGTTAGCCCTTTACGACCCGTAGGTCTACTTTACCCATTTACGGACTTGACGGAGGCTAATCCCGCAGCCTTTGCGGGTCTGAGGTGCTCCAAGCCCTCGGGACTTTGTCCACGGATATTTGACAAGAATTTTAAAATACAAAATTTACGGATTTGAGTGTAGGGGAATGTTGTGCTATTTTTGCTAACACCTACAATCACTTTATAGTCTCCTCAGAGTGCAGGATGGCTTTATTTCGGCTTTATAATGTGCTTAATTGGTGCTAGCGGGACCTTTTTGGTGCAAGTAAGCTGCGGCTCGGTTTTAGCCTTGCAGAGAGGTTTCCCGTAGCAATTGAATAGCAACCGGGGCTTTCTTGCGGACGAAACTCTTGCGGCCGTTTTAGATCATAGGCTTTCCTCCGGCGCGAGCGGCCGCAAGGGATAGCAAGGCGCCGGCCGCAAGCCTGCTGGAGACCCCGGCCGGAAGGGAATAGAATAGCCGAATAGCTTGCGGCCGGTCCTTGCGGCCCCGCATCTCCTACGGACGATAATAGAATGAGGCCCTATGTCTTTTTCACCTAAAAAATATCTCTAAAATAAGTCACTATCTTACACAAAACACAAATTAAATTGTAATGTATTCTCTCATCATATCTCGCCTCCACTACTGCAACTCGCCCCTTGCTGGCCTTCATATCACCCATCTGTCTCCACTATAATCCATATTAAACGCATCCACTAGACTAATTTACTCAGTGCTCCTTGTGTGCAACACCTCTCTGTCAGTCACTCCACTGGACATCCCGTACACTCCAGAATAAAATTTAAAATCATGACCCTAACTTACAAAGCCCTCAACAACAAAGCACCCCCTTATATCTCTGCTCTTGTCTCAAAATACTCCCTCACCCCCCCCCCCCCCCTTCATCTACTAATGACCTTCTTCACCTCCTGTCACTCTCACCTTCAGGACTTGTGCTGCCCTTATTTTTTGGTAATCCTTGCCTCATGCCACTAGACTATCTTCCTGCCTCAAGATGCTCAAAACCTAAGAACACATCTGTTTAAAGAAGCTTATCACCTTCATCCTTAATCTGCCCAATTTATCTATCACCCTACTGTACCACTCCCAAGCCCATTAGATGGTAAGTTTGCAAGTTTTCAATCATGCTAGGCACTTTAGGGAAAGCACTGTGTATGCTAGATTCTAAGCTCATATTGACATGTTACAAATAAAGGATAATCATTATTTGATATATATATATATATATATATATATATATATATATATATATATATATTAATGTTAATATTATTACTATTACTATTTTTATTGTTGTTCTTAATATTAAAAAAAAATTTACATTTTAAAATATTTTTCTTACTATTTTCTACACATATGCATTGTTCTATTTCATTATAGCTTAAGAAAGAAAAAGAACAAATGTGCTCAAGAATATTATTGTTGATGTATCAATAGGCATTTAAAGCTGCCCACCACCCACTGGGCTTTTGAATAGGATATAAGCACTTTCTATTGTACTGAATGATGTATAGTAGTGTTGCTATTTGATAAATACTACGTTGCAAATAGGGCTGTGTATTGCCTGTTGTAATGGATGGTGTATTCTAATACGCTGCTGGATAAATGTGGGCCTAAGACTAACTTAACTAATCTACCCCTTGAATAGCACCATGGAATATATTAGTGTTTTATAAATAGAGCAATAATATTAATGGTAATGTGGTGGTCTTATTTTCCTTTCCTGGACCAGTCTATGATAAATCAGTAGGCAATTATGGACAGGGCCCTCATGGCCAACAGATGCCCCCAAAAGCCAACATTGTTTACTGGACACAGAACAGTTTTTAGTATTAATTTAAAAATACAGGCTACACAAATATGTAGAATTAAAGAGAAGAGAAATAAGGAGAAACATGAGAACAAAAGGGGAGAATAATAATGACATGAAAAATAAAAGTGAAAAGAGAAATAAAAAGAGAAGGTGGACAAAATAAATTGATATAGAATAGAAATAATGATAAAAGAAGGAAGTGGAATAATGGAAATAAAAGTAAGTTTAGGGTGTCATTATTGTTTAGTACTGGGGCACTACACTCACTAGCTCCACCATTGGTATGCATGTTTTTTTTGCATTGTGCAGTCATTTCTGACTTTCTGTTACCTCATGGACCGTAACACACTGTGCCCTTTTTTTATGTCCATGGTCATGCTAATCCACTTGGTTTTCATGGAAGAGGTACTGGAGCGGGTTGCCAGTTCCTTCTCCAGTTGTCTACAGCATACATATTATAGTATTCCTAGGTGGTCTCCCATCCAAGTACTGACCAGGCCCAACCCTGCAAGGCTTCACGGTCGTGTGATCTCTTAGTTGCCTGACTGGAATCAAACTGAGGTTGCAGCGATGAAAGCAGATAAATGAAGCATTTTAAAACTAGTCTTTTCTTGGTTATCAGAATAAAATAAATCCAAATTCAATTATATGTCATTTTATTGAATGATCACTATATTTTTCCTTCATGTACAGTGAAACATCCATTGTATGTTTAATGACAACTTTATATCTGAAGATGATGTTGTCCCAGTGGGAATAAGGCAAAAAGAATCTGAAACCGGTATACAAGGAAAGACAGAAATTGTTTAATTCCAAGTGACTGAAAACATGGATCTCCAGATAATATTACACTGAATGGAAGTGATGAAATAAAGTAAGATTTCCTCTTGCCATTTGTTCCCAAGGGGCATCTTATCTCTTGCTTGGAATTAATCTGGAAACTTTCAAATGCATTTAATAAAAATTGTTGTGGGCATTTGGAATATTCTAGGGAGTTGGTAGTAATAAAATTTAAAATACCATTAAAAAAATAAAGAAAAACATGTTATTTTATTAACTCTTTAAGCTCTGTGTTTAGATGATGTATTTACAAAGACAGACTTCAACCTTCAAAAGATATATAATGTATTGTATAGATAAATTGCATTTTGGTGGTAAAAATGTATCCAGATTTTTATGTAAATTTACTTTCAAATCAATGTTGTTAAAATTGTAAAGTCTACAAAGTGAAAAATATGTGCAAAGTGAAACATGGCAGCCTGCATCACAGGGCAATTAAAATCTATTGTGTCATTCAAAACAAAATATAGTTGCAATTCTTAAAAAAATGTTTAGTGTACTAAAATATAGACTGAATTGCTATATTTTTGCTATTAATCAATGTCATACTCCTACCTCTGCATGTTTTCTATTGTTAAGTAAATAAGGGACCACAGGACTAGTGCATGCGCCTAATGATTTAAGCAACTACATGTGAGCCTGCAGTTATGTTTGACTAGTCTCATGGTCAGCTGCCTAATTCACAATGAGCATGTGTTACTCCTGTAGCATCTATTAGTAATAAATGGGTACCAGAAATGTTGTCACAGGGTAGGATCAATAAAGCAAATTCCTCCACAGCTAAATCAAGTAAAATCTAAGTTTTTATCTGTTAGATTATTTTTCTAATAATATATACTTGCAGAGGTATTTGCTTTTAAAAATGTGTTATCAGTTAGATCAGATTTTAGACCTATTCGGTTTGTCAGGCTGGTCCTGCTTAATTGTTCCTGTAAAAATGCAATTCACATATATAGGTTTAAACTGATTTTTAATAAACACAGTACAAGTTGGTTAAAATGTACTGTCTGTGGAATTCAACTGCGCTACAGCATCAGGAGGAGCACTGAAAATGAATCTCAAATACTTCTGGATATTTCTTATGCTTTCCACAGACATACTAAAGAAAAGAAAAGAAAACTGAACTGTATTATTGAAGTGAGGACTGTGCTTAGGTATTCGGAGGGAGCTTGTTATTTATGGTTATCTAAGTGAAAGCCCCATAGGCTCAATAACTCATCTAGTGCTGCAAATCTGGACATACCAGCAAGGTAATTAGACAGCTAGAGATTTATAGGAGGGTAGTGAAAGGGAAAATCGCACAGTTTAAAATAATTATATAGTAGTGAAAAGAACATCAATTGAAAACAGTGTATAGTTCATCCAATTGATTTTGACTGTTCTACATGATGGGTTGGTCAATGACTGTGATTTGAAGGTTGCTACAAACAGATTATTATCTTCTTTCTATGAAAGTAAATGATCTTGACTATATGGTACACTGGAATATTATAATGCATAAAAAACTGGCTGTTATTTTTAACCCTTCCATATCAGCTTGCAGAACACTATGGTCCTCATTCAATTGCGATTTGGCCAATTGAATAGGGCTCTAAATAAGTACATAACATATTTTTTTGAAAGACATTTTTAGTTAGTAAGCATCTATCCAAAAGCAAGGTTTTCACTAACTAAAAACTAATTTAAAAAAAAATTGCTATGTGCTTATTTAGAGCCCTATTCAATTGGCCAAATCACAATTGAATGAGGGCCCATGTATTTTTGAGCAACAAGGAATCAATTTTAAGGAAGACTCACAAAGTCAACTTCCCTACCTAGCATGGTTGATCCATCCCGGATTGTTTCTCTGTAGGGATCTTGGTTCAATTCAGGGTGAATTTTGTTAAAAATGGGCGATATGCAGGTTCAAGAAATATTTACATTGCAAAAATAAAACCCAGTAGTTTTGAGGTGCCAGTCTTTCTTTAAAACACATTTGAATATCATCATTTCATTAATGTTGTTGAAGTGATATATTTCTGTAATTTATTACTTCAAACTAAATCTGTTCTGGAAAAAGCCAGTTGGGGACTAAGCATTTTGCAGGGACCAATAGTTTTGATGTTAAATCATTCATGTTTGACAGTTGAAAGTATCGGTTTTGATTTTGCTATAATATCTCTGGAGAGAAGGGATGATTCATTTAGCTTTAGGTTGGCACAGCGTCTTCTCTCTTGCGCCTTGTCATACTAGGAAAAAAATGGAGAGAACCGAATATGATTTGTGAAAGGATTCAGACTTACAGAGCAGAAATTTTAACAACTCTGCACATGTAGACCTTTTATCATACCTGGGAACTTTCTAACTGAGCTCATACTGAGACACTAGGAAATGCAATATTTAACTTTTACAGAGATACTTGGAAATATTACATTTAACTTTATCTTTAATATCTATCTATCTATACACTTTTATTTATTTATATATATATATATATATATATATATATATATATATTTACAGTATATACAGTATATGTAATGTAATAATATATATAATAATAATATATATGTAATAATAAGCCTAGTTGTGTAGTTATCTCCTCTGAGCACACCATTATTGTTTTTTCTAAGACTTACCATTGAACTTATTAGCTTTGGAGTTCCAGGAGGTACTTAGCAACAATTGGCTATGGCTTCTCTATAACAAGCGATATCAGACTATACTAATTTGATGGATAATAAAGGTTGATTTAATGGTAATCATTGCAAGCGTCAATGTAATTTTACTATAGGAAAATACAATTGCTTTTAATAACCTTTAATTTAAGTAACTGTTACCACAAATAGTTATACAGTATATCATGTTTGGAAGCTCTAATGTCTATGTCTCTCTATGTCAATGTATATAAATGCTATATTTAGCTGTGGATATGGTTACAGTTTGCTTGTCTTATGGAAACTAACTTTATAAAGTCAAACTTCAGAGCACATTGTGCTTGAAGGCCAAAAGCCCTCCACACTGTACAAAACCCAGTTATTCTTTTTAATTTAATTGTATGTTTAAAAATGGGTAAAGGGTCAGACATTTTGGAAATCTGACTGTTGCTTGTTTTTTGCTTTCTAAATATTTAAACACTAGTTCCTTCTCGTCCTTACAGCTTTTTTGCTCAGTCTAGAAGCTGCCAATCATTGTACATTATTGTCATTGGATGGTGGTGGTTTTCTTGCCAGACTGGTCCACTTTTGGGGCTAGGTAAGTTGGTCCCATTTCACTATTATCAGGCAAAGATATAACAAAAACTGGAGGAAAACTGGAATTCACCCAATTAACATGTAATTAGTACTCAGCTCTTGGAGCATTTCCATTAAGGTTCCTGTCTGTGGCTGTTACTTGTTAAAGGACCACGGCAGGTGAAGAAAACACCACACTTGCTTTTCAAGTATGTACCAAACTAACAGTATTAGTAGCTGGTAAGTCATGACATAAAAATGTTAAGGGGAAATCTGAATTTTTGAAGACTCTGTTTATGAGTACAGGAATCCATTTTGTGCTTAGGAGCTGGATGATGGTGTATGTGAGGAGAGAGGGTGAGAGAAGCGGGGAGGGGATGTCCAGAGCCTTTGTTTATTAATAGGATAAAAAATGAAATTGAAGTCAAACCCCTTCTATCTCACTGACCCAGTAGGAGAATATTATATAGGATGCTTTCCAGAAATGTAAATGCCCCTCACGCACACACACAACTTCTAGCAATGTATCATGGATCCTTCCAAGGTCCTGCAAAAACATCAACATTTATTAATTGTTTTGTAATTAAATACTAGCCATGTGACCCTTTTCCTGCTTAATTATGCTCATAGCGATTGGGTTTGGTGGTTGGGTACAATCTGCCCACAACCAAAGTTTAGCCTTAGTGCTTGGTAAATCTTATCCAATCGGCGATGGTGTTTAATAGGTTCGAATCGCACGAATCCTAGTTGAATACTGCTTGGTGTGTACGGCGGTCGGATGTGCTGCTATTCCCAAAAGCACTGTTCATGCCAGTGCCTTGTTGATATGTGAAAAAGGTGTGGAGAGGGAATCTTTGCAAAGCGCACAATCTTGAGTGTGTCTAACACGACGTACCCGGCCGGTGTCCTCGGTCTCTTGGTTCTAAGACATATGCCGTCTATGGTGTGATAATCCACGGTATAATGTGCGTATAGTGTGATGACGCCTTGTGTTGCGTGTAACCACTGAGTCTGATGTTGTGTACTTTCCACGTGTGCGTGAAGGGATGTCCCAAAGCACAAGTACTCAAGACCATTTTCATAAATAGAAGTATCTTTATTGGTAAATTTCTGATGCCATTTGAATAAGTAAAATCCTTTGATAAGAACAATAAAACAAAGTAAAAGTTTCAGACTCGTTTCGCTGCTGTAATCTGCAGCTTCCTCGGTGACAAAAGGTTTCCTCTATTCAGGCTTAGACTGGCCTGGTTGTGGGAGGATGAAGGGTTTGAGTTATCCCTCTGGTTTGAAAACAGAATTTTACCAATAAAGATACTTCTATTTATGAAAATGGTCTGAAGTACTTATGCTTTGGGACACCCCTTCAAGCATACATGGAAAGTACACAACATCAGACTTAGGGGTTACACGCAACACAAGGCGTCATCACACTATACGTACATTATACAGTGGATTATCACACCATAGACCGCATATGTCCTAGAAACAAGAGACTGAGGACACCGGCCTGGTAAGTCGTGTTAGACACACCCAAGATTGTGCGCTTTGCAAAGATTCCTTCTCCACACCTCCTTCCCATGCTCATAGTCAGACTCAAATGTTTCAAACATGTTTGTTTTTTTCATTGTGCAGTGGTCCTTTAAGGACTATTTGCTAAGTGTTGTTTGTAAGCAAACGCCCCAGTAGTGCCACCATTTTATTGGCTTTGGCTGAAATAGGGTGTAAAAGGGCATCTGGCTGAACAGGAGACACCTGCTATAAAGGTTATATTTAAAGAAATGTTGGAAATGTTCAGTAATCCTCTTCTTACAATATTATGCTGTTTACTTGGGAAGACAAAGAGATCAGAACTAGACTGCCAACCTATATAGAATGATTGTTATTTCTTGGTACCTGTCTTTCTTTATCTCTTCAAACTCCTGCCTCTAGCAAACAATCACATAGTGACATTAAGCACTTATTGCTTTTGCTAACAGATACTGACTGAACACTGGAATGACTGGCAGCTGAAAACAGCAGTGGCAGTGGAGTCGGTGATAACTAGAAGTGGAAAACGAAATCCCTGCAGGTACTCTCTCGCTTTTGGGTTTATTCTCAGTATGGGGTAAGAAAACTGGTGGAACATTTGCAGATGGGTTGGACAGTCATAGCTTGGAGATAAAAACAAATACATATATTGTTTAGGAAAACAAACTTTTAAACATTTATCATTGCTTATAACATGCAAAGTAAACATTGTTTTGTGATTATTCTGTATAAGAAACAATACTGATTATTCCAAAAATTTGATCTACATGTTTTTGGAATAATACTTGTTTAATTAATATAAAAAAAATAATTTACATGCATTATGTTTTTAATAACTCACTTTCAAACTTGAATACTACATAACTCACCCTTCTCCCTCATCTATATCTCCCTCACCAAAGTTATCAGTTAACATTGATGACCCCAACTTCCATTAGCCTCTTCAACTGTCAGTGTAAGCGTTAGCACTTTACATTAAAAACTAGGTTTTAAATAAACAATGCTTATTTAAGATGGCTTCAATGTTATATAGCATTTCCAGAAAACCAAAGCCAAGGTCAACAGGGTCAGAGAGCCAGAGATCAACACAAAGGATCAAATCAAGATCAGCAACAGGATATAAATCAGGAATATCATAAACAATAATACGGAGAAGCAGAGCAAAACAACTGAGCAAGGTCCTGGTTAACTAAAAATATTTATATAGTCTTATGGTGTATTTAAAGGCATGAGAGTACTTGGGCCATATGCTATCTATGCTGTTCTAGGGTGGAAGATAACAACAAGATGTCTTCCAGGTATGTGCAGTAAGTGTCTGAAGATGTAATTTATGAAATGTTGAAAAGTGGCAGAAGCATTGCATATTCTAAAGGGCATGGCTAGATATTCATGTCCATATCATCTTCCTGAATACGTACATAAATGTATGCATCTGGTAGATAAAGCTTGGAGAATGTGGTGGCTTCAAAGAGATAACTGAACAATTCAGATATCAGGGGGAGTAGATACCTGTTCTCAAATGACCATTGACAGCATTTTGTTCTTTATTGCATCTGAAAGAAGAAATATGATAATGCTAAACAATGTGTGTCTTTTTCTTGAAAATTCAGCTATTAGAGCAGATTATACTGAAACTAATGTATAACTGCTTTTGGGGGCAATATAGCTGTATGAGTCATAAGTGTCTGCAAATGCACACAGAGAGGCATTTCCTGTTAATTTCAGATAAATTAAAACAAGTTCTACTAAATATTTTATCATAAAAGAGAAAGTTTTATAATGATTAAAACATGCCCTTTTAAATGCATTCCATGCTCCAGTTATGGCATTCAGCTCTCGTTTAATCAATACAGGTTCTCAGGGTATCATCTTTTTTCTTCACAAAGAAGTTAGGAGTTCTTGCAGGAGAAGTGGAAGGACGGATGAAACCTTTTCCAAAGTGCTCTTGTATGTATTCCTGGACAATCTGCATTTCTGGTTCAGAGAGAGGATAATTGTACCAAAGGAAATTTTCTCCCCGGGGACCAGATCAATGGAACAATCATACATTTGGTGAGGGAGCAATATGTCAGCTTCTTTTTTTTTTTTTTTTTTTTTATAATCTGCAAATTTTTGATAAACAGATGGCAAGTGCTGAATTCTTTTTTTAAATACATCTATCAAATAAATAAAAGCTTGTAATCATTGTATTTATGCTTTTTTTTTTTATTTCAATGTATTCAATTTTATATGATGCAATGTTTCTATTTTTGGAAAATAAATAAATAAAAGCTGTGTTTATGTCTGTGCAAGTCATCCACTTCGAATCAACTCGTACCAATGTGGTACTGTATCAAAAGCCTTTGCAAAATCCAAATCTTTTTGGATTTTGCAAAGGCTTTTGATACAGTGCCACATGCAAGACTATTGTGCAAACTAAGGGATACAGGAATTACAGTAACTATCTGCTCATGGATCGAGAGCTTGCTAAAAGACAAGAAGCAAGAAGCATTGTGGTAAATGGAACATACTCCGATTGGGCTAATGTGGTAAGTGAGGTTCCTCAGGGTACAGTATTTGATCCTCTCCTTTTTAACATATTTATTAATTACTTAGAAGCGGGACTGTAAAGAATTGTCTCCATTTTTGCTGATGACACAAAGTTATGCAAGGTAATTAATCAGATAATTTTGTACTTTCCCTCCAAAGGGATTTACATAAATTAGAGAAATGGGCATCTAAATGGCAGATGAGATTTAATATGAATAAATGTAAAGTTATGCATCTGGGAAGGAAAAATAGCCATGCAATTTATAATCTTAATGGAACAAATCTAGGGGTATCAGGTAATTAAAGGGTTTTGGGAGTACTTGTGGACAACCGCCTAGGTAACAGTGCTCAATGCCAAGCAGCAACTGCAAAGGCAAGTAAAATATTAGCATGGAGGGTAGAAGGGTATAGAAGCAAGGGAAGCAGATCAAATTATGTCACTGTACAAATCCCTAGTACACCCTCATTTGGAATATGGAGTACAATTGTGGGCACCACTTCATAAAAAGGACATTTTAGTGCTGGAAAAGGTACAGAGAAGGGCTGCAAAGAAAGACTAACCAAATTAAAAGTATTTTCTCTAGAAAAAAGGCGTCTAAGAGGAGATATGATTACATTATATAAATACAGTGCCTTGCAAAAGTATTCACCCCCTTGGCATTTTTCGTTTTTTGTTGCCTCACAACCTGGAATTAACATGGATTGTTTGAGGATTAGCATAATTTAATTTACAGAACATGCCCACAACTTTGAAGACAAATAATAGTACAAAATAACAGAAAAAGTCAATGTGCCTAACTATTCACCCACCTAAAGTCAATACTTTGTAGAGCCACCTTTTGGGGCAATCACAGCACCAAATCGCTTTGGATAAGTCTCTATGAGCTTGCCACATCTTACCACTGGGATTTTTTCCCATTCCTCCTTGCAAAACTGCTCCAGTTCCTTCAAGTTGGATGGTTTGCGCTTGTGAACAGAAATCTTTAAGTCTGACCACAGATTTTCTATTGGAGTGAGGTATGGGCTTTGACTAGGCCATTCCAACACATTTACATGTTTCCTCTTAAACCACTCAAGTGTTGCTTTAGCAGTGTGTTTGGGGTCATTGTCCTAGCCTTAAATCACGCACAGAGTGGTACAGGTTTTGCTCAAAATTATCCCTATATTTGGCACCATCCATCTTTCCCTCAACTCTGACCAGTTTTCCAGTCCCGGCTGCTGAAAAAAAATAGGTGGTGTTCTTTGGGTGATGTGTTGGGTTTGCACCAGAAATTTAACGAAAAGTTAAATTTTAGTCTTATCAGACCAGAGCACCTTCCTCCATACATTTTGGGAGTTTCCCACATGCCTTTTCGCAAACTCAAAACGTGACATTTTGTTTTTTTGCTGAAAGTAATGGATTTCTTCTGGCCACTCTGCCATAAAGCCCAACTCTATGGAGCGTACGGCTTATTGTCGTCCTATGTACAATATAGTCCAACACCATCCATAGCCCCCAGTAAAAGAATGTCTACAAGGTGGGCAGCTCCAGTGAGGACACACAGTGACACTAATTCTGCCCACTTTTCCTGCAGCTCCAGTGGCTCCCAGACAATGAAGATTTGTTCTAAATAGGGCCCCAGAAATTCTAAATTATCCAGGCTAGCAGTAATCCCGAAGGGTCAATTGCCTGTACAATCCCTACAGTAAAAGAATCCGCCCTTCTGAACAGTGACGGAGCTATTGAATGGAGGGCAAAAAAAAGTATAAAAGTATATACAGTATACGACGGCAATAAAATTTGAAGCCTGGCAATGCTGTTTGCCACACAATGCAATGTTCTACTTTACAGTCCTCGCAATGAGCGCCTTTGGCGCTCAGTGTAAGCCCAGCAATGAGCAGCTTCAACGCTCATTACAAGTCTCGGCAACCTGCAACTTTTGTGTTTGGGAATGCCATGTGTCTCTATCCACCATCTCCCCTCTGTCCCTTCCCTGTGTCTCTGCTGAATATTTGCGTGACGTGCGCTGACTGCCGCTGTTTTTTTTTTTTTAAAGTCCCGCATGCCTTGTGTTGTTCGTCTAAGTGTTACTGACTATTGCGTTGTGTATTTTCTACGTTCAGCGTGCCTCGCCTTGCTGAGCCTCATTTTCATCCTATTTCAGAATATTTTCATTTTACATTTTTTCAGCCGCACTTTTTTCCTGCTTCAGCGATTTTCGATTGTTAAAAAAGACAAAATATGCCTTAAATTAACTTGCAACCTTACTCACAGGCTCCCTCGCTCACCCCCTGTGCTGTGTGCGAGTGTGTACATTTATTTGAGGCATATTTGTGTGTTTTTGCCAATTTTTCCAGTTTGGTGGTTCGGCCGTTAAAGTCGTATTTTTGCAAGCCCCGCAGTCCATCATATGGGTCGTAACTTTGCGTCCGTCACCAACTCCAGGGGCCTTGCGATGAAGCCTCATTGCAGCTAAGTCCCACGTGTCTCGGGATGAGCTCCAGCTAAGTCCTACGTGTCCACCCCTGCAATGAGCACCTTTGGCGCTCATTGCAGCCTAAGTCCTGCGTGCCTAAATTGCTTGCTTCACTTCGCGAGGCTCACAGTGCAATGAGCGCCTTTGGCGCTCATTGTAGCCTAAGTCCCACGTGCCTCAACTGCTTGCCTTGCTTTTCCTTCAGGCCTCAAACAGCTAGGCTCGCAAAGCATGATGACAACTCGCAGTACGACAACTATATATATATGATAATAATAAATAATAATAGAATATTTAGGGGGGAACTAATGAAGGGGATCCTGGTGCATCCTCTGCCAGCACATCCCCCAAAGGCCAGGGCAAGTGCCCACTCCTTACTATGACACCAAGAGCAAATATATGTCCCCTTGTGGCAAAAACAAATGATGCCATAACTAGCTGTATCTGCTTGCTGGCATCAGAATGCTGGACGGGAGCACAAAAATATTTTTTTGTTTCAATTATTTTTATTATCAACAATGTCAGTTATATTTCAAGAAAACATAAGTCAATGACTCGCAGGTCAAGGTGTAATGATACATTGAGCGTAATATAAACTTCTTTGACCAAACATAGCGCATATATTTAGCTGCATATGATTGAGTCAAGGGGATTCCATCTTAGACTGCTAGTTTGTAGCTTGAGACAGAGTGTTATCCTATGGAGCTAAATCTTCCATTGAGTTATTATCCTAACTCAATTTAAAGAGGCAGTTTACAACTGAATAGAAATATTATTTATTTGGGTCATGTACATGTATATTTCCAAAGCCCCTGGCAAGCCACACCTGTTAGAATGATGCCTGGAAGTGTACAGGTAATGTACTTGTCCTTTCATGTAGATCGACATAATTTATTGTAAGTAACAGTGGTGGAGCTAGATAATGGAGGGTCCTAGTGCAAAAAAAATAATTGGACCCCTTGAGGGGTGGTCATAATTTTTTTTTGGCACTGTGTCCTGCTAGTATCAATTTACTCACTGCCCATTCCCAAAACCCCTTCCCATCACAGTTACCCTCCCTACGACCATTTTCTATATCTCCTCCTTAGTTTCTCTCCTGCCTACTTAAAGCTTCTCTACTTACACCAGAGCTCCAGGCCTTAGGCACTCCACTTTTCTGTGATACCCTCTATGTATATGCATATATACATACACCATCTCTACATAGCAGCCAGTCCATCTCAGCTGCCATTTTCACATAGCACCCAGTCTCTCTCAACATTCACCCATTGCACCACCTGCATGTAGGTCCATCCCTGGTAAGTAATAATCGCTCCCATATACAATAAGACTGATTAATAGTAAATAATACAAGTCATTTAAATCTAAGGCAAGATCTATTTAGCCCGATTGAAAATGAAATCTCCTTAGTCAGCCCCAGAACAGAAATAACTAAAAGCAAAACACAAATGGCTACAACAAAAGACCGTAAAGAGTCTCTGTAGAATTAGGGACAACATGGATGAAACTGCTTTAGTAACTATTCTTAGTTACTGGTTACTAGCCAATATGGAAAATATTTCCCTAGAGTAAAATAAAAGTTCCACAAATAAAATATATTACAGTTGTCTTTGGGTCCCTGGTAAGGCATGCAGATTCAGTAATATTGTATTACATGTCATGATTTATAACAGAGCCCTTTCTGTGATTATATGGGGAGCCTCTAATCAGGGGTTCATTCAGAATAAATTGTATATAAAATGCAAGCATTAACTTAGTTTACATTTACATACTTGCACAGAAGGATTTGTGGGTCCTTCTTATATGTGCTTATAGTACATTCAAGATTCAGTGAGCAGGATGGAGATGGCAGATTAACCGCAACTGACATCAGTGGCTATTACTAGTCAATCTCCTTGTGACATTCAGGATCACAGTTTGATGGTTCTTGGCCTGCAGTCTAAATCCATTTCATTGTGGCATTGCAGCTGAATCATGGCTCAAAGCAGATGTGATTACAAAAATTATATTCAATGTTGTAAAAGGCTCAGAGCACAGTGTAAACAGTCTCATAAGATTAAAGGTGTCCAGACATCCATGATACATCCCTGTCTCACATATATCTGCCCCTCTTTTTCTTTTCTCAAGCTACACACCAAGTAAAGCTCTCCTATTTTATACTTCCAGATTAATCTCACTTTGGCCAGTAAAGCATTTAATGTTGTTCTCATTCTAATATTCAAATCCCTCTTAAGCATGTATTTGCATATGTAAATGCAACATAATTAAATTTATGCAGATTAGCAAAATTCACCTCATTACATATTCACATGCTGTAATCTAAGCTCTAAAACAAGAGATGACTGGACACATTTCAAATACTTATCGCCTCCTCAGGGTGTTACGTTGTGGCCGTTAATAACATATAAAAACAAGTGCAGGTTTTGGTAAGGTCGCCAACAAAATATAATTAGCAAAATGTATTAATTGGCATACTGAAAACATTGACAGTAAAAATTATATATTTAAATACATATCTACATTCAGTAAAACACAGTATTCATCATCGGTGTCACAGTTTACAGTTAAGGAGAGCTGTCTCAGAGCCCTATTCTATTAGCAGCTTGCAAATGCCTCTAACACGTAATTTTTGCTGCAGGTGTTTTTTTTCTCTAAATGTTTAGATGTATTCTATTGACTCCAGCTCACAATTTTACTCCTGAAGCCTAAACTAGTAGACCCTGCCTTTTTAAGTAGGATTTTAGGAGGTGTGATCATATGATGTGACTTTATTTAAGCAAGCCAGTAATTTACTTCTTAAACACAGTCAATAGTAAAATAGACCGTCATCATGACATCAGTAACATATAGAAGTTACATGTAATCTGAAATCGTAAGCTCGGAATTAATTAGCGCCCATAAGTAATATTTGCTGATCGGGTTTACAATCAAGCAACCTAGCACTCTATAAAATGTTTTATCTGTTTTAGTCCATTTGGATTTTCATGATATGTATTAACTCCTGTGATCAATATTACTCAGAAATAACACATTTTTAATTGCATATTTGTGGGTTTTGATTTTGTGTAACTTTAATTATTTAGAGCTTGTAATATTCAAGCTGTGCTAAAACCAATGGAGTTCTAAGGCAAGATTTGCATATTTGGCTGGCCCGTAGTGATTGTGAGTAGCTAATAGGATATGTGGCAATATTAAGAATGATTTTAAGTGTGTATAAATAAACAAATTGGACAACAGAATAGGGCACTTTGTTGGTATGAGCAGAGATAATGTAACAATACAGCTGGGTTGTAATGTGTTAGCTCTATGTTGCAGATATAATCCCTTTCTACAACAACATAGTCATTGGAAGTTACTGTAACCTCCAATTCTTTATATTATTAAATGGACTGCAAGTGAATCGACATTTGTTAGAGATGCTCCTTAGTTAATTTTATATGGTTTTATAAATGTTTTAACTAGGATACTTAATAAATGATATTCTTTTTTTTTTTTCCATAAAGTTTTTATTAAGGGTAATCAATAATTGCTTGTACAAAAATAAGCACAGTTTATAAAACATAACTTCTCATTTCAAGAAAGGAAAATTACTTTCCTAAACATCTGCACCTCTTTGTTGAGTCATTCCTTAATATAATTTTTAACCTTTTCAGTGCACATATTGGAATGATTAAAAAATAGTGTTTCAATTAGAATATTATACAAATATATATGAAAGGAAAAAAGGAGAAATAGAGAAAGAAGAAGAAATAAAGAAAAGAAGAGAAGAAACAAATAAACAAAGAAATGAAGGAGTATAAGGAAAAGAGCACATAATAGACAATTGCTTCTCATCAGCTTTTCTACTTCAGAGGGTCAGGTATTGACTTTAACGTGGCTTTTCCAATTACCGTACAACCCAATCTTAATGTTACCTTCCGTCTGACGAAGCCTCCAGTATACTCTCCCGCTCCGCCTGATCCAGTCCGCCCCCCGCTCCACTCCTCTTACAAATGCAGAGAGCCTACTTAGCTAAGATTCCACTCAGCCCCCCACTACCTATGATATGCAGTCAGGGGAAGAGATCCAGGGTCCCCAAATTTCCAAAAATATTTGATGTGTGTCCAATAGTGTATGAGTCATTCTCTCATTTATAAATAGGAAGTTTATTTTGTTTTTAATTTCCTGGAAGTTAATGGAGTTGTCCTTCCACCTTCTAGCTATGATGTTTTTTACTGCCAGATAGATCAGTGTGTCAATTTATTGCCCTTCCGTCCTAATTCAGTATATTTCATGCCTAAGAGGCATGTCGCTATGGATGGTTCAAGTGGGGTTCTAAATAATCCTGAGATTAGATTAGTCACTTTAGCCCAGATTTCAGAAACTAAAGGACATTTCCACCACGTGTGAATGAAGTCCCCTCGTTCCTGACATCCCCTAAAGCATTTATCCGAGTTCATAGGCAAAAATCTGTTTAGTCTAGCGGGGGTCATGTATGCCCTATGTAGGATTTTCAGCGAGGTTTCCAGCAGGCTATAATTAAGGGAGCCTTTTGAAAGGCTAGAGAAAGCTTTAGACCAGGAGGTCTCATCCCAGTTCTGTTCCAAGTCCAACTCCCACTTCAGCATAAAGGAAGGCTTTGGTGAACCAAGGGGGGGGAGTATTAATTATGTTATATATTGCCCCCAATGTACCCCTAGTAAGGGCTGAGTTTTTGCATACTATGGTGAGCCAAGAGTCTTTAGGCGGGCCATATTCCCTGTATACCTCTTCCACCCAATGCCTGATTTTAATATAGTTAAATATTTCTGTGTCAGGAAACTCCCTCCCTCTGCTTACTGATTCTAGAGAGATAATTTTCCCCCCTTCCAACCATGAGCCCAATTTATCCAATTTTTGCAAAGTCCAAAAATGTTTAGAGTTAGAAGAGAGGGTAGCCGAGAGAGTGGGGGAAGTGAATATTGAGGTGAGAGGTGTTACCGGGTATGCTAGATTATGTGTTTTCTTGGCCCAGTTCCAGATTTTTAAATTTAGTGATTGGGTTACTTATGTAAGAATTAAGAGTATTCGAATTTGGTGCCCATAGGATAATACCCCATGTGAGGGGGGGCATTTGTGCCTCCTCTATGAACACCCAATTAGGCTGGAGGGAAGTGGAGTGTGCCAGGGGTATGAAGGCCAGTTGTGCCGCTCTGAAGTAGCTAGAGAAATTCGGGCATGAGAGGCCTCCCTTAGATTTATGTCTGTACATGACCTTCCTCGCTATTTTCGGGGGTCTATTCCTCCAGATGAACTTGAACACCAGGGACTGAATGCAAGCTAATTTTGAGTTATTTATTTGGACAGGAAGGGTTCTGGCTAGATACAGGAGCCTCGGAAGAATATTCATCTTAACCGAGGTTATCCGACCCGTCCAAGAAATATGCTTCCTCGTCCAAATGTTCAAGTCCCACTGGAGATCCCTGAAGAGGGGGGGGGGGGGGGGGAATTGGCCTTATAAATTCCCACTAAAGAACTAGTGATATTTATCCCCAAATAGTGAATATGAGTGGCCGGCCAAATAAACGTGTGGCATGTTTTCAACTGGGACAAAGTATCTGAGGGTATACCTATGCTTAGTGCCTCCGTCTTGTCCTGGTTTAATCTAAGTCCAGAAAGAGTGCTAAATAAATCAATTGTGTCCATAAGAGCTTCAATGGAGGGGCCAGGATTAGTTAGAGGGCACAATAGGTCGTCAGCAAATAAGGAGCACTTCAAATGCTGGTTTCCCACTCGCATCCCCTCTATAGAGGGATTTGCCCTAATCGCTTGAGCCAGCGGCTCTATTGCTAGGGCAAAAAGGAGAGGGGATAGAGGGCATCCTTGTCTCGTTCCACGCCCTATCTCTATTACAGCCTTCTGGGAGCCCGGAAGTTTTAAGTTAGCTTTGGGAAGAGTGTAGTAGGTGCGAAGCAAATTTAAAAATTGGCCTTCGAACCCAAATTTATCCAGAGCGGCGTACAATAAAGGCCATTCCAGGGTATCAAATGCCTTCTCTATGTCCAATGCGAGCAGGCAAACCGGGGTATTTCTATGTCTAGCCAAATGGATGATGTTTATGGTCCTTCTTATATTATCGCTTGTCTGCCTGTAAGGGATAAAGCCAGATTGGTCCTTGTGAATTAGGGAGGGCAGAAAGACAGAAATCCGCTGTGAGAATATTTTTGCTAGGAGTTTGATGTCCCCATTTAGAAGCGAGATCGGTCTGTAATTTTTTGCCTTCTTTGGGTCCCTACCTTCTTTGGGGAAAAGGATCAGATCTGCGAAATTAAGTTCTGAAGGAGTTGGTTCCCCTTTCAAGATCATGTTGAAAAGGCTGCATAAGTGTGGGGCCAAAATATCCGAGAACTTTTTATAGTAGATGTTAGTGAAGCCATCAGGGCCAGGAGATTTCCCCATTTTTAAGTCTCTAATTGTCTTCCTAACCTCCTCCACCGATACCTCTTTGTAGGACCGACTCAGATATTTTAGGCAGATCTAAGGAATTCAAGTAGGAACTAATAGAGTTCCCTGGAGGGGAGTTGTGGGAGGAATAAATGTGCTGGTAAAATTCCCTAAAAGTTTTTTGTATCTCATTTTGGCTGAACGTAAGTATTCCCTCTTTAGTTCTAATTTGGGAGATTTTGGACTGTGAGTATCTTGCCCTCAGACTTTTTGCCAATAATTTGTCTGGTTTATTCGCCTTAGCGTAGAAGAGGTGCTGTGTTCTTCTCAGAGCTTTATCCGTTCTTATAGATAGAATAGCATCAAGCTCCAATCTAGCTTTGTCAATTTGGTCCCTTAACGAGGAAGAAGGGGAAATTTGATTCTGTTTCTCTAATTGGGCCAATTTTTTAACAAGATTTTCCTCAGTATGTCGAATTGATTTCTTATGTTGTGAAGCCAATTTAATTCATGTACCCCTAATATAAGCCTTATGGGCCATCCAGACCCATCCTGGTGAAGTTTCCCCACCCGCATTGGACTCAAAGTAGGCTGCCAATTCAGAAGCAATTTGTTCCTGGTATGTGGGTATTGAGAGCAAATATTCATTTAGTTTCCAAGAGAAAGGTAACCTGGATTGATATCCCAGATCAACCTCTAAAGAAACTGCAGCGTGGTCCGACCACGTGCAGGGAACTATATCTGCCTTATACGCGCTGTTAAAAAGCGAGACACTAATGAGAAGGGCATCAATACGGGAGTAAGACTTATGGGTGGGTGAGAAGAAGGTGTACTCTCTTCCTTTCGGGTGGTGGCCCCTCCAAGCGTCTACTAGGTCCAAAGAATGGAGCAGTTTTTTGATTTGTTTAATCTTATTAGAAAAGCGGATTTGGTTTGAGACGGTGGATTTATCCATGCACTGGTCCAAGACCAAGTTTAGGTCTCCCCTATTATCAATTTCCCCCACTCCCCCCCCTCCAGTGTCCTTAAGAGTCTAATCAATGCTTTATGTGGGGCTATGGTAGGGGCATAAAAAGAAGTAGGGGTACCCAGAACCTTCCCTTTCAACATAATATAATACCCTTCCCGGTCTATAATTTTGGAGTCTAGTTGGAACTGGAAATCTTTGTGCAATAGCTACTCCCTCTTTTTTGGAAGCCTGGGTGGTGCAGAAGAATTGGGGATAATCTTTGTTCAGATAGGCAGGAGTTTTATTCCTAGCAAAGTGGGTTTCCTGGAGAAAGATAATGTTTGGTTTGTGGGTTTTATAATACAAAAAAGCCTTCCTTAGCTTGAAGGGAGAGTTAAACCCTTTTACATTGTGGGTGAGTATCCTTGTGGGAGATGTCATGGGTGTGCTGTTGGCGTAAGCATGTGAATAGCTAGTAGCCACGTACCTTTAGTAGCGACTGTCCAAGAGGAAGCGAGGAGCGGCTTTCCCAGGCCAGGGCGAGGAGGAGGTGGAGAGTCGTGTCGGATCTCCTTGGACAGATTTGGTCTGATGGTGATGAGAGTGGGAACAAAAAGGCATATATTAGTTGGGTTTAGCAGTGGTAGCCACCAAATTCTAACGCCATTACCCAAGGGAAATTCCGCCCTTACAAGTCTGCTCTGTAGAAGTCCCATAAGACCTAGCCATCCGCCCAGCGGACATGGAGCTGACATTACCATAGATTGAAAAAGAAAATACCTCTCCAGGCCTGCTTTCACAGGGTGAATGGAGAAGCAAGAGAGAGGGTGTAGAAAGGGAAGTAGTCTATGGGACCAAGGCTTTGTGGGGACCAGAGAATACAGATAAGTAGCAATTAGCCTGCCCAAGTCTATCAGAGAAAAGAAAAAGAAAATAAGAGCAGTACAACAAAGAGAGAAAATACAATTTACCATTGTGATATTCCTAGCTTAACGAACTAGTCTAGCCCAGCCTAGTTCTCTCCGTTTTTCTCAAATCTAATCTATGTCTAAATTCTAGCCGGTAGGGGTGTTAAAAAAAGGCTAGAAAACAATATGGGATGAACCTTGCTGAGCACGGAAACTCTTTAATTACAACTTGGGGCAAAAAAGCCCTTAACCTAAAGAGAGCAGGCACTACAAACAGGGGAGCCTCTTGCCTTTTTTTTTTCCTTATTCCCCCCCCCCCCTTCTTATGTCTTTGTTATTTTCAAAGCCCTGAAACTATAACCGTAACCTAGAGTAACTAGACTTTCTCAGAGGGGAAAAAAAAACATGGAAAAAGCACAAAAGAGACAATCAGCATAGTTATAAAACATGATAACCAATACGAGAATCCTGAGGTATAGTCTCTGTCAGAAAAGGGGTTATGTGCATCGATAGGCCGGCCGGTCCTCCCGGCACCCTGCCCGGCTCTTCGAGTCATGTAGCCACGGCCTCCAGTTCCTGCCTTGGTCTCCGAGAAACTGTTTGGGGAGTAGGATCTACTGTTCTCCTCTGTTTGGAGGAAGGAGTCCATTGTCTCTGGGGAAGAGAGGGAGGCAAAGGGGTCCCCTGTGTCCGGACTGTTTCTCCAGTGGCCAAATTCAGTCTCTGTAGAAGATCCAGACATTCCTCCAAGGAACGCACGGTGTGGGATGCGCCATTATAAGAGAACAAAAGGGCAAAAGGAAAGCCCCATCTGTACCTGATGCCATGCTGAATAAGAATCTCCAGAGCAGGCTTCATCAGTCTCCGTTTTTGTAAGGTTGGAGGAGAAAGGTCTGCAAAGAACGGCAAAGAGGATCCATCAGGACCCTGGATGGTTGTCATTTTACGGGTGGTGGCAAGAATCAAGTCTCTGGATTGCTGACGGAGTAGTCTCACTATTATGTCCTTTGGCAAATCAGGGTTTTTATTTCCACCCAGGGCCCTGTGGGCTCGCTCCACTTCCCATATATGGTCCGGAAAGCCTACCAGGATCTGGTCTATAGTGGCTTTGAGATATCGGGGCAGATCAATTATTGCTGTTGGTACCCCCCTTATCCGGATATTGAATCTTCGGGAGCGGTTCTCCAAGTCTTCCAGTTTGTCTTCAAGGGAAGTGATACGAGAGGTATTCTCCCCAATGGCACTCCTATCTTTTTCTTGGGCCTCCACCACTTGATCCATTGTCTCCTCCAGAAGAGTGGTCCGCTGCCCAATGTCATGTAGTTATTTTTGTAGAGCCGTGACAGCCCGATTCAGAGTCAGATTGATCCGAATGGTCCGGAAAGGAAGCTTGCGTTGATGTCTGCGGGGCCCCGGCTATCCTGAAGTGCTCCTCAATTTTTTGGGAAGGCAGGGCTTTCTTGTTTTTTCCCATCTTGCCTGTGAGCTTGACTCGCCGTAAATTGGCTGTGGTGGCGTTGCAAAGTCCTGGTTAAGAAATAAAGCAGGGACTCCAGTAGCACCCCTCACAAGGCCCGAGCAAGTTGTTCACAAAGAATTGCATAAAAGGATTCAGTACATAATCAGAAGCACGCTTAGCCCCTACCGGCCAGCTCTATTCACTGCATTAGCATACCCCTTTCAGGTTGCAGAACAGCAGAGAGGAAATTTTGGAGAAATTCAGCTCGCAATGTAGCAGAGGCGCCACTAGATGGCAGTGTCGCTCTCTAGACTGGAGATAAGGTTGTTGTTTTGCTGAAGACACTCCTAGGGTGCGGCAGGAAATATAAAAACTGTAGTACAGCTTGGCAAATGAGAAAAGTCTGCTGTAGCCTGCTTCTCTTTCTCCCCTCTTGTTGTCTCTGGGGATCTTGCCCCAGCTATCCTTAGGGGCTCTCACAGCTGCTGCTGTCTATAGCCAAGTCAGCCAATTTACCCCTGGAGGGCCTTGGGGTACAGAGTCTCTTTTCTTCCTTCTCCTCCCCTCACACCTTCTCCCAGCACTCTACAGGGGGCCCCAGGCACAGGTCCAGGTTCCCCTCTTACCCCCTGACGGTCTTCAGGGTTCCCGGTGCCTGTCCCGGTCCTCTGAGGTGGCTGGGGGGGAGAAGCAGCCTCTTGGTGCCCTTCTGAGCCCTGGCGCGCTTCCAAGCGCCAGATCCTGGCTTCTGATGGCGGCCTTCACTTCCGCCACCCCGTCCTCTGCCGCTGCCTCTCTGGGCGCCCCCAATCCGGTGCTGCTCCGGCGCCCAGTCTTCTTGGTCGCCCGGCCTCCTCTCCTGCTCGGCCCCCTACGCTGGTAGACGGGGGAGACCTGGAAGGGGTCCGGGGGGGGTCTGTGCTGCTAGGCCCCGACAGGCTTTGTTAGCGGGTCTTCCCGGCTGGGTCCCCGGAGGCAGGGAGAACGCTCCCAGAGAGTCTATGGAGGTGGGGGAACCACCTCTGGGCAAAGGTGCAGCTCTAGCTGCCAGTAAAGGCCAATTTTCAAGCTTTTTCCTCGTTGCAGACACGGAGCTCCAGCTCAACGCGTCCTCTCACTTCGGCTACTTAGCCACGCCCCCAAATTATATTCTTTTCATTGTAATTATAATATACAATTTACATTACTCTTATTTGTGAGAATCCACCAGAGTAAATTGCTTACGATCTGGAGCCTTCTTGTTCTCTTTTATGAAAGCTGTCATTTTACACAGCTGTGGCCTAAAGATGCACCCTTATTAACAGCATGAGACACTGGTAGTGGGAATCCCGTTTACTGTAAGCAAGATGGTAGCTCTCATGGGAAAGCAGGACGAAAGGGTGAGGGTCCAGGGGATAAGAATGTGTTACTCTGGAGGCTTTTTATATGAAAGTGTAAATATGACATCATAAAACATTAAGGAGCTTAAAATTAATTAATCATGTTAAAAATGTATATATAACAAAAGTGCCTTAAGTGTCACTTTAAGGTTGCAAATAGAACAATCTTTTGTCAACATTGTGTTTAATTCTTACGTTTTGTAGTCGAAAAAACATTAATGATTTTACACAAAATCGTAAATTTTGATTTGAGCCACTGCAGTGACAGACTATTACATTTTGCAGTGTTGTTCGTGAATCGCTGTTTACCAAAATTAAAAACCAAACATATCTTCCAAGTAGAAATGCAAACACATCATAATGAAACCAGGTCAGATACAGAATTAAAGTTTTTAAGCATTCACCAAAGTAGGAGAGATACTATATTGTCACTGCATTAACAGTGTTACAGTATGGAGTCAAGTCTGTGCACAGGGTTCCTTTCTACACCTTGCCATCTGGAGCAGACAGCAGAATTGTAGTAGCCTTTATTCAGATCAAACAGCCACCAACAGACCATGGAAATCCCAGCATTCAGGTAAAAGAACATTTGATGTTTGGAAGCACCATCATCCTCTATGCCTATGAGTGCCTGACTCACTTTGGAAGTCACTTTCCATCTGCTTCTGCGGAGCACTAGTGCCAAGTGCAGCACCTCCTTTCTGCCTCTTGGAAGTGGCAGCATCCTTCTTGCCTCCTACCATGAAATACAGCTGCAGCTGGGCAGTAATAGTGTTAAATAAATATGCTTTCATCTGCCATTTGTTAAGGTCCTGCAAGAACAATTGGAGGTAAGCTGGCTTCAAGTTTCTTTGGAGACGATCCATTCCATTTCCCTGAAAGCAGTAGACCTGCCTAGGTAATTAAACAGAATTGCAGTGCCACTAATGTCCTACAGTACCTGGCTTTTTTCGTCCCAAAGCTGCAATGACAACAAAATGTCCACATTTAAATACCACCATAATATAGGTAGATCTGAAACATATCTGGTGACAGTAGTTCAGCAAAACTCAGATCTTGTTATATTTCTTGTTCTACCACCATCTCCAGTAATTCATGTATCCACTCCCGTGGATCATCCCACATAATGTTTTCCTATGTTGCTAAAGGTTCCTGCTTCTTTTTTCTTTGGTCCCTCCAGTTCCTCCATCAACACTTTGCTGGACATTGCCTAAGACTGCTGAGAGATCCAGACTGTAACATCGGTACTTTCTACGCTAAGTTTCTTGTGCTGACTGAACCTGCCTCAGTCTGATACAGAAGTTGTAGATCCCTCCACTGCCACTAAGTCTGTCACCACACAAGTCAACTCCCCATCTTTGAACAGGGTTCATTTGCACACCTCACCAGCTGGAGCAGACAGACAAAATTCTGAACCCCTTCTCTAGATCAAACAGCCACCAACAGAGCATGGAAATCACATCATCCAAGTAAAAGAACATAGTTCTACCTTGTATGTCTTAAAAGGCAGTTTTTTTTTATTGAACAAGGAACAGCATATTTACAGGGAAAATACAATGGTAACTAAACACATTGATAAAAATAAACACTGCCATTAAACATTATTACTTTGTAATTTAATTCAGATCACTAGGCCAGAAGGCTAAGTTAATCTAATTACTAAGAGTTGTTGCATAATATATGACTGGTTAGTCTTTGGTTGTTTACCATTGAAAGGCCTTCTGAGGGAGGTTGCAAACAGTCCCATTGCAAAAAAAATAAATAGTTGAGGTGTTGTGCCAGCTGACACGACGTCTTAGATCTGTCTTTGCAAACAATAACTTAATTACACCTACATAGATGAGGTCACGCAGTATACTTTGAGTTTACAAAAATCTGAACATAATCATTATAGAAAGCTGTTCTCAATTATAATGCACTCAGTATTATAGTACAGTAAAACAAACACCTCTATAGCACAGTGAATATACCCAGAGCTTTTCATGGAACCACCAGTACAGTGAATACCTTAGTCTAGAGGTCTAGTGCAAAGAGAATATGTCACACAGCCCTGACTGGCACATGGTGGTTGGAGACAAACTGGTTGGCGTTATTAAGAACTAACATTTTATACTTGCAATAACAACTAAGACTAGTAACTTGACCGTCATAAATGATGCTATCATATGTTATGTTCAATGATCTGTTCTGTCTCTCTCTCTGTGCTCTCTGTCTCTCTCCCTCCCCCTCCCTCACTTTCTCTCTCTCCCTCCCTCCCTCCCACTCTCTCAGTCTCCTCTCTTTCTCTCCCCCTCCATCTCTCTCTCTCACCCCCCACCCTCTCTCTCTACCCTCTCTCTCTCCCCCCTCCCTCGTCTTACTCCCACTCTGTTGCTTTCCCTCTCTCTCTGCCTCCTCTCTCTCCTTCCTTCTCTCTCCTCCTGTCTCTTTCCCTCTGTCTCTGCCTCCTCTCTCCCCCTTTCTCTCTCTCCCCATCTATCCTCCACTCTCTCCCCTCCCTCTTTTTCCCTTCCTTTTCTCTCTCTCACACACACTCACTCTCCCCCTATCTCTTTCCCTCCCTCTCTCCCCATCCCTCCCTCTCTCCCCATCCCTCCCTTTCTCCCCATCCCTCCCTCCCTCTCACCCCATTCCTTCCTCTCACCCCCATCCCTCTCTCTCTCTCCTATCCATCCCCCTCTCCCCCTCTCTCTTTCCCTCCCTTTCTGCCTCTTCTCTCTCCATCCTCTCCCCCTCCTTCTCTCTCCCCATCTCCCTCCCTGCCATACTTGCATGCACACCTTGCAGGTGAAACTACGCATGCTTGCTTCCTATGTCGCACGATTCATACGGGACAACTACACATGCAGTTGCACAATTTCCCCACAGTGTACAGATAGCAGTTTTGAGTAAGGAACGCATCTCACAGGCGCTACTCACAGCTACTAACTATTATACTGATATTATTCTATAAAAATAATGAGAAATACACTGTGATAACTTTCCTTTAACCACACTGTTTTTAGGTTTTACATATCACCATCTGTATCACTTTTATGCATTGCTGATTTATGAAACGGTCTCTTTAATACCCCAACAATTTACAGCACACATATAATGCAGAAATAGAATTGAAGGCCACATTTCCAAGATTGCGCTTATGAATTACTATTACTAATAACGGTACTATTACTTTTTTATATCTTTCAAATTACATCATGTTCTGCAGCTCTGGAACAATATTCTGCAGCTCTGGAACAATTACATCTACAAAACAAAAAAAAACATTATATAATCCTGTTGCTGTCTGCATATACAACACATGATCAGGGCCTCTTCAAAATAATGGCTTAAGTGATATTATCGTGAATATTGTCTCCTTTGAAATAATCAAGATGGCCAGTTGAACTGCACAGTAGTCCCTCTCATGCAAGATGAAACCCAACTGGAAAGTGAGCATTGTTTTTCCACAACAGAGACAGATAAGCTAATTAGCATTCATGAGCAGCTCCATAAAAATACAGCAAAAACAATGCTGATTTTCTCAAGAAAAATTTACTTTATAATAAAATGGCTAGTATAATGAATATATTGGCCTTCAAAAATAACTTAAGAAAATCAGCTTGTATTTAGGTGACAGGTTTTTCTGTATGGTCAAAGGTTGTGGTCGTGTCCTCCTCATGTGGTAGCTGACAGGTGGATATATGGAAAGCTTTGTGGTGAAGGCTTGACCTTGGACATAGGCATACATTCTATTTAGTGGCTATAGGTCACAATCTGTAATGAAGACCTTAATGCTGTAGTGGTTATGGGCCAAATATGCATGGAAATCTTATGGAAAACAGCATGTTTTAGTAGATATTGGCTGGAAACTGTATGGAGGGCTTATGGCAAGCCATAGGTGATAATGAAGGTGTGACTTTGGGCATTGGCAAGGACACTGTTCATTACATATGGGCCAAGAAATGGCAATATAGGGTAGGTGACAGCTAAAAGCAGTACCTACTTAGTAGATATGGGTCACAAAATACAGTATAGGGCTAGGTGAAAGCTAAAAATTGGTACCTAGTTGGAATATGATGCATCAAGGGGTGGAACCATAGCTCTCAAGCAACAGGAATGCCCTCACAGACAATAGAAATGGGCTAAAATGGAAGCAGAAAATGTTAAGTGGACCCCTTTCTGGATCGGTAGCTGACGGTTGGGTGGTGTTACTTGAGACCTGTGTAGCCTGCTTTGATCGCTAGGGAGACCCAGAGAAGGGTACTGGCTAGTGGATGTGCCCTAATATCTGCAAATGAAGGGCTTGGTGAAAGCCAAAAGACAGGGAATGGCTTCGGAACAACCTCCAAGCACAGACTCAAAAGTGAATTGAGGCGTGCCTGGAAGATGCGTTGCCTGAAGTGTTTATGAATGGTAGGAGGGGAACCTCCAACAAACTCCAGGCTACACCTGGACATTTACCATACCCTAATGACTCTTCATCTCTATTTCTGGTTCTTCATTTACCAATAGTTAAATAGTTACATAGTAAATGAAGTTGACTTTTAGTCCATCAAGTTCAGCCTTTTTAGACCTCCTCTGATCTTTGTAATATGTGGATTATTTGTTAACTGATGCAGATGAAAGCAAATACAATAAAGAAATATATATATTAATTATACAGGATAACCCTGAATTACCTTTTTACTCAAAAATACATCCAACCTTATTTTAAAGTTATCTATTGACCTCCTTTGGAAGAGAATTCTATAGCTTAATTACCCTTACTGTAAAGAATCCTTTTCTTTCTTTAAGATTAAATGTTTTCCTTCTAACCTCAAAGGATATCCTCCCATCAGTTGAAACCCTCTAGGGACAAACAAAATTCACTTGACAAAGCCTTGCATTGACCCTGGATATATTTATATAAGGTAATCATATCTCCTCTTAGACTCCTTTTTTTCTAGAGAAAATTATTAGTTTTGTTGCCCTTCTCTGTACCTTTTCCAGCTCTAAAATCTTCTTTTGATGAAGTGGTGCCCAAAATTGTAATCCAAATTCTAAAGGAGGGCGTACTAGGGATTTGTATAGAGGCACAATTATATTTACTTCTCTTAAATTCTTCTATACCCTTCTTAATACATTATATTTTATTTGCCTTTGCAGATGCTGCTTGATTTTGAGCATTGTGACCAGGGTGGTTGTCCACAAGCACTCCCAAATCCCATCTATGATACCCCTAGATTTGCTCCATTAAGATTTTACATTCCATGTCCATTTTCCTTCCCAAATGCATAGCTTTACATTAGATTTGTATTAAATATCATCTACCATTTAGCTGGTCATTTCTCTAATTTGTGTAAATCCCTTTGAATGGAAAGTGCATAATTTTCTCATTTAATTACCTTCCACAACTTAGTGTTATCAGCAAATATGGAGACAATACTTTCCAGTCATTAATAAATAGATTAAAAAGGAGAGGACCTAATACTGAACCCTGAGGAACCCAACTTACCACATTAGTCCAATTTGAGTATGTTCCATTTACAATAACCCTCTGTTTCCTGTCTTTTTTAGCCAGCTCTCAATCCATGAGGAGATAGTTACTGCAATTTTAGATTTGGTGATTTATAGCATATTCATACCAACAGTCTTTTAGGATTTGTTACTCCACTATTTAACCCAACCCACAAGTATTCAACATTATTGGTAGTTCCACTATAAACATTTTCAGGCTTAACATACAGACAAATCCCTCCTCCTCTTTTACCATTGCCCCTATCTTTCCTAAATAGGTTATAATGATCCAAATTACTCATCCAGTCATGTTTCAGTAATGCCTATCAAATCGCATTTCTAATTTGCTAATCATTCTAGCGTGCCCATTTTCACCAGCTAGTTTCTTGCATTAGCAAGCATACACTTTATGTTGCTATTTGGAAGTGCTTGCCACTGTATTTGAGTTACTTAGCAATACCTCCCTATTGACTGTAATAACCGTCCACACTTTTCTTCTCCAATGAGTAGTTAAATCATTGGTTACCCCTATACACTTTCTACCCCATTACTTTCATCTAGTCCCTCTCCAACCTGCTAGATCAAAAACTCCTCTTGCCTTTCTACCATTCTTTCCCTATCACATAATCTCCCTCATCATTAATGTGCAATCCATCCCTGCTATAGAGATTGTACGAAGTGAGAAGTCAGCCCAGTGCACAAAACCCCCCAAACCTTCTTTAGTGCCTTGTCTTTAGTGTCTTGATACACTCCATCTTCCATTATCAATATGTACCAAGACCGCTGGCTAATTACCAGCCCCTCCCAATAATTTATCTACCTGATCCACAACATGCCGAACCCTAGCACCCGGGAGGCAGCAAAACTGTTCAGTTGCTGAGATCTGGGTGACAAATCACCCTGTCTACCTTCCTAAAATAGAGACTCCTATCACCAAAACCTATCTCTTGCTCTACCTAATCTGCCCATCCCTCTACTCCAGTAGAACCGTTCTCCAGGTGTTAGAGGGAACAGCTCTATCTGGCCTTGCCATTCATGAATGGACATCTCCAACAGTTTCATTCAGTTTGGCAAATCCGTTGGTGCTTGCCAACCCAGAACTGGCCTGCCTACTCCTCCTGTTCTCTTTGCTTCTCCTTATGACTGTAACTTAGCACCCTCCCTGGACATCTTCACTAACCCCAGACCTGCCCTCCAAGCTATGACCAGCTAAATGGCGCTCAGTTAACACAACTCCCTTTCCAGACATGCAATATCATTAACTGCTGCAATTCTCTCCAGTTCTCTCATTTGGGCATCAAGGCAACATGCTCATATATGTCCCTGAAGTATGGGTCCTGGATTAGCTGCTTCAGCAGTGCGTACATGTGGCAGGATGTACACTGAGTGAGGTTGTCACTGAACTGACTCATGATTACTAATTACAAAATACAGTGAGACAACAATGTAATATATTTGTATAAAACGTGTTTTACTATACCTTAATCTAAAAAAAAAACATATTTTTGACTACAATTTACCCCTTTTTATTTAAACTCCTTCCTTTTATTTAAATTCCCATACTTACACTATAACTGTAAGCTCCCAGGTTTGCTCCTTTTCCTGTTTAAATTGTATTATAATTAATTACTTGCAGACTGATTACTGCACCCTTTAGAAAACACCCTTTAGCTTCCACCAGTAATTCACAGACCAGATGCAATCAGACCACCCCACTACTCCCAGACAGATATAAGTTACACAGGCAAAATCACTCCCTATCTTGGTCCTTTCCAGTTATTAGTACTCCAGTACACCGCCAGCACAGGCAGCAGCAGTGGTGATGAGAATCCACTAGATGTCGCTGCCAAGCTTTAGGTTTGGTAAGGGTTAGCATAAGGGTAATGGTTTAAGCGTGGAAAATTTCAGCAGCGCCATCTAGCAGCTCCTAGCTTCAACAGCTGGAGTACTCATTACAGGAAAGATCCATAATCATGAACAAATCTGGTAAATCTAGGTTGGGTAATCCTGTCGCCATTTGTCACAAGTGGCAAATTGACAATGAAAACTGACTTGGCCAAATGGCTCCCACAATAAAAAAAAACTGTATTAGTTCTGTGTATACTGGTAAAGGGATGTCCGTGTGGAATGACATAGAAGGCCACTCCTTGGTTTAATTGGTACTTGTTGCTGTTAGGGAGCTATCAGGAGACTATAATACCTGAATATACACAGTGTTACCACAGGTTAGTATCATTATATTATTTTACCCGCTATTTAACAGGCACTCTGTGCAAATAATAAAACTATACCGTGCAGTATTTAATCCAAGCAAATTGGCAGCATATTCTAAAACACAGACTCTCAACCTTTTTGATCTTGCGACTGGTTGGTTACCTTTCAATGCTTCTGGGGACTGTCTTTGAGATCAAGAACAGTTTAACAGGGTGATTCTGCATGTGGAATGCTATATTTTCATCTAGTGTTGTACTGATTTGAATAAAGTACATTTTATATAGACATACAGATACAATTTATAGAACTGAGTTGACACTCCAGGCTATTATCTGAAGGAAACAGAGAAAGGGGAACATGCCTGGAATATTTTTTTCTTTTCTTAAATCTGATCCATAACTTTACATGGATAGTTAATCTCCTATATTAGTACCCTTTAATATAAAATAAAATAAATCAAAGAGTGGATAAATGTACCTTTTACATAATTCTATGTAGGAGCTCCTAAAAAGTGTGACTACACTGCATAGTTATGACTTATGGGAGCAATCTGTTTTAAAATGGATTGATGTAGGGTTTAGGGGTTAGGCAATTATGGTTAGAGTTAGGGGTTAGGCATAGGATTAGGAATAGGGGTTAGAGTTATGCATAGGGTTAGGGTTAGGCATAGGGTTATGGGTTACAATTAGCCTACAGTTAGTGTCCTCTTTATTTATTTTTATCTTTTACATATGTACATTGCAATACACTACAACACCTGTGGCGCAGTGTTCAGGCGCACTCACTACGTTGCCAGAGATGAGGCACAGCCAAAAAGGGAAAGATCACAGTTGTGTTCCATATCCCTTTAAATAGTGTTACACTATTTGCATTTTCTCTAATTTGATCTTAATTGATATTTTATTTGAATATTACACATTGTCTCACGCGAATTATATGCTCTATCTTTATAATATCTTTATATGAATTATAGTAAATAATGTAATTTAGTACATTTACATCTAAAACAGATGCCTCAGATCAGAACAATATTCCTGAATAATATGTGTTGTTCTGTGTTTTTGACTTGACCACTCAGTTTGTTTAATAATCAGTATTGTTGATGCTTGATGTCAGTATTCTTTGCTCTTGCCTCCAGCGAGCAGCCCTACTGCTACATAGCATATGCCGCAAATCTTTTGTTTCTTGTGGCTGCCAAAGCCATAAAACCCGCTGGTGGCTGTTTGTTTGCTGTACTGTTTCCAGCTGGATTTTTAATGTAGTAAAAAAATATGGGCTGAATCATTTTTTTTGTATATGGGTCCATGATTCATACACATAACAAAGCAACTAAAATCCAGACACAATAAAATGTATTATTCTTTTGTAATAAAAAATAGAGTTGACAAAAGTGTCAGAGACAAATGTTGCTACAAAAATAACGTTTAAAGCAGCAATTTTCTTATGATTTGTAAATAAATCAACATTTTATTTCTGACAGGAGGAGGCTTCTACAGCTATTACTATCAGGGCTCTGTTTATTTTAAGGTAGAGTAGGCAGCTGCCTAGGGCTTCTGCTTCTAGGGGACGCCATGTTGTTGCACTGAAGTATGTGTTCAAATATTCCCATAAGATTTTGTGGTGTGTTTGTGTGTTTGCGTCGTTCAGGTGTGTCCGAATCCTCATGTCCTCATGGACCATAACACACCATGCTGATCCACTTGGTATTCATGGCAGAGATACTATAATGGATGGCCACTTCATTGTCTAGTGGGCCACAGTATACAGCTTCTGGTATTCCTAGGTGGTCTCCCATCCAAATACTGACCAGACCCAACCCTGCATGGCTCTTGGCTCCCTGACTGGAATCAAACCCAGGTCGCAGCGGTAAAAATCACTGAATCCTAACCACTGGACCACCAGGGAATCCAACCTTCTCCTTAGAAGGTGGGAATTTTCTCTGGTCAGTTCTTACACAGAGTAAAATGCTGGAAGTTTTGGTGTCTAAGAGCAATTGTTTGAGAAATCAAGTAATGGTATTTCCTCTAGAGTGAATTGCTACAATCATATTGCATAAGAATTAAAAGTCATTTTTCTTAACCTTGGCTGCATTTATTTTTCATTCAAAGAAAAATGTATTGTAATGTCTTAAACATTTCTTTTAAATGTAAAATAGAAAGTGAATGATTTTATTTCCTTGTGCTCTAATTTTATATAGAGAGGGCTAGTCAAAAAGATACACCATGGTTGAATGTTTCTCGGTGGTCTTTTGAAAATATAATCATGAAAATGGTTTCAGAAAGAAAAAAGCATAAACGCAACCTTTACATTTATAAAGTTTAAAGTCATTTATTAAAAAGGGTATTATAGAAAGAGTAGTTATTTGACTCAGCTTTCTCATTCAGTTTATAAATTAGTCACATGTAAGATTTTTATCAGATGTGAACCCTTCTATGTGGATTTGAATAAAAAGGACTAATGTGGACATATTTTTAAAACATATTTTATTGACGAGCTACACTTGAAAATAGTGTACTTGTTAGAATATAAAACCAAATATATAGTATGGCAGCATTAGTAATTGTGACTAGACACATTTGGTTAGAACTTAGCAAATAGTAGTGTATTCCTTCTTTATTTTAAATCTTAACACATATAAAAACATGTCCAATTAAAATTTAGAGTAATATAAAACATAACAAATGTATATATTGTACCTAAAAGACTGTATATATTGAGTCAGTATAAAAAATGTAGTGTCCAGCTGGGATAAAAGTAACTGGGGTAGTCCCTTATTATACCTGGTAATTAGGACTAGGGAAATAATTAAACTAAAACCAATATATATAGATATATATTCACAAAAAGATACTATTTTGTTCATTGTAATAAGTCAAAATGAATAATATAAAGCACAGCAGTGGTGAGGAGGGGAGCGATTATGCTTTGTGTTGCCCATACCCCTATCCTCTATGACTGACTGACTAGCAGAACTGTGCATCCAGGCTTTGAATATTCACTCAATATATATTTTTAGGTGTTATATTATGCCTATATTTTAATCAGTCATGTTTTGACCAATTAAAATAAAGAATTAATGTTATCTTAATTGAGTCTAGTTATTAGTTTATAGTTATTAGTTTATACATATTATAATACCTTACCATAATGGACTATGAAGGATATAGAGCAATTGAGCAATCGTAAGTTACCGGAGCCCGTAAGTGAGCCCGTAAGTTAATTTGCTATGCAATTGGCGTCTTTTTGTAGGCTCCAGTTGGTTTACAGGTTACGGGCTTGAAAACTTTGCGATGGTTAAACCTGGAATTTACAGCCTCCCGAAGCCTTAGATCTTTCCCATCCACAAGAGTTACGATCTCTAAAATCTCAAATAGCTATTCAAATGCTCCAATTCCCCAAGCCCGCAAATGTTTTCACACCCGTAAATAGCAAATGAAGAAGAAAATCCAACAAGTGCTAGAGAGGACCCGCAAGGAGGTTAAACACCTATTCGTAGCACTATAAATGCAAATAAAAAATCAATACTGCACAGTGAATGACGGGGAAAGCATTGACAGACATTATAATGAATTGCACAACAGTCTCAAGCCCGCAAATCGGCTGTAAAAATAAGTTTATTTTTATGTTTCATTTCAGGGTTATATCGATCTCGGGAATCAGTGAGTTAATACATATCAGGCCACCCATATGGACTAGAGCAGTATTGGCATTCATTTTTATAATTTTGTACTTTGCGAGTGATCGCATATCGTACCCCCGAACCGAATTGATTGACATGTAACCTCCATGTTTTACTGCTGTAATGATGGCCGCCTCATTGTCTATTGGCTGTTTTGAAATTAGAGATTACAGTCTTGCTTAATTGTTCATGCTCCCGCCCTGAACTGCTACGTACAAGTGCATGGTTTACGGAGTCAGCTTTTGGCCCTTAACTTGACGGCTCCTTTAATTGAATAGCTCCGGAGACGAACGGGAGCCCACAGCACACCCACAGACATACGGCCACCATCACCCAAGATGTGGGCTTGCAATTGAAACGGGCTCATACCGTTTAATAGGGTGCTCTCCTTGTCTTCTAACTTATTAGTGATTATATTGTCTTTTACATATACACTGGTTTCAGTTGGGCTCTAACCTATTTTGTCTGGTCATGATAATATTGCAATTACTAGTTCTACCATACTATATGAAATTAGAATGGTTACGTTGCTGGTTTCAATAAAAAGTGTGCTTTCTTTTCTTCTAAAGTGTATAATTGATTGTAACACTGTCACTAGCACGTTTCCCTATTTAATGCTACATACCCAAACTACCTTAAGTAATTAACCCTATCATGACACATTTGAGTGTGGCTATGACAACCCTTTTTCTCTTTAGTATATAGAAAAATCCACTACTATGGTCCTCTAAGACATTCCTTGTGTATTACATATCATTAATGTAACCCAAGCAAATAATGTTTCATATATTGAAATGTGAACTATATATTTTTCATAAGAATGCGTATAAAATGGATATTAAAAGCATTTGTTTTTTTTGGCATCTGAAAGGGGATCATGTAAAACTGAATGTTTTCTCTTTTCACATTTTCTCAAAGCTGAAAAAACTGATTCAAATGTTTAACTGATCTGGGGCTTGCCGCTGTCAGCCAGTGAGCATTAATATTGATTTGTCATACTTGTCTGTCAATGAACAAAATCTGTCAATTTCCTGAACAATACAAAAATATTGTACTATGGGTATTTAAAAAAATAAAAATCAATAACAACAGCATAGCCAATATGTCAGGAAGCAGAAATGGGGAGAATTGGACAAAAAAACTGAGGACTGTTTCTTTTTGGCTTTTTGCTCGCTCTCCTTCCCCGCTCCATCATGCTGTGAGGCTTCTATGTTAATGAGGGGGTAGTCATCTGTGCAGCCTCTCTGTATCACACCTTCCTTAATTAGCATAAAAACTACACAGCATGATGGAGCTGAGATGAAAGGAGGTGCACAGCTGGCTTAGAGCGGCAAATGGCTAAAACTGAGCCACAAATAATTTTTTTTTTTTTTTAAAGTCAGTTTTCATTCTGTCATTTAAATTATCTATAGTACATTTGTATTAATATTTTCCCATGAAAAAACACAACTGTACCAGTTTAAAGCATGCTCTTTTAAATGCAATAATAAAAGATTTGAGTTTACATATACTGACATATTTCTTTGGGGGTTTGATAATAAAAAGTATTTTCTATGTTACAGCCTTCAAGAATACCTTGAGACAAGATGGAGCATGAGTAAATACTATGTGAGCCTCTCCAGAAAGAAGCATTACATGGTTTAACATTTACTAGTCTGCATCCCAAGGTGTTAATGTAGTATGTAATAAATACCCTAAATTTACATGAAAGGTGAGTGGGAACAGTTTTCTGTAAATTACTGTACAAGTGAGGAAACTGAAATCCGTGGGCACAAAGAAGATGTATGTGATGACATTCACTGTATCTTAAACAAAATTACATTTATAAAGCTATCATTACATTTTAAACATTTGTGATGATTCACCTGAACTTTTATATAGCTTCGGTATGTAGGTCCACAACTGTCAAATATGTATTATGTAGAAATCACTGGGTGGTGCCAATAACATCATAGCTCTGCTTGCATCCAAGCTCTTTGATGGCTCAGCCCTTGGGCAGAGCAGACTTTATTTTCTGATAAGGCAGAGGAAGGAGAAGAATATCAGCTCTCTTTAGGGGAGAAATAGACAATTCAAAAGAAAAATATTAACTCTAATTTATTTTAAACTGCATACTGTTTTTAATAGTCCAAGAAACATAGGCACATTAGGCTTATCATGATCCTCAGCGCTACGGAAGATGTTGGCGCGTTGGAAAGTTTAAACAATTAGATATGGTTTCCTATGGTTTAGTCTATTTGGTTGCATATAGCAGCATCATTGAATAAAACACCTTGGCCCTATTTAGGCTTTCGGCCAGGTTGCTGCAGGCTTGACCAATTGAATCACTCTGTAACTGTTGCAACAGTTACAGAGTGATTCAATTGGTCAAGCCCACAGCTACGTGGCCGAAAGCCTAAACTGTAAACCATGCACCCGTAAGTAGCATTTGAGAGCTTGATCATGATCAGTTAAGGAAGGCTGTAACTATCGAATTAGTAACAGCCAATAGTAAATGAGACCGTCATTGTGACATCAATAAAACATGAAGGTTAAACCCCAATCAATTAGCGTTTAGAAGTCCGATATGCGATCAGTACAAAATAATAAAAATAAATGACGATACTGTTCTAGTCCATGTAGATATAACATTTTGAAAGTAAGTCGTAACATAATTTGAGTTTAAGGTGACTGCTCTGTATTGCATGTGAATCTTAAGACTACTTTCTCTTTTACTGTAGCATCAACTAAAAGAGAATTAACAGGCACTTGCCAACTTAAGTGTTTCAGTTAGTTTTCCTTCACATAAAGCAATTCTGGATCAAGGTCGGAATTCTTTCTTAGTGGACCACTGTAGTTAGATATGTTGATGGGTTGATGGGATGATGTTGATAGGTGGGTGTTTGTAGTTGAAGGAGGGATAAAGGAGGTAATCATGAAAAATACAGAGTTATTTTGTTAGATTGACATTGACAACACACCCCTTCACACTAACAGGGCCAGAAGCAGTCATCTTGCATCATTTAATGCAAACACAGATTTCCAAGAAGTAAACCCCTTCTCACACACACAGCTTGTATAAAATAATGTGGATTCCTCTAGGGCCATGCAGAAGCACCACAAAAAAAAATTAAAAACTAGATTTATTACTTTTTCTTTATTAATTATGCTCAAAGGTTCCAACTTGTGGAACATGGTTACATAGTAATTTAGGTTGAAAAAGGGACATTTAGTCCATCAATTTTAACATGTTTAGATCTCCTCTGACCTTTGTAATATGTGGATTAATTGTTAATTAATTGGTAATTGATACAGAGGAAGGTAAACAGAAAAAAACAAAACATTGAAACATTGCCAATTGTCTCAAAATGGGAAAAAAATAAAATTCCTTCAGAATTCCTCCCTGCATCAACACTCTTTCTCTGGTTATCCAGGATAACCCTGAATGCGCTTTTTATTCAAAAATATATCTATTTACTTTTTTAAATGATCTATTGAATCCATTGTCACCACCTCCTATGGTAAAGACTTTCACAGATTAACCACCCTTACTGAGAAAAACCCATTTCTTTCTTTAATGTGGAATCTTTTTACTCAAAAGATGTCCTCTCGTCAGCTGAAAATCTCTTGGCACAAAAAGTTCACTTGATAAATCACAATATTGACCTTGGATGTATTTATACAAGGTAATCATATCTCCTCTAAGACGCCTTTTTCCCCCACAGCAAATAAATTTAATTTACCGTATTTATCGGCGTATAACACGCACTTTTTCTTCCTGAAAATAGGGGGCAAATGATAGGTGCATGTTATTCCGATATTCCCTTCCCCCTCCGCATCCTCAACCTCCCTCCTCATTCTAAACCCCCCTCCGTATTCTAACCCCCCCTCCTCATTCTAACCCCCCCTCCTCATCCTAAACCCCCCTCCTCAACCTAAACCCCCCTAAATACCTCCCCCTCACTTACCTGCTTCTACTCCGGCTTCCGCTCCGCTCCTTGACTTGGCGCGCATGTGATCTCACATGCGCGCCATGTCATTAGCATATACTGGGGGGTTTAGGTTGAGGAGGGGGGTTTTAGAATGAGGAGGGGGGTTAGAATACGGAGGGGGGTTTAGAATGAGGAGGGAGGTTGAGGATGTGGAGGGGGGTTTAGAATGAGGAGGGAGGTTGAGGAGGGGGGTTGAGGTTGAGAAGGGGGGTTGAGGATAGGGGGTTGAGGTTGAGGAGAGGGGGTGAGGAGGTGGTTGAGGATAGGGGGGTTGAGGAAGGAGGATGAGGATGGGGGGTTGAGGAGGGGGGTTGAGGGGGTTTGAGGATGGGGGTTTTGAGGAGGGAGGTTGAGGATGGGGGGTTGAGGAGGGAGGATGAGGTGGGAGGTTGAGGAGGGGGTTGAGGATAAGGAGGGAGGTTGAGGAGGGGGTTGAGGATGAGGAGGGGGGTTGAGGATGAGCGTTGAGGACGAGGAGGGAGGTTGAGGTTGAGGAGGGGGGTTGAGGAAGGAGGATGAGGATGGGGGGGCTGAGGAGGGGGGTTGAGGGGGGTTTGAGGATGGGGGGTTGAGGAAGGGGTTTGAGGAGGGAGGTTGAGGAGGGGGTTGAGGTGCGTGTTATACGCCGATAAATACGGTAGTTAGTCTTTCTTCATAGCTTAGCCCCTCCTTTCCCCTTTTTAGTTTTGTTGTCCTTCTCTGTATTTTTCCCAGCTCTAAAATGTCTCCATATTCCAAATGGGGGCATACTAGGGATTTATTTAGTGGCAGAGTTATATTTGCTTCCCATGCTTCTATACCCTTCTTAATATATGTGAATATTTTACTTGCCTTTGCTTGGCATGGAACACTGTTACCTTTCAATATCTGATACCCCAAGATTTGTTCCATTAAGATTATCATTTTTTTCTTCCCATGTGCATAACTTTACATGTATCCAAATTAAATCTCATCTGCCATTTAGTTGCCTATTTCTCTAATTTATGCAAATCTCTCTGGAGGGAAAGTGCCTCATTTTCTGATTTAATTACCTTGCACAACTTAGTGTTATCAGCAAAAAATGAGACAATACTTTACAGTCCTACTTATATTCATTAATAACTATATAAAAAAGGAGAGGCCCTAATACTGAACCCCTTAGAACCCCACTTACCACATTAGTCCATTCTGAGTATGCTCCATTTGCAACTACCCTTTGCTTCCTGTCTTTTAGACAACTCTCAATCCATGAGCAGATATATACTGCAATTCCCAAATCCCTTAGTTTGCACAATAGTCTTCCATGTGGCACTGTATCAAAGGCCTTAGCAAAATCCAAAAAGACTACATCTACTGAATTGCCTTTGATCCACGTTACTACCAACCTCCTCATAGAAACTAATCAGATTTGTTTAACATTAACTATTCCTCATAAATCTGTTTTGACTACAATTTATAATCTTGTTCAAATAGACATATTCTTGTATATTATCCCTTACTACATAGTTACATAGTTATAGTAATTGAGGTTGAAAAAAGCCATTTAGTCCATCAAGTTCAAGTTTAAGATCTCCTCTGATCTGCAATATGCGGATTAATTGAGGAAAAAAAAAAAAAAAAAAGCAAGGGAAACTTTGCCAATTGTCTCAAAAGGGGAAAAAATTATTCCTTCCTGACCCCAGATACTGGCGATCGGATTCCTCCCTGGATCAATACTCTCTCTCTAATTAACCAGGATAAACCTAAATGCCCTTTTTATTTTAAAAAATATACACAATCCCTTTTTAAAGTTATCTATTGAATCCGCTGTTACCACCTCCCTTACAGAGAATTCCACAGATTAACCACCCTTACTGTAATGAACCCTTTTCTTTCTTTAAGATGGATTATTTTTCTTCTAACCTCAAAGGATGTCCTCTTGTTAGTTGAAAACCTCTTGTCACAAAAAGCTCCCTTGACCAATCTTTATACTGACCCTGGATGTATTTTATAATAGGGTAATCATATCCCCTCTTAGACACTTTTTTCTAGAGAAAATAAGTTTAATTTGGTTAGTCTTTCTTCATAATTAGTTTTGTTGTCCTTCTCTGTACTTTTTCCAGTTCTAAAATGTCATTTTTATGAAGTGGTGCCCAAAACTGTACTCCATATTCCAAATGAGGGCGTACTAGGGATTTGTATAGTGGCAGAATTATATTTGCTTCCCTGACTTCTATACCCTTCTTAATACATGCTAATATTTTATTTGCTTTTGTAGATGCTGCTTTGTATTGACAACTGTTACGTAGGTGGTTGTCCACAAGTACTCCCAAATCCCTTTCAATATCTGATACATCAAGGTTTGCTTCATTAAGTTTATAAATTGCATGGCTATTTTTCCTTCCCAGATGCATAACCTTACACTTATTCATATTAAATCTCATCTGCCATTTAATGGCCCATTTCTCTTATTTATGCAAATCCCTTTGGAGGGAAAGTACATAATTTTGTGATGTAATTACCTTCCACAACTTAGTGTCATCAGCAAAAATGGATTCAATACTTTCCAGTCCTATTCTAAGTCATTAATAAATATGTTAAAAAGGAGATGACCTAATACTGACCCTACTTACCACATTAGTCCAATCAGAGTATGGTCCATTTACAAAAACCCTTTGCTTCCTGGCTTTTAGCCAGCTCTCAATCCATGAGCAGATATTTACTGCAATTCCTGTATCCCTTAGTTTGCACAATATGAAAAGTCTTTGCAAAATCTAAAAAGACTACATCCACTGAGTTGCCTTGATCAAAGTTCCCACTAGCCTCCTCGTAGAAACTAATTAGATTTGTTTGACATGACCTATCCAACATAAATACATGTTGGCTTCTTCTTATAATCCTGTTTGAATAGACATATTCTTGTATATTACCCCTTATTAACCCCTCTAAAAGCTTTCCCACTACAGAAGTGAGGCTTACAGGTCTATAATTCCCCGGATTTGCTCTTGCTGCCAGTGATCTGGTAGCGACCTAGTGTTTGAGTGAATCATGAAAAATTAGATTTATTGGTTTGGTTATTACAGAACCCAGTTCTCTAAGTACCCTTGGATGTATTCCATCAGGACCCGGGGCTTTATTAACATTTATTTTTTTCCAACCTCTTTTGGATTTCTTCCTGCATTAACCAATTATTTGGTGAAGGTAGTGTAGCCCCATTAAGTTGAGGTGTCCCAACCACTGGTACCTCCCTTGTGTATACCAAAGAAAAGAACCTATTTAGCTCATCTGCCTTTTCCTGGTCACTAATTGTCAGACGGCCTGTTTTACATTGTTATGCTCCTATAGCTTCCTTCCTGGCCTTCTTCCCATTAATACACTTAAAAAAATATTTTAGAATTAATCTTACTCTCCTTTGTAACTCATTTTCATTTTCTATTTTAGCCAGTCTAATAGCCCTTTTGCAAGCCTTGTTCATTTATTTGTACTCACGTATAGCAGTCTCTGTCCCCTCTTATTTTTATAATTTAAATGCTTATTTTTTACTCCATATCTTGATCTTGAACTTATTGTTAAGCCACATGGGATGTGATTTACTCCTTTTACTTTTATTCCCACATGGTATATGCCGATGTGTATGTATATTTAGTAAGAATTTGAACGTTGTCCATTTATGTTCAATATTTTTACCTGCCAGTTTTGTCCCAGTCTATACTTTTGTATTGCTGCCCTTAGACCGTTAAAATCTACCCTTTTTAAAATTAAGATTTTTTGTTGGCACCTTACAGTTATATTTTTTAATTCAATCTAAAATGAGACTGTGTTGTGATCACCGTTTCCCAACGGTTGCCCTATTTCAACATTTGATACCATAGCAATATTATTTGTGATAACTAAATCCAAGATAGCCTCATTTCTAGTAGGTTCTTGTATAACCTGGGCCAGATAATGATCCCTGAGTGTACTCAAGCCATTGCTCCCCTTAGCCGAACTGCTGGTCTCATTCATCCAGTTTATTTCAGGGTAATTAAAATCTCCCATTAGAACTTGCCCATGCTTAGCTGCATTTCCAATCTTTAACAATAATTGCAGTTTCTCACTTTCAATTATATTTATGGTTTTATAGCATATTCCTAACAATATTCTTTTAGAGTTTGGTCCTTCGCTATTTAATTCTCCCCATAAGCATTCAATATTATCTCTAGTTCTACTTTAAATATATTCTTTGACTATAGGCTTAAATTCAAGCTTAACATACAGACAAATCCTTGCCCCAATCTTCCTGAAATAGTTTATTTCCACCATGTTATGCCACTTCGGTGTAACAAAAAAATGACTTTAGCTAAATTGTAACATTATTGCTTAACACTACAAATTATAGAAAATGGGAACTTAAAAAACAAAACCACTGATTCCTTAGTTGGCTGCTGCAAACCTTATTACCACTTCTCAATTATAGAGTGTGAATTTGTCAGCTAAAGGTAACTTATAGAGGATTGTGGGGGCACTTTTTTGACCACAGTCAGCTTGGGAATTCAGTATATACCCGGTTTGCATATAATTTAAATCAGAGTGTCCTATATATGCAATAAACACACAATACACCCTATAGCCTATAGCTGGTATATTAGGTGTAATAAGACCTGCCGTGGTCTATTAAATAGCCCTATATTAGGGTAGCCTGTATTTCACAACTGGTATATCAAAAAATGTATAGGTGGGTATATTAATGGAGTGTTCTATTTCCGCATAACAATGTATGCACATGACCTCAAAGTTGCTTGTCTATACTCTCTACCCACTCTCATAGATCCCCACATTTGCTCCACCATCATCTATTAAATGGTATACAATTGGCAGTGGTTAAAGCCCTGTCTCTCCTCTAAATTGCAATGCTCAGTATCTCAGCGTCTCCATTAGCTCTGGAGATTCCCGCTTCCTGGTTAGAGTGTGCTTCTCAAACTTGATGACGTCACGCTACGCCTGCCTACCTAACATGTTTCTACATCTGAACGTCTTTCTTCGGTGTAAGACACAGGGAACATTTTGAATACAATGAATGTACTGAAAAGTTTACATTTATAAAGATTTGGAAAATAATTAACTGAAATAAAGTCAAAGAACAAAATACTGGAAAGGATATATAAAGATGTAATTTAAATGTAAATTAGATTTTACTTTTCTGTTGGCTGTTGTTTTTTTAACTTAATAAAGATAATACTTTGAAAGTGAATATCACCCAAAAAAGACTAGAACAAATAATTAACTACTAACCCATAAGAATACTTAAAATAATAAAAAAAAACATGGTATTTTTCTAACCTACAGATACATACACACACAAAAATCCATGCAAACTAGTGCTCACAAATATAGTGAATGTAATTTAACTTACTTACAGCCTCAAATCCTCTTCCGATATTTTTATATATTCTGCTGTTCTTCTCTGTCTAAACCATGTGCAACACCAACACTATTTATAACAAACTAAAAAACTATAGCTGATAGCTATAGAGGTGGTCAAGTACTACTTATCAATCAATGATGGGCTTAGTTTGCCACTTGACTAAATGGACTATTTAGGGGAAATTATTTTGTTTTATATAAATGTTTTAAAGGTATATAAAAGTTCCCTGGTTTCAAATGTTTCCTAAAATACAGCCACTGATTAGTAGAGAAATATGTATTATATTGAAATGTTGAACGTACTTACTTTTCATGCAAAACAAATAATAATTGTATTATATTTATATTTTATTATATTGGGGGACAGGGACATTAAGAGTTTACACAAAGACAAAAAAAAAGTTTTTGATGGCCACTGCAGCAATGCCCCCTTCCCCAGAGAAAGGCTCCAGAGCAGGGCTCAAGTCATAGCGCCGGGTGCACTGGTGGTAGATCCGCTCATGCTTCCTGTGCTGGGAGTAGAGTTGAATTATTCCCCTCCTAACTTTTTTGGGTTCCTACGCCAATGGTTTTACATGAGTACAAGAAAATTAAAAAGGCTTGCCAAGAACTATTAGATGTGCTAAAATAGAAAATGAAAAGTTGAATTGCAAAGGAGAGTGAGACTAACCCTATTTTTTTTATATATTAGTAGAAAGAAGGCTATAGGAACATTACATTGTGAAAGAGGTTGACTCTTAAATAGTAATAAGTAGGAGTCAACACAGATTTATGAGGGATAGGTCATGTCAAACAAATCCAATTAGTTTCTACGAGGAGGTTAGTAGGAAATTGGGTCAAAGCAACTCAGTGGATGTGGTCTTTTTGGATTTTACAATGGCTTTTGATACAGTTTCACATGGGAGACTATTGTGCAAACCAAGGGATAAAGGAATTGCAGTAAATATATGCTCATGTTTTGAGAGCTGGCTAAAAGACAGGAAGCAAAGGGTTGTTGTAAATGTAACATACTAAGATTGGACTAATGTGCTAAGGGAGGTTCTTTAGGGTTCTGTATTTGGTCCTCTCCTATTTATTAATGACTTAGAGGTAGGACTGGAAAGTATTGTCTCTTTATTTGCTGATGATACTAAATTGTGCAAAGTAATTACATCAGAAAATATTGTACTTTCCCTCCAAAGGCATTTACATAAATTAGGAAATTGGTCAACTAAATGGCAGAAGAGATTTAATACAAATAAATGTTATGCAACCACCTAGGTAAGAGTTCTCAATGGAAAAGGAGCATCTGCCAAGGCAAGTAAAATATTAGCATGTATTAAGAAGGGTATAGCAGCAAGGGATGCATATATAATTCTGCCATGTATATACATTACTAGTACGCCCTAATTTGGAATATGGAGTATAATCTTGGACACAACTTAATAAAAAGAATGGAAGAAGTACAGAGAAGGGCAATAAAACTAATATGGGGAATGGATTGACTAAACAATGACTAAAAAAAGACTAAGACAAAATAAACAAATAAAATGTATTTTCTCTAGAAAAAAGGAGCCTAAGAGGGCATATGACATTTTCAACTGATAAGAGGACATCCTTTGAGGTTAGAAAGAATAAGATTCCACCTTAAAGAAAGAAAATTGTTCTTCACAGTAAGGTTGGTTAAACTGTGGAATTCCTTAGCAAAGGTGGTTGTGACAGCAAATTTGATGGATAATTTTAAAAAGGGATTGGATATATTTTTGAATAAAAAGGGCATTCAGGGTTAACCTGGATAAATAGAAAGAGTATTGATCCAGGGAGGAGTCTGATCACCAGTATCTAAAAAAAAAATTCTTATGAGACAATTGCCAATGTTTCAAGTTTTTTTCTCTATTTGCCTTCCACTGAATTAATAAACAATGAATCCACATTTTACAAGGATCAGAGGAGATCTAAAAAAGTTGAACTTGGCGGACTAAACGTCTTTTTTTCCAACCTTAATTACTATGTAACTATGTAGCCTAGGAGACAAAGAACTAATAAAACTAAGCTGTAGCTAGAATTTTGCACTTTTGATATAAATGTTTTTTCTTTTACCTGCAGTAATATACCTAGTAGCATCTATCAAGTATCAACTGTTGATACTTGACTTGTAATGATATATATATATATATATATATATATCTATATATATATATATATACATATATATATATATTAGTTAACATTGGAAGTACAGATACTCGTAGTGGAAAGGGCCTTCTAAATGTGTGGTGGGTATTCTTTTTTCCATATTCACAGGAAGAGAGTTATATCAGCTGACAATTGCCGCCAATAATTCACTGAGGAAATACATTTACAACAGGTAACACTGAAGCTTTAGAACATAACACTTGTTTTTTTTTTTGTTTGTTAGGAAAACCTTTATATAAAGACAAACCATTTCCCCTAAAAAAAAAAAAAAGAGACAAAAAAGTTGCATAAATTAAAATTAGAGTAAATTAGTTCATCAAGTGCAATTTGTTTTGTAGAACTTGAGTAAACATATATATTTCCTCAGTATCTCTCAGTAGGGAAGACACACTTAAGCTCATTAATTAAGAAAACATAATTATCACCAGAGTGATTTCTGCAAATATTGTCATATACACTATGGATTATCTAGTGACTAATGTATGATATTATGATTCTAAAGCTCTTTGTCCTCAATTACATGACTCCCACTAGGTTGCTTTTGCCAAAAAACAGGCGCATTTGTGGCACTATTAAATGGACTTCAGAATAAAATCTACATATTTTATACATGCACATAGACAGAGACTGTTGATAATAAGCAGCTGATATTAAACAGTTTCTCTCATTCACACTTGCAGTCTGACGTGTACATGTAAGTGACTAGGGGCATGAAACACATTACTTAACCCACTGATTAGCATGAACACGCAAATCATTTGTCATAACTTCCTCCCATCTCAATCCTTGAATATATATATATATATATATATATATATATATATATACTGTACATATATATATATATATATATATATATATTTAAAAACCCTGCCCCAAAAGGGGTTAATACTAATTAAACTGGATGCCCCCACTGCTTAACCTCCCCTTCCCCATGAATGAATAAATGTTTAAGGTCCCCTGGGAACTCCTTTAAATCTGGTGGGTGATTAAACCCCCCACCCCCTTGTGTTTTGGGGTAGGGCCCCATTAACCCTTAAATAGTCCTACCTATTTGGGTCCCTCCTAACAGGGCATAGTGTAGGCCATCATGCTACACATATCTACCCACACACCGTATACCTCTTAACCCACCATGTGGGTTCATAAGGACCCCCGTGGTCACTAACACCAAACCTCCGAAGCTTAATGCAATCTTAAACTTAAACACTATAGAAAAAAAGATACATAAAATAAAAAATAGTTACATAAAATAATAAAATTATAATAAAAATTAAATACATATGTAAAGGAAATAAATAGTTGATCCTACAAAGTCAAATTAAGCCATAACCCTAAATATTCAGCCCTAGCAATGGTGCACTCCAATTGTAGTCCATCTTTATTGAAGCTCTTGATCCCCGTGTTCTGGCATCCATGTAACGGCCTCTTCCTGTCTGAATGAAGCCATTGTTCTCTGCTTCTGAGCTGCAAAAAAGGGCATCCAAAAAAAAAAAACTTAGGGCATTAAAATAATGTAACGTGAGAAATGATGCACTTTTGGCCTTGTTTCACTTTCCGTTTGCACTGTCTAAGCTGAGCATAAAGGAATTGAATCTCTCACACAGTGGCGGAGCTAGATAATGGATAGCCCCCTCCCCCAATGAGGGGTTGTAAAATTGCTTTTGTGTTGAGATGCCCCATTAACAACTCATTTAGTGTCCCTCCCTAAGACCACTTCCAATGACAGCACCCTCCCCAAGGCTCTTTCCTATAGTTACTCCCCCATGACACCTTTCAATAGCCATGGCCCTTCCCTTTATTATTATTATTATTATCGTTTATTTGTAACACGCCAACATATTCCGTAGTGCTATACATAAGTTAAGTTACAGGCAATGACAAGTTCAAGATTCACACATTGCAATGAATGGAGGGCCCTGTCTTTGAGCTTGGAATCCAGTGTCCATAGCTCTTTCCCTAAAGCACCTTGCAGGATTGAAACTTGCAGACTTACAATCTAAAGGTTGAAGTTTGTATGTGGTACAGTAGGGAGAGAGTAGTGCTGAGCATGTTAGGGAGGAAGGTTTAATCCTGACTGTGTGCAACACACACATTAAACATATATACATATGTTATCTCCACATAGCAGCCAGTCCCTCTCAGCAGCCATCTTCACATAGCACCCAGTCTCTCTTAACATTGACCTCAACACAGCATCCACCCCTCTTAGAATCCATCCCTACATTGCACCCAACCCTTCTCAGCACACACCTCACAGAACCCACCACCATGCGCTCTGCTCTCATCCAGCCCTTGATCTTTCTAACTTCTTCCCTGTTACATATGCCCAGCATGCTGAATTGCTCCACACTGCCACCACTTGGAAATTCAGTAAAAATGCTCTAATGGTAAAAAATGCAGTAAATATCAGGAATTTCGGTAAATATCTGGTCATGGATTGAGAGCCGGTTAAGTCATAAAGCAAAGGGTTGTTGTGGTAAGTGGGGTTCCTCAGGGTTCATTTTTAGGTCTCTCCTTTTTAACATATGCATTAATGACTTAGAAGTAGGACTTGAAAGTATTGGGCCTCATTCCATTGCAAGCCCACAGATTGCGTCCTACAGGCCATATGTCTGCTGGCTTGATGTTTGCTACAATTTGCAGAGCGTGAACATGATCAATTAAGCAAGGCCGTAACTGCCCAATTAGAAACAATCCTGAAATGTACAAAATAATAAAAATGCATGAAGGAAATGTTCTAGTCCGTGTGGGTGGCCTGATATGTATTAACACACTGGTTCCCGAGATTTATATAACCCCGAAATGACACATAACAAAGCATAATTTTTGATTGCAAATTTAGGAGCTTGAGGCTGTTGTGCAATTAATTCTAATTTCTTTCATTGCTTTCCCTGTCAATCAAACATCAATCTTAAAGTCTGACCACAGATTTTCTATTGGATTGAGGTCTGGGCTTTTACTATGCCATTCCAACACTTTTACATGTTTCCCTTTAAACCACTTTAGCAGTGTGTTTGGGGTCATTGTCCTGCTGGAAGGTGAACCTCTGTCCTAGCCTCAAATCACGCACAGAGTGGTACAGGTTTTACTCAAGCATCCCCACAGCATGATGCTGCCACCACCATGTTTCACTGTGGGGATGGTGTTCTTTGGGTGATGTGATGTGTTGGGTTTGCGCCCGACATATCGTTTTCTTTGATGGACGAAAAGTTAAATTTTAGTCTCATCAGACCAGAGCACCTTCCTCCATACATTTTGGGAGTCTCCCACATGCCATTTTGCAAACTCAAAATGTGCCATTTTGTTTTTTGCTGAAAGTAATGGCTTTCTTCTGGCCACTCTATGACACGTACAGCTTATTGTCATCCTATGTACTGCCTCTCTGATTAATTCCCTCCATGCCCAGTCCATGAGTTTTGGTGGGCGGCCGTCTCTTGGCAGGTTTGCTGTTGTGCCATGTTCTTTCCATTTGGTTATGATAGATTTGATGGTGCTCCTGGGGATCACCAAAGATTTGGATATTTTTTTTATAACCTAACCCCCACTTGTACTTCTCAAAAACATTGTCCCTTACTTGTTTGGAGAGTTCCTTGGTCTTCATAGCTGTGTTTGATTAGTGGTGCCTCTTGCTTAGGAGCTGCAGCCTCTGTGGCCTTTCAAAAAAAGGTGTGTATATGTAATGACATATCATGTGACACTTAGATTACACACAGGTAGACATCATTTCACTAATTATGGGACTTCTGAAGGTAACCCAAAGATCGTTTGTGAATCACAAAAAGGCACCAATTGAATAGCACATTAGTTAACGGGCTACATTAAGGGCTCCCATAAGCTTCAATTTCTCATTTGAATGAAGCCCATCGTCTCCATTTTTGTTGATGACACTAAGTTGTGCAAGGTAATTAAATCAGAAAATTATGTACTTTCCCTGCAAAGGGATTTACATAAAATTAAAGAAATGGGCAACTAAATGTAATATGAGATTTAATACAAATAAATATAACATTATTTTGGAAGGAAAAATAGCCATTCAATTCATAATCTTAATGGAGCAAATCTAGGGGTATCAGATACTGAAAGGGATTTATGAGTGCTTGTGGACAACCAACTAGGTAAGTCAATGCCAAGCAGCATCTGCAAAGGCAAGTAAGATATTATCATGTATTAAAAAGGGTATAGAAGCAAGGGGGCAAATAAAATTCTTCAATTTTAAATATTTTTAGTATGCTCTCATTTGCAATATGGAGTACAATTTTCAGCACCATGTCATAAAAAGCAAATTTTAGAGCTGGAAAAGGTACAGAGAAGGGCAACAAAATTAATAAGAAGAATGGAAGGGCTAAGTTATGAAGAAGGCTAACCAAATTATATTTATCTTTTCTAGAAAAAAGGCCTCTAAGAGGGGATGTGATTACCTTATATAAATACATCCAGGGACATTAAAAGGCTTTGTCAAGTGAACTTTATTTTGCCAAGAGGTTTTCAACACACCTCCAAGACGACCACTGCCTTTCTAAAGAAGCTGAAGGTAAAGGTGATGGACTGGCCAAACAGATCACCAGACCTAAACCCTATTCAGCATCTATGGGGCATCCTCAAACTGCGTGATGTCATCATGGAGAAGTGGAAGAGGACTCCAGTGGCAACCTGTGAAGCTCTGGTGAGCTCCATACCCATGAGGGTTAAGGCAGTGCTGGAACATAATGGTGGCCACACAAAATATTGACACTTTGGCCCCAGTGTGGACATTTTCACTTAGGGGTGTACTCACTTTTATTGCCAACGGTATAGACATTAATGGCTGTGAGTTGAGTTATTTTGAGGGGACAGCAAATTTACACTGTTATACAGTCTGTACACTTACTACGTTACATCGTAGCAGAGTGTCATTTCTTCAGTATTGTCACATAAAAAGATATAATAAAATATTTACAAAAATGTGAGGGGTTTACTCACTTTTTTGAGATACTGTTAGAGCACAAATAAAAATGTAGCGAGGGCCATGTTATTGAGGGCCTAGTCAGGGATATTGTTAACTAATATGACTGACACAGAATCTACTTCTTAAATGTGCCTGTTGTGATGAAATTGGTAAAACAAACAAATATGGCTATATGGGACCTAGTCACTAATACAATTTAACACAAACTAGATTCAATTTTTAATTCAAATCCTGATGTCAGCAAAAAGGGTCAGAAACTTGCAAAATCAGGTTCAGACAATGATTAAACAATGTAGAAAGACTATTTGTAAAAAAAAAAAAGACAAAAAATATCTTTGCTGATGTGGGGTGATGTGATTTGAAGATGGATTTACTAGATATCAGACCAACGTGATCAGATTTACCTGTTTTAATAATTTTTCCATTCTTATTTTTATTTATTTTCTGTTAGTTGTTAGATTAAATGTTGGCATACATCATGCAAATCATGTACCCATGAAATAACACTCACATGCATGATAATTTACCTGTGTCTCTTTACTTTTGTGTACTTTATTTTATTAAAGGGATATGTAAATTTGCTGGATTATGAATGCATCTGATAGAGGAGAATTAGTAGTATATGGAAAAAATGTTTGCATGAAAAAAACACCAAAATAAACATTTAAACACTTACCTTGAAGTTAGCAAAATCTATTGTAATTTCTGAATGTTTAAAATTAAGGTTAAAACCCCCTCCATAATTTGTTTTGGCCAATCCAGTTAGATGAAAGATTTGAGACCTAGCACTATGTTACTTGCTATGGCAACAACACACAGCAATGACTGGAAGCAGGGATGAGTCATATCCCAGCAGTGTCTGGGAGGCTGACAACACTGCTCTACTATTGGCTGAGCAAGCAAGAGCAGGAAAATAGTGGGTTAATATTGCTCCCCGGATGCTGCATGCTGCTTGGGCGGGGATCAGGAGCTTGTGTAGACACCCCCTGGGGGTGTCAAAATAGTCATTAGAGGGATTTTGAGAAAGTAATAAAAATAAATGTTTTATGAGATGTGCTGTATACTGTGACAAGGATGGCCGTATAAACTGTTCTCACTTTGAAATACCTGTTCATAAGTAGTACAGTAAACGGAATTTTATTATACAAACAAAAACAATATAAACAGATTGATTGCTAAAAATTAACATCTGCATAAACATTCTAACTGGACTTCAGGAATGCTGTGACTATACCTGAGCAGCTTGTCTGTCTCAGGGGACAAATAAATGAAGTACTGTTTTCCTATTCCTGTGCGCGCTCTTATAGGCTCTGTAATGCAGGATATTTTTTACTCTTTGAAGTAATAACTGTGGGCAGGGGTATGCCCTCTCTCCTTATGCTCGACCCCAGGGCCCCTTTGATACTGCAGTTTCTTCATACTGCGCTGAAAGTCCAAACCCTCGTTCTCTTCCCTGGGGTGTAATCGGGCAGTACACCACAATACATATAGGCAGCTTTTTGCCTATAGAGTGCAGAAATATATTAATCCAGCTAATTTAGATATCCCTTTAAGAAGTGCGTACAACAATGTTTTTCTGCCTTAAATTTTACAAATAATTCCTAACTGGTTTCTCCCCTCTGCCGCTCATGAAGAATAGTTTGCAACATGCTACTTGAGAGAGGTCACTGACAGGCTAATTTGAAGCACTGAACTTTTAAAGTCTGTGTATTCATGAGCTATTGGAGTGGACAGTCACAAACAGGTAAAAAAAGTGTATGATATTAGGCAGAAAAACATAGTTTTAAGGACTTCTTAATAAAATAAAGTACACACAAGTAAATATATGCATATGTATATTAAATCCTTAGTAAAATAAAGAAACCTTCCAGTTCCCCTAATTCAGCTGTAAGTGCTCATCCTGTGACCGGGATCCAGGGCTAATTTTTGGAGGTGGCTTGAATGCCAAGAGCTGAACATTTCTGAGGTGTATTATTTTTTGGGCCCTAGCAGATCGACCAATGTGGGTATAATATGAAGCCATTATAAATGTATACATTGTAGGTGTATGTGATTTATATAAATTAACAAAATTATTTGAATATCATGCTACAGAAGACAGACTGTCAGAAATTAAGATATACTAAAATACCTACCTGTTGCAAACAGTCCAGACTTTAATAATTTTGAGCATCTGTTTCCTAGAACTCAGCACCAATCTTGGACACTGTGAGGTGCGACTGGAATGTCACGAAGTACTGCTTTTCATTACTCTCAATAATACATGGGCCCGTAATCAATTGCAAGCATGCAGTTTACGTTATACAGGCCATATGTCTGCAGGCTTGAGATTTGCTACAATTACAGAGCGATTCAATTGAACAAGGCCTCAAGATACGGGTTGAAAGACGAAACCGTAAACCATGCAATCATAGGTAGCGTTTCAGAGCGTGATCCTGATCAATTAAAACAAGGCCGTAACTACCAATTCAATAACATCCGATACTAAATGAGACCGTCATCATTACGTCAGTAAAACATGGAGGTTACACATCAATCAATTAGCGTTTAGAGGTTCAATATGCTATCAGACTTGCAATTCGGCAATGTACAAAATAATAAAGATGAATTGCGATACTGTTTTAGTCCATGTGGGTCGCCTGATATGTAGTAACGCATTGATTCCCGAGATTGATATGACACCAAAATAAACTAAAATAATTTTTGGTTGCAGCTTTGCGAGTTTAAGACTGTTGTGCAATTAATTCTAACGTCTTTCATCGCTTTCCATGTCCCTGTAACCCGTAGATCATTTGGCAAAAGTTGGCAGAGTAGATGCAATAGGCTTCACACACACGCCTATAGGCAGGCAATTGCTATTCAATCTATTACAGTCAAAAAAGTGTTGTTTTATGTCACTGAGCACAATATAAGCTGTGAGCCTGACACAGGCAGGCAACTGAAATTAGATTACAGGAAAAAAATGGTTGTTTTCAATGTAAGTTACACCACCAGGTATGAGTAGTGAAAATATGCACAATATAAGCTGTTAGGTGTTAGCCTGTCACACACACACGCTGGCAGGCAGGCATAGATTACACAAAAATTTTTTATAAAATAAAATAAATGATGTTCAAAGTTTCCTCAATGATAAAGTATAGGGGGCGAACCGAAAAGCGCATGTGTTCGCCGTTCGCGGCGGACGCGAACATGCTAAAATCGCTGCGAATAGTTCTCCGGCGAACTGTTCGGGACATCACTATTGTCAATATGTTTTTCCTTGTTTCCGTCAGGTATCACATGCAAAAAACAACACAGAGATTCAATTTTAACCCATCCATAACTCTTAATTTTTTTTTCAGAATCTTCTCAGACTGTCTTTTTTCTGTCTTTTTTTACTGAGCTGGAAATAGTTTTTAGAAACTGCTGACATCGGAAAGTGAAGCTAGAAACTTCTCACTTCTCATCTACGCCCCTGAAAAGATTTCCTATAGCTTCACACCCTGAGCAGTTTCTCATCAAAGCATATGATGAAGTCAGCATTTCCTCTGCTTTTTCAGTCTGTCTGTTTTCTTTGAAATTTTAATGAATAAGTTTTCACTTTTATCTGTGTGTGTAAAAATTCATCTATTCTCATGTAGATGAGACATACACCTGGGCGTTCTCGTACTTGCTTCTTAAATCTATGTAGCAGTCCTTGGCCCCAAAAGGCATATTGTACCACTCACAAAACACACTTTTTTTACCATTTTCAGTAAACTTTAAAAAGTCTAAATTACATTGTTTTATTTGACAACCAGATCTATATTTTAACTGTTAAAAATGGTTTATAATTAAAATAATGTTCAATATGTTTTCTGGTTATTGTCAGCAAGAGCCTCTTTTTATTTGTGAGGTATATAATAAGTCAGCATGAAACTGTAAAAATAAACCAAAATCTTAGTGGGGCCTGACAGAAAGACACAGCATTTTACATTATAAAAATATTTCAGATGTGACAATATTTGCTCAGTCTGTATTCATCAAAGTAACTTTCTCCATACGCTATAAGGTATTTCCATTGGACAGACTGCTATCTAAACAAGATATACTAATAGGTACAGAGAAAAAAAAACGTAAAGGATCACTGCAGTGCTCATACAATAGGGTTTCATTTGTTTATTAGTAAATTACTGGCCAAAAATAAAATCAGCATAGCATTCAAAAAATGTGAGGTTTAGTGTTTTGATCTTCAGCAAATCTGCTTATCTTATATTGAATGGGTGGGAGAATTCTGCCCAGTGGGACTATCCTGATAGCAGTCTTTATCTGTCTACTTCTCTTCCGTGCTTCAGAAACCTATTTGCATAGAATTGAGTATGGATGCTTTTTCCCCCTGGGCACCTTACAGGGGTGAAGCGACTACTTGCACCCCACACACTCCTGTTTTCAGCTGATTGGTGAGTTTCTATCCATCTCAGGGTCCAGCTGATTTTCCCAGATATCAAGATTGTGTCTCAGGATGCCGGCAACATTGCAAGCTAAGGAAGCCAGTTCAATAGTACTACCCCCAGTTGATAGTAGCAGAATTGCAGGCATAATTGCAGTGGTTAAAATGATTATATTCCCTCAGAATAAACCATACATGATGCTTATGTAAGTTTAAATTGAACAACTCCTTTATTGATGCATAACACATTTATACACAACCCAGTCCACCCATTTTCCATTAATTCCCACCCTGGCCATGTGGGGAGGCTTGTCCATCAGTGATGTCACCCTCCCCCTACTCACCCCCTTGGTCCTGGAACTTACTAGCCTGGCTAACTGGCACTTTGATCCTGGCTTTACAGAGGGTATCTGAACACATCAGGAGTGGAGACACTCAGTGTCTGATGTACGGGATCCTCCATAAGTTTGGCATGCTTCCCCATTCACATGCAAGTGTTCACTTTCCCCTGGTGCTGCCCAGCTTTCCCCCAACTATACTGGATCACTACAACCAAGCACCTCATAACTGGTGACCCCCCTGCCCCAGGGTCCACTTTATTAAACTCCCTATGGAAAATGCAGCATTTAGAGACCAAAAATGTCTGGGTACCATCCATACATAAATAAATGAACACAACAATACAATATATATGCATACACTTCCCTGCGTGTAACACACACACTGCCCAGTGCATTGCACATCCATACACTGCCCAGATTATAATACATGCACACTGCCCTGTGTATATACACACACTGCTCTGTGTATAAGAAACACACACTGCCCTGTGTATAACATACACACATGCAACTATGATTAACCCCCTCCATGAACAACATGGCTTACCCGAACAATCATTACTGTACATCACATATTAACAAGTATAACATGTCTCAACACAAACAGGATGGCTGACCGTAAAACATGGCCCACAATACAAAATATGTCTGTCACACACAAAATTTGTAGTAACATCCTGTGCCAACATGGCATTCACAATCTAGGTATGCATTGTTCTTGGTGGGAAAGTAAAGTTGCTGTGTTCTGGTATCAGGTTCCCCTCAGAGCCCACAACAGTCCATAGTCCCCAAAAGTCCAGTGGGCCCTCCTGGGTGTCACAAATTATTTTACTATTTATTACGGAATTAACAAGCCTTACCATTTGCCCACTACACTGACCATTTAAAGAATATTTCAGTGAACTAAACTTTCATAAAATATACCCACTAGCAGATGTTAGCTTTTTAAAAAATAAAATAGTTTTTAAAATGTTTATATAATTTACCTAGCCTAATATTCAATCTGCTTATTTTAGACAGTCCACTTGTTTTTCTTTAGGAGTGTATTTGATACACACTGCCATGTTTCAGTCTCATTTTTGCTGTTAGAGTGTAATTTTCAACAACAAAAATAGAAGTTCTCAATCAAAGAATGTACTAATGTTAGTAGGTTAGATTAATTGACATCATAATCCACTCTGAGAGCAACCTCTTTTAGTTCACTTGTGCCCTTCACAGGGAGAAATATCCTGTAGTATATCAGTCTGGTTTCACCCAATAGAGTAATCCAATACCGAAATTCCAGGTAATTCTACCCTGAACAGGAGAAACAGTAAACCTCAGCCGTATGTTTCAGCCTAAGTTGGGCCTCGTCAGCAGGGCCGGAACTACCTTTTTGGAGCCCTTGGGCAGTGAAGTGAAGAAGCCCCTGCGAGTGAGTATGCAAGGTATGCACGGAGTTCCTTTTCCTGTTGTAATACTCTTGTTCTAGGTGGTTACCCCCTAGTAGCCAGTCTATAAACTGCAGCATTTAATTTTTTTTAAAGCCAGGAAACATTTTTTTTAAGTGGAGACCCTCACAGGGAAGTGCCCTTAGGCGGCTGCCTAGTTGGCCTAATGGGTAATCCAGCCATGCTCGTCAGTGAGGTGTAGCTGAACTCCTTAAGGCACAAGGAGCAAGGAGTCCGCCTCTGGTGCACCTAACACCCATAGGGAGACTAAGCCCCAAGGGTCATTTGCATAAGCAACAACAAAAATAAACTTTAATAGGTTAGTTCTATGGACATGATAATCCACCCAGTGATCAACCTCTTTTAGCTCACGTGGGCGCTTCACAGGGAGAAATATTATGTAGTATCTTAGTCTCGACTCAATACTGTGATCCAGCCTCAAAATGCCAGGCAATTCTAACTTGAGCAGGAGAAACAGCAAGCTTCAGTCATATGTTTTGACCTTAATTGGGCATCGTAAGTTGGGTGTAGCTGAACTCCTTAAGGCACAGTAGCAAGTAGTCTACGTCTGGAGACCATATCACCCTTATGGAGACTAAGACCTAAGGGTCATTTGCATAAGCAAAAATATAGGTGCTCAGTCAGAGAATGAACTATCCTTGATAGGTTAGTTCACCACAACTCTTTTAGCTCACTTGTGCCCTTCACAGGGAGAAATATCCTGTAGTATAGTAGCCTGGTCTCACTCAATAGAGTGACCCCTTCCTTTAAATACCATAGAAGTCTACCATGAACACGAGTACAGCAAACCTTGAATGTAACTTAAATGTTTAGTTTTGCTTCATCAGTGAGGTGTAGCTGAACTCCACAGTGAGCAAAGAGTCCATGTCTGGAGCCCCCTATGTAATAATGGTCATTTTATAGAGTGTAATTTACCTTCACTATGCTGCACTGTCTTTCAATAAAGCAGTTACAGGGAAGTGGCAGTAGCCATCAGTGCTAATTTATAAAAGATAGGAGGAAATACAGTGGTGGGGGGGGGGGGGGGGGAGTATTTGATCCCCTGCTGATTTTGAACGTTTGTCCACTGACAAAGAAATGATCAGTCTATAATTTGAATGGTGTTTTTTAACAGTGAGAGACAGAATAACAAAACAAAAAAAAGAAAAACGTGAAATAAGGGAAATAAGTATTTGACCCCTTCAACTTAGTACTTGGTGGCAAAACCCTTGTTGGCAATCACAGAGATCAGACGCATCTTGTAGTTGGCCACCAGATTTGCACACTTCTCAGGAGGGATTTTGTCCCACACCTCTTTGTAGATCCTCTCCAAGTCGTTAAGGTTCTGAGGCTGATGTTTGGCAACTCGAACCTTCAGCTCCCTCCACAGATTTTCTATGGGATTAAGGTCTGGAGAATGGCTAGGCCACTCCAGGACCTTAATGTGCTTCTTCTTGAGCCACTCCTTTGTTGCCTTGGCTGTGTGTTTTGGGTCATTGTCATGCTAGAATACCCATCCCCAACCCATTTTCAATGCCCTGGCTGAGATAAGGAGGTTCTCACCCAAGATTTGAAGGTACATGGCCTTGTCCATCATCTCTTTGATGCAGTGCAGTTGTCCTGTTCCCTTAGCAGAAAAACACCCTTAAAGCATAATGTTTCCACCTCCATGTTTGACGGTGGGGATGGTGTTCTTGGGTTTATAGGCAGCATTCCTGCTCCTCCAAACAGGGTGAGTTGAGTTGATGCCAAAGAGCTCAATTTTGGTCTCATCTGACCATAACACTTTCACCCAGTTCTCCTCTGAATCATTTAGATGTTCATTGGCAAACTCCAGATGGGCCTGTACATGTGCTTTCTTAAGCAGGGGGACCTTGCGGGCGCTGCAGGATTTCAATCTTTCACGGTGTAGTGTGTTACCAATAGTTTTTTTGGTGACTATGGTCCCAGCTGCCTTGAAATCATTAATAAGATCCTCCTGTGTAGTTCTGGGCTGATTTCTCGCCGTTCTCATGATCATTGAAACTGCATGAGGTGAGATCTTGCATGGAACATCAGACCTAGGAAGACTGGCAGTTATTTTGTGTTTCTTCCATTTGAGAATAATCGTACAAACTGTTGTCACCTTCTCACCAAGCTGCTTTGCGATGGTCTTGTAGCCCATTCCAGCCTTGTGTAGGTCTACAATCTTGTCCCTGACATCCTTGGACAGCTCTTTGGTCTTGACCATGGTGGAGAGTTTGGAATCTGATTGATTGATTGCTTTTGTGGACAGGTGTCTATTATACAGGTAAAAATCTGAGATTAGGAGCACTCCCTTTAAGAGAGTACTCCTAATCTCAGCTTGTTGCCTGTAGTTACTAAGGAATGCTAGTTTCCCAAGGTATTTTCTACCCAAATCAACTTAATAAGTATATAACATATTGGGATAAATTGGCCACATAAAAACTCGGGTAACAACGGCAAAATTAAAAACAATAAAAAATCCAGGATTGGGACATAAACTATAAAACAATAGGCTAATTTTAGGAAATTGGTTAACACATGATGTTACTCTATATCTCTTAATAGAGTTTAATTTTCTCTCTCCCACAGTAGTTATGTGTGTTGCTTTTTATACACAGCTATCCAGCTTTTTAAATTGTTGTCTCCATTTTCCTTGTCTTTTAGTATCATATAGACTACTATGCTCTTGAATTGCTTTATTCACAAACTTTAAATACCACAAATTTGACTACATGAGTTTTCAAAACTCCCCATGATTAAGGAGAATATCCCACATTGAATTTCATTGATGGGGGCTAATCAGCCACGATATATAAATTCTCTCTTTCCAAGCAATATAGATCTATTCCAAAAATAGAGTTACTCTATATATAGCACATGTCTATTATTGATCAGGTAATTTACTTGTTCTGAGACTGCCCCATAATTATCCCCCTTCTTTTTTCTAATATAAAAGATGTGCACACCTGCTTTAAAGTGGAAATCTAACGTTGGTCTGCTCTGCTGCAGAAAGAAGGTCTGCCTCTTGCAGGTCTGTCAAGTGGGAATCACTCTTCAACTAAACCGGCCTTCAAACGTTTGGATAAGGACAGGGAGGGTAGACACACACGCTACATACAAACACACAATACTGCTGTGAAATCAGACGCCAGCGTGCCCCCAACGTGATGGCGAGCTACGTCATCAAAAAACGACGCGTTTCAACGTCATCCAACGTCTTTCTGAAGGATGGAACTACACAGGCCATCAGAACCCTTTATAAACCTTGCCGTAGCCACAGCAACCGAATGACGTAAATCGGACATGCGCAGTGATACCTACAACGCCATCTGTAACTCCAAGATGGTATTGTAATACTTACAACATTAATTAGTATTGGAATTCTAAATGTTGTGAGGTATCAGCCTATTAAGAAAGTATATTTGAATAGATAGCATATATAAAGTTGTCTTTACTAAATATCACCTAAATAGTACCGAAAAAGGGGGCAAAAAATTTTTAATGTTACACTGCAGTGCTTTTATTAGCCTCCTCAATGACATTATATCTACAAACTGAATTATTAGTAATCTTGAAAATCGATCATAGAGATATATTTTATATCAACTAGTGTATATTGAATCTTGCTTTGTAACATGTCTCACTAAGTGGGTTAACATATCTTAATCCATGCTTGGATCTAATTGTCTGCATTTAAAAAATATTATTAGATTGTTTATCCCCTGATATGGGAATTTCCCACTATCTGTGAAAAAGGACCAAATAGGTACTAAAGTTACTTGGCAAATAGAATAAGAAGAAAAGGCCACTTATAATCTATATCTTAATCAGAGGAACTTGGAATATGTAAACTATTACTAAGTAAGAGTAGGATATGTCCTCCAAATTATATACCCTATTATTTTTAGTGAATAGTGCGTGAAAAGAAATACTATATTTAATAAATTCTAATTACAATACTAGCTACAGTTTATAAGTATAAATCCAAGTGATCTTAGCGGCCTAAATAGGTCACTACGTGCTATTTATTCTCCCTTGAGATAAGATATCTCTACTAAGTGCTGTAAAAGTGAAAGTAATTTATGTTCAATATATGAACAAAGACGATGTATTATGAGTGCAGTATGTGGGCATGAGAGTGAACCATTCCTCTAAATAGAGGGTGAGGTGTATAACTCTAAATATATAAATCTATTAGCCTTATTATGGCTAACATCTTATTCCTTCTGTGAAAATTGCTAATTTGTGTGACAATGTGAAGAGTTGCTCCTCATAAAGAACAAGAAACATGTGGAAATTATTTTTCAATATGAACTAGACTTTAACTGATGATTTTATATATATATATATATATATATATATATATATATATATATATATATAAATACACCATTTTAAAAATGTGCTGGTAACTTTTTGAATATCTCAACAGCAATTTTTTTTGTTGCCTGTATAAAAGACACTTGGGAGCCAGAAATCTTGCTGATGATTGACCTTCAAATCAATTTATAACTTTTTTTTACATGTGTTTTTCTTGTTCTTTTTTTTGTTATTCTGCCTCTCACTGATAAAATACACCTACCATTACAAGTATAGACTGATCATTTCTTTGTCAGTGGGCAAACATTAAAAATCAGCATGGGATCAAATACCCCCCACTGTATAGCTTAAGGATAAACTAGCTTATTAAATACAAAAAGTGTATTAACATTACATTGACAAGTTGTTTATACAAATGTGTATTAATATGAATGCTGGATCATTACAATAGTCCTCTCTTAAATAGCTACCCCCTCTATATATGATAATATATTTATTCAAATGTTTCAAATATAAACGCTATGGCCTGTTTTAAACCCATATTGGTGTCTGTCGTAATATTATTATGGTTGGGGTTTGGAGTTATTTATGCATACATACTCACTTATTCTTAGGTCAAAAGTATTGTGCAATGTTTTTTATTTAATATAGTGTTTAATGCCATGTGTGTTGTAATAATGGCGACACTTACAGATGTGCTTTTTTACAAGCTGTTGACTTGTAGTGTAATATAATTATTATGATATATAGCTAATACCCTATATAGGGTGCATTATTGTACTTAGGCTATTTGCTGCCTAGATTCATTTACATGTCTGTGTGCAATAATTAATTATCCTCTTCCTTACGGTGCTAGTTCTTCTACCTAGTTAGATCAGAAGACATATATAAAATATGTAAGGTAGTTAGAAAGATAGTCAGTAAGATAAATAACATAAATAAAGTCCATTTTATATACCCAAAGCTTTAGCTTAATGAAGCCTCAGAATAGCCCTATGCATATTCCAGGCATGCATAAATTCATTAACTGTCTGTAGTACTTTCCCGCATTGCCTCTAAATCTTCAACCTTGCAACTTATATCATGACCTATTGCTCCTGTATTTCTTTTTTTCTCAAAGATATCTATCATGAATTTTATAAAATTATTTGATATATTTGAAGTTTCCATCATATCTCCCCTCTCGCTTCTGTTCTGTAGTCTATGCATATTCAGGTCATGAAGTATTGTCTTATAAGTTTTGTCTTTTAGGCCATGCACCATGCTCTTCTTTGAATCATTACAAATGTATTGATATCACTTAACACAATGGACACCGCTCCTTAGGGCTAATCAGTAATTAATGTCAGTGATCTGTCATTAATAAATGGTAAGAATCCATGTAAGTGGATCAGAAAGCCGAACTGACAGCTCAAAATTTCAATTTTCATTGTTAGTTTTCTAAAGAAAAAATGCAATTGCAACATCAAATTGATGAAATATGTTTTATTATCTATAGTTTTATAGTTTGACCTCCACTGTTGCATCAAGATGGTCTTTACAGTGTAGATGATGCACACACGTCCCTTAATGCTATCAAAGATGGATTTAAGGATCGTATAAGGGAATTTTCACTTACACATAAGTTGTTCTTATATGAAAGTGTAAAATTAGATAAGTTCAGGTATTTGTGTAAGAATTGCCTTTCATTGCCTCAGGCAGTCTATATATCAGCTGCAGAACAATCCAGAAATAACAGTTAGGAATTGCATTGTAAGGGCCATTGACAGAAATGGAACACATTTTAATGACTGTCTCCTTAAAATGGAGCAGTTACTGACAAACTATAAAAGTTATACAAAAAAAGAGTTACTCTTCATCTAGCACTTTCTCTTATTTGGCAAATAAAGGGCACAAACAATATGATACGTGTTCTAAAGGTAGGGATAGATATATATATATATATGTGTGTATATATATATATAAATATCACATATGTAGTTGTGAGCATGCGGGTTGTTGCTAATGCTGCGGGCCTGCGTAGCGAGGGCCGCAGTTGCTGGCAAGGAGCTCCTTGCCAGCAACTGCGGACCTTGCAAAATTTACGGACTTACGAGAAAATTATACGTGATGCGGAATTTAGAAAAAAAACATTACGACCTCGCAAAAATATGACCTTACCGCCCGAAACCTGCGCATATGAAAACAATAAAAACACAAAAAAATAAACACAACAAATACATACAGCAAGGGGTGGGGGGACCGAGGACCTTGAAAAGTGAAGTTACAGCTCAATTAAACTCGAAATAAAAGAGATTAGACACCCTATAATCCCCTAAGCGAGAGAAGCAATGGCCACCGAACAAAACAAAAACGAGGCTAAAGGACCCTAAACACGCAAAACCACACCAAACACATACGGATTTTCCAAAAAAGCCGGACGACATCCGAAACCAAGGATGCAAAATCAGCCACAGCCGCATATCACACATTAGGCACCATTTTACAACACTAAATTACACAATCCGGAAGTACACAGCTAACCTAACGCCTTTTCCACGCGCACGCACACTATTTACACTACACACTGCACACATTCATGACACTTACACAGCAGCTCCACAGCACTAATGCTGCAGCAACATCAAAACAGATTGCCAGCTCTTCAACACAATGCTTCCTGCATATATTACTTCACAATAGGTAAAGTACATTCATTTATTATTTAATTAATTATTCATTGGCATACAAAAAAAACACAACGCTGCTCATAGCACACCAACAACCAAGAGCCTCGCAATGAGCGCCGAAGGACCTTGGAACACCAACAAAATTAATGTCGCACACAAACAACATTACCTGTCTTACAATCTTATTGCCATCATTTTTTGAAGGGCAAGTCTATAGAATATATATATATATATATATATATATATATGTGTGTGTATATATGTATATATATATATATATATATATATATATATATCGTTGAGTAGATTTGGGTATTAAATTCCTTCCCTTTCTGTTTTGTGGATTATCCCTTATATATTTCTGTTTTTGCTATTCTACGATTTGGTCAAAAATATTGTTCTTAAAATCATAAAACTTACAAAACTTTCATAAACCTTTTTAAAATGTGAGTCATTTCATATATGAGATGAAATTGCATGTAGAACTTAATGCTAAATGAAGACAAATGTCAGTCTTAGACAAAATGGTGCCAAAGGCCAGAAGGATCCTTAGCTTCCATCACTATCCCACTCTCTTGTATGTACTGTATGTCTCTTCAACAAATGCAGAGCAAGATCCTTCTCATTGTCCCCTAACTAGCTGATAGACTGGGAATTCAGTAGAATGTAATATACAGTTCAATATAAAAGACCAGCTTGGCTTAACCACCTAACTTACTTAGTTGCTGGTGGGCACCTGAGTTACCTGACCCAGAGGATCTAATGCAGACTACTAATGTGCAGTAATCCGATCTGGAAAATAAAAATAGTCCCTTTGCTTTACTCAGCGGTTAGAGGATTCTGGAGGTTTAATTGTGTAAAAGAAGTGTTTGCAAAGTGGCACTGTCATGACCAAGTTATCATGGAGTGATATAGAGTGAATTGTGATTCGTCTGCAGGACCCTGGAGGAATCCACGATTGATGGAAGTTGTGTGTGCGAGAGGATGTTGCATTGAATGATACAAAGTGTCTGCTTCTCGACCAGTGGGAAGGTATGTGGTGTGGTGTTACTTTCAATATTATCCTATTATCAAGCAAAGGCTCTAGGCTTCTGCCTGTTCCGTACTCCCCCACCCCTCTCTTCACTAACTACAAAAACACACCTTTCCAGCTCCCAGACGTTGATGTAATGAGCACAAAATGGATTCCTGTATTTAATAAATAGATTTTTAAAACATCTACCCAAAAAATATTTACCTATGGCTTACACAGCTGCTAATATTGTTTGCTTGGTACATACTAAACAAAAACACCTTTCACTTTTTTCTTAATATGCAGTGGTCCTTTATCTCATCTACCAGCACCAGCATTGACTATAAAAAAAAGACTTCATTTGTTATCTACATTGTAAACAACATCATAAATCATTGTCAACATGAAAACACTTTCAGACCTCAACTAACTACGGGAGTCTATGGTTACGTCTCTTCAGCTGATTAACAAAATTAATTAATTTGATCCTATGGAAAAGTTCTCAGATTAGACACTAAGGTCTCCATTCCATGTCTTTCATAGGCAAAATAATGAGTAAAGTGTACTTATAAATCAGTTAACAACAATCACATCACATATCTTAAACAACTTATGAGAAATGCCCTCTGAATGCTTGTGACTCATATAAAATCATTACCCACAAATATATGTCCCAGTGATATGTTCAAAAAGACTTCCAACAGTGTGATCTAAGCTCTCAAACTAACAAACAAAATTATAATTTACCTATCTTTGGATGCCCTCCAGCGATGATCATCAGAGCCCTCCCCTCATTCTTTGGCCCTGGATAAGCATGAACATCCATGAAATGGGCCTTCACCTAGAACACACAAAAAAAGTACTGCTTCTCTAAGGAGCTCCAGCATTGGCTAATTGGTTTTGGAGAGTTTCTGCATTTTAACTACAGAATTTAAGGATTTTGATTGGCTGAAATTTGTGACAGTTATATTTCAGCCAATCAGTATTGAGTATTTGATGTAACCCTGCTCCATATTTGGTTGGTTAAATGTCTAATCAATCAGAATTCACGGATTGGCAATCCAGGAATTCGGATTAATTATACATTTAACCTATCACATATAGAACAGGGTTACATAATATACTCAATTAATATAAATGTAAATAATGAAAAAAATCAATTGCAAGCCTGCAGATTGCGTGGAACATGTCTACGGGCTTGAAATTTGTTACAATTACAGAGCCATTCATTTGAACAAGCCCGCAACTTACCGGCCGAAAGCATTTAGATGTAGCATTTCAGAGCGTGAACATGATCAATTAAGCAAGGACCTTAACTACCCATTCAGAAACAGCCAATTCGAAAATGAGACCATCATCATTACATTAGTAAAACATGTCAATCAATTAGCGTTTAGGGGTCCAATATGCGATCAGACTCTCAATCCTGCAATGTACAAAAAAATAATAAATTAAGGAAGGAAATGTTCTAGTCCATGTGGGTGGCCTGATATGTATTAACTCCTTGATTCCTGAGATTGATATAACACGGAAATGAAACATAAAAATAAATAATTTTAGATTGCAGATTTACAAGCTTGAGACTGTTGTGAAATTAATTCTAATGTCTTTCCTCGCTTTCCTTGTCTTTTAAAGTGCAGTATTGATTCTATATTTGCATTTACAGTGCTACGAACAGGGGTTAAATGCCCAGGCAAGTCCTGTCTGGTACCGGTAGGATTTTCTTCTACATTTGACATTTAGGGTTGTGAAAATATTTGCTTGGTTGAGGAATTATAGCAATTGACTAGCGATTTGCGATTGTAACTCTTGCAGCTTGCAAGATCAAAGGCTTAGATGGTTTGTAAGTTACAATCTTGATAACTGCAGAGATTTTCAGCCTGTAACCCGTAGATCACTTGCGGCTCGCAAAAAGATGCCAATTAAATAGCAAATTAGTTTACAGGCTCCATTATGGGCTCCCATAAAAAACAACAGCTCAGTTGAATCGAGGCGCAAGTGTGGTGAGGAACAGATGTCTGCCTGGGCATAGCTTACAACCAGGTATTTGATACAGGTGTACCCAGGGATACAACACAAAAAGGAGTTATTGCAACAGCCATAGTATGGACTGGTAAACAGATGGAGAGATAACACTTTAATCCACTCAGAGTTTATGATTAGACCATAATTGCGTCTTTTGCAGTGTCTCTTTAACAAGTAACACGTATTGTTAATAATAATAATAATAATAATAATAATAGCGATTTGTTTTAGCCGTTTTATTCTTTATTTATTCACTTGCAACATTAAACTATCATTCACACATACAGATAACAAGACCTTGTGTGCGTGATGACTAAATACAAGGCATTGTTCAGATCCAGAATGTTATCGTGAAATTGTATTTCTTCATGGGCTGATCTAACAGTAGACAGTGTCATTGACTTGAGTGTATTCACTCACGAAGTTTACATGAAGGGCATTGTAATCATTAATCATCCTGATTTTAATCTTGGCTGCTGTCAGCGTAGACTCAGATGAGTAACTAACAATAGAACTGCGGTGGCTGCGATAGGGACCTAATTTAGTGATTGATTGGACAATGAAATGTTTCAGAGAAAAGGAAGAAAGAAAACACACCTAAGAGCTCTTAATGCTTTGTGTTGTTTGAATTGTGGGAATAATATATCTCTCATCAGTGATGTGCTAAAAACCAGCATGATCTTCTTTTCATAGGTTATCAGACAGGGCTGGATTTATGGACCGCTGAAGTATGTAACAAATTAACCAAACCAGCAGCTATGAAAGCCATGAATCAAATAGTGATTGAGCTTGAAAGACTATTGGTCTATCAAGTTCAACCTTTTTACATCTCCTCTGATTCCTGTATTATATGAATTGTTAATTAGTTCAGAGGCAGGCAAAAAAAACAAATAAACACACAAACAAGCAAACAAAGTATTGTAACACTGCCAGATGTCTAAGAAGGGAAAACCCTTTATGATCTAGATTATTTCCTGGAACAATACCACTCCTATTCTAGTTATCCAACATAACTTAGTAGACCATTTTTATTTAAAGCTAAATTTCATTTCGTTCCAAATGTATATATTGATTCTGCTGTCACAACCTCCTTTTGTAGTTAGTTTCACAATCTGACTGCCCTCTACAGTGAAGAACTCTTTTATGTCTTCAAGCTAAAAAAAAATATTTTTAGAAGACTATTCTTATAACATGGCACCTATATCTTGGACAGCTAGTCTGTTTGTAGTCTGGGCAGTGGGTTGTACTACCGTTGCTCCACTATTTTACTTCACTTGTCAAGTGTCATAAATTAATACACATTATCTGGAACCATGACAACTTCCTTTGTATAAGGAAAATAATGTTTGTAACAATTTAAGCCTGACAGAGCAGGGAAAAAGTATTAAAGCTAGCTTTTAGTTATAAAAAAATGGACCATGGAGGAATCCATGATACTTTAGTAGAAATTTGGTGTGTGATGTTTACATTTCTGCTATTGATGCAACCTGCCTGCTTCTGCTCTGCTTGTGACTGGTAAGGAGTATGGTGTAAACTTCAAACTTACCAATTATCTAACAAAGTCTTCTGACTTGTCCTTGTTCCCTCCTTCCCCATCCTCTCTTCATTGTTTGCTAAAAATACCACACCCCTCACCCAGCTCTCAGAACGTGATGTAACAAACACAAGATTCATATATATTCAATATGTTCTTATGTCGATGGCTTACATTAGTTCTAATGTTGTTAGTTTGGTACATACTTGAAAATAATTGCCTTTTCTGAACTGCAGTGGTCCTTTAATGCAAAATTCAATAGAATAGTTAAACATTAAAGGCTGTATTTGTTTATTTTAAATTTTCAAAAAACATCTTGTGCATGAAGTTGTGTTCTTTAATGACCTTTCAATGCTCCTTTAATGTTTCAGCTGGCCTAGGCCAAAATTGACTTATAAGAAAGGTGGGGAATGGGAAGAATAAATAACAGGAAGGGAAAGAGGACATGGGCAGATAATTATATAAAATGGGCTCAAGACGTGGACATGGAGAGAGATTGGGATTATTGCAAAAAAGGAGAGATATGGGTAAGAGGCGTTAAATCAAACAATGGGACACGAGAAGGTACTTTCATCTTGGACAGCTAATTTACCTGTAGCCTTAGTGGGGAATTAACCTGCTGGTACATGCTTATCAGTCTAGTTGCTTATTATGCTGCTGTGGAATCTACTATTTTAGTTTGTATTGGCCTACAGTAATTCATAAAGTGGGAGTAGAATTTAATACATAGGAGTTTGTATTAGCTCTAATGGAAAGATCATTAGTTTAGACAGAAGGTACAAGAAGCAGACTTAGTAAATACAATGAATTCCTGCAGTAAACAATCATTGCTTATAAAAGTGAAAAATGTAAAGGTTTTGCTTATTTTGTTTACTTTTTAACAACAGTTTGAACATTAACAAGTTTTGCTCGTCAAAAAATGCATAGTTACAATTTCACCATAGTTGCCCTTTAAAAGGATATGACCTTACATAAACATTCAGTGGTAGAGCTAGAAAATGGAGGAGGTGCCAAAAAATGGGAGGGGGTTGCATTGTATAAATGTGTTTTTGCTATTCCCCCTGTACCAATTTACTCGGTGCCCTTCCCCAAAACCCCTTCCCATAGCAATACCCCTCCCCAAGACCCTTTCCCAATTCTGCTCCCACTTCAAGACTCCTTTCTATAGCTGCTACCTTACCCTTACCTCCTGCCTGTGTGCAACATGCATGCTCCACTTTCCAGCAACATCGTTTATGTGGGGGGCTGGTGTAGCCGAGGGGGCATTCTATGTATGAAACACTACACCTACACTAATAAACATTAAAATTAGCCCCACATTAAACCAAAGAAAAAAAATAATTACAAGAAATAAAAAACTTACTAGATGCAATTACAAAAAATAAAAAGCCCTAAATTGCTTAAAATAAAATTCAAATCATTATGAGAAAATTATACAACATTGCATTAAAATAAAAATAAATTAGAATAAAATAAAAAATCATTTTTCAATAAAGTAATAAATAATATTAGAATAAAATAAAAAAATAACTGTAAAAATTAAACAATTAATAATACTTACCTATCCCAATGCTACTCCAGCGATGATCACCGAAGCCCTGTCCTCACTCTTCTGCCCTAGACCAATCAAACGTGATTGATTGCTTGATTGAAGCCAATGTCCTCATCTTCTAGGCGTGAAAATGTCCCTTCAAAACTAAAAACTGCTGATCTAAAAAAAAATTACTTTAATAGCTAATAGCTCCCCTTCAGCAAATTTTGGCCACGCTTTTGCTGCTTAAAATATAATGTGTCCATCATATTTCAGCTAATCAGAATAATTTTACTGATGTCACTCTGCTCTTTTTAGAGTGAGAATTTTAATGTATCCAATCAGAAAGCTCTATTTGCTGCAAAAGTGCAACAAATAGACCTCCATGGTATAGGGTTATTTTATATTACCGTGAGGGTCCTTTAAGGACTCCCATGGTACTAAGGACCTCAATGGCTAGATAGTGTGTAGATGCCACATGGGTCCTTTTGGTTATAGTTAACAGTGGGCATCAGATGTGTGTGGGGGGAAGAAACCCCCCTTGGGTTCCCTCCAGTACCGTAAATGAGGGAACCCTGTGCTGATACAAGTTGACGTTTTGGGGGATCCCCCGTGTTTCTGTGATGTTAGATGCACTTTTTAACATCACAGGAATCAAGCATATCCGACTTGACTGCATGGATTATGGTGTTTTCAAATTTAGATCTGACGCTTGATTTATTTTTAGAGGCAATTTTCTGCCTCTACTCGTGGATTTCAGTATGCGCAAGTTTAGGTTCTGAAAAACGGCTTACACATGGTATATGTATCATGTATAGTCACGTTAAAAGCGATTTTGAAGAGGGAAAATTTAAATGTGACAGGTCAAAGTATAACAGCTTTTCTCAGCAGTTCGGAATAAAAGGCTTATTATATTAATCGGGAAAATTGTTAAGTTATGATGCATTTTGCACTGTAACTCTTTAAAAAAAAAAGATATCCATGGGGCCCTTAGAGATATAGTTCACTTTTAAGTGTTACATATGTCACTCACCATTTCTTAGTGATAATACATTTGCCCTTTCAACAGAAAACATGTAATATTCACTAAGAGAGAGGGAGCAGTGGATGAAGGAGTGATCAAGGAATAGATAGTGAAGGGCATGATTTTTTTTGCATTAAATTTTAGTATACAAAGAAAGAGTTAAATAAAAATTAGAGAAAAAAGATGAGAGGCATACATTGTAACAAATAATGAAAATGTATGCAATAAAATATTTTCTTATACTTTTTTCATTCCACAGCCCATATTATTTCTTTTAGTTCAGTTCCCATTCACAACATGTTCTTTGATAGTTATCAAGCTATTTCTATAGACATTATTTCCCAATTTTCTTTTTCAGCTCTATTATTTATTAAGATCATTATCTTTTTCAATGCTGGTTCCAGGGCTACCATCAAATATCCTAGGGCCCAATAAAGAACCTTCACCCAAGGCCTCTCATATATATATGTAGATAGATAGATAGATAGATGCGATTTTTACCTTTTTAGAATCATTACATTTAATTATTAATCAAGCTGTACTCCTTTGTAACACATTACACTCCCTCCTCCTCATATGTCTCACCATTCCTCACATCTAAGGGTCAGCAGAGGAATCTGGAATGGAACAGCAACTCATACAAAGAGGACAGGATGGGGGATATGAGTAGGGGAGTGAAGGAAGCAAAGATAGAGATATATTTTACAGTAGTAATACAGTAAGGCCCTCATTCAATTGCGATTTGGCCAATTGAATAGGACCCTAAATAAGCACATAACATATTTTTTTTAAAGAAGTTTTTAGTTAGTGAAAACATTGCTTTTGGATAGATGCTTACTAACTAAAAACTTCTTTAAAAAATATATGTTATGTGCTTATTTAGGGGCCTATTCAATTGGCCAAATCGCAATTGAATGAGAGCCTAAGTGTGCAGCATAACATAAAGGAAGAGTTCTTTGGACGGAGCTCAGAGTGGCACACATTGCTGCTTTATTTAGTAGAGGGATAGATGAAGTGACTGACTTTAACTGTTACATGGGCCCCATATTACTGTACTGCCTGTGAACGGCCATGTTGGGCATATACATTAAGAATAAACTAGCTATTTTCAACTTTATTACAGAAATACATGCAATAATATAATTGTTTTTAATATTTATTTATATAATTGGTTATATTATGAAAGTATAATTAAAATATGTGTTTTGCAAAGGAGTATACTTTCCCACTCCAATGATATAGCCCTAGTCAAAGCAAACAAGGGCCACAGGGGCCCTAGAGCCATCTTTCAGCTACCACTGATTTGACTGAATAACATAGAAGCAGAATAATGCCTATCAACAAATATACAAGTCTTCCACAATCTTACATAGAAGTTCTGTACAAAAATGTAAATACATTTCAGTAGGCGTAATAAAAAAAAAAGACTAAAAAGAAAAACAATAAAATGGAGATGTGACGATTAGCATTCTGTGCGCATAATAAGAGCGCTTCAGTGTAACAAGAGTGTATTGTAATGCAGCTGTCTTGTCGTCTGTGACCTATTGCTGATCTTTCGCTTCCAGGACATTAATACAGTCAGAACGGCAACTAAGATAACGAGGCTTAGGGTATTTGTCAGTAGAATTGTGTTAGTGAGCCAGGGGCAATTTATATTAAGGAAATTGTAGCTTGGAAATGACATGAAATAAAGGGAATATTCTCAGCAGGGTGAACATGGAACTGTGGTTGCAATTTAGAAGTCATTTTGCATAGCTCATCTTGCATTTGCTATGGTTACAGTATTTGTTTGCATAATAATAGCAACTGTGTTATTTTGAAGACAAAAAAAAAAGTATTTTTTGTTTTTTCACAGACCTGTAATTTTGCTGTTTTGTGGGTTGGTTGGTAAAATCATAACTTTAGTTTATTCTTTTCCCATTATCTGATGTTGCCTTGCAGAAAATATGTGTTTTTTTTCTTCAGTTAAAGGACCACTGTAGTTTAGCAACATCCGCACATTCTTATGAAGTATGCAACAAAAAAACAAGTACTGTATGCGAGACAGGAACGTAAAAACATGTTTAAAGAACATTTTTTATTTATATGTCTGAATACTATAATATACTAGCGAATTGCCCGTCAATAAATGACAGCAATGAAATTGTAAGTGAGCTAATGCTGTTTGGTGTATAATAATCTAATAAATTAATATACTTTACCTATTTTGAAGTAATATATGCAGGAAGCATTCTGTTGAAGAGCTGACAATCTGTTTTGATGTTGCTGCAGCATTAGTGGTGTGGAGCTGCTGTGTGAGCGTGATGAACGTGTGCAGTGTAATAGTGTGCGTGCGCAAGATGAAACAGTTAGCGTAGCTGTGTACTTCTGCATTGTATAAGTTATTGTTCTAAAATGACGGCTAATGTGTGTTATGCGTCTGTAGCGGAATATCCGTAGGTGTTTTGTGGTGTTTTGCGTGTTTCTGGTAGTGTTTTGCGTGTTTAGAGTGCTGTAGCATCGTTTTCTTTTTGTTCAGCGGCCATTTTTTCTCTCGCTTAGAGAATTTTTTAGTGTCTAAACTATTTTATTTTGAGGTAAATTAAGGCGTAACTTCATTTTTTGAGGTCCTGGATGCTCCCTCTTGCTGTAGGTAAGCATTTTATCTATGTGTTGTGTGTATTTATTGTGTTTTTAATTTTTTCATGTCCGCGGGTTGCGGCCGATTTTTGCGAGGTCGTAATTGGTGGAAACGTGTCTCGTATGTTGTTTGCATTACAACGTAAAGTTTGCGGGTCGCAGTTGCTGGCAAGGAGCGAGCCCGCGAGACATGAAAATTCACACTAAGGCAACAACATTCTGTAAATTTTTCAAATGTTTCTGAAGTTTGTAACAAAGTAACATTAGCAGCATACATTTTTTTTCGGTAAAATATTTCCATAGACACTAATGGTGCCTGAAGGACGTCATGTTGTGTCTTCCACACTTCCTACTGGTTTGGAGACTGAGTGGGAGTGTTTTCATAATTTTTGTTATCTATTTAAGACTGGAAGTAGTGGGGTAGGAAGGAAGGAGTAGGAATGTTTGAGTCAATGGTGGGTTCAGATACAGTTTCAGCACAGGACCTGCCTCAATAGAGGCAGGTTGCTAGTATAATTACAAGCCTTGTTTGCTCTGCTCTGTAACTGCCATGTGCTTTGGAAATTATTTATTACTATCATGGAAGTTTCCATACATTAGCAGAGTCTGCTAAAATAAATATTTTCTCTGAAAATGCTTACTTAGGTGCTAATGTTATTACTTTGCTGTATACTATACAAATGTGAAAATGTTGCTAAGTTGTAAAACCAAGTACCCAATGAAAGCATACCCAATGATGTACTCATTACCCTACAAACTCCATATATACAGCTTTATACTCTGATGCTCATTAAAATACCCACATATTCTTGATAACATTAATCCACCCTTCATCATACAATGAAATAAATGCCAGTATAATAAGAAACAGGGGGAGATCTAACTAGGTACCCTATATAACTATGCCCACCCAAACTCCTACTAGCAGATTTGTGTAGGTGTGCCAAACAACCCTCCACTCTTCTTCTAAAATGTGTTGGGGCTAATGAGCAATGACTGAATCTTTCTGAGCATGTGCAGGGAAGGGATACTAAAAGCTGATCTGAATCACCCAATTAGGCAACAAAGCCATCCTGCCTTTCTTTCCCACGTGAATAGATACAAAAAAGCAGAGCATACCAGATCCAACTCCAAGCCAACCAAAAGTATTTAGGAGAGATTACATGGAAGTCATCAGATGCAAGTAGAATCTACTAAACAGTTCTGGAGCTTACAAGTTTTTTTGTTCTAAGACTTTATCCAGACATAAACTACTGGTCCTGACTGCAGTCACCAGGAAAGGTCATATCATACCATTCAACTATGTGACAAACACTGAGCTGCATTGGAAATGGTATTGACCTTGTGATCTTTCATCCTCTAAATTGTACAGTCATTTGCTTCCCCCTGTACCTTCACCATACCCTCTACATTATGTTATACCCTCCTTTGCCCACTTTGTACCTTAATTTTTGAATGTGCACTAAACCCTACTTTCCCTGGTGAGCCTAATCTACCTCCCTTGAGTCTTACACTGTTTTAGTTTAACTCACACCCTCTGCTATCTCTTTCTAGCCACTCTGTAATATCCTACGTTAAATGAGCGTAGAAGGTGCAATGAGCGTAGAAGGTGCTCAGACGACCCAAAGTACATGTGGGGAGAGGCTCGCAATGAGCGCCGAAGGTAATCAGAGGACCAAAAGCCTTACATTGTGGGGCAAACAGCATTACCTGCCTTACAATTTTATGACCGTCATTTTTTGACGGGCAATTCGCTAGTACAATATATAAATACTAGCGTATTGCCCGTCAAAAAATGACGGCAATGAGATGTGTATGTTTTAAAAGTTGTTTAGTTATTAATATACATATGGAATTGTAAGGTAGCTAATGTTGTTTTGTGTGTACTACTGAAATATAGAATTCAAATTAATAAATGAATTTACGTATTTTTATGCATTGTGTTGAAGAGCTGGTATTCTGTGTTGATGTTGCTGCAGAATTAGTGGTGTGGAGGTGCTGTGTAAGCGTGATGAACGTGTGCAGTGTAATAGTGTGCGTGCGCGAGCCGAAACCGTCAACGTAGCTGTGTACTTCCGCATTATCCTAAAATGGCGGATAATGTGTGTTATGCGTCTTAGCGCATTATCGGTACGTGTTTTCCGTGGTTATAGTGCTGTAGCCTCGATTTCGTTTTGTTCGTCCGGCATTTTTTCTGCGGCGCTCATTGCCAAAGTACTACGGTTTAACGGCTCGCCGGGCGATGATCGCCTGCGCGGCTCATCACTAAGCCCGCTAAAGTACTATGGTTTAACAGTAAATATGGTCAAACGGTCAAATGACGGTCAATAAAAATTAAATGTTGTGAAAAAAAATTTGGGGGAATTTTAATTTTTGTAACTTTCAACTTATATTTCATCAAATGCGTTGGTTTAGGCGGGAAATCCGATGTTGCGCGAGACAAAGGCGTTAAATCTGTGTTAATGCGTAAATCTGTAATTGCGTTTCGTAAAATGTACTCGCTACTGTCTTTTTACTCATTGCGCGGTTAATCCGCATCCTTTATCTCGTTGTTTTTCAAACACATACGTCTTTGGCTGTGTTTTACGCAGTTCGTAGTAGTATAGCCTTGTTTTCATTTTTTTCGGCGGCCATTTTTTTCTCGCTTAGCCAATTTTCGATCTTTGTAACTCGGCTAAATCGATGTAAATTGGAGTTCCAACTCACTTCCAGACGTCCTGCCTGGTTCCCCATGCTGTAAGTGACCTTTATTTTATTTTTTAGTGTATATTTAGTGTTTTTTTTATTGTTTTGGTTCCGCAGCTTATCTCGTAATTTTTTTCATCTCGTATTTTTTTTCTAAGTGCTACGGTTTAATGGCTCGCCTTGCTACGCGAGGCGCGCCTGTGGCGCTCATTGCCAAAGTACTACGGTTTAACATAACGGCTCACCTCGCTACGCGAGGCTCGCCTGCAATGAGCGCCTGTGGCGCTCATTGCCAAAGTGCTACAATTTAACGGCTCGCCTTGAGCGCCTGCGGCGCTCATCGCTAAGTCATACGAACTACGCAACGCAGCGTGACGACGAATCGTAGTTAGGCAATTATAATATGTGATGTCAATTTTGTATATTTTTAGTATACTATGATCCTTCCTAAAATTACTAATTAATGAAGAATGTTTTATGGATCAATATCGTCCAGTGAATCATGGCCAACTGGTTGTAAACTCTTTATTACTATGTAATTACAGTCATCCCATTTTACGATAGATCAGTCAAATTAAGGTGACTTTTACTTTTGCAAAGGGCATTAATTAAGTTCTGAGAATTATATGTCAGAAAAACATCTTTCCCTGGATTTACTAGACGCAGTGATCATATAATCATTCTTACCATGAGCAGTTTTCTCTGTATATATATACCATTTCTAAAATTAATTATCTTGGGAAATTGTCCCCAGCTAATATTGCATTTTTAATCCCACGTTCTTCCTGTATCAAAGGCATTTTTCCTTTCTTCCAGTCTCTTTGTTGGTTATTATTATAATCCATTTTATCCAAATTTATTTTTTCAGCTTGTTAAAAATAATCTTCCTTTTCAAACTATCTGTCCTGTGTGTAATATCCCTGTTTATCTTTCTATATGCATAATCCTTGCTAAACAATTAAAGTGTTGCTTGTACACTTTCTATTTTTTTCACTCAAAATTCAGTCCCATGAGTTTCAAAAAGCATTTGTCCTGAATATTCTCGTTTCTTTTTACATAACTGAACATCTGTACTCCTAAAGGCTGGCTCCAATTTATTTTAAGGCCTCTGGGAATTCCGATTTGTTCCAGATAACTCACTAAGGATATATCATATCAAGGATTTATCTCTAATTTGAACAGTTTCTCCGAACACTTTAACATATTACTAGATTTGATATAATGTAAACTAAAACAACAAATCTTTACCACTGCTTATTTTTCTTTTTGTGTATAATCTGCTGAATTCCTATCAGAATAATGAACAAAATACATACATTTATAATAGGCTTTATATGAAAGTATTGTTATATTTGTTTATACAGTACATCATTCTTGCAATACAAACTATACAAACAAATAAAAAATAAGGCTTTGTGCATACCCTTTATTAAAAAAAAAAAACTTACCTAAAAAACAACCTACTACGCAATATTTAAAAATATGTGATTGCAACAATTAAGCACATGGCCTTAATGACCATTTCTAGATATTACCTTGTCCAGAAGGTGCAGGTGGTGGACAAGATAATTGAAACACACTAAAGTGGAATTAAATGTTAAAGTAACTAAATCACACTTACAAATGAGGCTGCAAATGTGAGTTATACTAGGGAATTGCCCGTCAGAAAATGACGGCAATCAAATTTGAAGTCTGGCAATGCTGTTTGCCACGTAACATCATGCTTTGCAATGATCACCTTCGACGTGCTCCTGGCAATGCTGTTTGCCAAATAATGCGATGCTGTGCCCACTCTGAACAACTTCGGCGCTCATCGTGAGCCCCCTGCTCATTCTGCGTCCTGCAATGAGTGCCTTTGGCCCTTGCGAGCCTCTCCCCTGTGTACTTTACAGGCCTCGCAATGAGCGCTGCTCATTGCCTGTTTTGGCAACCTGAAACTTTCATGCTTTACAATGACCACCTTTGGCGCTCATTGCAAGCTCTACGATGAGTGCCTTTGGTGCTCATTGCGAGCCTCTCCCCACTCTCTGACCCCTGTGTCTGTTTCCCCCCACTCCCTTCCATGTGTCTGTTTCCCCCTCTCTCCATCCCCCTCTTCTCCCTGTCCTCACCTGTGTGTGTTCTCCTCCGTCTCTCAGCCCCTGTGTCTTTTTCCACTCTGTTTATTTCTTCTCTGTGTCTCTGCTTGTTTTGGACTGCTCGTGCCGAGTGCCGTTGCTTTTATTTTCAAAGAGCTGCGTGCCTTGCGTTGTACGGTTAAGTGTTACTATGTTCGGCCTCATGTATTACTTGCTTCGCGTGCCTAGTATTGTTCGGGGAAGTGTTACTGGGTTCAGCCACCTGTATTACTGGCTTTGGCCTCGTTTTGATCCAAATTGTAAAATTTTACGTTTTGTTGGCTGCGGTTTTTTTCTCGCTTGGCCAATATCCGATTGTTGAAAAACAGCAAATATGACTCAAAATAGCTTGCAACCTCGCTCACAGGCTCCATGGCTCTCCCCCTGTGCTGTGTGTGAGTGTGTAAGTCATTTTTTAAAATTATTTAGCTTTTTGGGGGGGTCTTTCAAGTTGCGTGTTTGAAAAAGTTTAGTCCATTAATATCGTAAAATACGGCTTTCGACGTTTATTGCGGCCATCAACATAAGCGCCTTCTGTGCTCATTTCTAGGCTTTTTTAAAGTCTAAGTCTGGCGGGCCTCGCAATGAGCCCCTGGGGATTTCATTGCAGCCTAAGTCGTGCCTAAGTCCCGTGGGCCTTGTGTTGAGTGCCTGCATCACTCATCGCGAGGCCTAAATCCTGCGGGCTTCTCAATGAGTGTCTACGACGCTAATCGTAAAACCCTCAATGAGCGCCTCCGGCGCTCAATGCGTGTGCGCAACCCGTAACTTTTAACATTAAATGACGACAACTCGCATTTACGACAACTATAATATGTGATGCATCGCAATTAGTAGTGTGTGTCAACAATAAAATGGCCTGACAGCACTTTAATATGTGTGTTTTCAAAGTGTTGTTGTTCAGACATTTCCGATTCTCTGTGACCCTAAGGACCGCATCCTGCCAGGCACATCTTGTGTCCGGTTGTGATCATCCATAAGGTTTTCATGGCAGAGATACTGGAGTGAGTTGCCAGATCCTTCTCCAGTGGACTTCGATTTGTCTGACCATTCTGCTATGACCAGCCTATCTTGCTATTGCTTAGAGCTTCATTGAGGTACACAGCCCCTTCACCACAACAAGGTAGCAATCCAGAAGGGGGTTTTCAAAGTGACATGATTCAGTTCTAAAGAGGACAAACTGTTGGTGACTGAATTGAAGATGCTTAGTCATAAAAACTGCAAAAACTGTTTAATAAATAATGTCAGTATATACCAAACATGGACAAACTGCATCAGCGTAGAAGGCAAGTTGGAGCTCACTCACAGGGATTGATAATAACTTCACAGGATAGGTACCAAATACCAAAAAGTGCAACTTCAAAAATGACAACAGAACTGAATCAGTACTTCTTTGATCCAGTCTCAACAAAACCTTATGTTGTGAACTCCAGAAACCTGGAATTTATGGCAGCGCTGCCATTGGGAAACCAATGCCAGTGCACAAAGAAGCACCAGCTGGTGTAAGGGGCACAAAACCTGAGAAAAGTAATATGGTCTCATGAATTATCATTTGCCCTATTTGTTGCATACACAAAGTTCAGGTCTTGTTTTAAAGAATTCCCAGAAGGATTGCAGCTGAAGACAAAGGTTGGCCCTGCTCCTTATTATGTTCTTGATATTAATAGCTATTTTTTCTACACCTTGTAATTTTTTGAGAGTTGTGAAATAAAATAGATATTATAGGAAAGGGAATTCAGAGACAGATATATCCTTCATGAGAAATATGTAATATGTCTTTTTTTATTTATTTATTTATATAATTTATACTTAATTTGATCATAAAATATAAAAAAACAGCTTTTCTAAAAAAACATTCTCAACAAGACACAGACAAAAAAAAAGTCATAGCGCACAAAGAGTTTAGCAAGAAATTTTATATTTATCCCCATATTGTTCCTATGGGTACCAAATATCTAAGACTTTTCTTTAAAATGTATTTAAAGTTTTTAAATAATCTTTTTTATGTTGTCTATTCCTGTTAACAACTAGAACAACTTCTTGCCATGTAGGTATTTTTTCACTTTTCCAATTTCTAGCAATTAACTATTTTATTGCCATTAACATTCGGATTTTCAAGATCTTTATTGAGTATTTCATTGTCCTTGGGAACACGTGGAACGACATCCATTGAGGAGAAATGTCAAGTTGGAATTCAATAATATATGTAATTTGAGTAATGCACAGGGACCAAAATTCTTGTATTTTGGGACATGTCCACCAAGTATGAGTGGGTGCCTTTATAGCCACAATTCCTTCAGTATAACTCAAGAGTACATATCTGGATATATTTATTTATTTTTATTGGTGTTCTGTACTATCTCTTTGTAATTTGAAAATGTTTTTGCTTTTTTGTAAGTTCGAATGCTTGATACCATTGTTTGTTAGAACAACTTATATTCAGTTCCCGTTCCCAATCTTCCATTCTAAATGTTTTAACTAATTGTGCTTTATTTTTTATAATTTCTCGAGATTTATTTATTGAGATTTTTTTTATCATTTTGAATTATTAATAGTTCAAATATATTTAGTGGTCTATCTTCAAGCATATCATATTTAATTATAAATATATATTTTTAAACCCGTTATTAAGGTATTATGTGTAAGCCAGAGGTTTCCAGATATATTGTATTTCCTCTTGAATATAGGTCTCTAACATATTTAATTTTATTCCCTCCGATCTTTCTACTATTTTTTTAGTCACATTTTTCATATATAAATCCGATCAGGGTTATAGAAGAGGGAAATGTTAATAGACCATATTTTTTATTTAGTTTATGCCACATCTTTATTCCAGATCTGACCATTTTAAGAGACTTTTTTAAGGATATATCTTCTTCTGATATACCAGATAATAAATTGGATGGTCATATTAGTCATTGTAGATTTTTCTATATACCACCATTTTGCTGGATGTATGGGAAAAACCCATTCTCATATTTGTGATAGTCTAATTGCTACGTAATATTGAAATATAGATAAAGCTGCTAGTCCTCCCTTAGATTTTTATCTCTATAAACAAATTTATCTGGCATACTTTGTATTTTCTTCAAAATAAAGTTTGGAATTTCTAATTTTTGGCAATATGACCATTTTGATTGCTGATATTCTTCCAAGCCAGGTTAATGGTAAATCTTTCCATTTTATTTGAAAATGTTTAATCTGTTGGTACAGTATTTCAGTATTATTCTGAACTAGTTTATTTAGATTTGGTACAAAAAGGATCCCTAAATAGGAGATATTATTTTGTTGTATATTATATCCAAATTGTTTACTCAATGATTCCATAGTGTGTTTATCTAAATGTAACCATAGAAGTTCAGTTTTTTTGATATTAAGTTTATAATAAGATATTTTACTAAATAAATCTAATTCTTTATGTAATAAGATTAGCAATGTTATTGGGTTTGTTACTGTAACCAAAATGTAATCTGCAAATAACATACATTTATTTATATTTTCTGATATCTGTATACCTTCTATATGTTCCTTAATTATAATACTTTCCTCTAGAGTTTCTATTAGTGCAAATATCAATTGAGAAACCAGACAAACCTGCCTAGTGCCGTTGTGGATTTACAATTTTCGAGTTCCAAATCCTATACCCGTAACATAGGCTAATGGATTACTATAGAGGGCTCCCAAAGGCTTTATTGCAGATCCATCAAAACCATATTTTTGCAGAACCGGGTCCATGAACACCCAGCTGACCCTGTCAAAAGCTTTCTCTGCATCTAATGACAGGGGCAAAAGTGGGGTGACCATAGACCTGGCCCATGACACTATATAAATAAATCTTCTTATATTATCAGTCGTCTGCCTATTCTTTACAAATCATGTCTGGTCTAGATTGATTATGTCCGGAAGAATACCACTATGCCCTGTGCCCCAAAACTTCAAATACATTTTAATGTTGGTATTCATTGATGATATAGGCCTATACAGTCTTATTAAATTACAAATCAGTTAATTTAAGTACACAGCATATATTTTTTACAGAAGTTTTTAGTTAGTGAAGAGGTTCTAAGTATAGTATAATTTAAAACTATAGGTAATAGCATGTACTTATCAATTGCATGTGATTTAAAAAAAGCAATATCCAACAGTAAACTAACAACATTTGCCATTTTTCGCTGTCAGTCAGCCTACATTGGAGATGATTGCACAACAAATAGTATATTCATGCTTAATGTGAAGGCGACTGCACGGAAGACTGTGGCTTCAATGTCTCAGGGGCTTGTCAGTAAAGGAATGCAAGTGATCTCTCCGTAATATAATAATAATCTTTATATATGTATCAATTGATAAAGCTTGAGTTACTGTTGCTTGAAATTCATTAAACCACAAAACCTTTCACTATGAATTTATTGCAGAGAAAAAGTCCTCACTACATAAGTCACAATTAAGTAACAGTATCAAAATGGCAGACAATATACAAAATGGCTAAAAGCATACACAAAGATGAAATTTTCTCTTAACAAGGTGATCCTAACTTGTATTTTATTTTGAATTGTTTGCCATTCAGCTATGATAAATTTAAAGCAGGAATAAGGATCCTGTGGCCCCATGGACAGGTGTGGCTCTAACCTATGGGCAGATTAGGAGACGTCCACAAACATCAAGGGTATAAATTATATAATATATATAATATATTTTTGCTGTTGTTTAGTCATTCATTTGTAACCAAATGACTAAACAACATTTGTTGTGACATTTGCTGGATCTACCTTTTTGGAGCCCTTAGGCAGTGAAGTGGCGGAGCCCCTGTGAGTGCCTGCCCAAGGTATGCACACACCCATTTTTCCCTTTTCTGTGCGTGTATATTGCTCTCTTGCTGTATGAGCAAATCACAGACATTTCCCCATAATAGCCATTTTTACAGCATACTTTAGCTACATGTACACACACCAAGCAATTACTTGCTTACTAAATGCATTTGACGGTGGACCATGTTATTTATATTTTTCTATGGGAGGGCAGCAAGTGCATGTTACACAAATCCATATCATGATCACTTGTATCACACGTAAAAACTAATTATGTGAGTTAAAGGGCCAACTGAAATTGTTTGAAAAAAATGAGTCTGACTAAGAGCATAATTTTTCAGGAAAAAAATCATACAGCTAGTTTTGAATTAGATAAAATATATTTTGATACATCTGCTGGGCCCTGGGGAAATCCTTGACACATATGTATGTATATATACAGTGGGGGGGGGGGGGGGGTTTTTGACAACCTGCTGATTTTTAACGTTTGTCCATTGACAAAGAAATGATCAGTCTATAATTTATATGGTAGGTGTATTTCCACAGTGTGAGACGGAATAACAACCCCCCCCCCCCCAAGAAAAACACATGTCAAAAAGGTTTTAATTTGATTTGCAGGTCAATGAGGGAAATAAGTATTTGGCCAGTTCGTCTTAGTACTTAATGGCAAAACCCCTGTTTGCAATCACAGAGGTCAGACGTTTCTTCTAGTTGTCGACCAGGTTTGCACACAACTCAGGAAGGATTTTGACCCACTCCTCTTTGTAGATCCTCTCCAAGTCATTAAGGCTTCGAGGCTGATGTTTGGCAACTCAAACATTCAGCTCCCTCCACAGATTTTCTATGGGATTAAGGTCTGGAGACTGGCTAGGCCATTTCAGGACCTTAATGTGATTCTTCTTGAGCCATTTCCTTGTTGCCTTGACACTGTGTTTTGGGTCATTGTCATGCTGGAATACCGATCCACGACCCATTTTCAATGCCCTGGCAGATGGAAGGAGGTTCTCACCCAAGATTTGATGGTACATGGCCCTATTCATCGTCCCCTTGATGCGGTGCAGTTCTCCTGTTCCCTTAGCAGAAAAACACCACAAAGCATAATGTTTCCACCTCCACGTTTGACGGTGGGGATGGTGTTCTTGGGGTTATAGGCAGAATTCCTCCTCTTCCAAATACGGCGAGTTCAATTGATGCAAAAGAGCCCGATTTTGGTCTCATCTGACCTCAACACTTGCACCCAGTTCTCCTCTGAATTATTCACATGTTCATTGGCAGACTTCAGATGGGCCTGTACATGTGCTTTCTTGAGCAGGGGGACCTTGCGCTGCAGGATTTCAGTCCTTCACATTGTAGTGTGTTACAATTTTTTCCTTGGTGACTATGGTCCCAGCTGCCTTGAGATCATTAACAAGATCCTCCTGTGTAGTTCTGGGCTGATTCCTCACCGTTCTCATGATCATTGAAACTCCACGAGGTGAGATCTTTCATGGAGCACCAGACCAACGGAGACTGGTAGTTATTTTGCGTTTTTTCCTTTTGCGATTAATCACACCAACTGTTGTCACCTTGTCACCAAGCTGCTTGGCGATGGTCTTGTAACCCATTCCAGCCTTGTGTAGGTCTAAAATCTTGTCCCTGACATCCTTGGACAGCTCTTTGGTCTTGGCCATGGTGGAGAGTTTGGAATCTGATTAAGAGTGCTCCTAATCTCAGCTTGTTACCTGTATAAAAGACACCCGGGAGCCATAAATCTTGCTGATAGGGGATCAAATACTTATTTCCCTCACTGACCTGCAAATCAATTTCTAACTTTTTTTATATGCGTTATTCTTTTTTTTTTGTTATTCTGTCTCTCACTGTTAAAATACACCTACCATTAAAATTATAGACTCATCATTTCTATGTCAGTGGACAAACATTCAAAATCAGCAGCGGATCAAATACTCCCCCCCCCCACTGTATATATAAATATATGTTTATATATTTATATATGAAGAGTGAGGTGACTGTGAGTGTCCAGTAATCTAGATGAACAATCAGAGTATTACAGTATATAGTGATACCTATTTTAAGAGGTGCGCTCTTGAAAGCTAGTCATGAAAACTATGAATATATTTTTGTCTAAAAAAAAAGGTATCATTATATACTGCAATACTCTGATTATTCATCTATCTATCTATATATATTTACACCACACAGTTAGCCAACGTTATCTCAAATCATACACAGTTCTCTTGCATAATATCTTCATTAGTAGTTAAGGGGAGCATTTGGACCACCCATCTCTCCGAAATGCTCCAACCTCCAGGGACCCTTAATATGCCTTTTGGAACAAGCACTGCAAATCCTCAGTAATACTGCTGCCTTCTTCCTGGGGTTAATTTTCCACAGTCGTTAAATTAAATACTGCTTTCTATGCGAACAGCTTCCAGGCAAATCGGTCTTTACCTTTAAATACCTTTTCTCTGCAGGCAGACTCTGCTTTGCTCTACAAACCGACTTGGCTCCGTAAGCAGCTTTGCTCTGCTCTGCAAACAGATTCTGGTCTGCTCTGCAAACTGACTGGGCTCCGGTCTGCAAACCAACTGGGCTCCGCTCTGCAAACCGACTGGGCTCTGCTCTGCAAACCGACTTGGCTCCGTGGGCAGCTTTGCTCTGCTCTGCAGACCAGCCTGTCTCCATGGGCAGCTTTGCTCTGCTTTGCAAACCAGCTTTCAGAAAAACTATTTTTACTCGCTCACTCCAAATCACACATCAGATTAAAAATCCAAACAGGAACAACCAGCGAACTTCTCTCTGTAGCTTCCTTTTTGCTGCTAACATCAGCACACCACCGGGTCCCCCCTTCAGCAGTCTCCACACACTGCTTAGGCCTGAGGCCTAAGTGAGGACTCCACCCATCTCTCTGCTGTTGTCTATTCAAGGCAGTTCACACCTGGGCTTCAATTAGGCTCTGATCACTGCCCTGTGATAACTCTTTCTCTCCAAAGAGAAATCTTCCAGCATTTTTAATTAAACCAACCTCTAGGGGCACTCCTTGCTTGATTCTGTTACAAATATATATATATATATATATATATATATATATATATATATATATATATATCATGCTATAAAAGTCTACCTCCCTCCCAGTATAACATTTCACCAGCTGCCACTGGGTTTCCTACACATAAATGTAAATATAGTCAGTCAGGATCACTTTTACTCATACAATCTAAACATACTGGTCCAGAATCTCTTAATTTTATATCAGCATTCACTAAGGGCCAACTATAATTATAATACAAATATATACATAATCAGCTAGTGTGCCCTACATTAAAATAAGTATATACATATCCAGCCACGGTCCTGTGCAATCAAATTAATATATACATATCCTCTTTAATACTATATATGTACACATATTTAGGCAGGGTCTAGTATAATCATATTAATGTATACATATTCAGAGAGGGTCACATGTAATCATCATAATAATACGGTAAATAAATATTTAGTCAGTGTCACATACAAACAAACACATGTTCAGCCAAGGTCTGCTATAGACATATATGGGACATAAGGAGGGGAACAACATAATATAAATATTCAACCACAATTGTCAATTGCAATTACAAGACATACATATCTAATCAGGGTCATCGGTCATAATTGCACCAGAGTCCCCTATTTTTATTTTCTAAACTAGCGACTTGCCCGTCAAAAAATGACGGCAATGTGATGTATATGTTTGTCAAGTTGTTTAGTTATTAACATATATTTTTGACACTTGTAAGTATTTTAATATGAACGTGTATTTTTGTAAAATGTTGATGTAATGGTTTTTTAAAATGTAATTAGTATCTGAAGAATTGTTAACTTTAATATACATTGAATGAATAGGAAAGCAAAAAGTAAAAAGCATTCTTGAAACGTTGGGAATTTTAACATGAAGTTTAAAATATATGTAAGCAATAACCTTCAAAGTATATATTTTGAAACTTGAACTTTATTTTTTATGTAAGTTTAGAAGTTGAGAAAACATTGATATAATTTTGAACATTATAAACAGGAACATAGTGAATACATTTTGTAACCTAATTTTTTATTAAAAGTATTAACATTTGAATGTAAAAACAATTGACCTTTAAATTAATCAGTATTAACATGAAATTTCTATCACAATAATTGTTAACTTGAATATACATTGAATGTAGAGGAAGGCATACAGTAAAACTCTCCTTAAAACGTACGTAATTAAAGTAATTCATTACTGAGCACATAAACTGGCGATAAACATTAATGTAGTTATTAATCTTAAGATAACAGACAATATTTACATTGTGACTTAAAAGGTGCTTGACCTCTTAACATCCACTTTGTAATCTGTTGAATGAAATAACTTTAAAATATATATTTTAAACTTGTAACATTAGAAACATTAACATAGTGACTTAACATTTTAACATAATTTTTACTAAAAATGCAAGGCAAGTATTTTGTGAGGCGAATCATTCATAAACAGTACTTTCATTAATTATGACTGAATTAAACAACCAATTGTTATGTATTTTGGAATGCTTTTAAAAAATGTTGGCATCTTTAATTTGTATCATGCAAAGTTATAGTACTTCATAGTAGACAATGTTTTTAGTAAAAATACGGCCATCTTCTAATAAATCACCTTGACTTTCATTGTTTTCAATGTAAACTTTAATAGCCTGTGGATTTTTGCACCGTGACAACGCAACGTACAATTGACCATTTGCAAAAACTGGTTCTTCCAAGTAAATACCCACAGATTTGAAAGTTTGACCTTGTGATTTATTAATGGTCATGGCAAATGCCATAATAATGGGAAATTGTCTTCTTTGAAGTATAAAAGGGAGACTACTTTCACTTGGTGCTAAATCTATTCTTGGTATGAAAACTCTCTCTCCTTTATGGGTCCCAGTTAAAATTTCAGCATCTATAAAATGGTCCTTTAATTGTTGAACAATTAATCTTGTGCCATTGCATAGGCCTTTTTTTGGGTTCATATTTCGCAGTAACATGATAATTGCACCTTTCTTTAGCTGCAAAATATGTGGTGGCATTCCAGAAGGAGTTAAAGAGTTAATGAATTCAGTTGAAAAGTTTGCCTGACTTTCATTGTCATCAGCAAGTACAGAATCAGCACTGTGATAATTTCTTTGTGGTGCATTAATTTTTTTTAAGATTTCATTATTGAGTATTAATGCATCTTTATTTTTACACGTCAGTATAACTTGGTTGGCAAGCTCAGAATATTCTTCGTTATTTATGCTCCCTTCAAATATAGCCGATATAATATCTTGTTGACAAATCATATGAGGTGGTATCTCTACAGTGTCGTCAGGTAAATGTAGTATTTTTTCTGTTCTTCCTTCTCCAATTTTAATAAGCCAATCATTGAAATCAGTTTGGCCTTCTGATCTCATATTTTGTTGCAGTTGAAGATGGGTAAAATGTTTCCATACTGTACTTGACTTTATACATGTTTCAATAATGTCTGTTCGATTTCCATGTACAACGACAGGTAATGTTTGTCTAAAATCGCCACCCAACAAAATTACCTTTCCACCAAATGGAAAAATATTATCCATGACTTCACGAAGCAAACGGTCAATACATTGGAGGGCATAGCATGACATCATTGTGGCCTCATCTATTATAATTAATTTACATTTCTTCAATTTCTTTGCTTGTAAGGATGTCATGCGAATATCTGACACTGAATTTTCCAAAATAGGCACTGGCAGTTTGAATCCACTATGAACAGTTCTTCCACCTTCTAATAAAAGTGCAGCAATTCCAGTAGTGGCAAACGCCATTGCTATTTGTCCTTGTGCTCGTACTGAACTCATTAATAAATTGTACAAATATGTTTTCCCTGATCCGCCAGGTCCATCAAGATAGAAATAACGCTCTGTCACCATGTCATCATCTATAGCATTTTTAATGGCATGAAATGCTTGCAATTGTAGTGTATTTAAAGTTGCAAGTCTTTCTTCTGTTCTTTCTGCTTGTAGTTGAATGTCATAGTCTTCAAAGTTAATGTCATCTATTAGACCTGGATCAGGCAAATTAAAACTTGCACAACTTAATCCATGAGTTAAAAAGACTTCTTGAATTTCCATTAAGGCTTTTAAGTGTGCAATGGGTTCATTGTATCGTCGCATAAAGTCTTCAGCCATATTACTTTTAAAAGTCTCCCACAAAGCTAATGCATTTGGAGCATTTGAGAAGATACAAATAAAAGCAAATTGTTCTCTCATCTGTCGTGGCATTTGACATTGTGCTGCTTCTTCTAAACATCTTTCCCACTCTGTATCATCAGCAAGTAAGTTTCTATTTCTTGCAGCTAAATGGAAGGATTCATATACAATGTCATTAACAGTTCTTAATTGTTCAAAACTTTGTGCTCCTGGAACATTTAAAAGTAATATCCGTAAGCAAAATCGTTCAACATCTCTTGGACTGACTGTGTAAATTCGTGGAATTATTTTATTGCCTCTGGTTTTTCTTGCTCTCCATAATCCATTCACAAAAACATAGTGATATGGAATTTCAATATATAAGTATTGTGTTGCTTGAGCATCAGTGGAATTTAATGCAAACCATGCAGTTAGTGTAGTGTGACGATCTTCACTTTGGGCCAATGCATTCATTTCATTTCCAGAATGGAAATAGACTAAATGTCGTTGTGGCAAATGTACTGCTATCCTATATACTGCATGTGATCTATCATGCATTTCAAATTTTAAAAGCCGCCACATAGCTTCTGGCGCACTGACATAGCGAGCATCTACATGAGATGCAAGTTCATCATGTACTAACTCACTACTTTCAGGGTTGTCTGCACTTTTGACGACTACAGTAGCTGCATCGTAACCTTTGTAAATATATTTGTAGACATATTTAATGGATTTGATGGAAGTGCAGGCTTCTACGTTGATGTGGGCGTTGTACTTCATGAGTAAATGTGGATTGTAGGGTACTACATATCTATTGTCCACTTTTTTTCCACGAATAATGGCACTATCTCCTTCTCTTCTTTTATAAAGTGGATATCCATCACAATTTGCATATGTTTTGTCTCTATAATCTTTTGGAAAATCTTTTGAACATTGATTATTTTCCATACATGGTGATTGTGGATTAAGGTCTCCACAGGGTCCATGAATCATGCGATGAGTAACAATCTTATATAGTCTACCATATAGTTCTGGATCTGGTAGTTCAGCAACTATGACTGCATCCACTTTGTCCGAAGTATCTAATTTATCTTTCTCTTGAAGTATTATGAGAAGATGTGCATGTGGAAGGCCTCTTTTTTGAAATTCAATGGTATATACATAAGCAAGACATTTGCCAAATAACTGATTTATAGTGAAGTCACGTATTAATTCATTTAATTTTATCTTAAAAACTCTGGCTACTAAATCTGGTCGATCTGAAGCACTTTGTCCAAGAAGTAGATTTTGATTAATTTCTGGCCATTGTGGATTACATGTAAATGTCACAAATAAATCTGGTTTTCCAAATTTTGTCACAATAGCCATAGCATCATTGTATCTTTCTCTCATATTTCGAGGAGATCCTTGAAAGGAAGATGGTAAAATGATGGCTTTGCCAGCTGTCATGTCTCTGCTTGTAGCCACGTCAGCAACATAGTCCATGAGTCCACAATATTGTTCTACACGTAGTTTATCTTGTTGATATTTTATAAAGTTTAAATTATTTGCCTCAACTTGCAAATATGAATCAATAATCCATTGTTGTGTTAGTTTCCCACCACATAAAATTGGATTAAATTCATCTCTAATGGCAATTTGAGCAACTTTAAATTCAAGCATAGAAACATTATTTCGGATTCTGGCTTTAGCATTTGGGTAACTGGGAAGGGTTAATTTTGGTTGCCAACCTGCTTCTCCGTGTGGGAAAAAGATGGGATATGTCATTGGATCTAAATTTGGACTTAAGATATTAATATTAATAAATGGTTGGTCCTCATTTCTGGGATATACTCTAATGTCTCTTTGAAATGGTGGTTCTCCTTCATCATTGTGAAAGACCATTGCAACCTCATTTGATGTTGGCAAGTTATAACGACGTTTATCAGTATGTCTGTCTCTTTTAAGCACCATATTAACCTTTGGCATGGGTAATTGATGTCTTTGTGCATGAAGTAGTTGTTCATTTTCTACTTCTGCCAATTTTTTGTAAGCTTTACTGTAGGGATTGTTGTCCATAATGTTATTTAGCTCTATAAAAACACTGGGTAAGCATTTTTTATTTTCTTCCATCTGCATACGTTGGTCAACAGCTTCCATTGTATCTAGGACATATAGTTGAGCGAATTTTCTTTGCTCTCCTTCCTCTGGATGTAAATGTGAAGTCCGATGATAAATTTGTCCTTGGACTTTAAAACAGTAAGGACCATGTCCTGGTACATTAGCAACCAATGTTGCCCCCATAGATGCAAATGATATGGCACTATTGTAGGATCTTATGTTTGTCTTAAAATTGTTGTAATTTGGAAAAGTAGGTTCAGTCATAATATTTAGTAAATAGGTTGGAAATTGTTTCCTTTGTGGAAGTTTGAACTTTCCTTTTTGACAACAACTAATAAATTGGCCATCTCGGGGTCTCTCCTGTTTAAAATAATAAGCCTCACAAAATTGACATTGAGTAGTCATGTCCCCACAACTATGAACCTCTACTGCTAAAGACTTCAGTAAAGGACAATTTGCAAAGCATATTGGATGTTGACTTTGATATTCATCAGATGAAAAGTCATGAAATGTTTCAACAACAGGTTCTAAATGTTTAGTTTTTTTTGTAGATTTTCTTGGTATATGTTGGACTTGTTCGGTTGAAATGTCCTGTAGGTTTTTAGTAAGAGTTTGTAAATGCTTTGTTTTTGTAGTTGTTTTTTTTGGTCTGTCTTGACTGGTATGTTGTAAAATGTCATCTGATGTTTTAGGAACAGTTTGTAAATGCTTTATTATTATTTTTTTTTTTTTTGGTTGTATCTTTCATTTTTGCAGCTGATATTCTTTTATTTGCAAGTCTTTTGCTTTCTTTTTCTCTTTGAATTTCTTTCTCCTCCGGTGTCTGCTGGGCGGCCCATCTCTCTTGTCTTTCTCTAGTTTGACGTCTTTTCTTCTCTTCTTTGGTCTCGTTATCAGCCATATTAATCTGTAAAGGGAAAAAAATAAATGTAATTGTGTATATTTAAATTTGTAATTCCTGTTAAAGATTATTGTGCACAATTGGTGAAATAAAAGGCAAATCATGAATGTATCATTTATATTTAGTTAAATTTATAATTCCTGTCTTCACTGGCTAAGAATTTGGCCAATGGAATACTGCTGGAAATAAGCATGTAACATATTTATTTAAAATAATGGTTTTATTTATTTAAAACTTTGTTTGTGGATAGATATTTACCACTGCAAAACTTCTTTGCTGAAAAAAAAAGTGATGTGATTATTGAGCTATGTATTGCATAGTAGCAATTTAAATAAAATAAGGGAGATAGTAAATTAATTATTTTATTTTTCTGTTGACACGGATGCAACTGAAAGCAGTTTCTTTAGTTTTATACTTTAGTACTTATTATAGTTTACCTTGGTTGAAGTGTGATTTAAATCCGAATGTTTATTGGTCCTCGTTTCAAAATCGTTGTCCAATGGTGTGGTCCTCTGTTGGAAGTCCTCGTCCGATGGTGTGGTCCTGTGGCGATAGCCCCCGTCCGATATTGTGGTCCTGTGGCGATATCCCTCGTCCGATGTTGTGGTCCGTTGGTGAAAGTCCTCGTCCGATGGTCTGGTCCTGTGTTGAAATTCCTCGTCTGCTGGTCTGGTCCTGTGTTGAAATTCCTCGTCTGCTGGTCTGGTCCGAGTCCTCGTCCGATGGTGCGGTCCTGTGGAAAAAGTCCTCGTCCGATTGTCTTCACGCAGTATCTGTTGTAATGTAAAATAGAAAATGTTGTTTGAGTGAAATGTCTGTTAAATAAATTAAAAATGTATTAATTTGACTGTATTGTATGAGTTATGGTTATTTTTTTCTATCTTTTTTTTTTTTTACTTTCTGTACAATCCGACAACTTTTGTTATTCTTATTGAAGGTTCTTAGTAAGGCTTGTGGGTTGTGATATATTAAATAAGATGTGTTTATGTAATTTTTTGTACAATCCTGTTTTGTGCACACCACTTGTGGTATAGTTATTTAACCTTTATTGGGATGGTTATAGTTAGTGAAACATGAAATAATATAATTAAGGTAGTTTGCTATGTGTTTGTGTTAGTTTTTGACAATCCTGTTTGGTGCGCATCACTTGTGCAAAACTTATTTCTTCTTGATTGTACAGGTTATAGGTTGTTAAACATTAAAGAAGAATGTTAATATAGTTTGCTATGAGTTTGTGTGATTTTTTATACAATGCTATTAGGTGCACAACACTTTTGTTATTCTTATTTTTGCTTCTTTGTAAGGCTTATAGGTTGTTAAACATTGAATAAGAAATTCTGTTTTGTGTGTAGCAGTTTGTGTGTCATTCAATTGCGATTTGGCTAATTGAATCGTGCCCTAAATAAGCACATAGCATATTTTTTTAAATAAGTTTTTAGTCATTGAAAAACTGTATTTTTGATATTTTTTTATTAACTAAAACCTTAGTTTAAAGAAATTGTTATGTTGTTATTTAGAGCCCTATTCAATTGGGCAAATTGCAATTGAATGAGGTCCTTTGTGTGTACCATATGTTGCATAGTTTGGCCCTCATTCAATTGCATTTTTTACAATGTAATAGTACTGTAAGGCCGTAATTGAATTGCAATGTAGAAATTTGAATAGGGTTGTAAATAAGCACATCACATATATTTGTTAAAATAGAATAAGGGCCTAAAAGTTCTTATTTATAGCCATATTTAATTGTCCAAAATAGCAATTGAATGAGGGCCTTTGGTTACTGCATTTGTTATATTGTGAGCTCCTCATTCAATTGTGTTTTGGCCAATGGAATAGAGCTCAATATCAGCACAGAGCATATATTTTTACGGAATTTTTTATTTAGTGAACTTGTATCCAAAAGCAACGTGTTCACAAAAGAAAAATGTCCTTTAAAAAATATGCTCTGTGCTTATATAGAGCCCTATTGAAATGGGCACATCACATTTGAGTGAGGCCCTTGGCCATTAAAGACATATAGGTCCTCATTGAATTGCAATTTTGCCAATTGAAGAGGGCTCTATATAATCACATAACATATTTATTGAGCAAAGTTTTTAGTTATTGAAAACATTGATTGTGGTTAGAAGTTCAGTAACTAAAAAGTTCTGTTTCAAAAATATGTTATGTGCTTATATAGAGCCCTATTCAATTGAGGAAGTCGCAATTGAATAAGGCTCATGGTTATTTCTTGTTTATACTTAATACTTTACCTTGATTGAAGTTTTGAATGACAGACGGTCCCCTCCTGCCAATCTTAATCCGCTGGTCTTCTTGTAGTGTCTGTTTGAAAAAGAAAGTGAAATAGTTATTTGTATATTTATAATTTTTCATCTAGCAAAGCATGGCCTTTTGAGCATGTAATGTCTTGTTGTATCTTACCTCTTCTTCTTTGTTGGTGTTCTTTTAAAGGGATTGTGCTTCACAGTGCACGGTGCAAATTGTTGAAAGACGCTGTTGATGCAGAGTCTGTTTGAATATTAAAAGAAATAGAAAGATTCAGCTGTATATGATCTATTGAATTGCAGAAAAGAAATGTAATTTAAATATAGTTGTGTAATTATTTTCAATTAACCTTATTTTTTGTTGGGGGCTACACACATATGTCACATACATGAAGCACATTACATAGTTTAATGTAATTATTTTGTGTACGTGTGACATATCAGTATACATGAGTAAAATTTAAATGGTTAAATTAACCTTATATTTTATTTTTCCAACACACATAAATGTGTGTGTGTGAGATGTAACTATAGATGATACACATATATGTGCGTGTGACATATCAGTATACATGACATATAATGTGTTGTGTAATTATTTTCAATTAACCTTATTTTTTGTTGGGGGCTACACACATATGTCACATACATGAAGCACATTACATAGTTTAATGTAATTATTTTGTGTACGTGTGACATATCAGTATACATGAGTCAAATTTAAATGGTTAAATTAGCCTTATATTTTATTTTTCCAACACACATAAATGTGTGTGTGTGAGATGTAACTATAGATGATACACATATATGTGCGTGTGACATATCAGTATACATGACATATAATGTCATTTAAATGTAGTTGTTTACTGATTTTGTTTTAAGCTAATTTTGTTGCAGTGGCAATACACATAAATGTGCGTGTGACATGTCACTATACATTATACACATATATGTCCGTGTCACATGTCACTATGAAGGGGCAATACACAGAAATGTGCGTGTCACATGTCACTATACATTATACACATATATGTCCGTGTCACATGTCACTATACATAAAGCTCTGTTTAATATTAAATTATGTTTTTTTGTTGTTTTGTTATATGAAGCATATTTTTTTGGTGAGGCTATAAACATAAATGTGCCATACATGATGACTACATAAATCCTATTTTTTTTTTTTATTTGTTTGACCTGTCCTGATAATAAAATGTAATATATTATAGCTTACCTCTCAGTTGTAATTTGCACAATGCAAAGTAGTAAATTAGTAAAGAATTGTCTTCTCAAGTAAAAGCAGCAGTTATCTCAGAAGTCACTCCGTTGATCACCTGAGGAGAAATGTATTTTTTTGTTTGAAATAGGCAGTATTTATAAACTTGTAGAAAGTTCTGGAAAGTGAGACCGTTAGAACGCAATACGCATGCGCTATTTGCGTTCCAGCTTACAATTTGCGTTCCATCCGCCATTTTCTGCGTATTACTGTTCAAAATGGTGTTTAATCTGATTGTGATACGTTCCGCATAGTATGTGTTTCATTATTGCGAGTAAGTGTAGTGTAGTTACGTCTGAAGCCTCGTTTTCGTTTTGTTCGTCGGCCATTTTTTCTCTCGCTTAGCGATGGTATTAGTGTCTAAAGTGTTTATTTTGATTTAAATGTAGGTGTAACTTGTTTTTTTGAGGTGCTGGCTGGTTCCTCTTGCTGTAGGTAAGCTTTTTATGTGTTTGTTGTGTGTCTTTGTTAAGTTTTAAATGTTTGTATGTCGGCGTGTTGCGTCCGATGTTTGCGAAGTCGTAATGTGTGGTAACGTGTCTCGTATGGTGTTTGCGTGTGTAGCCTCGTTTTCGTTTTATTCGTCGGCCATTTTTTGTGTCGCTTAACAAACTATTTAGTGTCTAAACTCTTTTATTTTGAGTGCAATTAAGTTGTAAGTTGCATTTTTGAGGTCCTGGGTGCTTCCTGTTTGTGTAGGTAAGGTTTTTATGTATGTGCTGTGTGTATGTATTGTGTTTGTAATTTTGTAATGTTCGCCAGTTGCGTCCGAGTGTTGCGAGGCCGTAATGTGTGTAAACGTGTGTCGTATGTTGTTTGCGAGTGTCGTAATGTGTGTGAACGTGTGTCGTATGTTGTTTGCGAGTGTCGTAATTTGTTGCGACGTAAACTTTTTTTTGCAAGGGTCGCAGTTGCTGCAACTGAAGACCTCGCTTTGCGAGGTCCTCAGGTGCTGGCATGGAGCGCCTGCGGCGCTCCAAGCCAGCAACTGAGGCCCTCGCTTTGCGAGGGTCCTCAGTTGCTGGCAAGGAGCGCCTTCGGCGCTCCATGCCAGCAACTGAGAACCTGGCACAGTGCCCTCGCTTCGCGAGGCCCGCGACTCGCTGCGCGAGCCCCGGCCCTCGCTTCGCGAGGCCCGCGTCTTGCTGCGCGAGCCCGCAGCGTTAGCAACAACTCGTACGTTCACAACTATATATGTGATATATATTCAGCCAGTGCCCTAAAATCATATACATTTACATATATTCACCCAGGGTCACCATTGTTATACAAATACATACATATTAACCAGGATAAAATGTAAACAACTATAATTAAGCAAATGTACACATATTCAGCAGGATCACCTATAATTAGCATAACAACATATAAATGTACATATAAATAAATACATAAATAAATATTAAGCCAGGAATACCTATTATCATACAGTATTAATAACTATACACACAGAATACCTATAATTAATAAATTAATTTCTACCAATATTTCCTTAAATAAAACCCTTTTAGTGAGAAATCATTACACTGTATAAACTCAGTAATGCTCCTCTGGTGCAGGAACCGCATGGGTTCTATACTGTACTCTTGATTTAGGCATCTTTTAGTCTTTTAACCCCCCCAAAATATTTTTAGTCTAAAAAAAAAAGCTCATGATATAATATATACTTCATTCATATATAATATTGCACATATATATTATTATACTCTTCTTATACTAGTGATCGTGGCCTCCTTATTCACTAGGGAACTGTGAAGCTTCTGCACCTCGACTTGTACTTTTGAATCTCTGCTCTCAATCTCTGCTTTCAGCTCCCCTAATAGCTCCTGCCTCACTTCTGAGGACACTCTTCATCTTATGAAGCTTGGCTTCTTCTCCCTCACCATCACTTCCACATCACTCCATTGCCTCTTTAACACAACCAGATGTGGATTGGTATCTGGCTCAGATAGCAGCTGAATCTCTGCTACCAATCTGTGTAACTCTTGGTCAAACTCTGTGACACTGTGAGCTTGCCAGATTCTCTTCCTCAGCACTTTTGGCAGAATCTCCAACTTTCCCTCTATAGTTTCTTCATCATCATCGGCTTCTTTACCTTCATCATCATGATCTTCTTTATGGGACAGCAAATGTTTAGGGCTTCTTTTACCACTTTTCATTGCTATTTACTTCATAGTCCTGCAAACTGTCCTGAACTTATGTTTTGCAAGGACAGATAAACTGTCTCTTTCTGTTCCTGGTGCTTCAATAGACTGTCCGATAATTCTTACAAAACTGTATCGGCTCCTCACACCCAACCTGCTTTTGTTCTAGTACATTATGCTTCATAGGCTTCACAAGCATGTACTCTCTCAGGGCTGCTTCTAGCTCTTGGATCTGCAACTCATCTGTCTCATTGTTCACAGCGGGCATCCTTGATACCACTGTGCTTCCAATTAGCAACTCTTTATCTTTGCTAGGAAAGGTCTTTCATAATTTTGGTTTTGCTGGAATGTCTCCAGCTGTTCAGCAGCTTCAGGCTAAAACTCAACACAAAGGCTAGCCCCCGTCTTAGAAACCTTTGATTTTTGGTTTCTGGAAAAGCTTGAGATTTCAGTATTTTCAAATTTCGCCCACTTTTCTTCCTCTCTTAAATTATCTTCATCATTTTTCTGTTTTTCTTCTTGCTTTTGTGGCCAAGGCTTCCCAATTTTCATTTTTCTTTGCTTCCTTCAACTGTAGCTTCTCCTCCTTAACTTCTTGCATATCCAGTTCACTTTTCTGGCTCTTCATCTCTTACTGTATGTTCAGCTGAATAATCCCCTCTGTCTTGTTCATCAGGTCAGCCCTACTTTCTTCATCTTTTTGTGTTCCCTGCACAAGCTCCTGCTCTATGAGCTCATATGATTTTTATGCAGACATTGTGTTGCTTCATGCAGCATCTTGTGTATACAGGTCCTGGAAGTCAGTGCTAGTCTATTCTGTACAAGCATTGTTCTGGGCCAACTGTGCCTCCATATCAGAATGGTCGGCCATCATCTGCTCTTGTAGAATATGTAACATCAGTTCCTTCTCTATCAGAACATTTCCATTTGCTTCAGGGGATCTTCTATTACTTGTAGCTGAGAGGAGGTACTAGTGATTTCTGCTTTTCTCAGAGACAAATGATTAGGGATGAGATTTTGCTCCTCCTGTTTTCCATTGTTTGCAACTCCTTCACAACTTCCTCTTTCAGCTTATACAAAGAACAACTCTCCATCTTCTCTGTAACATCTGTGTCTTCTTCCTGTAGGGCGCATCTTTGCTTATTGCTGTGCTTGTTTCCACTCCTGACGCTCCATGTCCAGAGTGCACTTTATTATGGCCACCTGAGAGAGGGAGCGGTCGGGATATTTCACAACTTTTAATGGGACACATGCTCATGCTTTGCTTCATATGTCCTTTCAGGGATGAAGGTTCCTCTTCCACCAGATCAATCTCTAGATTCTAGTCTTCCTCGTCATTCACTTACAGAAGGATTCCAGTTTCCTCATCAGAATCAGTACCTTCTTCCTTTGAAAGGACATTGGCTGCAATCATCTGTCAGCTATTTTCTTTTTATAGTTTCATTCTCTAGTATCATCCTGTCGAGGGGTTGAGTATCATCCTCCATTTCTTATGGAGGCCTCTTCACCCATATGGTTTCTGCATTGGTACCAGAGACAGGTTGCTGGGTTTGTCCGGTTATCTTATGGAGGCCTCTTCACTGATATGGTTTCTGCATTGGTTTGGGTTCAAATCTTCCCCAATCTCTTTGACTTTTTCTTACAACTTCAGCCACTTTTATATCATCATTTTGCACTAGGGGCAGGGGCAAAGGCTTTTTATCTTCTTCAGTCATCTCTTTAGCTGCTTCAGTCATCTATTTAGCTTCAACCCCTCAACAGAGAAACAGCATTCTAAGCTTGGGTAGATAAGCATGCCATGTCTGCCAAAGGCGCTCCAAGCCAGCAACTGCGGACCTCGCAAAATTTACAGACTTACAAGAAAGAAATACGAGACGTGGGACTTACAAAAAAAAACATTACGACCTCGCAAAAATACAACCTTACCGCCCGAAACCGGCGCACATAAAAACATTAAAAACACAATAAATACACTCAAAAAATACACAAAAAGCTTACCTACAGCAAGTGGGGGCACACAGGACCTCGAAAACTGAAGTTACACCTCAATTTCACTCGAAGTACAAGAGTTTAGACACCCGAAAATCCCCTAAGCGAGAGAAAAAATGGCTGCCGAAAAAAAAGAAAACAAGGCTACACGACTCTAAATACGCAAAACAGCACCAAACACCTACGGATTTTCTGAAAAAGACGGACGCCATCCAAGAACAAGGATGCCAAATCAGCCACAGACAGGTACCACACATTAGGCACCATTTTACAACACTAACTTACACAATGTGGAAGTACACAGCTACCCTAATGGATTTGGCTCGCGCACGCACACTATTTACACTACACACTGCACACATTACTGACACTTACAACAGCCCTCAAAACACACATTCTATGCTGCAGCAACATCAAAACAGATTGCCAACTCTTCTGCACAATGTTTCCTGCATATATTACTTCAAAATAGGTAAAGTATATTGATGTATTATTTTATTAATTATTTCATTAGCATTAACAAAAAAAAATCAATTTTAATAGCACACAAACAACCAACAACCTTGCATTGTGCGCCGAAGGCGCGCATCTCGAGGCTCACAATGAGTGCTGAAGGCGCGCATCGCAAGGCTCGCAATGAGCGCCGAAGGTGCGCATCGCGAGGCTCGCAATGAGCGCCGAAGCAACTTGAAACACCAACAAATTTACCTCCCTTACAATCCTATTGCCGTCATATATAGTTGTGAGCATGCGGGTTGTTGCTAACGCTGCTGCGGCCCTCGCAAAGCAAGTGTCGCAGTTGCTGGCATCGAGCGCTGAGCGCCGAAAAACACTATAAATACACACAACGAATACATAAAATGCATACCTACAGCAAGGGGGGGGCACCCAGGACCTCGAAAACTGAAGTAACACCTCAAATTAACTAGAAATAAAAGAGTTTAGACACCCGAAAATCCCCTAAGCGAGAGAAAAAATGGCAGCTGCAAAAAACGTAAACGAGGCTACAGGACTCTAAAGGCGCAAAACACCACCAAACACCTACGGATTTTCCGAAAAAGTCGTACGAGATCCGAAAACAAGGACGCAACCCACGCAACCCGAAAAACATTACAAACACAATAAATACACACAACAAACACATAAAAAAACGTACCCACAGCATGGGGGGGCATCCAGGACCTCTGCAAGTGAAGTTACACTTCGATTTCGGCCCAAATATCTGAGTTTAGACACCCGAAAATCACCTAAGCAAGAGAAAAAATGGCCGCCGGACAAAACTAAAACAAGGCTAAAGGACCCTAAACATGCAAAACACCAACAAACACCTACGGATTTTCCAAAAAAGTCGGACGACATCCGCAAACAAGTACGCAAAATCAGCCACAGCCGCATACCACACATTAGGCGCCATTTTAGAACACTAACTTATACAATCCGTACACAGCTACCCTAACGGATTTGCCTCGTGCACGCACACTATTACACTACACACTGCACACATTCATGAAACTTACACAGCAGCCCCACAGCACTGATGCTGCAGCAACATGAAAACAGATTGCCAGCTCTTCAACACAATGCTGCATATATTACTTCACAATAGGTAAAGTATATTCATTTCTTATTTTATTAATTATTCATTGCCATAACAAAAAAAAGCACCAACGCTGCTCATAGCACACAAACAACCAAGAGCGCCCAAGGACCTCTGCAAGTGAAGTACCTCGATTTAAGTCCACATTCCAGAGTATAGACACACGAAAATCCCCTAAGCGAGAGAAAAAATGGCCACTGAAAATAACCGAAAGCAAGGATACAGGACCCTAAACAAGCAAAACACCACCAAGCACATACGGATTTAGCAAAAAGCCGTTCGAGGTACAAGATACACTATTAACAAGGATGCTACATCATACACAGCCGCGTACCACATACACATTCGCCGCCATTATACAATACTAACTTACACAATGCGGAAGTGCACAGCTACACTAGTGGCTTTTCCTAGCGCACGCAGTCTATTTACAATACACACTGCACACACTGCTGACACTTACACATCAGCTCCACAACAGTGCAAACCGACATTGTATGCTGCAGGAACATCAAAACAGATTGTCAGCTCTTCAACACAATGCTTCCTGCATATATTACTTACAAATAGGTAAAGTATATTCATTTTATTTTTTTTATTATTTAATTAGCATACAAAAAAACATATACACAAAAAAAATACACTCTCACAATGAACACAAAAGCCCTTCCCTGCGCCACTCACAACGAGCGCCAAAGCCTTGCAATAGGCGCAAAAAACAGATCACCGCCAACCAAACAATAACACCAAAAGTGACTATCAGACAAAAAAAATACCACAAGTCGCTAGTATATATATATTATTATGTTCAGAAACAATTTTCAGGAAAAAACAACAACTCTACACAGGCTGCCACAAATCTTTCTGAACGAATAAAAGAGTACACTGAATAAACATTCAGCCTTACAGAAACACTCAAAAGAAATGTCTTTATTAACTTCAACAGGAACTGTGAGTTATTGAACTGATATATTTCTTTTCACTGCTTCCAAACAAAAGTCAACTTTTTCCAAGAAAATCACTATTCTTTTGATGAGTAAAAACATGTTTTTACTGTCTAGTAACTATCTGCTATGCAGTAATGTGATGCATAATTCTGACCATATCTTTTTTATTCAAACAATAGATATGTTTATTCTTTATTACTATGTTAAAGAGCCACTGTAGGATAAACTTTGTGTCATGGATGGAATGGAGTATAATATATAAAATTAACACTAAACAAAACTTTCCATAATCCTAAGGATCACAGCATGCCAGGAACATCTGTCAGACACTACCCCTGTGAGCTCCATCAAGCTCATGTTAATTGCTTCAATGACCTCATCTATCCATCTCTGTCTCTGCCATCCCCTTCTTTATGTGACTTCAATCTTTCCCAGCATCAGAGTCTTTTTTTAGGGAATCCTGTCTTCTCATGGTAAGATCAAAATATTTCAGCTTCAGTCTCATGATCATACTTTCCAGTGAACAGTTTGCCTTGATTTCCTGTAGTACTGATGTATTGGATCTTATTGCAGTACAATGGATTCTAAGCAGTTTTCTCCAACACAACAACGCAAATGCATCAGTTTTATGGCACTCAGTCTCCTTTATGATCCAGTTTCACATCTGTATGTTAGTACAGGGAATACCATAGTTCTAACAATGCAGACCTTTCCTTAGTTGATAACCTATTATCTTTGTATTTTAATAGCTTACCCAGACTTGTCAAAGCTTTCAGCTTCAGAAGCAAACATCTTTTAATTTCATGGCTGCATTCACCATCTGCAGAGATGGCCAGGAAAAAAAATCTGACACTGCTTCCACTTGTTTCCCATCTATTTGCCAAGAACTAAGATTGCTGTTCACCATGATCTTCATCTTTTTGAGCAGCAGGCCAACTCTTGCACTCTCTTCTTTTCCTCCTCACTTTCAGCCATCAGGGTATTATCATCCATGTATCTGAGGATGTTGGTATTTCTCCCAGCAATATTAATTCTGGCTTTGGAATTGTTCAGCCCGGCCTTATGCATAATGTATTCTGTGTATACAGGGAGTGCAGAATTATTAGGCAAGTTGTATTTTTGAGGATTAATTTTATTATTGAACAACAACCATGTTCTCAATGAACCCAAAAAACTCATTAATATCAAAGCTGAATATTTTTGGAAGTAGTTTTTAGTTTGTTTTTAGTTTTAGCTATTTTAGGGGGATATCTGTGTGTGCAGGTGACTATTACTGTGCATAATTATTAGGCAACTTAACAAAAAACAAATATATACCCATTTCAATTATTTATTTTTACCAGTGAAACCAATATAACTTTTCAACATTCACAAATATACATTTCTGACATTCAAAAACAAAACAAAAACAAATCAGTGACCAATATAGCCACCTTTCTTTGCAAGGACACTCAAAAGCCTGCCATCCATGGATTCTGTCAGTGTTTTGATCTGTTCACCATCAACATTGCGTGCAGCAGCAACCACAGCCTCCCAGACACTGTTCAGAGAGGTGTACTGTTTTCCCTCCTTGTAAATCTCACATTTGATGATGGACCGCAGGTTCTCAATGGGGTTCAGATCAGATGAACAAGGAGGCCATGTCATTAGATTTTCTTCTTTTATACCCTTTCTTGCCAGCCACGCTATGGAGTACTTGGACGCGTGTGATGGAGCATTGTCCTGCATGAAAATCATGTTTTTCTTGAAGGATGCAGACTTCTTCCTGTACCACTGCTTGAAGAAGGTGTCTTCCAGGAACTGGCAGTAGGACTGGGAGTTGAGCTTGACTCCATCCTCAACCCGAAAAGGCCCCAAAAGCTCATTTCAAGTTTCAGCTTGTGTGTCTTGTTCAGTGGTGGTAATCTTTCAGCCTTTCTTACCATGGCCATGTCTCTGAGTATTGCACACCTTGTGCTTTTGGGCACTCCAGGGATGTTGCAGCTCTGAAATATGGCCAAACTGGTGGCAAGTGGCATCGTGGCAGCTGCACGCTTGACTTTTCTCAGTTCATGGGCAGTTATTTTGCGCCTTGGTTTTTCCACACGCTTCTTGCGACCCTGTTGACTATTTTGAATGAAACGCTTGATTGTTCGATGATCACGCTTCAGAAGCTTTGCAATTTTAAGAGTGCTGCATCCCTCTGCAAGATATCTCACTATTTTTGACTTTTCTGAGCCTGTCAAGTCCTTCTTTTGACCCATTTTGCCAAAGGAAAGGAAGTTGCCTAATAATTATGCACACCTGATATAGGGTGTTGATGTCATTAGACCACACCCCTTCTCATTACAGAGATGCACATCACCTAATATGCTTAATTGGTAGTAGGCTTTCGAGCCTATACAGCTTGGAGTAAGACAACATGCATAAAGAGGATGATGTGGTCAAAATACTCATTTGCCTAATAATTCTGCACTCCCTGTAAGTTCAGTAAATAAGGTGACAACCTTGTTGCAATGCTTTCCCGATCTTGAAACATTCTGTTTTCATTGGTGACCGTGGCTTCTTGGTCCACATAAAGATTTCTCAGGAGGTAGATGAGATGGGCTGATTTCCCCATATGTTTAAGAACTTTTCACATTATTCTGGGATCCACACAGTCATAGGCTTTAGAATAGTCTATGAAGCAGAAGTAACTGTTTTCCCGGAACTCACTTGCTTTCTCTGATTTCTCTGTGCCTCTGCTTCTTCAAAATCTAGCTAGTTCTCAGTCAATATATTGTTGCTGGTATGTGAAATGAGTGCACTTGTTTGATCACTGGAACACTCTTTGGCATTGCCTTTTTTGTGATGGGATGTAGACTAAACATTTTCAAATCTACTGCCCATTGTTGAGTTTTCCAAATGTGTTAGCATAATGCAAGCAACACTTTCACAGCATCTTCTTTTAGGATTTTGAACAGTTGGGATTCCATCAACTCATGCAGCCTTGTTATCAGCAATACTTCCTAGAGCCCATCTCACTTTACTGTTAAGATCCTGTCTGTATAGATATTATGCATATTATTTCCATGTCTTCATTATCTGATCTACTTCTGTTAAGTACCTACCATTTGTGTCTTTTATCGAGCCCCCTTTGGCATGAAAGGTTACTTTGATAGCCATAGTTTTCTTGAAGAGATCTCATTCTGACTTTCTTTACTTTCACTTAACCCTCCTTTTTTAGAGTCCACGCAAACCGTTCAGCACTAACCCACCTGCCATGTGACTCTGATGCACTTTTGTCACCTATTTAAATTTGTTGACCTTGGGCCATCTAATCTGACCTCCTATGTGTATGAATGACCACATGGATAGAGTGTTCAACATAAGTGCTTTAAATGTGGCAAACAAAACAACAAAGCAAAGAGATAATGAGTAAAAAGGATTGAGTATCTTAATATTAAAAAGTAATAATTAGTGGCACCGGAAGGTGAAGCTCATTAAATATTCTGCCAATCACAAGGTGGATAAAAGCAATCAAAAACTACAAACTACAAAAGCTTATAACAAAATTAATTTAGCATCAATATCAAAAAGGAAAAAACTTTTTTTCACATACTTTTCACCCTCTATCTGACGGTACACTGTACTTTTGGGGATTTTAGTCACCTCTAAATGATAGACACCAATATTTTTTAAATAAGATGCCCATAAAAGACAGAATAGATCACCACAAAGCATCTTTCTTCATTGTATAGCAAGATAGCAAACAAATTCCAATGAATGGAACCTAATTCCTTCCAAGTAAGCAGTTGGTGACTTATACTCAAAGTGCCATTTATCAATAATTACCCAGCAATGTCCATTGACTTCTGGTATAGTTACTGTCATTTTTCACAACTCCAGTAGTTGGGAACAATACCAATTACAAAATTAATACAGAAATAGCAGTAGTACAGGTTACAAAGTCATAATTTATTGAGCTCAACATACAAAATGGCTTTCTCAGTTTCCTAAGAGGCAACATTACCAGGTGCTTAACTATTCTGGAAGACATTTTCCTAACTTGGCCCAAGTCCCGTTCAAGTACATGTAGATTTAAATACTTTTCCAAAGAATTTAATTACAATAAATGGCAGTGCAGGTTTTGCTGATCCCTTTTATAATGAACACGTTAACATATCTACATCAATCTATTGAACTCTCTAAGGTGCTATTCTGGAAACGTTCCTGCACAACTGAAGCTTCTCACAGAACATTGCTTCTAAATTAATAATTGCAATGTATCCACGGAAATATTAACTGACAATACATGAAATACGGAAAGCAAACTCATGTTTAATTGCAGATCTTTATATATTTAGAGAATAATATATTTTCATAAAATACTGCATCATTTAGCACATTTAATAAATTAACAAGCAAAATTTCAGTACGAGTTTCAGCATTGATTTTAAAGTGAACTGTTGTTTAAAGGAGAACTGTATCCCCTATCCTGCATTTAACAGGGTATGGGTTAAATAATATTAAGCTTTAGCTTTCACTGCAGGGTTGCATTGACTGGTAGTCTGTAATATTTGTATTTATCAAACTAGTAAGAGCATTTTGAAATGAACACTATAGTGATAAAACAAATTATGGCCTTTTAAAAGTCGCACAAAAGTCCTGTCAGCTAATTATATGAAGTTCTGAATTGTTTATTTTCTGTGTGCTTGCAACTTGGTGGCTGCAATGTTGGCCTTCTGCAATCCTCTAATTCCTCACTGTTTTAGGTGGAAGGGCAGCACGTTGTGAATCTCTATATTGCACCTTCTAATGCATGGCTAGTGACTTTGTATTAGTCTATGTTATCATATGCTGCTGTTTACTGTGCTAGACGCAGCACAACCTGCTCCAGTGGATCTATCAAATGTTGTTGGTTATGCTGTGTGCATTAGAAGATGCATTATGGTGATTCATTACATGCTACCTTCCCACCCTCTCATTGAAATGCTCATCTGAATGTGAAGAATCAGAGGCTGACGTTTCAGCTCTCTGTAAGTTATCAAAGGTACATTAAAAATAATAATAATTTATTTTGGAAGATCATAGCTCTTCTACAGCATTCTTTTAAAACTATATTGGTCCTTTTTTTAAATGTTGTTGCTGATTCCATACATACAAAATAAATACACTTGAGTAGCCTAATTGTTTTGTTTTCAGGTCTCCATGCACAACATCATCTTTGGCACTAATATTGCTTAAAGGAAGTTTCAGGGCTTCCTCTAATTTGATGGTGACTGAGCACATGGCATGGTTAAGCACACATGCTAACATATCCTCTACATTGACTTGGCCCTTGCTGTGTAGCCTTCCTGTTAGCATTGTGTACCGACATATTCTTCACCAGGGAATTTTAAAGAGCGAGCACTCAAGGATTCTGACTGAAGCACCATTGAGAATGAACATATTGGAGGATGTATATATCCACCTTATGATTTTGTTTCATAAGTATGCATGTGACTTGCTGTTACAGTGGTGATTACGAAATAGGACATGGATCCATGGGACAGAGGTAGGTTCAGGTCCACTTACCAAAGTGTTTCCAGAATTTAATTTGGGTCATGGCTAGCTGCATGCAAGAGAGAAAGACGGGATTCTTGGTCCAGGTCAAAATCCAGAATAACAAAACAAAGATATCAGTAAGATAACACACCACTGAGATAGGTCCTACTTTGGACAATTGCGAGCAGGCCTGATGTCAATTTATTTGCTGCATCAGTCTTGGATGCCCTAGCGTCCATTGCCCTAGAATTACGCACCCTAAATGAATAAGAGAACCGGAGAGGAGAAGTGCAGCACTTAGTGATATTGCTACACTGGAAAGGAAGTTGGTGCTCACGTAGCACAGTTTAGCTGGGCCTAGCATGGATGGGGGAGATGCGGCTAGTGAGGATGTCTAGGGAGGTAGATGGGTTACAGTTACAAGGGGAAGCAGGGGGGACAGGAGCAGGAGGGAGGCCAGTTCTGAGTTGGCAAGCACCAACAGATTTGCCAGATTGAGTAAAACTGTTGGGGATGTCCATTCAGGAGTGGCAATGCCAGATAGAGCTGTTCCCACTAACAGCCGGGAGAACAGTTCTACTGGAGGAGTGGAAGGGCAGCGTAGACAGAGCAAGACAAAGTTTTTGGTGGTAGGGGACTCTATTATTAGGAATGTAGACAGGGTGATTTGTCACCCAGATCCCAGCAATTGAACAATTTGCTGTCTCCCGGGTACTCGTATTCTGCATTTTGTGGATCAGGTAGATAAATTATTGGGATGGTCTGGAAATAAACTGGCGGTCTTGGTAGGTGTTGGTACAAATGACAAAGTTAGTGGAAGATAGAGTGTCATACATAATGATTTTATAGAACTAGGTAATAAGCAGAAGGCAAGGTCCTCCAAGGTAGTATGTTTTTGAGATACTATATGTGCCACGTGCTAGCCTTAGGGAGGTTAATGCGTGGCTAAAAATGTGGTGCATTAAGGAGGGGTTTTGGTTTTTAAAGCACTGGGCTGACTTCTCCCTTGGGTACAATCTCTATAGCTGGGATGGATTGCACCCCTAATGATGAGGGAGCTTGTGTGCTAGGGAATAGGGTGGTAGAACAGCTGGGCTAGTAGGTGGGGGGGACTAAATAGAAGTAATGGGGTAGAAAGTGTAGAGGAGGTAAGGAATGCATTAACTAATCAAGAGGGAGGAGATGGGGGAAGGGTTAGTATAGTCACTAGGGAGGTATTGCTAGATAACTCAAGTACAGTGGCATGCACTTCAGAACTACAGACTCATAACATAAACTTTATGCTCGCTAATGAGAGAAGCTTGCCAGGTAAAATTAGAGAGCTAGAATTATTAGCAGTTAATGATAAATGGGATTTAATAGGCATTAACAAGACATGGTGGGATGAATTTTTATGACTGGACTGTTAATCTGGATGATTATAACCTATTTAAGAAACATAGGGGCAATGATAAAAGAGGAAAGGCATTTGTCTGTATGTTAAGCCTGAATTTAAGCCTATAGTCAAAAATAGACTGGATGAAAGAGACCAGCAGTTCAGCTAAGGGGAGCAGGTTCTTGAGTACACTCAGGGATCATTATCTGGCCCATGTTATACAAAAACCTACTAGAAATTAGTCATCACAAATAATATTGATATAGTATCAAATGTTGAAATGGGGCAAACTTTGGGAAACAGTGATCACAAGCCTGAATTTAAGCCTATAGTCAGAAAAGATATTTATGTTGGAACTAGCGGTAATGTTGAATGTTTGTGGGTAGAGTTAAATAGCGGAGGAGCAAATTCTAAAAGAATATTGGTAGGAGTATGCTATAAACCCTCAAATATAATTGAAAGTGAGGAAATGCACTTATTGTTACAGATTGGAAATGCTGCTAAGCATGGTCAAGTTCTAATAATAGGAGATTTTAATTACCCTGAAATAAACTGGATAAATGAGACCAGCAGCTCAGCTAAGGGGAGCAGGTTCTTGAGTACACTCAGAGATCATTATCTGACCCGGGTTATACAAGAGCCTACTAGAAGTGAGGCTATCTTGGATTTAGTTATCACAAATAATATTGATAGTATCAAATGTTGAAATAGGGCAACCTGTGGGAAACAGTGATCACAACACAGTCTCATTTGAGATTGAATTAAAAAATATAACTGTAAGGGGCTAAAGAAAACTCTTAATTTTAAGGGCAGCAATACAACGTATAGACTGGGACAGAGAACTGACAGGTAAAAATACTGAACATAAATGGACAAATCCTTACTAAATAAATATACTTATCACCATGTGGAAATAAAAGTAGAAGGAGTCAATCACAACCCATGTGGCTTAACAATGCATTAAAGATGAAGATGAGGAGTAAAAAACAAGCATTTAAATTATACAAACAAGAGGGAACAGAGACTGCTTTACACAAATACAAGGAAATCAACAAGGCTTGCAAAATAGCTATGAGAGTAAGACTAACCCTAAAATATTTTTTAAATATATTAATGGTAAGAAGGCCAGGAAGGAATCTATAGGAGCATTACAATGTGACACAGGCCGTCTGATAATTAGTGACCAGGAAAAGACAGGTGATCTAAATATGTGGTTTTCTTCTGTATACACAAGAGAGGTACCAGAATGGGGCTACACTACCTTCACCAAATAAGTGGTTGACGCAGGAAGAAATCCAAAAGATGTTGGAAAAAATAAATGTTAATAAAGCCCCAGGTCCTGATAGCATACATCCACGGGTACTGAGGGAACTGGGCTCTGTAATAGCAAAACTATTATATCTAATTTTTCAAGATTCACTCCACACAGGGTTTCTACCAGATGACTGGAGAAAGGCAGAGGTGATACCGATATTTAAGAAGGGAGCAAGAGCAAATCCGGGGAATTATAGACCAGTGAGCCTCACTTCGGTAGTGGGAAAGCATTTAGAAGGGTTAATAAGGGATAATATACAGGAATATGTCTATTCAAACAGGATTATAAGTAGGAGCCAACATGGATTTATAAAAGATAGGTCGTGTCAAACAAACCTAATTAGTTTCTATGAAGAGGCTAGTAGGAACTTGGATCAAGGCAACTCAGTGGATGTAGTCTTTTTGGAATTTGCAAAGGCTTTTGATACAGTCCCAAATGGGAGACAGTAGTGGTTACTAATCACTTCATTTTGATTCATTATACAGTATTTTCTTCTTTTTCTCTATTTCAACATGTACTGTAGTAATAGACTCAATTCTTTAAAAGCTATGTCATCAATTTAGGTAAGATCTCTGAATAGAATTAAATGTATTTCTAATTGGCATTCTAATTAGCCTCTTACCCGAATAACATGTAAGAGCTCTATAAACAGGTCACAATTAGCTTGGCTAATGATTAGCTGGGCATCATTCCTTTGAGTGCATTACTGTGTAAAGGGACTCTTTAGGAAAAATGTTTTGTTTCATGGAAAATGTTTTAAGTAGTTCTATTTGATCATCTTCAGTGTAATTTTATACACAATTTACACTCACGCAGTGTAACACTTTCTCAGTTTTCAAACCTTCACTCTCTTTTCTTCTCTGAAGGCTGCCATCTGTAGGCTGCCATCTTGTGACTTGCAGCCATATTGTGACTAGTAGTGTCATTCCCACATAGAAGGGGATAGGCACTACTATTCTTTTGCCATTAGACAGCATGCAGTCAGTACCATGCTTTGTTTTAGATGGTGCAGCAACATTGAAGTGAGATGATTTTAATCATAGTCATTACATGTAATGATTTATGAAATTTTATGAAAATCCTTTAGTGTTTCTGTATGTTTTAACACACAACATGTCACTGTCTGCTTGCTGTCTAACAGCACGGCATTGGTACAAAATACAGTGCTGCAAGTCACAGTTGTACATAGCAACAGGCTATAGGAGAGAATACAGAAAATTATGTGAAGATTAAATGGGGGATGATGCTGCACATTGGCCCCAATGGCTATTTTTCATTTACTTTTCTTAAAGAATACAGTGATTGTAGCCTGACAAATCTTTGGTGACCCTGGCATATAGGAACATATATTTTTACTGCAGATTCAAAAGGTTAATTTAGTCTGTCCACCGTATGTATCTAAACATGCTGATCTGAATAAGTCTTCTACTTCTTCTTCTTCTTCTTATCATTATTATCATCTGTAAGACACGCAGTTTGGAAGGAGGCAAATAGAAAAATGATATCAGGACAACCCCTAGGCAGAGCCTCCTCTACCGCTAGACACCAAAATAATGTAACTTCATATTTAAGTTTTAAAAGCCACATTGCTTTTGTATTTCTTTATTTAGATATTATATAAAAACTTTACACTTTAAAAGGACACATAAAGGGTCCCAGTTACTACAAAAATAAAAGGTAATTTTTGAGTTAGGCAACTGATCTTGGGAACTTGGTATTTTAAGCACAATCTTTTATGCTCCCCCCCTTTTTTTCAGAGTGGATGCAATAGACAACCAGGACTCAGAAGGCTGCCTGGCCCGAAGCCTGTGTTATGCAGTGATATGATGGTGAGTAAGCCTGTGTTATGTAGTGATATGATAGTGAGTAAGCCTGTGTTATGCAGTGATATGATAGTGAGGTGGGAGTAAGTTTATGTTATTCATTGATATGATGGTGAGGAGGGAGGAAGCCTGTGTTATGCAGTGATGTGATAATGAGGTGGGAGAAAACCTTTTTTTATGCAGTGATATGATAGTGAGGTGGGAGGAAGGATGTATTATGCAGTGATATGATAGTGGAACTACACATTAGCAAAACAGTAGATTTCCAGCCATGTATGGCTACAGCACAAATACATTTCTGTGTTTCCTCTAAATCAGTTATTTGTCTGCTTTGCATACATGTTGTTTATTTATAGTTATTACATATAATAGTTGTCAAACTGTGATTCGTCATCACGTTTGCAAGCCTCACAAAGTGAGGCGAGCCGTTAACGCATAGAAGCCTTCGGAGCTTAGCGAGGTAAGCAGCTGAGGCATTGAAGCTCGAAGCACTTAGGCGATGAGCACCAAAGGAGATCAATGCCTGCTTGCCTCACGTAGCGAGGCAAGCAGTTAAGGCTTAAAAAGAAATGAGCACCAAAAGGCGCTCTTGCGAGCCTCGCGAAAGGAGCATTGCCTTAGGCTGCAAGCAGTTGAGGAATGCAGAAAAAAAAATAAAAAAGTCGGAATACCTTCGGAAACAAAATCTATGCTTGGAAAAAGACAAAGTTAATAGTCGAACCACGCAAATCGGAAAACAAGAAAAACACACAAAAAATGAATACAAAAAAAAAATCACACACAGCACAGGGGTACAGCTAGGTCACCTGGGAGTGAGGTTGCACACGAATTGAAGCCAAATTTGCTGAGTTTCGCCATTTGAAAATCGGCTAAGCGAGATAAAACAATTGCAGACAAAAAAAAGAAAACGAAGATACACGACCCCGAAGCTCGCAAAACACTGCTAGGCACGTACGAGTTAGACATGAATGACCTTGGAATCTCACACACAGCAAGGGGGGAACGCCAGGACGCCTGGAAGTGAGATTGCACACAAATTTAAGCCAAATTTGCTGAGATTCAGCACTTGAAAGTCGTCTAAGCAAGAAAAAAAATGGAGGCCGAAAAAAGTGAAAACGAGGCTAAAGGAGATAGAGGAGCGCAAATCTTATCAGGCACGTACGAGTTAGCCAGGAACGTAGGAAATACAAAATATACCTTTACAACGGACGGAAAATGCTCGAGAGCCAAGTAACACATACAAAAAAGCTGCCATTTTACAACACTAATTTGCAAAAAGGAACATGACTATTCTAAAGTGCTGCTTTACAGAAACGGTTTGGCCTTTTGCGCGCAGCCTATTTACACTGCACACTTGGCACATTGCTGACACTTTCTCCTCAGGTGATCAATACTCCAACTGTACATTTTCTGATGCAGGAAAATCCAAACAGATTGTTAGCTGTTCAGAATATTGATTGCTGCATATTAAATATAAATAGGTAAAGTATATTAATTTATTAATTCATATAAATTTATTCACTGTACGGAAAAAAATATATATTTTACACTGTACTTATATATTTGTCTTCGAGATGAGCGCCGAAGGTGATCATTGCAAAGGAGAAAACTTGAAGTACACCAGGGGAGAGGATCGCAATGAGCGCGTAAGATCCTCAGAGGAACAAAAGCCTTGCATTGTGTGGCAAACAGCATTGCCATGGATTCAAATTTTCTTCCGTAATTTTTTGACAGGCAAGTCGCTAGTAAGTATATAATTAAGAACAATGGGAGCACTGGGACATGTCTAGCAGCATAATACCTTATGTACACATACATCCCTTGCTCCTTCTCTCCCTCTTATCCCTTTAATCTTCCTCCCTTTATCCTCTCCCTCCCATATCTCCCCTCTCCACTTCTCCCACTATCTAGACCTATCTCCCTCCTCTCCCCCTTTCTTACTCTTTTCTCTCCCTCCCTCCAATCTTGTCCCTTTTCTATCTTCTCCACCTCTGTCTTCTCATCCTTTCCTTTGTATTTTCTCTTGCTCCCTCACATCTCCTTTCTGCTTTCCATAGTCTCACTATTTTCTCTCCCCTTCACTCCTACCCTAACCATTTATTCTTCTCTTCCTTGTCTCTTTATGTTTCCTCCATTGTCTTCCACTCTTTCCCTCCTCTGTCTATTTCTTTCTCCTTAGTCTTGCCTCCTCCGTTAAATATTGAAACATGACAGATGACAGATATTAACAAAAAAAAGCCTATCTAACTTGCCCATTCTATCAACCCACAAGTCTGGCTTATTAAGCCTTAAGGTGGCCTTATGCTTATCCCAGACATGCCTTACTTCCTTACCTGTGTTTGCTTCTATCACTTGCTCTGGAAGAGTATTCCAGTTATCTATTACCCTTTTTGTAAAGTACTATTTTATTTTATTTTTCTCTCTCAATTTCTACCTCACTCTCATTTTTCTATTGCTTCCTTATGGTATCTGCTCTCTGCAGATTCTCAACACAGTATCTTTGACTTCCTTTTTTATTAGTTCTTTGCAAAAATTATTTAAAGGTATATGAAAGTGAGATGGGTTATGAATGCATCCTGTAGAATGCAACATAACCCACCTAGCAAAAAATGTTTACATGAAAAAATGCAAACATTTTTTGCAGAAAATAAAAAAATGTGCTGGGGGTGATGTAGACACCCCCAGCAACTGAGATTTGCATATTAGATATGTCATTTTTAATGAGATCTCCAATTTGCAGCACAGGAAAGGAAAGTGTCTGAAATCATGTGACTTCCCACAGTAGGGTAGACTAAAGGTCCTAACTGAGCAAGTCTGCACAGTCCCCAGGAAACAAATAAACATTGTATAAGTTATGTTAATTTGCCCTGGGAATTTCTGGGGGTGTCAGCATTGAGAGAAAACTCTTTGCAAATGCAAGAAATTCAGCAAACTTCAGGCAAACGGTTTAACTGTTTACTTTTGAATTTTTTCATGCAAATTATTTTTTCAGACGCTATTAACCTAAAAACTGAAGAAACATCTCCACAATCCAGTACACACAAAAGTTTTGTTAAGATAAACAGACATTATAGCAACAGAGTATGAGATAATCAAAAGGTTATCTACTTAATACTAAAAAAGTCAATTATCTGAAATAATACATATGTATATAGAAAATTAAAGCTCACAAATGTGAAAGAAATCTGCCATAATACGTACATTAAAAAAGAGGTTCCACATATTTCACATATTATTTGAAATAATTGACTTTTTTTTTTGTAGATAACCATTTTTTTATGTTTTGTAATTACAATATTTATGCATGTATTAAAACAACCCAAATTTACTTCACCATATATTTTTTCTGCCTTTTTTGACCTCTCGTCAAAATGCAAGGAGGTCTCTTAAAATTATCAGCATAGCAGCTCATCATTCATCCATATTGGGCTTGGATTGTTACCATTCCAATTGAAGCAGAATCTGTATTGCCTCAGATCACTGCTTATTTTTGATATTCTAACACATTTTGTTTATATTGTGTAGTGCTCCACTATTGTGTGTTTTCGTTATACTTGTTGGTTTGCCTGCCCTCTTGGTGGCTGACTTTCCTGGGAGTTATGTTGAATTGCACCACTGAAGGCTCCTACACCCATACTTTCTGCTACTAAAGATGTTTAATTAACTCTAATAGTTAGGGATGTTCGTTAGTCACCTAAGATAAAGTTAGCATAATAGTGGAATGGTCTTTTCAAGCAATTTATTATTACCATGCCTCAATTATCTAATGTTTCCACTCAAATATTTTATTATGAAAAAAATACAATTATATTTATTTATATGTGTACTACAGGGAAAACTACCCCCAAAGCCTCAACACTTAGTAACCCATATGAAGCTTAGTGGAGGACCACTGTACAAAATATTATATATGTGAAAACTTTGAGTCTGTCTAAGATCATAGTTAAGCATGGACCCTGTAGGTATACATGATACCTTAGTGACAGTGTATGTGTGAGGTGGGCATTTCTGTTTCTTCAGAGCAGTTCTTTATCGATTTTAACGTCTTCAATTCATTAACTTCCTACTTCTGGGCCTGTGAGAGGGGAGGAGTGTGGTGTCAATGTCAACCTTATCCAATTATCTACTAACCTTTTCTTGTAAGCTCCTCTATGTGCATAGAAGTCCAAAAAAATCTGGGGGGATAATTCAACTCTGCTCCCAGGACAGGAAGCAGGGGTTGATCTACGTCCGGTGCACCACTACTTCAGTGCACCTCAAAACCATTTTTTTTATTTCTTTGTTTAAATTCTCAATGCCCCTGCCCCCAATATAATTGAAAATATTCACATATATGTATATTTCTATATGTCAACTTATAATGCATAAAATATAAATTCATTGGAAAGTGGCCAAATCTGATGATGCATAATTAAGTTTAATTTTGCTATTTTTTGTGTCACCTATTCATTTAATCTCGGAGGGATTTGTGCCCCTACCCCCCACACCCCTGCCTTATTCCCACACCCCTCCCTCTAGATACAAAAAGGACCCCCATGATCCATCTCTCAAGAAATCATGTAACAAACACAAAATGTATTCCATCACTCAGAAACAGAATATTCAAAAATTCGTATTTCTCTAAAACAAATTTAATCTTTATGGCTTACACAGCTGTTAACGATGATAGTTTTGTTATATACATCACAAAGAAGTGTTTTTCTTGAACTACAGTGTTTCTTTAAATAATGAAGACTATTTTACAAATATATTTATCAGCAAGATACAGCAAGCTCTAAATATGTTTATCCTAAGCTACAATAATACAATTTTGTTAGAGATGAGTCTTTCAAGTTGATTGTTTTCAGGAAAGAAATAGGTTCAGTGATGTAGAGATTGGAACATAATGAAATCCATTTTTACCTTATTCACTGCCAACATGAACAGATAATAGTAAACACATAAGGCTCCTGGGAACTATTATTTGTGGCCAAGCTATCCAATTGTATATCCAGTGTCATTGCAGGAGTTTGTATCGCTTGTCTCAGTGTCTGGGGATGACAATATAAAAAGCTGGTGGAGATCCCCTGAGTCCTATTTTGTAAAAAGGCAATGGTAGGATGTGTGATTGGGCTCAACAGTAAGGAAATAATAAAGGCAAGTAGGCTTTATACAGGACATGCTTCACAAGAACAGGAGGGGCACTATTAACATAGTACTCTAGAGAGCAAACATTGTAGCACAGCCCAACATTGATATACTTGATAAGAAGAAGGGATTGTAATAGACATGTATTAATGGTGCAGACAATATACACACTAATGTTATTACAGAATTATTATGATAACAAATATATTCTGTATACAGTGCTGCTATAATGCTAAATGTTATTATTCATTTTTCTCATAAGATGATATTATATATTTTTTTCTATACAGTCTTTTGAATAGCTAAATTAGATAATAGCAATCATTTTTAAGTAGCATTCCTCCCTTTATTACAGGTGTCTCAGCACATAATATAAAGTCCTGCCAGCATAGGGCCCTGTTTCAGGATTGGACCCACACAAAAGTACCCTCTGCCCAAGTCAATGGCTCTACCAGACTCTGTTCAAAAGCTAAAAATAAAAACATAATTTTCAAAGAATGTTTCAACTAATAAATATTTTTGAAGTCATTCTCATTCAAAAGTTGTTGGAAGAAGTTTGTACGTAAGTAGTAATAGTGGACTTTTTGTTCAGGGCTCAAAAGCAGTTTGGCATGAGGGATAAATATGCTTGTGTTAAATTTGTCATATTGTACAAGGAAAATGTATCATCTTGGTGAAATAATGTATTCATAAAAACAGAATTAGAATTAACTTTAATTAACAAGTTATGTTACAAAATAATACGAATCTTTCTTTAGCTAGTGATTCAGACAAATTCCTAATTGTACGAAAGATACAGGACCTTAATAGTTGATAGATGTGAGTAACGCCTGTGCGATGCGTTCTGCATAGGAATTACTCACATGCTGATTGCTGGCACTGATGGTGAATTGCGCAACTGCGCAGTTGCTGTGTTTGTGCTCATGTGCAGCGCAGCCTCACTATTGTGCATGTGCATCTCTGCGCAGAAGGGGGAGGGAGGGAGAGAGAGAGATAGGGACTGAGGGAGCGGACAGAGAGATGGGGTGGAGAGGGAGAGAGAGAAGGAGGGGAAGGAGGCAGAGAGAGAGAGGGAGAGAGAGAAAGTGGGAGAGAGGGAGAGAGAAAGTGGGAGGGGGGCAGAGAGAGAGGGATGAAGGCAGAAGGAGGGAGAGGGACTGAACGGGAGGGGAGAGAGGGGAGGGAGGGAGGGTGAGGGAGGGGAGAGAGGGGAGGGAGGGAGAGGAAGAGAGAGAGGATGAGAGAGAGTGAGAGAGAGAGGGGAGGCAGAGAGAGAGGGAGGGATGGAGGGAAGGAAGGAGGTAGGGGAGGACGGGGGAGAGAAAGGGAAGGAGAGAGAGAGGGGAAGAGAGAAAGAGAGGGTGAGAGTGGCACAGAGAGAGAGAGGTAGGGGGCGAGGGAGGGAGAGGGTTGGAGAGAGAGAGAAAGGGAGGTAGAGAGGGCGCACTGAGGGAGAGAGGGTACTGAGAGAGAGAGAGACAGTGTACATTGAGAGAGCGACAGCACACAGAGAGAGAGGGCACAGAGAGAGAGACAGCACACAGAGAGACAGAAAGCGTAGTCATATATATGTGAAGTTTCAAATATGGTATAAATTAAAACTATAGGTAGTAAGTATTTTATCAATCGAATGTTATTTGCAAATTGCATTTTCCAACAGTAAACTATCACTGAAGTTTAATAAAATTAATCGGACAGCACTAGATATCCTAGGATGTTATGCAACTTGATTTGAAAGAGTTTTACACTACACGTAAATGGACATGGATAACAACTGGGTTTTTCAAGCATTTAAAAGAGCACTTTTTAAACATTGCAAAATTACACATTTTTTACATGAAAAAATAAGAAGTGATACCTGTTTAAACTTCTTTGAAAATAACAGGAAATGCAAAGAGCACACTTTAGTCTTTAGATTTCATTGGCTGACAGAGGGCAAGCCCCCAGATGCAACAGAGAAAAAAACATTTCCATCAAGAAATACAAATAGAAAACAAGAGCCATAAAACCAAAATCGGTGTTTCAAAACATTTCCAGTGAATTTATCATGCACACATATCATGCAAAAATGTAACAATTGTGCAGCTCGACAAAAAAAATCCACATGGGCAGATCCACTTTCACTGTTGACACCTATTAGAAGGTGGAGAGAAGCCCATCTGTTTGAAACTGATCAATACTGATTTCTAGATGTCCATTTTAAAAGCTTAACTGATTTTCTTTTTGTCTTTAAATATTAATTGTATTGCTCAGTAACTAAATATATAAATGGCACTGCATTGTATGAACACTACAGTGACCTTTAACTGTCTTTTGTACATCTGAAACTCAATGTAATCTGAAATCCCCCTGAAAACAATCCAAATACTTCTTATGATTATGGATATTATACTGAATATGTTTTCTTCTGAAAGCAGCTCCCACTACAGAGGATTAACCTTGTGTAAAATCTCCAGATTATTTCTTGCTATATAATAGACTTCTTTCAACAAAGACTTTGCTGTATTAGTTCAGTCAACTAATTGGAACACATCCTGCTCTGCAAAATCCAGACAGCCCAAGAGCAGATGTATAATTAATTAATTAGCTGACATGGACCTAGTGAAGCTTAAAACCTGTACAATTATTACATGTGACTCATTTACAGAAGATAAAGCACCAGACAAACAATTGGCCAAGTTATCTCTGGAGCTTCTCAGATGTCTTTCAGAGGTGACTAATATTTTACAATCACAGCAAAGCACCACGACATGGTATAAATACATAAAATAAACATGCTTCATTACCTGATGGGGAATGAATTAAAAGCAGGGCATTTATCAGGTAGCATTACAAACAGATGTTTATTGCGTGCAATTTAATTTTGGATAAAAATGATGTACTCCCCTGTTAAATAGTTATTGTCAACACACAATAAAACATGGCCAGAATGTGATTAGCTTATGATTTATATTTTTGCAATTAAGACCTGTTAATTGCATTTGTTTTAAATATAATTATTTAGCAATCTAAAAGTAATCTCTTGTAGTGTGTTAATAGATTAAATGGCCTCTGTAGTTCAGGAAAAGACTCTTGTTTGTTAAGTATGTAACAAACTAACAGCATTAGCAACTGTAAGTCATGAAAAAAAAAAAACATTTTGGGGGTAAATCTGAATTTTTAATGGACTCTTTATGAGCTAAGTAATCCATTTTGTATTTCTTACATCACTACCTGAAAGATTGTCATGGAGGTGGGTTTTATCTATCTATAGTGGGAAGGGTACGGGAGGACGAACAGGGAATTTTCAGAAGGCTTTATCAGATACTTAGACTGAAACTGACACCACACTCTTCCCTGTCACAGGTGAAGAAGCAGGCTTCTTGCAAGAAATGCAAGCACAAGATCTCAAAAAGGTAAACCCCAATTTCTCACAAACACATCTTCCACAAGTATATGTCTCCAGGGTCTAGTAAGGGCACAAAAATTTATTTTCTTTAATTAAAATCCAACTCAACCTATTATTATTATTAAATTATAAAGTGCCAACAATTTTCACACCTTAAAGTGTAGCAGTTGCTGATAACACAAAAAACAGATAAGACTGTGAAAATACTGATACAGAAAGAGTTAAAGGATATGCTCTGACAAAATATTATAATCTGCACAACTGTTCATAGACACCATCTGAGTCAAAAAAGAGAGAATTGTTTGATATGTGCTTTGTATAACCATATTGTTTAGTGAGTCATACAGTCCTATTAAATTCCCTGAATGTGTAAAATCGTAGCCCGTAATGTAGCCCGTTATACTTGCGACTATTAAATTGGCCCTGTAAAGCAACCCGCCAACGACTTGCGGGGTAAGGGCAAAAAAAAAACTACGGGATGTCAAAAATTGAACTCTGGGGCCGCAAATCCTTTGTTCTGTCATGCCCGTAACTATTACGTTCCAATCACGCTATTAAATTGCAATGGATTCACTGGCGTTCAAGCCCGTAACCTGCAAATGGAGCCAAAAAGCCAATGGGTACTAGAGAGGACCCGCTAGGGGTTAAAGTCCTATCCGTAGCACTGTAAGTGCAAATATACACACACTACTGTACTTTTAAGTAAAGGGAAAGTGATGTTAGGTATTAAAATAATAGCACAACATTCTCCAGCTCACAAATCTGCAATATCAAATAATTTTTGTAATGTTTAATTTCCGTGTTATATCGATCCCGGGAGTCAATGTGCTAATACATATAATGGAACTTGCATATAATAGAATATCAGATTTATCGATATTGCATTATTTCTAGAATGCAGGTCGATTTGAAGCCCATAGGGCTTTGAAATCTAACCTCCATTTTTCAGTGACATAATGATGACGATCTCATTTGCCATTGGCTCTGTCTAAACCCATAACTACAAGTTTGACTACTTGATTATGTTCATGGCCGCACATCCAATATGTGAAAAGTGGTTTATGGGCTTGCATCTCTGGCTTGTAACTCGCGGCATGGTGGAATTTAAAAGTTCTGTAAAGCAACCGAATTTCAAGGCTGTAGCCTTTTGCACGCTTGCCGATGCGGCTACAGGCTTCAAATTTAATGTGGCTGTTAGAGTCTTAGGGAGCATGGTTGTAAGCTTGTTGAATAAATACATTTTCAGAGAGTAGATTAAACTGTGAAGAATGGAGTTTTTATTTGTAATGTGCCAACATATTCCGTAGCGCTATACAGGGGAAAAAACAAGGGAAAATATAATTTTAACAAACTGCAGAAAATGGAGGGCCCTGTTTTGAGCTTAAAACTTTTGTAGAAAGTGCTTTTTTTCCCAAAGCACTCTACAAGATTGAAAACTCTACTTACAATCTAAAGGGAATGGATGAGGCAGGTAATGAATAGCAAGTGTCGGGAAGGTAGTGAAGTTTCATTAGGTATGAGGGTATGCAAAGTTAGAAAGTGTTTTTCATATAGAAGGAAAAGGAAAGCATCTGACAAAGTAATTTGATAAGTGATTCTAGTAGGTAATATGTTATCGGCCCCTAGTGGTCAGATCGTATAATCTGTGAATGGGAATATCAGGTGAGGGGCCTGGGTTAGGAGATACGTCCCCAGAAGCCAGCAGAAGAGAAAGGGAGAGAAAGTGGGATTTGGACTTGCAGAAGTGTTTTTGCTTATGAGCTTTAGAAGGGGGAGGAGATAGTGAATGGAGGAACAAGAGTAGCGCATGGAGCATAAAAGAGAGGAGAGCATGGAATGTGAAATGGTTATGTGGGAGACATGATGTGGGAAAAGTTGAGAAGAGGAGCTTGAGGAAAAGACAGGAGGTAATGAGGAAGGAAAAGGCATGAGGAAACATTGTTTAATAGATTAATTAGGTATAGTTAGCAGGTGTTGCTAATTGATCAACTGATCAGCTGTAGGCAATTTGAGTGACTTAATAAATCAAGAGAAGCAGGGGGTGGGAAGTGATTGTAGTTTTAGAGAGTGTGAGAGAGGAGAGACTGAGGCCTCTAGGTATTGGAGAGGCTGCAACGGAATATGAGAAGGATGGATAATTGTTATTTCACAAATAAGAAGCAATAAAACCAGGCTTTGGGGGTGGGGGAGCAGGCAAGATAAGGGGGTTTCAGACAAATGCATAGGTATAGATTTGCTTAGTGAAAGTTTCTTTCTCATCAGATATTATATCACAGAAACATTCATACAAATATTGATAATATTACATATAGTACAAGTTGAAATGGCTAGACAGTGTCTTTAGATACCTTCAGCAAAGCTTCTGTGTCTGTGATTGTAGTTCCAGAGAGTGTGTGAGAGGAGAGACTGAGACCAATAGGTATTGGAGAGGCTTCTGCAAAGCTTCAGACAGTGTCTGTGATTTTAGTTCCTGCGAGAGGAGAGACTGAGGCCTATAGGTATTGGAGAGGCTTAATTCCATTTGGCAGAGAAGCACAGGTGAAGTCTTATATCTGGATGTGGGAGGATTGATTGATGAATAGAATTACAAGTCATGGTAAGTACTCATGGGCTCTTAACCTTATCCAACTAATGAGTCATTTCTCATCTTCAAATCCTTCACATCATATCTGACCTACAAATGTTCTATATAATAGAAATATTAAACAAGGATTGGAATGGAGAATTAGAGGACCACTGTAATGCACTAACAACATGAGCCAATTGTTTTAGTTTTGAAATTGATCATTAAACAAATTGATATTTTATGATAAAATAAAAAAAACAACATTCAACATTAAACTTACTTTGAAAGTTTAGATTCAGCTGCTGTTGGAATCGACCAAACTATAAAATCTTTAGGGGGACGTGATTTTGTCTAATAGATAGCTGCTAGATTTTCAGACGCAAAAGGCCTAATTCAATTGAGAAATTGTAAGTTACTGGAGCCATAATGTAGGCTTAAAGCTAATTTGCTATTCAATTGGTGTCTTTTTGCGAGTCACAAACTGTCTACTGGTTATGGGCTTGAAATCCCTGAGGTTGTTACAACAGGAGCTTACTTAGGCCCTCATTCAATTGCAATTTGGCCAATTGAATAGGGGTCTAAATAAGCACATAACATATTTTTTTTAAATAAGTTTTTAGTTAGTAAGCATCTATCCAAAAGCAAGTTTTTCACTAACTAAAAACTTATTTAAAAAAAATATGCTATGTGCTTATTTAGACCCCTATTCAATTGGCCAAATCGCAATTGAATGAGGCCCAGAGCATCTAAGCCTTTGATATTTCCAGTCCACAAGAGTTACAATCTGTAAAATTGCAAATCGCTATTCAATTGCTTCAATTCCTCAAGACCACAAATGCATTCAAGCCTGCAAACAGTAAATGTCAGCCAAAAACGTAAGGGTTCCAAATAGGACCCGCAAAGGGTTTACAGACTAGTTTGTAATACTGCAAAAGACAATAAAAACACACAAATGGACTCTAAAATATGGGGAAAGCAATGGAACACATTAGAATTACTTGCACAACAAACCCCAATTAACAAATAGGCCTCAAAAATGTTTCCATATGTTGGAATGGTCCTGCATATGCCAATATGAGAAGTCATGCCATATGTCAAGTACCAAGGGAACATTTTATTTTTGGTTGTTCAGCCCCCTTAGTTGTGTCCAATTCTCTGTGACCCTATGGACTGCAGCACACTTAATTACAGTGCCTTGTAAAAGTATTCACCCCCCTTTGACTTTTTACCTATTTTGTTAAATTACAGCCTTAAATTCAATGTTTTGTTACACTTAATTTTATGTGATGGATCAGAACACAATAGTCTAAGTTGGTGAAGTGAAATGAGAAAAATATATACATAAAACTATTTTTTACAAAGAGAAAACAAAAAATTGGCATGTGCGTATGTATTCACCTCCTTTTTTTTTAAGCACATAAAAAACACTGGTGCAACCATTTACTTTCAGAAGTCACATAATTAGTGAAATGATGTCCACCTGTGTGCAATCTGTGTCACATGATCTGTCATTACATACACACACCCTTTTTGAAATGCCCCAGAAACTGCAAAACCTAAGCAAGAGGCATCACTAACCAAACACTGCCATGAAGACCAAGGAACTCTCCAAACAAGTAATGCACAATGTTGTTGAGAAGTACAAGTCAGGGTTAGGTTATAAAAAAAATATCCAAATGTTAAATGATTCACTGGAGCACCATCAAATCTATCGTAACCAAATGGAAAGAACATGGCACAACAGCAAACCTGCCAAGAGACGGCCGCCCACCAAAACTCATGGACCGGGCAAGGAGAGCATTAATCAGAGAGGCAGCACAGATACCTAAGGTAACCCTGGGGGAACTGCAGAGTTCCACAGCAGAGACTGGAGTACCTGTCCATAGGATGACAATAAGCTGTACGCTCCATAGAGTTGGGCTTTATGGCAGAGTGGCCAGAAGAAATCCATTACTTTCAGCAAAAAAACAAAATGGCATGTTTTAAATTTGCGAAAAGGCATGTGGGAGACTCCCAGCATGTATGGAGGAAGGTGCTCTGGTGTGATGAGACTAAAATTGCATTTTACACCCACATCACCCAAAGAACACCATCCCCACAGTGAAACATGGTGGTGGCAGCATCATGCTGTGGGGATGTTTTTCAGCAGCCGGGACTGGGAAACTGGTCAGAGTTGAGGGAAAGATGGATAAATCTAAATACAGGGATATTCTTGAGCAAAACCTGTACCACTCTGTGCATGATTTAAGGCTAGGATGGAGGTTTAAATTCCAGCAGGACAATGACCACAAACACACCTCAATCCAATACAAAATCTGTGGTCTGACTTAAAGATTGCTGTTCACAAGAGCAAACCATCCAAGAGCAGTTTTGCAAGGAGGAATGGGCAAAATCCAAGTGGTAATATGTGGCATGCTCAAAGAGACTTATTCAAAGCGTCTTGGAGCTGTGATTGCTGCAAAAGGTGGCTGTGCAGAGTAATTACTTTAGTGGGGTAAATAGTTATGCACAATAAAAAAAATCATCTTCCAAGTTGTGGGCATGTTCTGTAAATTAAATGATGAAATCCTCAAACAATCCATGTTAATTCCAGGTTGTGAGGCAACAAAAAACAAAAAAATGCCAAAGGGGGTGAATACTTTTGCAAGGCACTGTATGTCTCTGTTTGTGCTTATCCACAAGGTTTGCATGCCAAAAATACCAGAGTGGGTTGCCAGCTCTTTCTCCAGTGGTCTGTGATTTGTCTGACCTCTCTGCTATGACATGCCCACCTAGCTTGGCCCTACATGGTATAGCTCTAAGCTTCATTGAGGTACATAAGCCCCTTCACCCCCACAAGGTAGCGATCTAGAAGGGGACCAGGGGAACATACACCACACTAATCTACTCTAACTCATCAGGAAGTGCCGTAAACACACATGGAGACTGTGCAGAGGCAAGTGAAGCAACAGCTAACTTACCTCCATCAGGGATAATCTTCTGGAAGTCCCATGTCACTGCTGGTGGCCATGTGCCAAGATGTATACCCATTATCATTTGGTGCCATCCCATTAAGTGTTTTGCTATCCATCAATTTACATTATCACCTGTCATATTGTTATCAGCCCTTCATAGGAATGTTGATACTCCACACTATCACAGTGTGGACTTTGCATGTGTATTAACCCTTTATTATTATAATGCATATATATATATATATATATATATATATAAATATATATATACATATTATATATTTTATCATGTTATTATTATTATTATTATTACTAGCAACTTGCCCGTCAAAAATTACGTCAATAAAATATGAATCCTGGCAATGCTGTTTGCCACACAATGGAATCCTCACCCCCCTCTACTTTACTGGCCTCGCGATGAGCGCCCCCCGTGTCTCTTTACCCACCTCTCCCACCCCTGTGTCTCTTGCCCCCCCTCCCTCCCCTGTGTCTCTTCCTCCCCTGTGTCTCTTTCCCCATGTCTCTTCCCCCCTCCCTCATGTCTCTTCACCCTCCTCTCCCTCCCCTGTGTCTCTCCCCCTCCTCTCCCTCCCCTGTGTCTCTCCCTCTCCTCTTCCTCCCCTGTGTCTCTCCCTTTCCTCTGCCTCCCCTGTGTGTCTCCCCCTCCTCTTCTGTGTCTCTTCCCCCTCCTCTCACTCCTTATTGTCTCTCCCCCCTCTCACTCACCTGTGTCTCTCTCCCCTCCTCTCACTCCCCTGTGTCTCTCCCCCTCCTCTCCCTCCCCTGTGTCTCTCCCCCTCCTCTTTGTCTCTTCCACTCTCCCTCCCCTGTGTCTCTCCCCCCTCCTCTCCCTCCCCTGTGTCTCTCCCTCTCCTCTTCCTCCCCTGTGTCTCTCCCTTTCCTCTGCCTCCCCTGTGTGTCTCCCCCTCCTCTTCTGTGTCTCTTCCCCCTCCTCTCACTCCTTATTGTCTCTCCCCCCTCTCACTCACCTGTGTCTCTCTCCCCTCCTCTCACTCCCCTGTGTCTCTCCCCCTCCTCTCCCTCCCCTGTGTCTCTCCCCCTCCTCTTTGTCTCTTCCACTCTCATTACCCTGTGTCTCTCCCCCTCCTCTTCCTCCCCTATGTTTCTACCCCCTCCTCTCACTTCCCTGTGTCTTTCCCCCCTCCTCTGGTTCTCTCCCCCCTCCCTCGTGTCTCTTCCCCCTCCTCTCCCTCCCCTGTGTCTCCCCCCCTCCTCTCCCACCCCTGTGTTTCTCCCCCTCCCCTTTCCTCTTCCCCCCTCCTCTCCCTCCCCTCTCTCTCTCCGGCACGCAATGCGCCTGCGGGGGCCGCCACCATTCAGTATGCCTGCATGGCCCGTTGTGCAATGCACCTGCGGGTGGTTGCACAATTTGCAGCAGTTGTAGTTGTCAAACTACGATTTGTCTCAAGCATGACGACGAATCGCAGTGTGATATGTGATATGTGATATGTATTAATCTATTTCATATTGACTAGGGCTCATTAGTTTACTGATATAGGAATGTGACACAAATGTGATATATGTGGATGTCCCAAAACCCCAACCATTGAAAACACACTGACACGGTGATAATTGTATAACAAAGCTTTATTTCATACACAGAGCACACAAATGTACAAGACTGTTCATTAATATCATGAATTTGGTGTGTGTGGATCCTGGAAGGGCAAGAGGCTTTTTTGGGGGAAAAGGGGACACCTAAATGGGGTAATGTCATAGTCTAGTATAAGCATCCTGCATTTAATTGAAGAAACCAGTAAGGTGCATAGCATTTACAACTTGTCTGTATCTCCTCGATGAAACAGATGCCAAAAATCCTGGACGATGTCATACAAATCTATTCCCCCCACAGTGAAACTGAGAAAGGACAATGTTGTGGTTTCAATCCCTAGGGTAGAGTCAGTTGGGAGTGGAAGAGCAGTGAGGTCTGGCCGATGCTTCCATTTCATTTCACTAGGTAGCAGTGGTGGGCCTGTTGGGGGTGGCCTCCAGGACCGTGACATCTCTGGAGGTGATTGCTGGCTCCATGACATGTGAAGTAGTTGGCACGTTCCCATCCCTTTCGATACATGCGAGGGCCCTGGGGGTGTTCCCCAAAATGGTGGTGTTGGTGTCTTGCTGCTGATGGGCCAGCTTCCTGTGATGGTCCCGGGCCCTCCTCTTCCTCTACCACCACTTGCTTTGGTAAATGTGGTTCCTCCTCCTGTGGAGCCACCGCCTTTGTCTCTGTGGGTGGGGGTACGCCTTCTGGGTGATGAAATGAGAGGACCATTGTATTTGAGTATTGATTCTCTAAACAATAGTTTGCTGTGTGTTACCGCTGACATCATGGTCCTTTGTAATTGGCTGTGGTGATTGTTTTATGCAGATGAACAGTGACCTGTATCATGAGCATGGTGGATCATGGCTTTGATCTTTCCTGTTATGTGACTGCGACTGCTGGCAGCAGCAGTTGCAGCAAGAGGCTTATAGATGGTGCTGCCATGATTGCATACAATATTTTCACCTTACACCCTAATCCTAACCCCCAAACCCTTACCCTAACCCCCACACTAACCCAATAAATCGGTGGGACAATGTAATCACCAGTAAAATGCAGCGGCATCTAGATGCTGCTCACTGCAACTGTTGCTACCAGCAGTCATGATCAGAAAACAGGAAAGGTCCCATGGCTCATATCAATATATATCATGTTGCTGCGGTGTGCAATCTGCAGTTCATTAGGACATGTGTTCATCTGAATCTTCTGTGGAGTGTGTGAGATTGATCAATCTGTGACCAATTCTCAGCAATGGTCGTTAATATGCAGATGAGACATGGTCCAGTTTAGGCTAGTACATGACACGCACATGCAGTCCTTCAGAGTCTATATCCGCATATGCTGCAGTGTGTACACCCATACATGCATTTCCTTTTGGTTGTAAAATCAATGTTGATCTATTTGACAACTGCTATTCAGAATCAGTTTTAACTGCAGGTATTGGACAGACATTTCATTGATAACAATTATAATAATGATATGTTTGCTTCCTGGATGTACATGGATAGGCTGCCCCATATATCTGCATTCATAACCAGAGAGCTTACAGTGCTATTGTATGTCAGTTATCTATGTGTGGGGGCTTCATGTGTGTGCCCATGGGGGTGTGATGGTGTTACATGATACTCACATTGCAGGTTTGCCTGAAAACCTGAGTCCAGCTGTCCTGGAAGGACCACTACTGCCGCTGGCTCGATCTTCTCTTTCAATGTCTGCTCCCATCTGTAGTATGTGATGTTGGCTGATGGTTCTGGCTCTGGCCTCCACTGCCATCTTCCTCTTGATCTTCATTTGGCTGTCATCATATCTGTGTTTGACAGACCTCACATCCCTGTTTGCAACCCCTAATGATGCAGCAGCTGAAGCAACCTTAATTCAGGCATGTGTCTTCTAAATAGGCCTCACATCCCTCCCACCATGTAAGATGCTATAGCGAGCACAGATTTCCCCGAGGAGGATGTCTGTGACAGGATCACAAATTATGACCTTGCTTGATTTTGACGAGCTTCATCGGATCGGATACTCTGAAGAATTACATATGAAACCAGGGTCTTGAGGCTTCGGCCCGTAACTTGCGGCCTTGTTCAATTGAATTGCTCCATAATTGTAGCAGAGCTCAAGCCTGCTGCAAGCCCACAGCCATTATAATGTGAGAAAAAGAGGGTTAGAACACACTTAGAACTTTACCTGGTAACCATTTTATGGTAAAAAAATTAAGTGGATTGCTTGGAGCAGGAAAATAAATGGCAGAAGACAATATATATAAAATAAAATATAACCTTTATTTGGAAATCGCAATAATAATATTTAAATGCATATAAGTTAATACATGACAATTAAAATTACTATGTACATTTGAACTTTGCAGCGCATAGTGAACTTTGCCAATTGGTCACAATAGAACACGATACATAGGACTATACTACTGTGAAGGATATGATATACCTGTAAGTCAAGATGAGCAATAGTATAATACAAGGCTAAAGGTAGCGGGAATTAATGAAGGTATAGCTCTGTTGCCCTCTATGAGACTGACACTGGTGTCCCTGGTGTCAGAAAAAATATAGAAGAAAAAATAAAGCCTCACTAAGGCTAGGACTAATTCCCCAAATACCTTGTCGTAGTCATCTACTGGCGGGTGTCATTAAAAAATGGGTATATGATCATCTGTCCTCATTTGGATGAAGTCCAAAGTTTTCACCCAGTGCTTATTGTCTCCAAATTCAATATCTGAGGAATCAATGTGGATGCACAATCTAGATCCTCCCCATGTGTCTTTAGTAAGCCAGTATCAATGGGAAGTGCAGATTAGGCCATAGACATACGGCCTGTATACCGTGAGTTGCGGCCTTGCAATTGAATGAGGCCCAAAGTGTGCCAACACAATGATCTCCATTGTCTGGAAATGTTTTGTATGAAAAAAGGTTTCTTTTGGCAACTAGCTCTTAGTGCTGGGGCAGGCTATCAACAATTATTGTTAAAGACCCTTTATACCTGATTATGGCAAATACCCCATCCACACCTTCATGATCTTATCATGGTGGAGTCAAACACTCATCTGGAGGCTGATGCTTTAGTCTTTAAATATCAATTTAATATGGAATGTTGCTATTATAGATTATTAAACATGAATTGTATTTAAGATCAACACATAATAAAAATAAATAAAGCATTGCCAAGGCATTAAAAGGGTCCTTTATTTATGATTACCAATGAGATTAATTAGAAATTTGACACACTGTATATGTATGCAATAGTAAGACTTGACCTGTGTGACATTGCTAGGTTGTAGGTTGGTTTCATTGGGACAACGACAAAAACTCTGCTATTATAATAAGGGATAGGGACGTTTAGGCTCTAGGCACTGTAGTATCGTATACAAAATACAGTAAAGTTCAGCTTTGCAATATGTATAATTCTGCAGACATCTTGATTCCAAATTTCTTCTCATAAACAAAAAAGTTACTTGAAAACATATACAAACAGTGGATGGAAATATACACTCTCCAGGTGTATATTTCCACCCACATAACTCATTGCACACCTTGCTTTTCAGTGTATCTATGCTCAGCAATGTTGTACACAATATTGTTTTTTTTCAGAAATATACTGTTATACATACATGGTAAACATATACCTCAATTATAGTAAACATTCACAGTCGTATAACATGTTCACATGGCACGGGAATACTGCTCCTTATTTCACAAATTGTTTAAAACTCAGTGAACAGATGATTGTTATATGGGCTTCCGTGACTTTCATCTGATCAAAAAACTTGGTTATAATCTACTCTGTCTCTTAGAACATCCTCAAGAGACCGCTGCATATTTGCTATAGTTTATTACACAAAAAGGTCTAAAATACTAATGAATACTTCTGAGATTTCTTAAACATCATAAATGTATTTTAACACTACAAAGCTTAAAAGTTGGTAAGTAGTTTACCGTATAGTGTGGATGTCAGTTATAGATTAAGGATAGAAATCATCTGATGCATGGGAAAGGGTCTACAAAACTGTGGGGATTTCAACTGACAAATAAAAATATATTCTGTACTGTAAAATACAGGTAATTAACAGTTCCAAAGAGCTGCAGCTTATAGTGGGTTTTCAGTCGTGTGATACACTGCACTCTACACTACCTTGCAGTATTCACAGAGCAACACAAGAATAATAAGTTAGCAAATTAACGGATGGATGCAACTGCAGCTTGTATCAAACACAATAACACTCTATATTAACCCAAAAGGCTAAACTTTTATACATTTCCCATTACATAAAATAACATTTCTCAACCAATACTGTACTGAGTACTGGTAAACAACAACAATCCCTGAAGAAAAGAGATATGTTTCATGTGGTATTAGGTTGGTACCAGCCTTTCTGGCAGAAAACATGTTTATAGGATGGGGTGTACTGATAGGATTAGTTAGGTGCCACAATGTCTCTTGAGATATATGTGAGGGTGATATATGTGGTGAAATGCTTGCTATTCCTATTCCCAACTGTTTTTTTTGTGATTTCTTTGAACACACCACCTAGTTCACTCTCTGTGATGACAGCCTTGATGGAAGAGAAACCTGTAATAAAGTAATGTGGTACCACTTTCTCTTTTTTCCATAAAGAAGCTTAGTCCAGTCTTCTCAATGGAAAATCTGCCGTGGGTCTGCACAAGATGGTCAAAACATCCATGTTTTTTGTTGTTAGATTATTTGGTCTTCCTACCTTAAATATGTTACTAATTAAATTACCAGGACCTTTTTTGTCTCCCATCTATACAGGTCCCTGTGTGTTTGAGTAGCCTTTTTGAAGATATACAAGCAAGTCAGCTGTATTTCAGAGGTGTGGACTTTACTCCAGTCCAGCTACCAAGAAATCCTGCATCTACCTTCCAGAACTCTGCCACTGCTCTCCATAGATTCTGAAGCAATCCTTCTTCCAAGGTAATTCCTAGGACCTATACACACAAACTCACAGAAACGAGGACCTAACCTGTTGCATTAATTCATTGGGCGGTTCAGCTTGTTCCTCCTTGTGACAAACTAATGGCAGTGAAAGGATAAATGCTATCAAGGAGAAAAGCCAATCTACAGATACCAGAGAAGCAGCTGTAAAGATGGTTCAGTATGCTGCGCTCAACATGGCCGAACTAAGAGAGATGATCTGCAGCAGGAGGGTGTCTCTGCCAGCTCCCCAGATTAGGACTGAAATTGTGCTATTGAGCTCTACCACCTAGATAAGGACCAGGGGGTTCCTGAGGGTACCAGCCATGATTTACGGAGGACCCAAATTAAGAGACATCCCTATCCTATACTGAGGATTGACATAGAGGTAGTAAGGAGGTACTACCACTGCATCCAAATGAGGGAAGGACTGTCCCTGAATAACAAAATGGAGGTGATGAGCATAGTCACAGTGGAAATCCCCAGAAAGCAAGGCAAACACCTGGAAGCCAACCAATCACCACATCATGGCCTTCCAGTGACATCAAAAGCTTTCTGCAGGACTTTGAGCTGAATGCCAGCTCCAGTGGGTTTAAGCCAAGGACTGGATCCATCCGCTGGTTGTCTTGCTTAGTGGGCAAGCCAGGACAGCCTACTGGGCCATTTCCTGCAATTCAAGTGGATACTACTGGCCAGATACCAGATGACTCCTAAACATTACAGAAATTTCAGGACCTGGCCCGGTTCATCCATGACTCATGTAAAGCTGGTGTGGAAGCTCGGCCACACTTGTGATGGGTGGTGGAAGAGGCATCACATCCAGACTATTGATGAGGCAGCCCAGGTTGTTGCACTGGAGTAATTTTTCCAGCATTGCCCTACAGTCATGAAAGCCTGGGTCTAAGACCAATGACCCCCCACTTAGAAGAGGATGGTTGTCGTGCAGACCAGTACAGAGAGACCCAGGGAGAAATTAGAGCATCTACAATGTCCAGTGGTATCTGCCTCATTGGGCCACCTAGACCAGTGCTCTCAAGCCTTGTATCCCATTCTGGACCACAGCTAGTTAACCCTGACCACAGTACACATACTGTCCCTTCAGCCCTAGGAATGGAGACTACATGGACAGACCCGACTGAGTTGAAGTGGTAGGTGAAGTAGGATAATGCTTTAGATGGGGTTAGGGCTATGGCGCTGACTAGGGAAACAAAATCAGATAGGAATAGGTATATCTTGTAGGGTAACCTATTGTATAGGGTGCTAAGACAGCTGGTACTGGGCAGCCCTGCTATCCATTGCCCATGACATCCCCTTAGTAGGGAACCAAGTCAATCACTGCACTTGCCAATGCTTTATTCAGGCCTTTTATTGGCCTGGACTATCATGAGACGTTACTAGTTTCTGTGCCTGTCATACTTGTCAGTGCTTTGGTGGCTTTGGGGTAGTGCCTCAGGCTCCTCTGCAGCTCATATCCTTATAGAGGTTCCCTTTTACAGAGTGGCTGTAGATATCATTGGCCTCCTTGCCAAGCTTAGTAAGCGAGACAGGAGATGCATCCTCACAGTGGTGAATTATGCCACCCCGGAACTAGGGGCTGTAGTCTTTGGCCGCATAATAGCAGCAAAGGTGGCTGATGCCTTGGTAGCCATTTTCACGCAAGATGGATTTTCTGGTGAAATTATGTCAGATCAGGGTACTCAGTTTATGGCTGAGTTGACTCAACAGTTGTGCCAGAAGTGTGGAGTGACCCAGTTGAGCATGACCAATGGCTTGTGTGAAAAGTTTAGTGGCACACTAAAGGCTATGATTAGAGGCTATGTCAACCAAGAGATTGGTAAAAGTTGCTTTCTTACTCCCTCTTTGCTTACAGAGAAGACCGTCAAGAGTACACAGAATTCTCCCTCTTTGATTTGTTGTATGGGTGTCTAGTGAAGTGGCTATTGAACATGATACTGGAGAATTGGAAGGGAATAAATAGGCTGGATATAGTGATTCTGCTAGCCAAGGAACATCTACTTGCAGACCAATGCAAGCTGAAATTATGGTATGATCAATAGGTCCTGGCTAGAGAATTCGAGATAGGCCAGCAGAAATTAATGTTGGTAGCCAATTCCTAGAACAAGCAACAGGGTGATTTGGAAGATACCCTTCCAAATTGTCCAGAAACTAGCCAACATCACCTATGTAGTAGCCCTGGATAACCAACAGTAGATTCCAAGTCCAAATCCCCAAATATTTGCCATAGGCTTAGCAGAAGAAGACAATTCTGAGCATTGGGCACTACCGGACATACTTACATCTGCTGGCCCATCCCCTATTTCCCTTATGGAGGCTGACTTGTCCCCTAATTAGATGCAATAACTTGAGGGGGGGCATATATTTTGTTTTTGTCGGGGGTCCCCAGGGGGACCATACACTAGGGGGAAAAAAATTAAAGGCCCCCCAAAAAAATACACACAGCACTGCCCCTGATGCATTGCACCACTGGTAGTTCTGCCCCGACCCTGCCCTTTACTGCCCTCTCTACATTCCTTACCATGCCTGCTACTGCCCTCCATCTCTACCCCTAATTCTTTATCCAGTCTACTCTATTCTTTCTACCACCCCTCCTCCAACGCCCTTGTCTATCCTGCCATCCTCTATACCCTCTGCTCTATCCTGTCCATCACTGCAACCTCTACACTGCCTCCATCCATCTCTACTCTATCCTGCCATCCTATACACACTCTGCCCACCACTGTCCCCAATTCACTCATTTAAAGTGCATGTAAAAATACTATTGGAACTTGATATCAAATGGTTTATTTTTTGCTCATTTTCTTTATAGTTAATGCATGTACTGTACCTTGATCTAATTGAACACAATAGGTCTTAAAGACAACAGAAGCCTTCTGGGGCAGGACAAAATCTAAGTACACCCCTGTTGTACCCGTTTAATAAATAGTGATGGTATAAATGATCGGATATTAAATAAATGTATGTCTACAAAGAGTTAAAACTCCACAGCCTTATTAGTACAAATTACATTTTTTCAGTCTAAAGTACAGAGGAACATTATGAGATGTGCTTTTAATAGACTCTAAGAAACTGATTCAGTCATTTTTTTATATAATACTGTTTTTGCCAAGAACACAAGTATTGATTTTAGAATAAGGCATATTTAAATGTTAACACTCAAATGGTCAAATAGATGCCCTATTGCAGGGGTTGACTAATGAATGAATGTTTAACAAATGTATCAGCAATTTACAGTTTCTGTATTCTGGGGTATAAAACCCACTGCTTTGTAACAAAGAATTGCTTAAAATTTGTACGTGATTGCTCTGTGCCTAAAACTGCTCAGTTTTGAATAATCATTTTCCTTCCACTCCTGGTCATGATGTCATTGGATAAATGTCACTCACAGTCTGAGGTCTTTGATCCGTGACACTTCTTGGCACCCCTGGGTGTATGCTAACACTTTGTGAACATTGTGTGCACATACCAATGGACTAACAGAGTGGAATTAAACCTTGAGGTCTGAGCTGATTGCAGGGTCATACTAGTCATCTGTTTTCAAGGGAACCCCGTAAGGAGCTATTTATTTACCTTGTAAATGCATAGACCATTTGTTTGAAACAGTTACGTGGGGAGTTAGGAGAATAAAATAGAGTGAAATAATTTATTTCCCTTGTAAATACAGCAAATACATAGTACATTTGTTTTCACATTTGAATATCTAAAACAAGTTAAAAAAATTGTTTCATGCCTAAAATTCTGAGAAATGCAGTTATTACACTGCATTCTGGCAACCTTGGCAGGGACATGCAAACATGCCACAAAGGCATTGCTCTTGCAATCCATAACCCTGTTGAATGTCCCTGCCAAGGTTCCTGGAATGCAGGGTGAAAACTGTATTTCTCGGAATTCTGGGCATGAAACTATTTTTTTACTTATTTCAGACATTCAAACTATTTATTTGCTGTGCTACTGTAAAAGGTCCAGCCTGGTTAAATTATCAAGGCAAGATCAAAATCGGTATCAGCTCATTATTTAAGAGAAATGGTTAGATTTTGGATCCATTAATTATATTGTGGTGTTAAAAGTATTGCTGTTTTTGCAATGCAATGGGGAAAGGGATAGGTATAATTGTTCACCTATGTAAAACCACAGAGAAGAGTAACTGATTGCCAACACAAGTCAGATGATGTGTTAGATTCACCTAATTTAAGAAAGTGTGGTTTAGTCCAAAAGAACATTTAATTTGAGTCTGAGAAAGGGGAGTGTAAGAATTATTGTTTTTACTTTGTAATTTGCCGCTTGCCTCTTTTTTGCTAAATGTTTAGTTTCATCATACAACGAAACTGACCTTAGTTGGGAACACTGAGAGCAAGGAATGTATGATGTAAATTTCTCTGATTACAAATCATAACGGTGTCCAACTGAATTACTGACAGCAAATATTTGTAAGCTTTGACGGGTTATACATATTTTGCAGCACAAAATCTTGATTAGACTGTCATTATCTTGCTCCTGGGTTCTTGTCTTGTTGCAATGCAATATGCAATTAATAGAGCATTTTAACTTTTGCATTTGAGAAGCAAATTGTGACATGTCTTGTAATAAAAGTATTTATACACAGACCCACATAAAACATTCATGTAAAATATACTAAATTGTTCTAAGAATTATTATGATGTGGGATAAACTACTAATGGTTAATACAGAGATTCATTGGGTTAATGAAAGCATTCAGGTATAAGACATTTGGTATTTTAAAGGTGGTTGTAATGTAGATGTTTTATTCTGCAATCAGTGAAGTAATTGGTATATATTCTTACTTATGATGATTATTATATTAACTTTGTTTCATTCTTTCTTGTGAACAAAGTCTTTTTGATTAAATATTCTTGTTTAAGTACATAAGTGATTGCAGAATAAGTAATCAGTATCTCTGGGTAATTAATAGTCTGTGTTTGATTTTAAGGAGACAATCGTAGGTGATAAAAATAAATCAGATTCAGAGATTAAGCAGGTGATTAAAGGAGGTCAGGGGAGGTGTGTTATTTATTTGTAGTACAAAACTGGAAAAGGACTTTTTGCAAGTGTAAACTGATACAAAGTGGGAAATGGATTGTTTTGTGGATAAATTGCAAAAGGTAAATAAGAAAAAAGAAAAATGGACACTATAAAAATATATGTTTTAAGGAAGAAATTAAATAAATTGTTGTTGTTCAATGAGTAAACTGATACATTTCATATTTACTTGAAATTGTTGATAGGGTCTAATAAGCAAGAACTAAGTGTTGTCTTACATTAAACATGACAATTATGTGTGGAAAATGACCTCTAATAGGCAGTTTGCAGACTGCGTTGTTTTTCTGTGTAATGTTTTCTGACTATTTGGTTAAAGGAACAGACCAGATAAAAAGAGGGTCACAATGGAACAGGAACTCACCGGGGGCTGAATCGGAAATTATCTAATGTATCAGCTTTCAGGACGCTAGGATGGTTGGAGGGCCACGAGGAACGGCATCCTAAGGCCCTGCTCCCTACTATCATTCCCCCATACCTCAACAGAAGAAGGTGCTGGTGAATTCCAGCGAGACTATAGCATATATATAGCATTTTATGTTTGGGATTGCACCGATTATTTCTACTTTCTAGTCGACGCCGGTGATAAGGAAAGACTAATTAAAATGCCAGAGCTTTAACTTTAAGAGAATTTACAAGTCTGGAGGGAGCAGCTAATTATTATCAGACATACTCATTTATTTTTGCTGCAGATCAGATCACCTGCTCGCCTAGATTCTCCAAAAATTCCTTGGGCATATAAATACGTGTAGAAAGCTAAAATAATAGGCACAAGCATGAGAGAAAAAGAGATGCCCAACAAGAAAGTAAAAATGCCTTCCAAACAAAAAACAAAAAAAGGAGATGGAATAAAAAATGCAGATTTTTTTGCCCCAAAAAATAAATTTGAAGTTTTAAATACTTCCTAAAGTGAGTCTATACTGTTAGATCAAACAGCTAATCAATCGGTAGACAAGATCTCCCAATCCTCATTTGAACGAACAAGCTCACCACAAGAAGATGAAGTATTAACATGCTCTAAATTGAAAGAAATTTTGGGCGAATTCCAAATAAAGCTTACCTCGGAGCTAACAAAACACATAACACAAACACAAATTCAATAGCGGAGGTTTCTACTAAGATTGAAAATTTGGAGTGCAAATGTGACAAACTAATCTGTAATAAATACTCCTCATTATTGGAAACAAAAATTGAAGATTTATCTAAAAAGATCTGCAATCTTGAGGACCCCTCTAGAAAAAATAATTTACGTATTAGGGGCATTTCAGAATCTATACAAGGGGAGAACCTAAAAGCCTATGTGGAAGGTTTGTTTAAGAGCATAGTACCTGACTTCCCCAATGAAGACAGGCAAATGAATGCCATACACAGACTACCACTACCAAAGAAATTGGAAAACAGTACTCCTAGAGATATTATCATACACTTACACAATCTTGCCTTTAAAGAGGAGTTGGCCAAAGCAAGTTTCAATGAGGGAAATTTTTAAATGCTGTACAATAAAATTAAGATCTTTATGGATATATCACCACAAACTTTGGCCAAAAGAAAAGAGTATTCCTCGATTACACATTGTTTGCGGCAAGAAGAGATTAAATATAAATGGAAATCCGCTAATGGCCTTGTGATTTGGAAGGACTCGGCATCACACAATGTGAACTCTACTTCGGAGGGTCTTTTACTGCTACAAAGATGGAATTTAAATGTGGACATTCAGGCTAAATCTGAGACAAAACCACACTTGAATCTGAAATCTCCAGAATGGCAAATAGTCAAATAATCTTTTTCTTCCACTTGCCTGGGCCTAGATACAATTTTTTTGTTTATTTTTTGGAAAAGCATTAATTACTAGAACAATACATACTGATCAAATTAATTTATTATACAGCATCTATATAGAGGTAATCCTAGTCTATGAACATTGATATTTAGGGTCTAGTACGTAATTGTTTTATTTTTCATTGCACAAGATGATAGTAGAATAGATGAAAATAATATATTTATGCACGTAATGATGCGAATTTCTTATGGTTGTTTTTTTAGAGTTTATGAATGATAGATTCTGGATAAAAAATACCCTTAGGTATCACTTTATAGGATGGAAATATGTCCTAATGTAGAAAAAACAAGTTATAATAATTATAAATATAATAATTATGTCACATGTTTTTTTAAGCTTTCTTTCCTTTTCTCTTCTCACAAGGATGTTGACAATGTGTAAATACATATACTTAGGTTCTTTTTGCATAATAATTCACTCTATTAGCTTTGAATATAGGCTTTAGCGTACTAAATTATTACATTTGTTTCTTTTTATTTTTTTTCACATAAATTAATTAATTTTTGCTCTGGTTAAATATACAAGATATAAGGGGGCACCTTAGATTACTGTATAGTAGTTTATTTTATTAGCTCTGAATTCTTTGTGTTTAGACGATCAAAACTACTATATGTTTTAGTTAAATAATGATTGTTTTCACTATGATTACTGTTCTGGTAAAAGAAGATTTATGTAGATAGGTTCCTCAAGCCTCCACCAAGATGTATTTACATCTTTATCCATCATTTCAAAACATTGGAAAAATAGCCCTGTTGAATTCAGAGGGGGACCGGGAACAGCTCCCCCTAGGAAAATGATTTTTGGTATGAATAAACTAAGTATGAGCTGCCTAGACTAAGAGGTTTACTCCTAAAGTCTTATAACCTATACAGGATCTTTCTTACTAGAGAATTTAAAATATATTATATACAAAAATAGAATAGGAAAGGGGGAAAAAGAGAGAAAAAGAAAAAAAGAGAATAAAACCCATAGGTTTATAGTTTTTATTAGCAAGAATATGCTTTACTCCAATGAGCATCAAAATTATTTCACATGACGTTAATGGAATGAATTCCCCTTCAAAAAGGAAAATTGCCTTCATGCACTATAAAAATTGCAAGGCAGATATTATCTGTCTACAGGAGACACATTTGAAGGGAGATACAGCCCATTATCTGAATAATTGTAACTATAAAGTAAGAATAGATGCGACTTATAACAATAAATCCTTATTTAAAGACCAGTCCTTTGTTAAAACAAAGGAAGAGATATTACATTTTTTTAGATTAACCAAAATACGGTAGATTCTCCATCTGTTACCTGGTGTGCCAACAAGGCTTTTGCAAGAGGCCTATTGATTTACAAAGCAGTAGAACAAAAAAAGTTAAGAGGTAAATCATTAAGGCTTCTATATATTGAATTAGAAAAAATGCTAGTTCTAAATAAGATAAAGCCAAATAAGGAGTGTCAAAAATTAATAAATGCTTTAAGTTTGCAGATTAAAAAAATCCTACAAATACTATCCGATAATCTCCTGTGGAAACATCAGATATCCCATTTTGTTTTTGGGAGTAAAACAGGAAAAGTCTTGGCTAACAAATAAAAATAAAAAAAATCTAAATTGAATTTTAACGCTTAAGGTCTCTGACAATAATCTATATTCCCATCCAGATAAAATTGCAACATCTTTATCAATTTTTATAAAACACTGGATCAAGATCCATTTTTTATAAAACCAGATTTAGAGAAATTAAAACATTTGTAATTCAAATAAAATTGCCGTTAATAACTTTGGAAGAACTAAAAAATCTTAATGAAGACTTTAGTAGTAAGGAAATATTGGATGTTATAAAAAAAAAAAAAAATATAGGGCCCCAGGCCCGGAAAGGTTTGATCAATTGTACTATCAAATATTTTCAAAGGAGATTTGTGATCATTTATGCCATATGTATAATGAGATCAAAACAGGCAAGTTAAGACCAGAATTATATAAAGCTAAAATAATAAATATCTTAAAGCAGGGGAAAAACCCAGAACTTAGTTCGAGCTACCTTCCAATTTCCCTGATAAATGTTGAGGTAAAAATATATGCCAAAATATTGGCAAATAGATTAAACAGATTAAATAGATTAAACCTTATTACACCAAAATGAATACATTTGGATCAATCAGGATTCGTTAAAGGATGATAATCTTCAGATAATATAAGACGTCTAGTAGACATTCTGTCATTCGCTAAGAGTAAATATCTACCCATACTGACCCTGTTGCTTGACTCTGAAAAAGCGTTTGACAGGGTCACCCCTAAATGCAGTTTTGGAGAAATACGGTATGGGCGAATTTGGCTCTAAAGCTATTAAAGCCCTTTATACTAATCCATCAGCGTATATATATCAGGACCCAGATTTAAATCCGAGAGCTTTACCATCAGTAATGGAAAGCGCCAAGGATGCATATATGAAAGAAAACTTGAGTAACCCTTTTAAAAGACATAAAGCTGCTAACTAACGAGTGGAAAACATTAAACCTCTCTTGGTCGGCAAGAACTGCCACAATAAATATGTGTATCATCCCCATATTAAGTTATGTGTTCAGATGCATACATGAGAAAGTTTCTAACATCTCCTTAAATTTGATTCAATCTATTATAGATAAGTTTATTTATCTGGGTAAAAAAACAAAAATTAAGAAATCTATAGGTTGCAAAAAATTTGAAAAAGGAGGCTTGGGTACACCGTCAATAAAGGATATTCATAATAAAAGTTTAATTAAAAAATTGATGGTTCTGAATTTCCAGAGTAACAGAGCAATATGGAAACATATTGAGGATAATCTTTTGGCAGCTACGTGAATGCTTATGTCTGTATATATGTGTTTTTTGTACAGTGTATATTTTATATGTAAAAAAACAATAAAATATAAAAAAAAAAAAAAAAAAAAAACAATGGAACAGGAACAGGGAATTTAGGTTCCGCCTTACCACTTCACAAATTCAGGGGGAAATGCTTTGGGGGCAAGGAAAAGGCAAACAAAGCAGTAATTAGACAGAAAAAGATGGCAAGAGGTTAACTGTGTTGCATTTTAAGAGACAGTTTCGTTTTTACTCTGTTAGAGAAGGAGGGTCAACAGATTTTCACATTTGAGTGACAGGATCTAGATACAAAGGATCCAGAGCAAAAAACAAAACATAGCTCTGCTCGACAATGTTAACCCATGGATTTAAGAATACTATCACCCTCTTTGGACTGCACTATCTAAAGACCTACAAGGATATATTAGTGTTTCAGGACAGAGAGTTTTATTGCAGCCTGGTCTGGAGCACAGATGATGCATGTATAAATGGGAATATAGAACTGCTGTATTCTGAAGAAGATGGCTATGTTTAGGAGCAACACTATGTGAAACTCCTCTGTGAAAGGACCAAAGGAGGGGGAGACTGAGATCCACCTTGGGACCTGATATAAGAGCAGTTTTCAACCAAATGAATAGGAGATTGATGAGAGCCTTGCCTTGGGACTCCCAGATTCAACAAAGATCTTTGAACTATGAATCCATGAAAGGAATGGAATTGTAGCTGGAGTTCTGACCTAGATTTTCAGCCTGTGACCCGCAAAATGTTTGCAGGGGTAGCGAAAAAATGCCAATTGAATAGCAAATTAGTTTATGGGCTACATTACAGGGTTCCAGTAACCAACAATTGCTCAACTGAGTAGGGGACTTTGTCTGGTGTTTTGATTTCTCTTCATAGGTGGATGCTGGAGAGAATGCCCATATCACTAGCAAAACCAGTGCATGACATATTACCTGGTGATGAGGTGAGCATAAAAGTATGGAAAGGTCAATCGTTGAGGTCTCAAGCAGATGCTCATAACCACGCCTATATCTGTCAAAGTAAATATAGTGTCTGTCTGGATCTACCACACCAAAGTCAAGAAATCTAAAGCTTCTTGGGAAGTGAGTACACAAGACAATTCTCTAAAGCTCAAGATCACCAGAAGGATGTGAGTCATGCAAGAGCCCCCTTACCAAAGTAGAAGTCTCAGTGACCTGCAAGGAAAGGTGAAAGAAGGGATATTGACTATGGGGGAACTGTGGTTATCATTATCACCGTGTTTAGCATGATACCATTTATTTGGGAGGATGGGATAGGAATACGGTCTTAGAGATGGATCAGGTATGACCATATTTTGAGCTTATGGAGAATTAGTAAAACCTCTTTGTGACATTTCTAAATTTCAGACAGTTTTTGAGATAATAACATTTTTACCAAGAATACAAGTACGGTAATCATTTTAGAATAAGGTAGATGTAAATGTTAACATCAAAATGGTCATACAGAAACCATATTGTAGGGGTGGACTAAGTTTCTGTATTCTGGGGTATAAAATGCACTGCTATGTAACAAAGTATTACTCAGAACGTGGATGTGATTCCTCTGTGCCTTAAAACTGTGCAGTCTTAAATAAACATTTTCCTTCCACTCCTGGTTGCGATTTAATTGTCTAAATATCAGTCCTTGAGCACTTTGATCCATAACATTTCTGGTAATATTTGTACATATCAATGGATAACTTTGTTCAGTTCTGATCTTGATAAACTTGATAACAAGCAAAATGTTTTTTAACACAACCTCTAAATATTTCACCTTTTGTGCAATTTTTCTTTACTGCAGGTTTCCACTTTCTTTTAAACTAATGTACTTTCCACTATACATAATGTAAGCACTGGCAGTTGTATTTGTATGAAGCATGAATAATTTGATCATCTGAATACAAAATGGTAGATTTCACTGTCAGGAAATTGCATATAAAAGGTAATAAATTAAAGGATCCATTTGTCTACTTTATAAAACAGTTTACCCGTTGTCACTTCTTTAAAATAGTTAATTTTAAGTATAGAACTGCAGTGGCCCTTTAAAATGCAATTTGAAATACACATCAATTAACGCTTTCATTTATGATAAACTTTACACTGGATGTCAAGTTAGCTTTAAATAGCAGCTTTAAATAGTGTTTGAGCTAATTCATTTTTAAGTGTAAGATTTCTGGCATTAGATGAAATCTTTGCTAATAAGTATACGTAGATAAATTGCTTATTTATATTGTAGTTTGCCTCTTTAAATGAGCGATTCAAATAGGAAGGAAAAAATATCTTTTCTCAAAAGCTAAATGCAAATCTCTAAAATGCTGTGTGTGTATATATAATATAAAATAATTGTATTTCATAGAGGCAGAAACAATGGCTATAAAATAGATAAATGGCAAGAATTTCAAGAGGGAGGGAGTTGTCTCGATAATGGAAATGGTTCCTCTAAACGTGTGTTTTGCAAGTTAATAATAGTATTGCTTTTTCCCAAGGGCACTTATGTCACAATTATGAGTTGCACGCTTTGTTCAACTACAGCACCAGGCCATCAACAGCCATTAGTTGGAAGGTTACATAGAACAAATTGATGCATGTGACAAAACAGACTGGGGAAAGGGTAAATAATGATGGTGAGGGCTATGCAGTGAGGTTTATGCTATAGCAACATAGAAATGTTTTGCTACTCCATTGAGTTTTATGGGAGAGAATGCTGCTTTATAGTGCAATCTATCTGAAAATGAACAAAAGGAGGACCTATGGTTTTATTTCCAATTTAATAACTTGTGTGGCTTGGTTGATTTTATAAAGCATGACCATAAGAGAAGCTGTTATTTCTTTAGATTCTCATTTTAAGGCAATCATAAAGCTAACAATGCACCCCTAAATGATGCATGACTTTATTATTATAATTATTATTATTATTAGTAGTATGCTTTGTTTATAAAGCGTCAGCATTTACAAGGGTGGGAATAGGGAGAGAATACGCATTTTACAAAGATAAAGTACCGCGGAGATACACATTCAATGAGGCAACAGATAATTTGCTGCAATAGAGCCAAGAGCCCACTATGAAGAGTATACATCCTATATGGCTTCTATGATACTAACATTATGTGAGACTGTACATTTTTTTCTATTAATTTCACTATGAGAATTAAACAATAACTGAATGTCTGCATTTTTGTTATAAATAACATCTCTTTATGTTTCATGAATGGTGGACAGTGTATATTTTTTTTGGCTATTCTTAGAGTATGAAAAACTAGTTATACTTTACACTAGCCTTTTTCTACAGTGAATCATTCTTGAGATAATCAAAATAGTTTCTGCAGTATTCTTGTGCAGCTCATTAGCTGATTTGGTGTGCTAATTAGGATCTCAATCTGTCTCTGCGGTAGAAAATTCAATGCATCCCTAATGTTATAGAAAAGGGGAGGATAGAACAGATCTCATTTGTACAGGGGCACACCCTGTTCTGATCTCAATTAAATGGGCAAAACATTTTAAAATATAACTTTTCTATTAAATAATTTATTAAAATCCTGGTTGATAAAAATTAAGAGACCCAGTCGGACCTACTAATGGAATATAATATGAGTCTCTATTGGTATCAAAAAATGATCAGCATATATTATAAACACCTAAAAGTATTGGTGCAGACCATATAGAGAGTGACTAAAACAATAATATATATGTGCCAGTAAATAGTAACTGCTGCAAAAGTGACGGTGCCGAGTACTAAAAGTGCTGCAGTAAGGCACTGCAGTGAAATATTGCACGATCATGCGATATAAAGTGCAATTAATATGGTGCTGAAGAGTTTCTCTTAATTGGCAACATAAATTGTTACAAAGGTCTATACCAATACTAATGTCAGCATAGGTATAAATATGAGCTATATTGCTTATATTGAAATGCTGTATAAAAAGTTGTCTCAATAGAGAATAATTCCTGTTAAATCCCTCCCATTACCAAAACCCCTCCTAAATTCTATTAGAAGCTGCACCATTCAGCTCTTTGGCATATTCAGGGATAGGGGCATTAAGCTGTGGGGTTAGGTCCATGTGGAGCGCTGCCTAGATGCTAGCTAGTGACATCATCAGATAGCGTCCAGCATCACCCGACAATGTTTCTGGATTTCCTCAGGGGTTACGTGGCTCTATTCAGCCACCCTATTTAAAGGCCTTATTGCCATAGCAACGGAAATTAATTAAAAACAAAATTAAAATATATAACTTAAAATTGTACCTTTTAGATGCTCAATTTGATAGTAGATAATTAGAAAACAGTTATGATAAATTTCACTGAAATCAATGATCTAAAGCAAATGTTTGTCACAGTTATCCTGATGTTTTCATAATCAGGGATAATAATAACAAGAGGTTTACAGTTATTCCTCCATCCACTGTGGCTATGTACTTATAAAGAGCAATGTTTGTGGTAACAAAAACACCTAAATTGTAAAGAACCCAATAATTGGTGTAATTTTAAATCCACTCTCAAACATACTAAATAGAGATCTCACATATATGTAATTCCCATTCTAACTGTATATTTATTGAGAGCAATGTTTGTTTATGACAGAAAACATCTAAATTGTAAAAAACAATGATTGGTATTATTTTGAATCCGCTCTCAATTATACTGAATAGAGATCTTACAGATATATAATCTCTTCTTTTTTTTTTTTTCATTATGACTGTATATTTATAAAGAGCAGTATTTTTAGTAACAGAAAAAACACCTAAATTGTAAAAAACAATAATTGGTATCATTTTGAGTCAACTCTCCGTCATACTGAATATAGATCTTACAAATATGTCATTTCCATTATAACTGTATATTTATAGAGAGCAATATTTGTTTATAGCAAAAAACACCTTAATTGTAAAAAACAATAGTTGGTGTAATTTTTAATCCACTCTCAATCACACTGAATAGAGATGTTACAAATATATTATTTCCATTGTAACTGTATATTTATAGAGAGCAATATTATTAAGTAGCAGAAAACACCTCGATTGTAAGAGACAATAATTGGTATCATTTTGAGTCTGCTCTCAATTATACTGAATAGAGATCTTATATATATATATATATATATATATATATATATATATATATATATATATATATATATATATACATATATATATATAATATTTTTAAATGAATGGTAAAAATGTGAAGCCCTCATTGAGTCCTAGTGTTTTTTTAGTTTGTAAGGTATAAATCCACGTTGCTTCTTTTTTGAGTAGCTCCTTGTTTATATCACCTCTTATGGTCTTTTTGATACTATCAATGGCTATAAACTGTATGGCATTCAGGTCACCATAATGCTTTGAGGTTATGTGTACAGCTATTGGAGTATCAAATGCCTTCTTGATATTGTACACGTGTTCCCAGATTCACCGTTTTAACTGTCTGCAGGTTTTACCTACATATCTGAGTCCACATCTGCAAATTAATAGATAAATCACTCCTTCTGATTTACAGTTTAGTAGGTAATTTATCTTAAATTCCTTCTTTACATCCGCAGATAGGAAGGTTTTGGTAGTTTTAACATATTTGCAATTTTTACAATTTTGACATTTGAAGCACCCTTTTGCTTCATGAAGCCACAATGTTTTAGGGTCTTTTAAGTGACTAGAAGATAGGGTGTCTCTTAAGTTGGTGGATCTTCTGCTTGTGATCTGTGCTCTATCAGTAAGATAAGGATTTAAATCCTTGTCTTCCAACAATATATTCCAGTACTGAGTAAAGATCTTTTTAATCTTGCACCATTTGCCATTGTAAGTACCAATGCATTTTACCAAATTATCTGAAATTTTAGGTGTATCCATGAAGAGGGATTCTCTATCCTGTGATTTGACATTAAAATATACTTTTGTAAGTGTTTTTTTTCTTATAACCTCTCTCATACGCTTTTTAGAGGGTAATATTTCACTACAGCACCTTACTGCAGCACTTTTAGCACTCAGCACCTTCACTTTTGCACCAATCACTATTTAATAGTACATATATATTTATGTTTTAGTCACTTTCTATATGGTCTGCACCAATACTTTTAGGTGTTTATAATATACTAGCGACTTGCCCGTCAAAAATGACGGGGCAATAACATTTGAAGCCATGGGAATGCTGTTTGACACACAATGTAAAGCTTTTTGTACTCTGAGGACCTTCGGCGCTCATGGCGAGCCTCTCCCCTTGTGTACTTTTGCTCCTCTGAGCACCCTCGTCACTCATTATAAAGAGAGATATATATTTATCTATATTTATTTAATCAATAATGAATTCATTATTTCTTAAATAAATTAATATACTTTGCCTATTTGTAATAAATATATCCAGCAATCAATAGCCTGAAGAGCTAACAATCTGTTTATATTTTCCGTCAGTATACAATGTACAGTTTGAGTGTTGGTGCTCTGATAATAAAGTGTAATGAATGTGCTTTGGAAATTGGTTGTGTGCGCGAGGGAAATCTGTTGGTATAGTTGTGTAAAGCGCCATTGAAGATTCGTAATGTTATTAGTGTGTTACACGGCTCGCAAGTATTTTCCGTAATTTGTAATAGTGTATTTTGTAGTTTGTTTGTTCCTGTGTGAAAGTACTACGCGTTTTGCAGTGTTTTGCGAGATCCGGGGTCGTGTAGCCTCGTTTTAATTTTTTTCGGTGCCCATTGTTTTTCTTGCTTTGGCGATTTTCGTGTGTTGAAAGTCGTCAAAATCACCTTACATTTGTGTTCTACCTCACTCCCAGACGTCCTGGCTGATCCCCATGCTGTGGGTGATGTTTTTATTGTATTTATTTGTATTTTACTTGTGTTTTATGTGTTTTTTGTATTTTCGTGGTTCGGCCGTTAACCTCGTATTTTTGCTATCTTGTATACTTTTTTTTCAAAGTCCAGCATCTTGCAAAGCGCATTTGTAGAGATTGGTAATGTTATAAATGTGTTACACGACTCCCAAGCATTTTCCGTCATTTGTAATAGTGTATTTTGTAGTTTGTTCGTTCCTGTGTGAAAGTGCTACGCTTTTGGTAGTATTTGCGTGGTCTGGGGTCATATAGCCTCGTTTTCATTTTTTTCGGTGGCGAGTTTTTTTCTTGCTTAGTCGATTTTCGTGTCGTTGTTCCGCCTCACTCCCAGACGTCATGGCTGTTCCCCTGTGCTGTGGGTGATGTTTTTGTTGTATTTGTTTATTTTTATTCTCTTTGTGTTTTTTTGATTTTTGTGGTTTGGCCGTCGTATTCTGTGTATCTAGTATTTTTTTTCCAAAGTCCCTTTGGCGCCTATTGCCTTTATGCTGCGAGTTTAGTTGCCTTAACAGCTGACATCACCCATGCGATGAGCGCCTTTGATGCTCATCGCCCAAGTGCTACGCGTAAACGGCTCGCCTCGCTTCGCGAGGCTCGCGGCAATGAGCTTCTTCAGTGCTCATCGAATAAGTGCTACATGCTAAAGGCTTGCCTCGCTTTGTGGTCTGTGGTGCTCATTGCCTTACTCGTACACACCATGCAAAGCGTGCCGACGTCTCGCAGTTTGACAACTATTATATGTGATGCTGATCATTTTTTGATACCAATAGAGATTCATATTATATTCCATTAGAAGGTCCGACTGCGTCTCTTATTTTTATCAACAAGGATTTTAATAAATTATTTAATAAAAGTTATATTTTAAAATCAGAACAAGGTGTGCCCCAGTACAAATGAGATCTGTTCTATCCTCACCTTTTTTTATTACATTCATTATTATCTCAGGGAGCACCCCAGTAATCTTTCAATAAGGTCAATACTTTGAGCCACCACACCTTTTTTTAATTCGCATCCCTAATGTTGTTACTCAGTGTCACGACCGCCAGCTTTGGGGGACCACGCTCACCCCAAATCTCTCTCTCTCTACGGTCGCAACTTTTTGTTCAGATCTCAACACCAGCAGACACTTCAGATGACAGCATCATTAGTGCAGAGACCGGCACCATCAGACACCTATTATTAGGATCTCAGAATCAAACACCATGTACCTTGGATTAGTACAAGCAGACTCTGATACCACCTATGTTTAGTGTGTCCAAAGACAGACTGGCCACTTCTTTATTGTTACACAGAAAAATTACACAAAACACCAGACCTCCCCCCAGTTCTAGCCCATCCTCCTATGCAAATAGCTTGCTATCCCCCATCACCCACATGATTTCCAGATGTATAGAGGCATCTAGCTTTCTTCTAATTACACCTTTTTTTCTCCTCTTACATAGCCATAAAACTAGTTCCCCTTTCATGAATAAAGCCAGAGCCTTCACACGTGTCCAATTGCAGGGCCATAAAGATTCTATAGAAGATTACCCTTTGTCACATAAGTGACTACAGTATTTTTTAGAGAATTCTAGCATCCTAGGGCCTACTTCTATCACAGATGCATTATTACAGTGCACATAACATGATCTAGTAACCACCAAATGAATTATTGCAATTCAGTCCCCAACAACAAGTTTCAGGTCCGTTGTAATAGTTCTTGACATTAACACCCAGCGTGCCAGCATTCCAAATAGCATTTGGCCCCAAATCGTTCATGACACTCAGATCCCCTCATCCACCTTTATCAAGCACTCTGAGCTACATATTAGAATAAAGAGCACAGGCACATCAGCGTAGGTGAGCTGCACAACCAATGCTATTTATCTCAGGAATCATGTAAATGAAACCAATTTGTTGTTGGGGTGATGCTATCAATTTAATGAAACAGGTTGAGTATGTGTATGTAAATTTATTCTCACTTACGTATAGCATTTTTTTTCTAATTTAATAACTTGTAGTTGCTCACTAACTATACAACTGTGAGATTAAACAATTTGTCTCTATTGAATCAGCAAATGTATTGCAAAATATACAAAGAAAGTAAAATATACAAATAAAAAAAAAAAAAAAAACGAATATACTATACTTTAATTAACACATCTAAATCAAATGATTTATGTGATGATATAAATTATTATCTTTCATGTAGCGCTCTTGTGATTAATGTAATGATGAAAACATTTTAACCTTGAGCATTTGTGATTAACCTGTTTGAGAATGCAATATATGCGTTCTTGTTTAACCTAGTTTTTTAAACTATCGATATTAACTTCCTAGTTAGTAAGGCAGTTTAATGCCATTAGAAGCATTTATTTTGGTGGATTCGTGCCCAGTGCATATTCACCTACTGTATAGCCTGGATTGTAGATGCTGAGCTATATATCTGTATAACTCTAACTCTACGTGAGATTGTAAAACTGCCTTGTAAAAGAGTGCAATTCTATTTGTGCCCACACATTTGTAGGATAAAATGTTCCTGCAAGGAAATCGCTGTGGAGTGCTCCCTGGATTAAGCAGAAGTATCAGATTTGGAAGAGCTAAAAATAGCAGTTTAGTAACATACAGGAAATGTTTGACTTCTCTGGAAAGTTTATTCTTAAGGGAATGTATAAATGTAATTCTTGTTGAGAACAGTGGCTTAGTATCTAAGTGAAAAGGTCACAAAAGCTAAATTAGCAAGCTGATCATTAAAGGACTGCAATATTGCATTAGAAAAAGGAGACAGATACTGTAATTGTGCATTGATCATTATTAAAATTCCTATTTAACAATGTTTGATAGTGATATTCAGTATGATATTCATTTTTAAAGATTAATAAGGATAGTTAGGATAATTAAGGAGAGGGTGGGGTTTTAGCTGAGATACTGGTCTAACGTGTTTTAAGAACAATCAGAAACAATAAGAGAATAAACAATCATTGATAGGCAGCAAAGGGAAACCTCTAACACAATGACTTTCCAGCTAACTGAAATTGTTGTGCAGGTGGTAAACATTACGGCCTCTATTCCATGTGTTCAGTTAGCAGCGAGAAAACCCTCCCTCGTAACTCTGGGGGATTATTTGGGTTAGCTACAGAATCCTTCTATGGCTACTGTAAAAAAAACACCTAAAACTAACTGACTCTCAGGAGACTCTAAGTCTGAAGCTCAATAGTCTCCATAGCAATGCACAGAAATTATGCAGAATGGTACACACTATATGTAAACAGTGCACTAGCCATAACACCCTCCCTTACCTCTATCTATCTATCATAAATAAATAGTACATCTGTGTTCACATTTTAATGTCTAAAACCAGTTAAAAAAACTGTTTACAGCTCAGAATTCAGAGAAAAACAGTTATTACACTGCATTCTGGGAAGCTGAGCAGGGACATGCAAATGTACCCACAAATGCATTGCTCTTTAATCCATAGCCCATTTTAAACATGGCTTCCTTTAAGCTTATGCCTGATGTATATATAAGCCCCATCCCATGGAGATATTCCCCCTCAAAACAAACTATGAGCTCCAGGATTCCCCCTGGCCTACAAGCTATTAGAAGGGACCCCATGGATTCCTACTTCTACACGCTAGCCTATATGACCCAGGTGATCGGTCATCTAAAAAATAGACTCCTATGGCATCTAAATTTAACCCCCATACCATGGGGTCCTCAGCGGATCACTGTGGCAGCTAAAAGTAAACCCTATACAATGGGAACCCCATGGCAGTTTTTACCATAACCATGGAGGACCCTATAGGCCCCCATGGTACCTAAATTTAAACCCAATACCAAAGAGATCTCTAACCCAGGCATTTAAAAATAATCTCTGTGCAATGGAGGTCCTCACTGAATCACAGTGGCACCTAACATGAATCTTATATCAATGGACCCCCATGGTATCACAAATAATAATAACCATGGAGGTCCATAAAACCCCCCATGGCACCTACTGTTAACCACAGTGTCATTAGGGTGCTTATGGCACCGGGGTTACAATTAGGTTCCATGGGGATCCATAAGGACCCACATGGTTAATGTTAGTGATACCATAGAGTCACTTAAGGAACTCTGTGCTACTGGGGTTTATTTTAATTGCCACAGGGTCCATTAAGGACCTCCATGGTATTGGGGTTAGTTTTAGATGCCATGTCGGTCCGATGCAGACCCCTGTTTAATTTAGGAAGCCACGGGTGTCCAATGAGGACACCTGTGATAAGGGTGTTAATTGTTGGTGCCAAGGGCTTCAATAGGGACCCACATGATTATGATTGAGATGGGAATCCACTTGGACATTCAGGCTAGCTCGTAGAAGGGTATATCGCAGGACATCATGTTGTGAACACTATGATTTTTCTTTTTACTTTTGTAGTAAACACATTACATGGCAACAATAAGTGTGAACCTGCAAGTAATAGAAAATGGCTGCAGGCTTGAAAACTGGCCGAGTTATGTTGCTATTAATTCGGAAGGGGCTGCAAGATACGTGTTTGAGACGAAAATCGTAGCTCGTTCGTAGAACGAAGGATTTGTGGCCGTGCAGATGATCAATTAGTGTAGACCATAGTTACGGGCTTAGACGGTGCCAATGGAAACAGAGATCGTCATTATGGAGGTTGGATTTCAAAGTCCTACAGGCTTCAATTAAGAGTTACGATCGGACCCACATTCCAGTCATGATGGAATATTAATAAACCCGCAAATATGATATTCTGTTACATGGAAGTTCCATCATATGTATTAACACATTGATTGCTGGGAGCGATATAACACAAAAAATATACATGAAATAGAGTATTTTATTGGGCCGATTTGCGGGCTTGAGAATGTTGTACTATTATTTCTAAGACCTAACATCACTTTCACTTTTAAAAAAAGTACAGTAGTGTGATTTTATTTACAGTAAAAGTGCTACGTATTAGACTTTACCCCCCTTGTGAGTCTTCCCCAGCACTTTTGGGGCTTTGGACTACATTTGCGTGTTATGGGTTTGCTCGCTAGTGACCCTGTTGCAATTAAATAGCATGATTGGAATTGTAGCAGTTACAGGCTTGACGCATCAAAGGATTTGCGGCCGCAAAGTTCAACATTGCTCATCTTGTAATCTTTTATCGCAGCAAACCCACAGATCGGCAGTGGTCTGTTTTGCGGGGCTAATTTAATAGCCGTAGGTCCTACTTTCTACAATACGTAGCCCGAATTTAATGGGGCTGCTTGTTAGAGACAGACAATTAAAGATTGTGAGTACCATTGTTTAAATAACCTCATCATCTCCTAATGGTAAAATAAGAAATTTCCAATTGAGTGTTAGTATCATGACTTTATTTTGAAACATATTTGTATATAATTATTTCTTTTTTTTATTTAATGAAAAAGTATTCACCCCCTTGACATTTTTCGTTTTTGTTGCCTCACAACCTGGAATTAAAATGGATTGTTTGAGGATTTGCATCATTTAATTTACAGAACATGCCCACAACTTTGAAGAGGTTTTTTTTTTTTTTTTAATGTGAAGCAAACAACAAATAGGACAAAATAACAGAAAAAGTCAATGTGCATAACTATTCACCCCCCTAAAGTCAATACTTTGTAGAGCCACCATTTGGGGCAATCACAGCTCCAAGTCACTTTGGATAAGTCTCTATGAGCTTGCCACATCTTAGCACTGGGATTATTGCCCATTCCTCCTTGCAAAACTGCTCCAGCTCCTTCAAGTTGGATGGTTTGTGCTTGTGAACAGCAATCTTTAAGGCTGACACCAGATTTTCTATTGGATTGAGGTCTGGGCTTTGACTAGGCCATTCCAACACATTTACATGTTTCCCATGTTTGGGGTCATTGTCCTGCTGGAAGGTAAACCTCCGTACTAGCCTCAAATCACGCACAGAGTAGTACAGGTTTTGCTCAAGAATATCCCTGTATTTAGCACCATCCATCTTACCCTCAACTTTGACCAGTTTCCCAGTCCTAGCTGGTAAAAAACATTCCAACAGCATGGCGCTGTCACCACCATGTTTCACTGATGGTGTTCATGTGATGTGTTGGGTTTGCGCCAGACATAATGTTTTCTTTGATGGCTGGAAAGTTAAATTTTAGTCTCATCAGACAAGAGCACCTTCCTCCATATATTTTCGGAGTCTTCCACATGCCTTTTCGCAAACTCAAAACGTGCCATTTTGTTATTTGCTGAAAGTAATGGCTTTCTTCTGGCCACTCTGCCATAAAGCCCAACTCTATGGAGCGTACGGTTATTGTCGTCTTATGTACAGATACTCCAGTCTCTGCTGTGGAACTCTGCAGCTCCTCCAGGCTTACCTTAGGTCTCTGTGCTGCCTCTCTGATTAATGCCCTCCTTGCCCGGTCCGTGAGTTTTGGTGGGCAGACATCTCTTGGCAGGTTTGCTGTTGTGCCATGTTCTTTCCATTTGGTTATGATAGATTTGATGGTGCTCCTGGGGATCATCAAAGATTTGGATATTTTTTTATAACCTAACCCTGACTTGTACTTCTCAACAACATTGTCCTTTACTTATTTGGAGAGTTCCTTGGTCTTCATGGCAGTGTTTGGTTAGTGGTGCCTCTTCCTTATGTGTTGCAGCCTCTGGTGCCTTTAAAAAAAGGTGTGTATCTGTAATGACAGATCATGTGACACTTAGATTGCACACAGGTGGACATCATTTCACTAATTATGTGACTTCTGAAGGTAATTGGTTTCACCAGAGTTTTTTTATGGGCTTCATAACAAATGGGGTGAATACATACGCATATGCCAATTATTTGTTTTCTATTTCTAAAAAATAGTTTTATGTATATATTTTTCTCATTTAACTTCACCAACTTAGACTATTGTGTTCCTAACTATCACATAAAATTCAGATTAACAAAACATTGAACTTAAGGGCTGTAATGTAACAAAATAGGTAAAAGGTCAAGGGGGGTGAATACTTTTGCCAGGCACTGTAGTTTGTTTAATGCTTATTCTCTCTGTTTCCACACTATCTTACTAGGTTTTGTAGGCACATTTTTATCTAATTTCCATTGAAGTTTGTATAGCTGCATATGAGAATTAGATGTAACTAACCAGGGAATTGCATAAAGTGTGGTGGACAAGCTTTAACCCAATTTAGTTTGCATGATATTAACATTGCCAAGGATGACCTATTTTCAATTGCAAGTGATTTTAAAAACAACTAGATTTACAAGACAACTTACAAAATGTAATAAAAACGCAAAAAAGCAATAGAGAAAGCCTATATAATATAGATTTAATGGTTTATAATGACAAGGTTATACAGGGGCGGCCCGTCCATTGGGGCGTCAGGGCAAACGCCCCCCCAAATATTTTCTTCACCCTGCAATAAAAAAAACACAACAATGTATTAGTATAACCCAAAAACAAATAAATATAAGGTGTACATCATCATTTCAAGTCTAAATAGTATTAAAAATGAAGTAAAGTTAGAAAAGGGACACTGTCACTTTAAAATAACCCTTGCGCTACATTAACTAATGCTGTGTATCTATCGCCCCCTGCCTGCACCCTGTGTGATCAAATTACAATAGTTATACACTGTGTACACTAACCTTTAGACTCTTCTCTCTCTTCAATGAGTCCTGGCCTGGCCCACTGACCGTTAATGCATGCCGCCCACCATCACAGTGACGATATGCATGGGCGGTCATAAATGTATCAATTAATAAATGACAGTCTTCCATCATTGACCAATCAATGATGGAAGGCTGTCCAGTTACTAAGTGATCAATCTAAACCCACCCAGACCGTTAGCCCTGAGCGCCCGCCAGCAAATAGGGCCTCGAGTTTAAATTTTGATTGACTGATACAGTCAATAAAACCACCAGTTCCCTGTCCCTTCCCCCTTTCTGTTTCCTGACCCTGGTCACGCTGAGACTGAGAGACCTCCCTGGCTGAATCTACTCATCTGCTCTGCCTGCCTAACACAGTAAGTCTACACCTGCCTCTGCCTGGCACCTACCCTGCCCCTGGCCAAACCAAAACCCCTAGTAGCCCCTAATAAAAGTTAGGGGTGACCAGTTACCCCCAGTCCCCCACTATGCCTGCCTAGCCTGCAAGTGACACCTACCCAGCCACCCACCAACTACCACCGACGACCCCAGCCATCACCCCCATGTGGCCTGTGCCACCCCCGATCAGGCCTGCCCTATGCTAGCCTAGCTATGCCATCATGCCACCACCGGATTACACCGATCACGGGATCGGGGTAGTCGGGTGGTGAGCGGGGTGGCACAGGCCCACATGGGGGTGATCGGATCACCCCCTTGATGAGGCCTGTGCCACCCCTGATGACCTCCATGTTGCCGCCCTATGCCACCCCCGAGGCCCGATCACCACCGGGCCCCCGGCACCACCCCGATGCGGCCTATGCTACCCCGGGTATTCGGGCAGTGAGCGGGGTTGACCAGGCCACATGGGGGTGGATGTTCACCCCCATGAGGCCTGTGCCACCCCTGATCGTGGCCTATGGGCGACCGATGGGCGCCTGACCGTGACCGACCCCACCCTGGATGAACCAACTACCTACACCCCCCCCCCCCCCCTATTTTTATTCCATTTTTAGAAGTAACAGGCATGTATATGTGCATGTCACTTCTAAAGATAAAATAAAAATAAGGGAAGGGAAAAAAAAAATACAGTAACAACATTATTACAATTAAACACACAGTAAGCAAACACATTGTTAGTACAGTTAGTAACACAACACATTGTATACAAAAATAAACAGCTTTAAACAAACATTAATAAAAAATAAAATAAACAGCACATACACACATTGTTAGTACAGTTAGTAACACAACACATTGTATACAAAAATAAACAGCTTTAAACAAACATTAATAAAAAATAAAATAAACAACAGCACATACTTACCTGTAAAATTGACCCCTCCAGCGTTGGCCTTCTGTCCTCTCTGGATATAGTCATGATGAAAAATAAATAATCCATGTTGATTGAAGCCAATGATCAAAAATAAAATAATCCATGTTGATTGAAGCCAATGATCAAAAATAAAATAATCCATGTTGATTGAAGCCAATGATCAAAAATAAAATAATCCATGTTGATTGAAGCCAATGATCAAAAATAATCCAATCTTGATTGAAGCCATTGTCCATCCATCCATTCTGGCCCATTGAAAGAGGCCTCCACAAAAAAAACCGACGCTCTAAAAAAAAAAAAAAAAACACACTAAAAGAGCTCCTCCTACAAGGAGCCCCTCCCGCGATTAATTGTTTTTTTCCCACGGTCTGCTATATATACTAATTTTTGAAGGACTCTGATTGGCTGAAATTTTTGATTGACATCGATTTCAACCAATGAGAGTCTTTAAAAAATTAGCAAATCAGCAAGCAGGTATGGAAGCCTGTAAGGGTAAAAAAGGTTAGTGTGAACTTGTTTGACCCTGTATGTATTATACATATTACAGGGCTATTTTATGTGATATACATGTTACAGGATAATATCCTGTAACATGTATAGCCAAAAAATAGCACTGTAATATGTATAACAAATAAAGTGTAATAGAAATGCATGAACAATATAATATACCATGTAATAAAGAACATCAATTAATCAAATAATAAATATCAATTAATATATATTTTTGTATGTATATGTTTATTTATATTTATGTGTAATTTTTTATATATATATATATATATATATATATATATATATATTTGGATATATATATATATATATATATATATATATATATATATAAAAATTAATATCAAAATATCAGAAATAAATAAATATATATATATATATATATATATAACAATTTGATATATATATATATATATATATATTTATTTATTGTGATATATTGATATCAATTTTTATATATATATATATATATATATATATATATATATATATATATATATATATATATATATATATATTTATATATATTTATATATATATATATTATTTTTTTTTTTTTTTTGGGCCTATATGTTATTTAAGGTTTTTAAGGTACGGTTGGGGCCTATATGGTCCCAATTTGTTATTTAAGGTTTTTAAGGTGCGGTTGGGGCCTATATGGTCACAATTTGTTATTTAAGGTTTTTAAGGTGCGGTTGGGGCCTATATGGTCCCAATTTGTTATTTAAGGTTTTTAAGGTGCGGTTGGAACTTCAACGTTAGGACCGTGAACGTGATCTACGAGAACAGAGATGCGCTACTTGAGTGTTTCCAGACAATTGAAGCATGTCTAAACTTTGATCCAACATCTATACGGGAAGCCGCAGGTTTCATTGGAATGCTGGAAGACAGGGAGTTCCTTTACTTCCTTAAATTATTTCATTTAATAATGCCACATGTAGACATCCTCTATAGTCAGCTTCAGAAGCGAGACACGGATACTGTTTATATCAAAAAAGTCACAGAAGACTTTGTCGCCAGCATCCAGAAAATCCGGAATTCTGTGGAAGAGATAGAAGCAAGTTTGCCAAGCGATCTAACAGTCAACAGACGGAGTGCGGAGATCTCAACCTTGAGACAACTTTCAAGAGAGGTATGTGACATAGTGGTGGTTCATGCAAAAGAACGATTTTCATTTTCAAATCACCTAGTCAGTGCCAAACTTGTTCAAAGTGACTTGTATAAAACCCATGGCACTTGCTTTCCAACCCAAGCTCTGGAAGACACCGTGCAAGCATATCCAATACTGAAGAAGGAACAATTACGCACTGAGCTGTCACTTCTGTATGGGAAGACAGAGTTTCATACTTGTACAAGTGCTGTTGCTCTGCACAAACTTTTCCATCAATTTAATCTGCAGAATGATTTCACAGAGACAGTAAAATTATTAAGAATCCTGATTACAACACCAATGACTACTGCAGAATCAGAAAGATGCTTCTCAACATTGAAGAGGATAAAAACCTTTTTAAGAAGCACCATGTCCCTGGAGCGGTTGAATGCATTGGCGATGCTCTCAATGGAAAAGCAACTGATTTCCGAGATCCCACACTTCAATGAAAAAACCATTGAGAAGTTTTGTTCTTTGAAAGATCGCCGTGCAAAATTAAAATACAAGTGATTGAAGCAAAGAAGAATGCATACCCCCAAGGTGTGCAAAGATAAACTGCGTTAAGCAGCACCACCTCACACTACCAAACATAACTAGTGGTAAGTAAAGTATGAACGGTGTGTGGGTGTGCATATGGAAGGAGCTATGAAAGGTGTGTGCATGGTCAGTAACAATTGTTGAAGCCTTGGCGTGGTTTGAAGGAATTGGAGGCACTTCCAAGGGTAGCTGTCACTTGTGTACAGGAAGCAAGAATTCCATGTCTGTACAAGTGCTGTTGCTCTGCAGCAACTTTAGCATCAATTTAATCTACATAATTTAACAGAGTGAGTGAAGCTATAAGGAATCCTGCTTACAACAACGAAGACTACTAAAGAACCAGAAAGATGCTTCTCCACATTGAAGAGGATCAAAAAAGTAATTAAAAAGCACCATGGCCCTGTAGCGGTTAAATGCATTGGTTTGAAGGAATTGGAGGCACCTTCAAGGGTACGTAAAGTTCTCAGAAATGGCACCACCTCACTACCAAAAATAACTAGTGGTAAGTAAAGTATGAATGGTGTGTGGGTGTGCATATTGAAGGAGCTATGAAAGGTGTGTGAATGGTCAGTAACAATTGTTGAAGCCTTGGCGTGGCGTTACTGCTCATATGGTTATCCATATGCTAATTCAACGTGTTTGTTTGACATTGATTATTGTGTGGTCTAAACAGAAGTGAAATGTTGTTGTTTTCTTGAATCCCAAGATCCACTGGTTTGGGCCTATGCAGTGCTGATTGGTCTTCTAAGGTATGTTTGAGGCCTATATGGTCCCACTTGGTCTTCTAAGGTATGTTTGGGGCCTATGGTCACACTTGGTCTTCTAAGGTATGTTTGGGGCCTATGGTCACACTTGGTCTTCTAAGGTATGTTTGAGGCCTATATGGTCCCACTTGGTCTTCTAAGGTATGTTTAAGGGCCTATATAGTTCCACTTGGTCTTCTAAGGTATGTTTGGGGCCTATGGTCACACTTGGTCTTCTAAGGTATGTTTGGGGCTTATATAGTCACACTTGGTCTTCTAAGGTATGTTTGGGGCCTATATAGTCACACTTGGTCTTCTAAGGTATGTTTGGGGCCTATAGTCACACTTGGTCTTCTAAGGTATGTTTGGGGCCTATATAGTCACACTTGGTCTTCTAAGGTATGTTTGGGGCCTATATGGTTCCACTTGGTCGTTTAATGTTTTTTAAGTATGGTTTTGTTCTTGAATGGTATGATTGATTTGCTTGTTTTCTTTCAACCCCAGGTGCAAACCCTATGTGGCTGCAGATTTGTTTCTACTCATTGGTCAACTTAATGAACGTGAATACCCTGAGAAGAAGAGCCGACTAAAGGTAGGTGTCACTCCTTTAATTTTTCTGTTAATACGTATAGGTGCAATTATGATATTGCTGTAGTCTTGTCACATGAGTTTTTTCAATCTATATTGTATACCAATGAATTTAACACATTGTTACTTTACTTCTTGACATTTCTGCATTGCAGATCATGTATTTCAATGGGCTTTCCAAGCATAAGGTCATTGGGCGGGGCTTATAAAGGTCATTATGACGTCAGGGGGAGGAGTTATAAAAATGGGTGTGGTTTGAAAAAGGGGGAGTGGCTATGTTTCGCCCTGTCGCCCCTCCAACTTGAAAAGTCACCAGCCGCCACTGAGGTTATAATAAAGTATGTTATATCTCATGTTATATTTAAGAAGCAGGCAGAAAAAACATTGTGTTCACAATGTCACCCAACAATATTTAAGTTGTCCCACAAAAGAAAGTATAAAGATTAAGTAGTAAACGAAAAACATTTTTAAACTTCTGCACTAAATTTAAAAAAATATGATCCAATTATTATTCTTGGATACTGCCATTGCTTTATTTAGATATATTCTCAACAGGGAGGAGCCTTGTAAGTTGATACGTTTTTCCTTAGTACTGATAACATTTACAATAAGGAATTCTGCATAACATTTCATAAGCTGACTCATTTTCTCCTTTCAAGAACTTATAGAAAAAGATAAACAATTATTTATATTTATATTTTCACCATATTTTTTACTCTTAATTATGTTTTCAAGTGTGTTTGAAAACTTTATAATTAATTGAGCAATGCAGATAATTAGCTCCAATAATTTATACCTCTAATGACCTTCAGTTTTTAATTACAAGTAAAAATAATTGGCATTCGTTAAGTGTTTTTTCGCTGGTATCACAACTTAACCTCATCTGCCACATGTTTACTCTGACCCATGTGGAGGCAGCAGTTTAATATATATTATTATGTATTATTGTTTATTATTTAAGTTAAACTTACACAAAGATCTGTATTCACTGAGCATGTCTGGTGAGTGGATGGGTCATATGCACAAAAGGCTGAAGTAACGGAAATCTATTGGCGTTGCAATCTTAGTGCATATTCTTCATAGAATAATATAGGAATTGAGTGGTTACACATGAGAATCCAGACTTTAACCTTTTGTACTTTCAGCCTTATGTACTAGATTAAAGACTGATAATCTTCCACCACCACCATCCTCACCCTCAAAATGCAGCATTTGCCAAGATTGATCATTTAATATTCACAGGAAAGATGCACAAACATTGCCCTGATATCCCATGTCTTTTTGGATGCATATCTTTTTTGAAAATGAAAAACATAATTTTAGTAGAAAATGTGATTTACTATTGAAAGAAGTTCTTGAGCTAAGAATAAATGACTAGGTACGCATAACTAACCCCAAACTCTAACCATAATAATACGACAGACACCAATATGGGTTTAAACAGGCTACAGCTTTTATTGTACAAAACAGTGACACCACAGAGGAGATTGCTTATCCTCACAAATGGAGCAAAACACTTCAGAGGCCTCCAGGAACCCCATGTCCAGGAGACCGCAGGACCATCCATGATCTTGGACCAACGCCATAAGGGCTCCACCCTGCAGTGAGCATCCCTGCACCCCCAGATGTGACAACATAAAGATAAAATAACACAAAACAGGGAGGGAGGGAGGGGCGTCCAGCATGTGCTCCTGCCTGGGTAACTGACAGGAGTGGGAAAATTAACTTCTATTAATCTGAAACTCCTCACCCTAAATCAAGCTATCCAATTACACCCCTGCACTAGCTCGGTCAAAAGCCCCCTCCCGGATGCTGTCTTCAGGGGTTGTCTATTTATCTACTTCTGTAAATATATCTCTCTCCCTATTACATTCTGTCTCTTTATTTATGGGTTATCTGACTGTGTGTCTCTGTCTGTGTCAAGAGTGATTGTAGCCCTTGAATATTCCAGACACTTATTCTAAATTATAATATAATGTATAATATTTTGATTTAAGTAAAGTGTGAAGTATAATGATTTGTGGAGAGTTACATACAACTGAAAAACAAGAATAAGTTACAGTACCTTAGTATATTTGCATTACTTTTCAACTACACTTTCTCTATAAATTTGTCACTTTGTTTTGTCTTTCTACCATTCCTTGTATCTTTCATTCTATAAAACTCCCCATTTTTCGGTGGATAGTATTAGTCTGCAGAGTCGGAGGGACTGGGGCTGTGGGTAGAGCCAAGTGATCTGAGGGGACAAGTTACAGTCAGTTGTTAGGGCAGAATCTGACGTCTCAGGGGGACATTATGAAGGTACAGAGACGGTAATGGGTTCAGGTACTTGATTTCAAGATTGGTCAGGGCTTCCATAGAAATCTTAGACTTCACTACTCATAAAATTCTATAGGTCCATAGACATGAATAGAGACAATAGGGTTTTATTAACCAGCAGAGGATCAGAGAGAATAATCACTTGACCTCTGTTGGTTGAAACAACTGCTTCAATGTTCTATTTTGACAAGAATAATAAGCCATTTTGACAGCTCTATTCACCTCCCATAGCTCCATTGAAGTCTGTGTGCTAGGTGTGATAGCCGCTGCGAGTTTGTGTCCAGATGGGGTCCAACTTGACAGACCTTGCTGAGATAAAACCACAGAACTCGGTTACTAATGGTAAGCTTATCTGACTGGCCAATATTTCACACTAGGACAATAGCAGTTAATCCCATCCATTGTTCCCTGTCATTTACAAGCCCTCCTCCTGGTCTACTGGACCCTGCAAATGAGTACCCCCTTTCCCAAGGCACCCAAGTAATATGCTTTATTAAAATTCCTTGGGAAAGCGCAACAGATTAAGACCAAACATGACTGGGTACCATTCATACACAGATTAATACTCATAGTAATAATCTATACATATGAAGTAACAGCATGGAATAAAATGAATCATCATGGCTGTAAGAGTCCAATTGTCCAGGCAGCCATGATGTCCTCCTTGAAAAATGGGAAGTATTGTGTTAACCAAAATTTCCAAAAGTCCAGGGGTTTCGCGGGGCGTCACATGTATCTCTATGATTAATTCCACAGAATAGCATTGGGTGTTGTCTTATTTATCCTAAGCAAGAATTGTTTATATATTTACATATCTTTTATGATCTAAATCTGTGTTAATCAACTTCTTTGGTATGAGGTAAGTAGATATAGGGCTTTATTCGATTGAGCAATGTTTGGTTACTGGAGCAGGTATTGTAGCCTGTAAACTAATTTGCTATTCAATTGGCGTCTTTTAGCTACCCACAAATGATCTGCGGGTTACAGGCTGAAAATCCCTGTGGTTGTCAAAATCGTGACCCAGCTAAGCCTTTGATCTTTCAAGCTCTTAAATGTTACAATCGGAAATCGCTATTCAATTGCTACAGCTCCTCAAGCCGCAAATGTTTTCACACCCATAAATGGCAAATATAGAAGAAAATCCTGTGAGTACCAGATAGGACTCGCAAGGGGGTTAAGCACCTGATTGTAGCACTGTAAATGCAAATAAATAATCAATACTGCACTTGAAAACATGGGAGAATCGATGAATTTATTGCACAGTCTCAAACTCGCAAATCTGCAATAAAAAAATATTTTTTTTCACGTATAATTTTCATGTTATATCAATCTCGGGAATCAAGGAGTTAATACATATCTGGCCACCCACATGGACTATAACATTTTCTTCATTCATTTTTATTATTTTGTACATTGCTGGATTGCGACTTCTGAACGCTAATTGATTGACATTTAACCTCCAATGTCTCATTTTCTATTGGCTGTTTCTAAAGAGGTAGTTATGACATTGCTTAATTAATCATGATCACACTCTAAAATGCTACTTACCATTGCATGGTTTATGGTTTAGGCCTTCAGCCAGGAGTTTGAAGGCTTGTTCAATTGAATCGCTCTGTTACAGTTGCAAATTTCAAGCCCACCGACTTACGGCCAGTATGAAGGCAAGTATCTGAAAGAGAGAGCGAGAGTAGGAGGTTGCTACTTATTTATTTCTATTTCTTATACATAAATTAATCTGTAAATTACACTCATAGTCTTTATACCCCACCCTACTATATACAGTACAACACACATACCCCTATTATATACTTCATATCCACAATACATATTCACTATTACATACCCCATTCTATTAGCCTTGGGGCCTACACTATTAGTATACAATGGAAAAAAAATAGCACAAACACTTTTTTCCACACAAAAACATTCACAAGCTTTTTCATGTAATCGCTTGAGTGGGCAGTGATAATGCATATTACTGTAAGTGTGTCTGTGCATGTATCTGTGAGTCAGTGTATTTGTGTCTGTACACCAGAAATGGTAGGAGGACTGAAGGAGAGAGGAGGAGAGTGGTAGAGACAGGGGGAACTTGAGCGAGAGAAGCAGAAAAAGGGATAAGATGATTGAGAAATGGAGAGGATGACAGAGAGGGAGAGGTGAGGAAAGGGGAAGAGAGGTAGAGGGTGAGTGAACTGGAGAGCTATGTGCCCAAGTACCTGCACACCAGAGTTGGAGCCAGTGGGGTAGACCTCTGAGGCTAAAGGTGGGAGGAAGGGGTGAGGCTGAGGCCTCAAGAAGAGTGCAGCTAAGTGAATATTCCCCAGGAACAGTTATGGGTGTGGAGACTGACAAGAAACATAGAGTCTCCAATTACAGCAGGGAGGAATGTATTGTTCTCCTAAACACCATCCATGGCCAGTCATGTATACTCTATGGAGGCCAGGAGGTGAAGCGTGATCAGAGGGCAAGTATACTGCTATGGTGGTATGTGAGAGCTATAGTTCATGTTAGGGAGGTCACGAGCATGAAACGTTATGATGACTGCCAGATCACGATTGTGTCCCCCACTGCATTTAAAATGTTTATATTCCCCACTGCGAGTTCATAAAGGGATTGCGGCAGACTGATAGTTATGGCCGGCAGCGGGGGTACTGTAAGTACCCCCACCAGCACCTTAAATTAACCAAGACATTCAAGACCCTCATGACACAAAGTCTAAGCACTACACTATTAACCCTAACTATACAACCCTGGGCCTATCTACCCTAACTGTACCTATTTAACACTAATTGGACCCAAAAACCCTAACTATACCTAATGAACCCTAACTGGGCCTATTTAACTCTAACTGTACCTATTAAACCCTAACAGTACTTATCTAATACTAACTGGGCCTATTTAAGCCTAACTGGGCCTATTTAACATTAACTGGGCCTATCTAAACCTAACCGTACCTTTTTAACCCTAACAGTAGCTATTTAACCTTAACAATACTTATCTAGCCCTAACTGGGCCTATTTAACCCTAACAGTACCTATTAACCCTATTTGGACCCAGTTACACTATCTAGGTCTATTTAATTCTGACTGGGCCTAGTTATCCCTAACTGGGTCTTCTAAAACCTAACAGTACCTATTTAACCCTAACAGTACTTATTTAACCCTATCTGGACCCAGTAACACTATCTAGGCCTATTTAACCCTAACTGGGCCTATCTAACCCTAACTGGGACTATTAAACCCTAACAGTACCTATTTAACCCTAACAGTACCTATCTATCCCTAACTGGGCCTATTTAACCCAATCTCTTATAAACCACTAAATCTAAACTAACCCCCTTCTACCCTAACCTTTTAGCACATACACTACCTACCTGACCCCCTATTAAACCCCCCATCCCACTAATTAAAAAATAAAATAAAATAATAAGTCACAGAAAATAAAAAAAGCTACGTTACAAAAAAATTAAAAAGAACATTACGAACCCCCCACTACAGAAAATAAAAAAGCTACTTTACAAAAAAATAAAAAAGAACATTACAAACCCCCCACTACAGAAAATAAAAAAAGAATTACGCACATGAAAGCAAATACATACACATATATACATCACATTACAATACATACAAAATATAATATAGTAATATACACAATAAATACAGTTCAAATATACCCATATCTACATACTATTTAACCCTATTTACATACATTAACCCCTATCTAAAATACATTAAACCCTATCTACAATACAATAACCCCTATCTAAAATACATTAAACCCTATTTACAATACAACAACCCCGATCTAAAATACATTAAAACCTATCTACAATACAATAACCCCTATCTAAAATACATTAAACCCTATCTACATGCATTATAAACCCTAAATCTAACCTAAAATAGAATAAATAAGACCACTTACCTTGCCTAGATGTCCATTCAATGATGACGAGTTTCACGGTGCAGGTCTCCCCCCGAGGAAAAAAAGAAACATTAAATTAGTACATATTTCCACACTACATTCTAAAAATTCTAAATATTCAACTTACCTTTCCAGCATGTCCCCGTCCTTCTTATTGTCTTCTACTGCTCGGCTCCTGGAAATAAATAAACATTACATTGATCACAAATACACATAACAACAACAATTAACATACTATACATTAAACTTACCTTGGCGCGATGTCCCCGTCCTCCTGGAAGTCTGCCTCTGCTGGGCCCTGGAGGAGCTCCCCAATGCTAATGAGGCTTCTAACAAGGCTGAAAATTTGAATTTTTAATGCATTGGGGGTTCCGATCTCGTCCAATCAGGACACCCATTAATGTGGGGACCTTGCAGGGGTCCCCGATGGGGTCCCGCAGCATTGGGGGTTTAATTTTAGGTGCTGGTGGGGGTACTTACGGTACCCCCGCTACTGGCCTTTACTATTTGTGTGCCGCAGGCCCTTTAAGGACCCGCAGCGAGGAATATTAACATTTTGAATGCAGTGGGGGTCACGATCGTGAGCCCCACTGCAAGGGTTAATGTGAGGACATGCAGACCCCAGCATGGAGTTAATGTGGGGACCCTTCGGGAGTCCCACGTTCGGGACCCCCACATCATGTGGGTCATGTCTGGGGACCCCCGCATCCTTGGGGTTTATGTGGGGACTCTGCAGGGGTCCGTTCCAGACCCCTGCAGCAGGGTTAAAATAATGGAAGGCTGCGAGAACACTCGCAGCTTTGAAAACCATCAATCATGACGGTCTCATCTCTTGATAGTGAGCACAAGCTGCGACCTTGCACTCGCAAGCACCACTCTGCCTACATGGCAAACCTGGGTTTCCGAAATCGTGACTCACCATTGGCTAATTGATAAGCCTTGGAGACGCAGGAGAAAAGCAGCTAGCAGCTCACTCAGAGACATCTGACCCTCTGCAAGTGAGCTGCGTGCTGGCAATTGAATGAAGCTGAATATATCTGTTATTCTTCTTCTACAGCCTCAGCAGTGATGCAGCAGCAGGAGCAGCTAACAAAGTAGAGATTTGCACAGGAGGAGGGTGAAGAAGACATTGTGTGAACAGTGAAAGAAATATTACGACCAGTGGCCACATTGGTGCAATTTGAACCATAGCCTACTATTCATGGGAGCAGCCTGTGCATACAGACCTTGGGCAGGGGTTATGGACCACTGCCAATCCACCCCCTCCAAAAATTGCTCGAGTTCAACCATCGACACCAGCAACACCACAATATGTTTTAGCTTGTGTATTAAGGTTCTCTCTGATTGAGTAACTCTATGATATTCATTGTAGTCATGCACCAGGCTTTAAATTGAGTGTGACTAAACACCTAAGCAGAATGATACTGCAGTCATGAACTGTTGGTGGCAATAATTGCACTGACTTTATCACCAATGTATAAAGCATTATGTCACGTGTTAGGAATCACACACGGATTGACAACACATTTATGAGGTTTATTTTTATTACACATGAACACTGAAATTCAGACACATTAAATTATATGTTAATTTCACACATATTACATAAAATGACATGTCCGTGGATACACATTGAATGCTAAAACAGGATTATTATTAGGGGATTGTAAATATATTTGTAGGGCAGGTGGGTAGACATTAACCCCTAGGGCTCTACATTAATTTGGCATGACTTAGTATTGGTTGGGTGTCAATGGTTGATAGTGTAAGCGGGTATTTGTATTTTACATTTAGTTGATTGTTTTTTAGTATTTATTGTTGTAAAGAGCTTGGTTGAGCATTAGAAATACTTCTTTTGTTCTTTAGGATTTGTAGGTTTCATTTTTATTTTGTTAGAGTTGTGTAAAATGCTTCTCTAGACTATATTTTTTCTTATACTGTACTAGGTTTTTATGAGTTATAGCTGCTGTTACTGGAAGCTGATTTTACACATAAGTGTTAGGCTTGCTATGAGCATCCCGAGAGCTTTATGAGAACATGTAGCATTGGTCAAAATTTCATAAGGGATTCACATAATCACACAGAGAACAGTTCACATGCATGTACATGCTGCCTGTAACAAACCCTTACATGTAAGGCTTTACATGTAAGGGTTTATTATGGGCGGCAGCTACATGCATTGTTCCTTTGGGGGATTTTTAATCTTTAGATTTCCTACAGGATTCATGTTTACCAGGCCTTATAATAATAAAAGGCGACAGCATAACATTTTTGATTCTCTTAAAATAATACCTAATATAAAATACAGTTTAGAAACTTCTTTGACCATGTTAAAAACATCTCTTATTATTAATTGGTCAATATTCAGTGGTCACCTCATTACTGAATGTATGTGAATTAATGCTGACTAGTGACTCTAAATACATAATGTTGAGGCAACTGTTAATAGGTTAATTTAAGTAAAGAGTGAGAAAAAATAAAACTGCAATTTGATTCTCAGATTATCCTGCCAGGGTGTAAAGCAAAGCAAAGGAAGAGCAGTAAATGTACGAGGGTATATAAATCTGAATAAGCCTAGAGTTGCATGTTCAAGATTTACAGCCATATTAAATTCCAGCCTCGTAGATACGAGGTTTGTACTTAAGCCCTACGTGCTGCAAATCTTCTAAAGTTCCAACGCTATTAAATTAGCTCTGCTCCGAGCAACGTGTGAGCTATGCAGCAGAGCCGTCTGTGTCAAAAACAAAGCAACAGTGCAGGAGGAGTGACAGACTGCGAGATGATCTTGCAGGCTTCACACCTCATCACTTGCCGCGGGGGGCCTGAACAGGACCTCTGCAGCAGTTCTACATACAAGCCCCCAGCACCTAAAATTACCCCCCCCCCCCGCTATGCTGGAGGTCCCCATGGAGACCCCCAAAGTGACCCCACATTAACCCTTTGCTGCAGGGGGCTATAGGGAACCCTGCAGCCCCCCACAATAACCACTTGCATCAGGGGGTTCCCGGTCAATCAGGCCCCCGCTGCGAATTCCCCACCGCAGCTCCCTAAAGGGCCTGCGGCACACCATTATCCAATCCTGGCCGCGGGGGGACTGTAAGTACCCCCGCGGCACCTAACATAAACACCCTTCTATGCTGGGGGTCCCCATCGGGACCCCCAAAGTGTCCCCATATTAACCATTGGAACGGGGGTCACGATCGGCACCAAATGTGACCCCGCTGCATATAAAAATTCAAATTTCCTGCGCTAAAGAACCCTTGCTAAAAATATTAACCCCCCAGGCACCTAAAATGAACCCCATCACTCATCTATACAGAGCCCCATGAGCCATTAATTAACACTGTCACTCATAAGGCTCTATACAAAGCCCCATAAGCCCTTAATTAACCCTGTCAATCATGGGGATCAATACAGACTGCCATAAGCCCTTAATTAACCCATACAACTCATGGGGCCCTATACAGAGCCCCATGAAACAAAAATTAACCTATATAGACCCCGATAGGACACTATTAACCCCTAGGTTAAGCCTACAAGTGCCATGAGGGTCCTCCAGGACCCTCAAGTCAAAGTCTAAGCACTACACTCTTAACCCTAACTATACCCCATTAACTCATACTAAACCCTATCTAAGCCTAACTGTGCCTATCTAACCCTATCTTGACCTAATAACCCTTACTGGGCCAATCTAACCCTAACTGGGCTATTTAAACCTATCTGAACCTAATAACCCTAACTGGGCCTATTTAACCCCATCTAGCCCTGTTTAATCCCATCACTTATGTGGGTCTATACAGACCCCCATAAGCCTCCATCTAACCCCATCCCTTACGGGGATCTATACAGACCCCAGTAAGCCTCTATGTAACCCAATCAGTCCCATAAGAGTCTATGAAGACCCTCATAGTACAATGAGAACCCTATTATTAACCCCATAAGAGCCATGAGGGTCCTCCAAGATCCTCATGACACTAAGTGTAAACACTACACTACACTATTCTCCCCCCCCAATAAACCACTAAATATAAACTAACCCCTACCTACCTAACACTACCTACCTAACCCCCTATTAAAGCCCCCACCCCACTAATTACACAAAATAAATAAAAGCTAAGGAATAATAAATAAAAAAATCTATGTTACCAAAAATAAAAAATCTAAGGTACAAAAAATAAAAAAAGGTCATTACAACCTGAAACATTACAAATCCACCCACTACAAAAAAAAATTACACACCTGCAAAGAAAAGGCATACACAAATATACATAACATTACTGTAAAATACATTCTAAATATATAATAATAAATATATCCCTTACTACAATACATTTCCCTCTATCTAGACATTACCCCCTATCTATACATAACCCCCTATCTATACATTACCCACTATCTATACATAACCGGCTATCTATACATAACCCCTCTCTATACATTACCCCCTATCTAGACATTACCCCCTATCTAGACATTACCACCTATCTATACATAACCCCCTATCTATACATTACCCCTATCTAGACATTACCACCTATCTATACATTGCCCCCTATCTATACATAACCCCCTATCTATACATTACCCCCTATCTAGACATTACCCCCTAAAGCTTAGCTAAAATACAATAAATAAAACCACTTACCTTTGCAGATGTCCCTTCAGATTGCACCCCCTAGGAAAAAAAAAACATAAAATTAGTACATAATTAAACAGTACATATAAAAAATAAACATTACAAACACAGTATTGAACTCACCTTTCCATCATGCCCCGTTCATCTTCTTCTGTTCTCCAGCTCGGCCCCTGGAAAAAAGAAGCATCACATTAGTATAACACATACACAAATACACACAACATAAATAAATTTACATTGCAAGGCGTTAATATGAGGACGGATTGCAGCTTGGGGATGTGCTTAGGGAGCACGGGGGAGCATCAAACGGTGGTATCGGGCTGCTCTGATGCAGCACGTATAAGCTTTAGGATCACTAGCAGGCAGTTGTTTGTGCCCGTAGGCATTCTTCCAAGGTGCGAGGTTCACCCCATAGGTTTATAGCTGCGTGTTACATAGTTACATAGTTACATAGGCCCTCATTCAATTGCAATTTGGCCAATTGAATAGGGGTCTAAATAAGCACATAACATATATATTTTAAAGAAGTTTTTAGTTAGTAAACATCTATCCAAAAGCAAGGTTTTCACTAACTAAAAACTTCTTTAAAAAAAATATGTTATGTGCTTATTTAGAGCACTATTCATTTGGCCAAATCACAATTGAATGAGGACCATAGGGCCTCATTCATTTACCATTTGGCCAATTGAATAGGGCTCGATATAAGCACAGAGCATATTTATTTACAGAAGTTTTTAGTTAGTGAAGACCTTGCTTTTGGATAGAAGTTCACTAACTAAAAACTTTTGTAAAAAAAATATGCTGTGTGCCTAAATAGAGCCCTATTCAAATGGCCAAATCGCAATTGAATGAGGCCCATAGTATTTAAGGTTGAAAAAAGACCTTCAGTCCATCAAGTTCAACCTTTCAAGATCTCTTCCAATCTGCAATATGCGGATTAACTATTAATTAATTAGACGTATAAAAAAAATATATATATATAAAAAAAAAATCTAATCCCTCCTGATCCAAGACACCGGCGACCGGACTTCTCCCTGGATCAATACTGCCTCTCTAATTATCCATGATAACCCTGAATTCCCTTTTTAATTAGAAATAAATCCAGTCCCCTTTTAAAGTCATCTATCGAATCCACTGTCACCACCTCCTCTGGTAGAGAATTCCACAGATTAACCACCCTTACTGTGAAGAACCCTTTTCTTTCTTTAAGGTGGAATCTTTTTACTTCTAACCTCAAGGGATGTCCTCTTGTCAGTTGAAAACCTCTTGGCACAAAAAGCTCCCTTGACAAATCTTTATACTGACCCTGGATGTATTTATATAAAGTAATCATATCTCCTCTTAGACGCCTTTTTTCTAGAGAAAATAAGTTTAATTTGGTTAGTCTTTCTTCATAACTTAGCCCCTCCATTCCCCTTATAAGTTTTGTTGCCCTCCTCTGTACCTTTTCCAGCTCTAAAATATCCTTTTTATGAAGTGGTGCCCAAAATTGTACTCCATATTCCAAATTAGGGCGTACTAGAGATTTGTATAGTGGCAGAATTATATTTGCTTCCCTGGCTTCTATACCCTTCTTAATACATGCTAATATTTTATTTGCCATTGCAGCTGCTGCTTGGCTTTGATCACTGTTACCTAGGTGGTTGTTCACAAGCACTCCCAAATCCCTTTCAATATCTGATACACCTAGATTTGGTCCATTAAGATTATAAATTGCATGGCTATTTTTCCTTCCCAGATGCATAACTTTAGATTTATTTGTATTAAATCTCATTTGCCATTTAGAAGCTTATTCCTCAATTTTATGTAAATCCCCTTGGAGGGAAAGAACATCACTATCTGATTTAATTACCTTGCACAACTTCGTGTCATCAGCGAAAATGGAGACACCACACTCCAATCCTACCTCTAAGTAATTAATAAATATGTTAAAAAGGAGAGGACCTAATACTGAAGCCTGAGGACTTACCACATTAGTCCAATCAGAGTATGCTCCATTTAAAACAACCCTTTGCTTCCTGTCTTTTAGTCAGCTCTCAATCCATGAGCGGATATTTACTGCAACTCCTGTATCTCTTAGTTTGCACAATTGTCTCCCATGTGGCACTGTATCAAAAGCCTTTGCAAAATCCAAAAGACTGCATCCACTGAGTTGCCTTGATCCAGGTTCCTACTAACCTCCTCATAGAAACTATTTAGATTTGTTTGACATGACCTATCCCTCATAAATCCATGTTGACTCCTACTTATAATCCTGTTCAAATATTCTTGTATATTATCCCTTATTAACCCTTCTAAAAGCTTCCCCACTACAGAAGTGAAGCTCACTGGTCTATAATTCCCCGGATTTGCTCTTGCTCCCTTTGTAAATATAGGTCTCACATCAGCTTTTCTCCAGTCATCTGGTAGAGACCCTGTGTTGAGTGAATCTTGAAAAAATAAATATAATGGGTTGACTATTAGAGAACCCAGTTCCCTTAGTACCCTTGGATGTATTCCATCAGGACCCGGGGCTTTATTAACATTTATTTTTTCCAACCTCTTTTGGATTACTTCCTGTGTTAACCAATTATTTGGCAAAAGTAGTGTAGCCCCATTATGTTGCAGTGTCCCAACCACTGGTACCTCCCTTGTGTATACCGAAGAAAAGAACATATTTAGCTCATCTGCCTTTTCTTGGTCACTAATTATCAGAAGGCTTGTGTCACATTGTAATGTTCCTATAGCTTCCTTTCTCGCCTTCTTATTTCAAGGTTAGTCTTACTCTCTTTTGCAATTAATTTTTCATTTTCTATTTTAGCCAGTCTAATCGCGCTTTTGCAAGCCTTGTTGATTTCCTTGTATTCCTGTAAAGCAGTCTCTGTCCCCTCTTGTTTGTATAATTTAAATGCCTGTTTTTTACTCCATATCTTGGTTTTTAAATCATTGTTACTCCTTTTACTTTTATTTCCACACGGTATATGCCGATGTGTATGTATATTTAGTAAGGATTTAAATGTTGTCCATTTATGTTCAGTATTTTTACCTGCCAGTTCTCTGTCCCAGTCTATACTTTGTATTGCTGCCCTTAGACCGTTAAAATCTGCCCTTTTAAAATTAAGAGTTTTCGTTGGCCCCTTAAAATTTTGTTTTTTTAATTCAATCTCAAACGAGACTGTGTTGTGATCAGTGTTTCCCAAAGGTTGCCCTATTCCAACATTTGATACTATATCAATATTATTTGTGATGAGTAAATCTAAGACAGCTTCATTTCTAGTAGGCTCTTGTACAACCTGGGCCAGATAATGATCCCTGAGTGTACTCAAGAACCTGCTCCCCTTAGATGAACTGCTGGTCTCATTTATCCAGTTTATTTCAGGGTAATTAAAATCTCCCATTATTAGAACTTGACCATGCTTAGCTGCATTTTCAATCTGTAACAATAATTGTATTTCCTCACTTTCAGCTATATTTGGGGGTTTATAGCATACTCCTACTAATATTCATTTGGAATTTGCTGCTCCGCTATTTAACTCTACCGACAAACATTCAGTTTTATCACTAGGTCCACCATAAATATCTTCTCTGACTATAGGCTTAAATTCAGGCTTAACATACAGACAAATCCCTCCTCCTCATTTACCATTGCCTCTATCTTTCCTAAATAGGTTATAACCATCCAGATTAATAGTCCAGTCATGAGATTCATCCTACCACGTTTAATTGCTAATAATTCTAACTCTCCCATTTTTCCTGGCAAGCTTCTGGCATTAGCAAGCATACACCTTATGTTATGAGTCTGTAGTTCTGAAGTGCCTGCCACTGTACTTGAATTACTTATTACTACCGCCCTATTGACTATACTACCCCTCCCCCATCTCCTCCCCTATGAGTTGTTAATTCATCCCTTATATCCTGTATACTTTCTACCCCTTTACTTATATCTAGTCCCTCCCCTCCACCTACTAGTTTAGTAGCCTTTCTACCATCCTATCCCCTAGTACAAAAGCTCCCTCATCATTAAGGTGAAATCCATCCCTACTGTAGAGATTGTACCGAAGTGAGAAGTCAGCCCAGTGCTCTAAAATCCCAAACCCATCCTTAGTGCATTACATCTTTAGCCAAGCATTAACATCCCTAAGCTCCTTCTGCCTCCCTGGGCTAGCACGTGGCACTGGTAGTATCTCAGAAAATACTACCTTGGAGGTCCTTGCCTTCAGCTTATTACCCAGTTCTCTAAAATCATTCTTTAGGACACTCCATCTTCCACTAACTTTGTCATTGGTACCAATATGTACTAAGACCGCCGGTTCATTTCCAGCCCCTCCCAATAATTTGTCTACCGGATCCACAACATGACGAACCCAAGCCCCCGGGAGACAGCAAACTGTTCTACTGCTGGGATCTGGGTGACAAATCACCCTGTCTACCTTCCTAATAATAGAGTCCCCTACAACCAAAACCTGTCTGTTGCTCTGCCTATTCTGCCCTCCCTCTCCTCCAGTAGAGCTGTCGTCCCGGCTGTTAGAGGGAACAGCTCTATCTGGCATTGCCATTCCTGAATGGACATCCCCAACAGTTTCACTCAATCTGGCAAATCTGTTGGTGTTTGCCAACTCAGAACTGGCCTGCCTCCTCCTGTTCCCCATTGCTTCCCCTTGTAACTGTAACCCAGCTACCTCCCTGGACATCCTCACTAGCCCCAGCTCCACCCTCCATGCTAGGCCCAGCTAAACTGTGCTCAGTGAGCCCCAACCCCCTTTCCAGTGGAGCAATATCACAAAGTGCTGCAATTTTCCGCTCCAGATCTCCAATTTGAGCTTCCAGAGTGGCAACATGCTCACACCTCTCACAGAGATATGAACCCTGGATCATCTGATCCAGTATTGCATACATATGACAGGATGTACACTGAGTGAGGTTGCCACTGGACTGACTCATAATTATTATTATTGTCTACAAAATTTCAGTGGGAAAAATAAAGAATATAAAATATATTTGTATAAAGTTTTCCTCCTTTGCACTATAAATCTGCCCTCCCTTTTCTTTGAAGTCCCTACCCTTTTTTAAACTCCTACGCTTTCACTAGAACTGCACCGGATCCCGGAAATGTTCGCAAGCTCACCAGTTCGCCCCTTCTCCCGTTTATACAAACGTCTGCCTTCTCACCTGGGCACAATTAGTGCACTCTGCAATTTATCATTCTTTACCTGTAAAGGAAAATCCACTTGTAAACAGGCCCCAAAAACAGCTCACAAACCTTTTATAATAGTTAAACAGTCAAGCCACACCCCTCTCACCTGGGCACAATTAGTGCACTCTGCAATTTATCAGTCTTTACCTGTAAAGGAAAATCCACTTGTAAACGTAGCTCTCTCAGAGCCTATTCTCGCTCGTTTTTTGGTGTCATCTCGCAAAGGAGGCTGCCAGGGACATATTGAGGAATCGGTCTTCGCAAACACCAAAAACATGTCTTTTGTGAGGACAAATCGTAAACAAGCAACAAACATACAATATTTCTATATAAGGAAGAAACTCAGAACTCATGCTTTTTATGCATGCTTTAACATCAGAATTGTTTTCTGCATGAAACATGTTATCATCTGTTAAGAAAATGCATATAAGGGACAGACAAAATTTGCATGCACTTCCAAGGCCAGGATCTTTTAACTATTAGAAATTGCAACTGTTCTTTGCAAATGATAAAACACAAAAACGAATACAACACTATTAATATCCATTTGCCCAGTTTTTTAACAATTTGCAGCTCACAAATTGGTTATAAAATTAGCAGTGCAAAAAAATAAACTAAAATAAATATAAATATATATATATATATATATATTAATAGCCAGGTGTACACCTGGTAGTTGTGAGAGGGAACTTATCTCCTCTGCTTTATAACGCCCTCCTCTAGCCTCACTCCTTACCTGTGCAATCGTCTTCCACATGCTGTACGCAGTCATGCAGCTCTCGTTGCAGACTCCTTCCCTGATTCTTCACGGTTTTCCCGTCAGGTTCGTCTGCCCCTCTGCTCTCGTCTGTCCCTCTGCTCTCTCTCACTTCTCCTGTTTTCTCCCGCTGGCTCAGTCGCTGTTTGGACTCTACCCTCATTTTTTCATCCTGCCTCTGTCCCAGCTTCCTGCCTCCCGTGCTCCCCCATTTCACATGTTTGTCTCTCCTTGTCTCATTTTGCCCACGGTCGCTTCTTCTCTCTCCTCCTTTCTCTGATCCTCCTGTCCCTGCTCTTATCGCTTATCCCCTGTGCCTGGGCATACCAGCATTGGTTCCCAATCCCACATCCCCGCAGGCGTCTCTCCTCCCCTCTCTCCGCATGCCTCCCCTCCCCCTTGATGCCCCCCCCTCTCTGTTGCCCTCCTTGCTGGCTGGTCTGCCCCTCATGGTCCACGTGGCTTGTGCCTCCTGTCGCTCTCCTTGGTTCCCGAGCCGCCCCTGCCTCTTTCCGTTTTCCTTCTTCCCCTCTCCTACCGCTCGATTGCTCCCGCCTCCTGCCGCCCCCCAGCATCTTCTCTCCACCCCCTTTCCTTCGCCCGTTTTGCTCCCTCTCAGCTACTCCTGCCCTCGCTCCTGGCCCTGCCTTCTCACCTCCGGCCCGCCTCCTTGCACCATTTCTTGGTTGCTCTTGCGGCGCTTCCCCCGGCTTGCCCGTTCACCTCGCTCCCATTACCTTGGTCCGGCCTCCATTGCGTCAGGGCTCCACCTCTCTCCTCTTCTCCCTTCTCTTCACTCGCAACCCTCTGTCTTCCGTCTCTGCCCCCTCCTGCTCTGCTTACTGGCAGCCTGGCAAAGCTTGTGTTTAGGCTCTGGGTACTATGCTGCATAGTGTGGTGGCCCAGTCCTCGTTGCTTTTCCGGCTGTGGCTGCTTTTTCTGTTGTGCCCTTGTAAGCTGCCTGCTTTTGTGTGGCCCTCTGTTGTCACCTGATACTCAACTACCTTACTCTGAATTCTTTTTCTTCAGTATACCCATACGCTGGCTATGGCTGACCAAGCGCTCTCAGACGCGAATAGTTTGCCTTCTCAGACCACGTCTTCGCCACCGAGACCTCAGTCCTTATCGGGTAGCAACTCATCGTACCGGATGTGGACCGTACCGAGAATTATCCAAGAACTTTAACGACAGAGGTATTCCCTACCCCGCATCCGATAGAAAGGCAGAACTCTTCAGACTACTCAGAGCCTCGCAAGACCAACAGCCTGCCAACCTTTCACCACCAGACCCTATGACCCAGATGCAAAGAATGCTGATGGAAATCACAGCATCCTTTAACATTCTAGAGGGATGTAGGGCGAGATTGGAAAACCCCCCACCCAAAGGAGTACCCTTTATAACCCCCCTCCTCCAGCCTCACTCCTTACCTCTGTGATCGTCTTACCCTTCCCACCTCACCCCGCATTTAGATCTTCTCTTTTAAACCCAATGCCCCCTAAGCAGGCAAATATGGGTCTAGTAGCAATTTCCACCCGCCAGCTACTATCCAAAAGAAGTTCCTGAACACAAACAATTTTAAAGAATATATGCATCATTGCTTAATTCAAGTCACTTTAGAAAAGAATATGGACAAATCTCTAAGTGGAATAGAGTAAATAATAATATCAAATGTGTGTTCCACGTAATTCTGGATCCTATAAGTCTATGTCCAGTGCACTAAAGAACACCTAAGACTCTATTTTGAAGTATGTAGCAACTTGTTACTAGAAAAAATACAATAAACTTTATTTAAAGAAAAAAAGAGTGAATGAAAAATATATACAATAAGTGTAATAAAAGATATACTTAAGTATATCAAACAGCAGGCTAATGTAAAGGGGGAGGGGAGTGGTTTACAGTCTAATGAGTAAACCCCAAAGTAATAATATGGGTGCTCACAAATGGTAATATAATATAGAGGTCAGCACCTGTCTATTTGAGAGGACAGATGGCGGCCAACAGTTGCTCCAGTTAATAAAACAAGTGGGTCTCTATGTTTCCCATGGGAGATAAGAGCGACACAGCCCTCCCCATCCCATAAGCTGAAGTAAGTTCAAAAATAGGGAACATAGAAAATATCCACTATCAAAAATTAGTGTAATGATCCTGATAACACAGCACAATGCTGTAATCAAGAGAAGCCCTCCCTTTTAGTTAAGGGTTAGGTGGGTTTCACACTTAGTCTGCTGCAAAAATTACTTCAAAACAGAAAACGAGAGATTTAACTCATTACCTTGTAATGGTGCAGACATCAACAAATGCACATACCAATGGTGATAGACTGTCCCCTATAGCCTGCTGTTAAGGTCCCTTATGGACATAGACTTATAGGATCCAGAATTACTTGGAACACACATTTGATATTGCTTAATTCAACAAGCTAAAGTAACTTTTCTACATCAGTAATTGAAGTTTGTAGCAGTGATAAATGCAATATTTACTGTATATCACAATGAATCATCATAAAATTGGCAATAGTATTCTGACATTAAAAGCTCAAGGACCTAAATGTTCCAGTGCAAAAAAAGTGTCAATATTATAATGTCAGAAATCGCTATGTGAAATTAGGCTGTCGCTACTAACCTATTAATAAAATCCCACTAGGATTTTGCTAATAATGTATAAAAAGTCACAGTATCTAGATTGTTGCACAGCTTCTAGCCATAAAAAATATATTAACGCCATATACTGTGTAGGTGTGCAAATGCAGATATGCAGTCACACTGTGCAGATGTGTGTACCTTTGCTTTTCAGCTCATAAATAAACAAACAGAGAAAAGTAATTCTTAGTACACTAACATACCTTGGGCAGGTCACTTAGTATTCAGTGTTTTCACTACTGTTAAGGATTCTGGTTAGCAAAGTTGTTCTCAAATGACTTAATAGTGTGCATACAAAGAAAAAGGCAGTTATTTAAATCAAAAGAACCAGGTCTGGATGACCAAAATTTTGTTTAAAGGCATGAAGTGGTCAACATACATCTTTGGGGGCACCACTCCCCTTAAGCCCCTTCATGTCTAATCAGGCACAGCACAAGCTTCACTCCATGCTAGACAGGTGTCAGCCCTTCACATGTTTAGGAGGGTGCTACACTTTGGAAGAAGTTAAAGTATAATTTCTACAAATACTATATTCTTTTGGGCAGGTGGATAATCAATCAAACAAATAAGGAATGATTAAAAACATAGGGCCTCATTCTATTATCGGCCGCAGCCGCTGCGGGGCCGCAAGGACTGGCCGCAAGCTTTCCGGCTATTCTATTCCCCTCCGGCCGGGGACTCCGGCAGGCTTGCGGCCGGCGCCTTGCTATCTCTTGCGGCCGCAAGCGCCGGAGGAAAACCTTTGATCTAAAACGTCCGCAAGGAAATCGGCCGTAAGAAAAGCCTGGTTGCTATTCTATTGCTCCGGGAACCCTGTCTGCAAGGCTAAAAACGAGCCGCAGCTTACTTGCAGCAAACAGGTCCCGCTAGCACCAATTAAGCACCTAAAATAGCTCAAATAAAGCCATCCTGCACTTTGCGGAGTCTATAAAGTGATATTCGGTGTTAGCAAAAATAGCACATAATTACCCTATACTCAAATCCGTAAAATATATTTTTTTTAATATACGTAAAATATACATGTAAAAAGTCCAGAGTGCTTGGAGCACCTCAGACACGCCCACGCCGCAGCCGGAAAATAAACAGTTAATTTGAACTCGGGTTTGGGCTGATGTGCAAGCTTGAGAGGGGGTTACTTTTAATCCTCATGTCCCCCAATATGATCCCTAGCATTTACAGAGCTGTACAGTGCAGGCTTGAATTTATTTTTGCGTTTTCAGATTTCATAGCTTACGGCCGGTTTCAAGATATGCGGCCGGCCGTAAGGGGAGATCCTTGCGGGGCCGTATAATAGAATCGCGAGTTAACAGAACCCCCGCAAGGAATCGCAGCCTTACGGGCGATTTACGGCCAATAATAGAATGAGGCCCATAGATTGTACATAAATCAAAAGGAAATTAAGAAATAAGTTTTGGATAAACAGACAACTGACAATAAGTATAAAAATTATATTTACAAGAAGGAAACTTATAAGAATCCTACATTATGTTATACAATATATATCATACTACCCCTTCAGTCAGCGTTTCTTCAAGTTGTGGTCTCTGCTACCCAGTCCTGGCTTCCTCCACACCACTTGTCTACTTCTCTGGTACTCTGGACTTCTTCTCCTTAGATATTTAGCTTTTATGCAAATGTTTTGGATATCCCCCTGTATCAATCCAGTATAGTGATATGTTGCTTGACAACTGGTATCTAGCTTGTTGGACCAACTTTCCCAGCTGTACAACATAGTGACAAGTTGCTTGACCTGATTCACCATCTGACTTAATATGCTCACCTGTTGCTTGACTTCTTTGACCACCTGAAGTACAAACAATCTTAGAAAGATGTTTAATGTTAGGCCATGTTGATCACTTTATCAAACTACTATCAACTGCTCAGTATTAATCACTGTGTACCAAGCACTGTGTATGAGTCGTTTCTTATAATGTATTGAAATGGATATAAAAAAAACACAGATTTAAACAACACATTTATATATATAATAAAACTCATTTATGATACACTTATTACATAGTTACATAGTTATATAGTAATTAAGGTTGAAAAAAGGCTTTTAGTTCTTCAAGTTCAACCTTTTTAGATCTCCTCTGATCTCGTCTGCAATACGCAGATTCGTTGTTAATTATTTGATCCAGAGGATGGCAAACAGAAAAAAACAAATTGAAACACTACCAATTGTCTCAAAGGTGAAACCCCCCCAAATTTCCTCCTGACCCGAGACACTGGCGATCAGATTCCTCCCTGGATCAATACTCCCTTTCTAATTATGCAGGATAACCCTGAATGCCCTTTTTATTCAAAAATATATCTAATCCCTTTTTAAAGTCAAATCTATTCCATTCCCTTATTAGTTTTGTTGCTCTTCTCTGTACTTTTTCCAGCTCTAAAATGCCTTGTTCATGAAGCGGTGCCAAAAATTGTACTCCATATTCCAAATGAGAGTGTACTAGGGATTTGTATAGAATTATATTTTCTTCCCTGGCTTCTATACCCTTCTTAATACATGATAATATTGTATTTGACTTTGCAGCTGCTGCTTGGCATTGAGCACTGTTACCTAGGCGGTGGATCACAAGTACTCATCAAATCTGCTTTTCTCCAGAATCTTGAAAAATTTGATATAATGGTTTTATTCTTACAGAACCAAGTTCCCTAATTACCCTTGGATGTATGCAATCAGAACCTTTTGGCTTTATTAACATTTATTTTTTCTAACCTATTCTGATTTGTGTGTAGGTGCTGTGGGTCTGGCATGTGTGGGCGCTATGGGCATGCGCTGGTACCTCTCTGTATAGAGAAAAAAGGCCCTATCTAGCTCATCTGCTTTTACCAGGCCACTAATTATCCGACGGCTTGTATCACATTGCAATGTGCCTATAGCTTCCTTCCTTGGCCCTGTTCCCATTAATATATCACATATAATAGTTGTCACACTTTGCGAAGCGAGGGGCCGAATTTGCAGAAGGTGGAGGCTCCAACGTCGGCTGCAATGAGCCAAAGGCAGGCTGCAAATGCGGACCCTCGCGAAGTGAGGGGCCGCATTTTTGGAGGTAGAGACTCCCACGTCGGCTGTAATGAGCCAAAGGCTCATTGCAGGCCGCAAATGCAAACCCTCGCGAAGCGAGGGGCCGCATTTGCGGAGGTGGAGGCACTACGGCGCCTCACAAGCGGTTACAAACACACACACAAGCGCCAACATACGAACCGCGGCTTTTACAACGCAAAATTTGCAAACTTAGAGCAAAAAATCCGAGACACGGGACTTAAAAAGAAACATTACAAACTCGCAAAATTACAACCTTAATGGCAGAACTGAGCACACCTGAAAACATTAAAAACACAATAAATACACACAAAAAGACATAAAGCTTACCCACAGCAAGGGGGGGGGGGGGCACCCAGGACCTCTGCAAGTGAAGTTGCACCTCAATTTCAATGGTGCCCCTGATGAGTGAGAGACTGATAGAGCCTCACGAAACGCGCGTCGGGAGATTGTGACGTCATCAGTAAGCGCGATCACAGCGCAGACCACGCCAATATAGCGTGGAGCATGATAGATACAGCTCTAAAGCTCCAGGTCCACTACTAATTTAAAAGAAAGATAGAAAGCCAATTCCTTCACCACAAAGTCTCAATATAGTTACAATAGAGTAATATACAAGAATAAGGAAATAGAAAAGAAAGAAAAAGGAGTAAAAGCATAATTAAAGCAAAAAAACGGAAGAAAAAGGAGGACATAACCTCCTTCTAAAAAACAATAGACAGAAGCATTAAGGTAATATATAGTTTAAGAAACAGCATAATCAGGAGTGTATACATTTTTTAAAAATAGCACAGCATTAGCACTATAAATGAATAAGGTAAAGTAGTGACTGTGATAGACTAACAGTCACAAGGATAAAGGGTAATATAAGAGGAAATAAGCACTAAGTCAAATAGCACAAGCACTTTAAGATAATAATTTTTGAATTACACAACTTGAATTACAATGCACTTTAAGTAATAGAATTCTGAATTAACATAAATCAACAGGATAAAAGATTAACACAAAAGAAATGCAAAGGCACTTAAAACATATACTCCAGGGAAGTGCTGTATGAATAAACAAAACTATACAACAGACAAAATGATTATAAAACCTTATCTTAATCTTATGTAAATAATGTAATCTTATGTAAATTAAAATCCAGGGTACCTGATAAGGATTTGACTAAGGAAACATAACCAAAATTACACAAATACAATTGAATTTAAAAACCAAATCTTTTATTGACTTGAGCATAATAAAGTAATTAAATAAAAAAGCTGTGATCAAAGCAAAGAATATAATAATAACAAAAATAAAACTTTAATAAACCTCTAATAATTTGCTGGACGTCAAAAAACCCAAAGGATTAAACACCTTGGGTTTAACATGATTTTTTTAATCGTTGCATTTTTAACAACATTTTAAATGTACAAATAAAGATTGAATTTTTTAAAATTAGTATGTGGCAATAATAATTAAAATAAAGGCTGCATAAAAGGTGTTTCTGTACAACCTTGGTTGGTTGTTCAAGGATTCCTAAATAGAATCCACAGGACAATATTTTGGTATGCACCTCAATTTAAGTCCAAATCCCCGAGTTTAGACACACGAAAATCCCGTAAGCGACAGAAAAAATGGCCACCGAAAAAAACAAAACGAGGCTACACGACCCGAAAGCCGCAAAACAACACCAACCACAGACGGATACACTTTTAGCAAGGACGCTAAAACATCATCCCGTGTACCACATACACATTCGCCGCCATTTTACAACACTAACTTACACAATGCAGAAGTACACAGCTACACTAACGGCTTTCCCTCGCACATGCAGCCTATTTACACTACACACTGCACACATTGCTGACACTTACATACACCTCTGCTCCACAACACTGCAAACCTACATTGTATGCTGCAGGAACAGATTGTCAGCTCTTCAGCACAATGTTACCTGCACATATTACTTAGAAATAGGTGAAGTATATTAATTTATTAATTTATTCCTTATTTCATCAGCATACAAAGGCTCTCAGAGCAAGCCTTGCAATGAGCACCGAAAGGTCCTCAGCGTAAAAAACGGTTTACATTATGTCTCAAACAACATTCCCTGGCTTACAATTTCATGACCGTCATTTTTTGACTGGCAATTCGCTAGTTTAAAAATATTTTAGGCTTAGTCTTACTCTCCTTTGCAACTAACTTTTCATTTTCTATTTTAGCCAGTCTAATAGCCCTTTTGCTGCCTTGTTGATTTCCTTGTACTCGCGTAAAGCAGTCTCTGTTCCCTCTTTTTTATATAATTTAAATGCCTGTTTTTTTACTTTGCATCTTGATCTTTAAAACTTTGAATGTGATTTACTTATTTTATGTTTATTCCCACATGGTATATGCAGATGTGTATATATATTTAGTAAGGATTTAAATGTTGTCCATTTATGTTCAATATTTTTACCTGCCAGATCTCTGTCTTAGTCTATACTTTGTATTGCTGCCCTTAGACCATTACAATCTGCCCTTTTAACATTAAGAGTTTGTGTTTGCCCCTTACAGTTTTTTTTTAATTCATTCTCAAATGAGACTGTGTTGTGATCACTGTTTCCCAAAGGTTGCTCTATTCCAACATTTGATACTATATCAATATTATTTGCGATGACTAAATCCAAGATGGCCTCATTTCTAGTAGGCTCTTGTATAACCTGGGCCAGATAATGATCCCCGAGTGTACTCTAGAACCTGCTCCCCTTAGATGAACTGCTGGTCTCATTTATCCAGTTTATTTCAGGGTAATTAAAATCTCCTATTATTAGAACGTGACCATGCTTAGCAGCATTTCCAATCTGTAACAATAATTGCATTTTCAGGCTCAAAACAGGGACCTCCATTTTCTTCAGCTGTTAATATTGTATTTTCCCCTGATCTCTTCCCCTGTACAGCGCTACGGAATATGTTAGCGCGTTACAAATTAAAGTTAATAATAAATAATAATTCAAGCTTAACATACAGACAAATCCCTCCTCCTCGTTTAAAATTTCCCCTATCTTTCCTAAATTGGTTATAACCATCCAGATTAACAGTCCAGTCACGAGATTCATCTCACCTGGTTTCAGTAAAGCCTATTAAATCCCATTTTTCATTAACTGCTAATAATTCTAACTCTCCCATTTTTCCTAGCAAGCTTCTGGCATTAACAAGCATACACCTTATGTTATAAGTCTATAGTTTTGAAGTGCCTGTCGGTACTTGAGTTACTTAGTAATACCTCCCTATTGACTATACTAACCCTCCCCCATCTCCTCCCCGATCAGTTGTTAATTCATCCCTTATCCCCTCTACCCTTTCTACCCCATTACTTCTAACTAGTCCCCCTCCCCCTACTAGTTTAAAAACTCCCCCAGCCTTTCTATTATCCGATCCCCTAGCATACCAGCTCCCCCTTCATTAAGGTGCAATCCATCCCTGCTATAGAGATTGTACCCAAGTGAGAAGTCAGCCAAGTGCCCTAAAAACCAAACCCCCTCCTTAATCACCATTTTTGTAGCCACATATTAACCTCCCTAAGCTCCTTCCTGCTCCCCAGGCTAGCATGTGGCACTGGTAGTATCTCAGAAAATACTACCTTGCAGGTCGTTGCCTTAAGCTTAAGCCTAGTTCTATAAAATCATTCTTTAGGACTCTCCATCTTACAACAACTTTTTCAGTGATACCAATATTTACCAAGACCTCCAGTTTATTTCTAGGCCCTACCAATAATTTATCTACCCGATCCACAATATGCCGAACTTAAGTACCCGGGAGACAGCAAACTGTTCAATTGCTGGGATCGGGGTGTCAAATCACTCTTTCTACCTTCCTAATAATACAGTCCCCTGTTACCAAAACCTGTCTTTTGCTCTCCCTATTCAGCCCCCCCTCTCCACCTGTAGACCTGTTCTCCCGGCTGCTAGAGGGAACAGCTCTATCTGGCATTGCCATTCCTGAATGAACATGCCCAACATCTTCAGTCGCAAATCTGTTGGTGTTTGCCAACTCAGAACTGACCTGATACCCCTGCTTCCTCTTGCAATTGTAACCCAGCTACCTCCCTGGACACCCTCACTAACCCCATCTCCACCTTCCATGCAAGGCCCACCTAATCTGTGCCCAGTAAACACCAACTCCATTTCCAGGGAAATATCACTAAGTGCTGCAATTCTCCTCTCCAGTGCTCTAATTTAAGCTTCAAGAGAGGCAAAATGCTCTCATAGAGGTATGGACTCTGGATCAGCTGTTCCAGCAGTACATACATGTGGCAGGATGTACACTGAGTGAGGTTGCCATTGGACTGACTCATAATTACCAATTACAAAAGGTTATAATGTATATAAGCTACCCCTATATAAGCCATATTGATGATACACAACAACTGGAAAGGGCACATGTATTTTCAGAAAAATGTCAAGAGGCCAATATTGTTTCATCACCTTATCTGTGTGAGGCAGGCCACTAGCTACTTTATGTAGGTTACAGAGGGCACTAAAACAAGTTCCAAAATTTGTAGTGATATGTCAAAATGTGACAGAGAATCCCTACCCCTAGGTATAAAAAATAAATAAATCTTATTAAACACTATTAGATTCAACAAGCAGCCATGTTTCCCATCAAAATCCTCCAGGATCCATTTCACTTAATTCTGAGTCATGCCATGCAAATGCTCCTTCCATTATTGGACCTCTTTGAATACCTGGTTTGTACTCATACATGATATTGTTTTACATCCATCCTTTTTCAACCAAATTACACCATGTTATCATTCTCAAATAATATGCCTTTTACAGTGTCTTGTGTTCAAGTGCACAGCACATTAGATTCTGACGAACATATAATTCTAAGACAGTGGTTCATACTTTTGCTGACCTAAAAGTGTCAAATTTCTGCCTGAGGCATATTTCATTCTACAACACGCATTGCAGTTTCTTTTATTACCTTCTCTAAAGTTCTTGCTATATTACGTGACCTCTCTATGATTAAAGGTCTTTAGGCTGTGTAAAAAATCCATACTACCTGATACTGCAAGTCGCTATGGCTGAGATGCTAATATCTGAGAAAGGCACTTTGTCTATTCAGACTGACCAAGACTTTATGAGAAATCTATTTCTATTTAGTCTGAGGGTAGACTATCACACTGAGCTAAATTTAAAAAAAAATCATAAATTATAAATCATTTTCAAGAGATCTAGCAAATATATCATCGTTTTTTTTAAAGATTTGGCATGATTCAAGACATTACTACTTAGATTTATGAAATATAGTTTATGTGGACACAAGCTGTATGCAACAAATATAATTTAATATAAGAATATGTGTTATATTTCCCAAACATGGAATGGAACTCCTGGCAATTATTGTAGATTGATTTTTAGCGTTAGCTGTTTTTTCCCCCCACAGGCATGTGTACTTTACATGAGCAACTCATAACATAGGTTTAAAAAACTGTTTTAAAACATTATACACATTTTTGAAGTAAAGAGAAATTCATTAAAACAGTGGAAATGCAGCTTTGGTAACAATGTCAACATCTACCTCTGACAAATTGTAAATGTGTGCTTATCTAGGAACTGTCTCAGTAGCATTATCAGACCCTCTTGAGAAATGATTTACTTTCTCTAAAGTGATTGTCTGCATCTGACATTTTAAACCCAGGCTTTCAACGATAGCATCCACTATAATAGTGTAATGCCCAGGAATGCCCCCCACTGAGCTTTGTGACCTATGGACTATTGTGAGTGTGGAAGGGAACTGGGTACCTGAATGATGGATTCTGTTATACATAACTCCAGCCCATGTGATGGCTAAATATTGTAATGGACATGGGACTTGGTAAGGAATAAGATATACTGTTGCTGTATAATATAAGGTAGATCTCAATAACTAATGTTGGGGTCACCAAGAGAGTATGTGTGGATAATACAGAACAGTGTGGGTATTTGGCCTTAACAACAGAATTTATGAATTATTAGTGTATCTGTGTTAGAAGTAGGATAGTAGGCTATGCTTAGATAATATAATGTTAATGCAGTCATATCTGGGATATACAAAGGGTTAAAGATTCTAAAGAATTTATATGGCTTAAAAGAGGCAGTCACGCATGACTTCTGTCTTTAGTCATGATGGTGAAAGTTTAGTTTTATGGCTCTGTAAGAGGAGACCAAAAACACAGGCCTGCGTTATTACTGACCTAAACAGATAACCCTGCATAGAAACTGTGTAATGATAACAAGAAAGACCCCTCTATACATCTGGAAATTATGTGGTTGGGGGGTATAGAACCAAGGGGAAGTTTTGTGTTTTTTTATATATCTCTCTAACAATAAATATGTGTTCATTCTCCATACACTAAACACTGGTGTGATCTTATCTCTTGGCGGTCCCATGACTGATGTCCAGATCTAAATAGCTGGTGTGCTGAGATGAGAACCAAGTCACAGCCTATAACTGGTCCCTGTAAACTAAAGCAGGAAAAGTAGGGGTGCATGGACCCCTCAGTTTTTGGGTTGTGACAGTTAGTAGATGTGAGTAATGCCTGTGAGATGCCTACGGCGTAGGTGTTACATCTACTTGCTGGCGTGACAGGGGGAATCCTGCAACCGCGCATGGGCATCACAGCCGTGTATGCACAGTGGCAGCGTGAAACCAGCCGCAGCGATAAAGGGGACTGAGAGGGGAGAGAAATAGAGGGAAAGAGAGGGAGGTGGACAGGGAGGAGAAAGGGATGGTGACAGAGAGAGAGAGAAGGCAGGGAGGGAGAGAAAGAGAGAGGGAGACAGAGGGAGGGAGTGGGACAGAGAGAGAGGAGACGGGGGGATAGAGGGTAGAGAGCGAGGTAGGGAGAAAGAGAGGGGGAGAGAGAGAGACCGAGCACACAGAGTGCAGAGAGAGGAAACAGGGAGAGATAGAGGGCACACACACACAGAGGGTGCACTGAGAGAGACAGGGCACACAGAGAAGAGAGGGCACACAGAGAGAGACATGGCACACAGAGAGACAAAGGGCTCATGGAGAGAAGGAGAGGGCGCACAGAGAGAGAGGGTGCAAGGAGAGAGGGCGCACAGAGAGAAGGAGAGGGTACATAGGGACAGCACAGAGAGAGACAACACGGACAATTAAACATAACAAATGTGACACCGTCATTTATGATGGGCAAGTTACTAGTAGGTAATAAAAGATAGGTTTTAAAATTTGCAGCACTTGTTTTCCATGCCCAAAAATACAAAATCGTTTTACAGTTTAAATCCTGACCTAAGCACGGTATAACAATTTGAGCACAACTTGCTACCTGAGTAAACGATTTGACCCAAAACCCCTCTTGAGACCCCCTGAATAAATGAATAGACACAAGACACTTTTTGGGGCAACATACTGGCCACAGTGTTTATTGGTAAACACAAATTCACGTAATAACGCTACCAATAGTTAAGTGAACATAAACAAGTAACGGAAAGAGCCTGATGCGAGACAGTACACTCTACGCCCTGAACCCTCGTCCAGTGCCTACTGTGATGGAACATCCGTACCCACCGTAGTGTCGGTTCTCACCCACTTTACCACTGTCCCAGCGACTCCCCTCACCACCCACCGCTGAAATACAAAGACTAGCACCACAACTAATGTCATAGACAGATGTAACCCAAAATTGTCTATTATATTTACTTTATTATCCATTTATGTTTTTTTTTTTTTTTTGTTTTTTTATTTACAATCCATGAACACATATATAATTTAGAGAAATGAAGGGTTCCCAATAAGAAAGAGATTTAGGTTCAAGTCTTACGTTAAGTTAAGAAGTATTGAGGTGGCATACTCATTCTTTATGGCCCATAATCTTTTGTTGTTCTTTCATACTCCTGCATTCGCTATAACCCCCTGTGCATGATCATGTATCCTGTGCTGCCTGGAGCTTATAAACAGTGGTGTGTTTCTGCCTAGGCCCATGAATGCAGTGACAGTTTCTGACATGCTGTATATATACATAAACACACATAACTCTATACGTAAGGATATAGCAAGGGGAAAGGAGACTTAGAAACTGGGGCATGGGGGAGCAAAAATGTGAATGGGCCTAGGGTAGAATAAAACCTAAATTCTCCCATGCTTAGAAATTAAATCACTGATTTCCCAAGCTGGGTTTCATTTTGTATTACTAAACCACATTTGCTTTTGCAGCTTTGTAGGAGCCTTGGGGCCTCATTCAAATGCGATTTGGCTTTTAGCTCATTATCTTCTAATGAGAGATTTTGAGGGCTTCATGTCTGTTTTGGAAACCTGGGAGCCACTGGAGTCATTTTAGAGCCCTGGAGCTTCTTCAATAATTATGTACATCATTCTATGGCTGAAAAAGGATAGGATACACTAACTTCTATTATCACATATATAGTTGTCAGCAGGCGGGCTTGGCTAAATCTGTTGGTAACGCAACGCAAAGTCTCTCCTTGCGCAACTGTGTACGACTTTCTGACTGCAAATGTGGACCCTCGCAAAGCCGAAAACATAAAAAGTACACTAAATACACATAAATACCAAACAAAAATAATACCCACAGCAAGGGGGGATACCCAGGACATCTGCAAGACAGCTAACACATCGATTTCAGTAGAATTAAAAAAGTTTAGACACTCCAAACTCCCCTAAGCGAGAGAAAAAATGGGCACCGAAAAAAATCAAAAACGAGGCTACACGACCCCTAAAGCCGCAAAAAAAACGCCAGGCACATATGACTTTTACTAAAACCCGTACGGCCTACAACATACACCATTAGCAAGGACACTGAATCATCCACACCCGCGTACCACATACACATTCCCAGCCATTTTACACTACCTTACAGAATGCGGAAGTACAGCCTATTTACACTACACACTGCACACATTGCTGACACTTACACCTCGGCTCAACAACACTGCAAATCTACATTGGATGCTGCAGGAATATCAAAACAGATTGTTAGCTCTTCAGACTATTGCTTGCTGCATATATTAATTACAAATAAGTAAGGTATCATTTAATTTATTTAGTAATTAATTATCATTAAAACATACACATATACAACACTTTAAAAAACACCACTATACACGATCGCAATCAATGGCGAAGGCGCTCATTGCCAGCCACACGATGAGCGCCAAAGGAGCTCAGCGTCAGGCTCGCAATGAGCGCCGAAGGATCTCAGCCGATTAAAACACTTACTGTCTGGGGCAAACAGCATTACCTGCCTTACCATTTTTTCCCCCCATCATTTTTGACGGGCAAGTCGCTAGTCACATATATAGTTGTGAGCAATACGGGTTGTTGTTAACGCTTACAGGCTCGCGCACGCAGCCTATTTACACTGCACACTTGCCACATTGCTAACAATTACACCTTAGCTCAACAACAGTGCAAATGTACATTGTATGCGGCAGGAAAATACAAACAGATTGGTAGCTCTTCAGGATATTGATTGCTGCATATATTAATTAGAAAAAGGTAAAGTATATTAATTTATTAATATTAATTATTATTAATTATTATTATTAAAAAATATATAGATATAAAAAAAAAGAGCAGTGGAGAGGCTCGCAATGAGCACCGAAGAAGGTACTCAGAGGACTAAAAGCCTTACATTATGTGGCAAACAGCATTACCTGCCTTACAATTTTATTGCCGTCATTTTTTGACGGGCAAGTCAATAGTTATAAATAATGATTATGGATATTAGTATAGAAGCAGTATTTTAATTACAATCATTGGTTTCATCTTTGCTGTTTTTTATGGAATTAAACACATTTTTACTTTTTATTTTGTAAACTAACATTTTTTTTTGTTATCTGCTTATCACTTTATTGATCAACCTTATTTCATATATACTTCTTGCCCCTGTTGTTTCTTTGGCCTCAGTGGAAAGCTTGATGATTTGGTAGCAGCTGCGTGACGTATGTTCAAACTAGTTGTTATCTGTAATCTAGACTGTGGCCTTTTAATAAACGATTGGACCCTGTATAGAATTCAATGTCTGCAAACTATTAGAAAGTTAAGACTTTATTTAACTGCATCTTATTCTATGGCGTCTGCGCACTAAATTGTGAAGTCATTTCTTTATGTCAAAAAGGGCCTATGTGGAATGACATAGCGGAGAACTCATTTCATTGGAGAGAAACTTCTTGCCTTAAAGAAAGTAACACATCTGTATAGACATAGATTTGACACAGGTAAAAAAAACAGTAAGACCCATCTAGTCTGTCCATTCTAGCTAATGAAAAAGTGGTTTAGCTTAATTAAAGGGACATGGAATGCATTTTTTTTTCATCATGCATTTAAAAGAGCATATTTAAAAATAATACCCACAGCAAGGGGGGACACCCAGGACATCTGCAAGACAGCTAACACATTGATTACAGTAGAATAAAAAAAGTTTAGACACTCCAAACTCCGAGAGAAAAAATAGCCGCCGGAAAAATCAAAAAAGAGAGCATATTTAAACATTCTTAAAGTTATTTTCATGGTAAATTTCAAGCAAGAATTGTTTAAAATGATTGTGTACTAAGAGGAATCGCCACAGGAAATACCCCTGTGTGAGTGAAGAGTGCGCACATTTCTGGATCTCAATGGCAGACACTCCTGACTCATACAGCTATATTGCTTGACATTGGCAGACAGGGACAAACTCCAAAGGCAGTTATAGATTTAAGGCAGTTTATTCTGCCCCAGGATCTTAATTTTCAAAAAGAAAGATACTATTCAAGCTTATCAAAAGCCCTCTATCAATTGCAATAAAGAAAAATATGCCTTCAATTGACCGGTAAGGCTCCGGATGGCCTTAAATTCATTATCCCTGCTTCCACTGGAAAGCTATTCCACTTATTTACTACCAATTTTATAAAGTTATTTTGCTCTAAATCTTCGACTTTCCATCTTCAAATCATGACCTCTTGTTCTTGCAATGCTCTTTTTTCTGGATGATACTTCCTTCCTGAACTTTATTAAGTCTGTTGATAAATTAGTAGGTTTTTATCACATTTATCTCCTATTATAAACAATGCTTGTTTGCATTTAGTGAATTTCCTTTTCTTCGAACAGATCTCTATTTGTTCCTAATTTCTTTTGACATCTTTCATTAGCAGCAGTGTGCAATTGAATCTGTATCAGAATACATACACCCTTCTGCTCATAACTACCACACACACCGGAGCAACATGGCAGTACAAAAGAGTTGCTTTTTCTAGCATATTGTCAGCTGCAATAAACATAAGGACTGAAGTCAGGACACTGACAAAACTCTACATGAAAAAAGATGCACCTTTGTCAACCACATCACACTCCTTCAACACATTGTCCTCTAAAACCAGTGGGATAATCAATATTAGTTACAAGAACATGATGGTATACGTTTAAACGTTTCCAAAGTGTTTCTGTAACATTTATTCTGTTTCTATAGAACAGGGTTTTACTGAAGACTGTCCTGTAATATATTGTATGTTTTCTAAACTTTACATCATTCATTTTATATACCCAAAAATATTTTCGTTATTTGTAAATAATATAGAAAATGTGGTAATTGCGCACATCTTTCATTTTCCATCTGTTGAGGTGATGATTTGCGTAAAATTCTATCTGACAATTGAAAACTAGACTATTTATTATTATATTTAATAATCTGTGTTTAGGATTATTTACAATATGAGTCATGCATGCAGTATATATGTCTAAATGACAATGAAGGGGTTGCAAAAATGTTTCATTTATTAAAAAGCTGATACCATAAACCAGGTTACATTTTTTTTAAAGGAGGAAAATCCCATTTTTTGTGTGAAGTATGTAACAAAATAAAAGCATCAGATTAGAGACACTTTTATCAGTATTTGATCTTGTTTGCATATAGAATCAGTGGCAGAGTTAGTTAATGGATGGCCCGGTACAAAATAATTTTGGTGCTCCCTTGAAAATTCTTGATACAATATTGGTGCGTGTAGGGGTCAATGAACAAGCAAACGTATATTTAGGTGATCAGATCACTCCTAGGATGAAATAAATAATTAAATATTTACCTTAATAAATTAAAGAGACCCCTTTTCCCCCAGATAGCAGATGGTCCCTAACCTGTTGCGGTATTTTTGCAGCTGGATCATTGGATCATTTGAAATTGGATACCTAACCTGCATATTCTCAGAATCTAGAAGCTTGCATTAATAAATAAAAGCTCTGCCTTGCAAAAATGTAAACGCTTCCCTCATTAGAGGGAACTCTAAATTTTAAAAGGGCTAACTTTAATGGGCTAAGGGCAGCAATACAACATATAGACTGGAACAAAGAACTTACAGGGAAGAATACTGAAAATAAATGGACAACATTCAAATCCTTACTAAATAAACATACTCATCGGCATGTACCATGTGGAAATAAAATGAATAGGAGTAAATCACATCCCATGTGGCTTAACAATGACTTAAAGATCATGATAAGGAAAAAGAAACATGCATTTAAATTATACAAGAAAGAGGGAACAGAGGCAGCTTTATGTGACTATAAGGAAATCAACAAGGCTTGCAAAAGGGCTATTAGACTGGCTAAAATAGAAAATGAGAAGTCAGTTGCAAAGGAAAGTAAGTCTAACCCTAAAATATTTTTTAATTATATTAATGGGAAAAAGGCGAGGAAGGAAGCTATAGGAATATTACAATGTGACACAGGCCATCTGATAATTAGTGACCAGGAAAAGGCAGATGAGCTAAATAGGTTCTTTTCTTCGGTATACACAAGGGAGGTACCAGTGGTTGGGACACCGCAACATAATGGGGCTACACTACCATCACTAAATAATTGGTTAACGCAGGAAGAAATCCAAAAGAGATTAGAGAAAAGAAATGTTAATAAAGCCCCAGGTCCTGATGGAATAAATCCAAGGGTACTGAGGGAACTTGGTTCTGTAATAACCAAACTATTATATCTAATCTTTCAAGACTCATTCACTACAGGGTCTCTTATAAATGTAACATACTCCGATTGGTCTAATGTGATAAGTGGGGTTCCTCAAGGTTCAGTATTAGGTTCTCTCCTTTTTAACATTTTTATTAATGACGTAGAAGTAGGACTCGAAAGTAGTGTCTCCATTTTTGCTGATGACACTAAGTTGTGCAAGGTAATTAAATCAGATAATTATGTATTTTCCCTATAAAGGAATTTGCATATATTAGAGAAATCGGCGGCTAAATGGCAGATGAGATTTCATACAAATAAATGTAAGGTTATGCATTTGGGAAGGAAAAATAGCCATGCAATTTATTATCTTAATGGAGCAAATCTAGGGGTATCAGATATTGAAAGGGATTTGTGAGTACTAGGGGACTACCTAGGTAGCAGCGCTCAAAGCCAAGCAGCGGCTGCGAAGGCAAATAAAATATTAGCATGTAAGAGAGGTATGGCAGCAAGGGATGCATATATAATTCTGCCATTTATATACAATACTAGTACACCCTAATTTGGAATATGGAGTACAATTGTGGGCGCCACTTCATAAAAAGGACATTTTAGAGCTGGAAAAAGTACAGAGAAGGGCAACAAAACTAATAAGGGGAATGGAGGTGCTAAGTTATGAAGAAAGACTAACCAAATTAAACTTATTTTCGCTACGCGACTACGAGGGGATATGATTACCTTATTTAAGTACATCCAGGCTCAATATAAGGCTTTGTCAAGTTACATTTTTGTAGCAAGAGATTTTCAACTGACAAGAGGACACCCTTTGAGGTTAAAGGAAAAAAGATTTCACCTTAAACAAAGAAAAGGGTTCTTCACAGTAAGGGTGGTTAAACTGTGGAATTCTCTACCAAAGGAGGTGGTGACAGCGAATTTGATAGATAACTTCAAAAAGGGGTTCGATATTGAAGAGGGCATTCAAGGCTATCCTAGATAACTAGCGAAGGAATATTGATCCAGGGAGAAATTTGATCGCCAGTTTCTGGGGTCAGGAAGGAATTTTGTTTTTTTCCCCTTATGAGACAATTGGCAAAGTTTCAATGTTTTTTTTTTTTGTTTGTTTGCCTTCCTCTGGATCAAATAACAATTAACAATTAATAACAAATAGTCCACATATTAAAAAGATCAAAAGAGATCTAAAAAGGTTGAACTTGATGGTCTAACTCTTTATTCATCCTCAAATAGTATACTATTAATAATTAATTAACAACTAATTAATTAATAACTAATCCGCATATGGCAGATCAGAGGAGATCTTAAAAGGTTGAACTTGATGGACTGAAAGTCTTTTTTCAACCTTAATTACTATGGGCATCATTCTATTATCAGCCGTAGGAGACACAAGCTATTCTGCTATTGTATTCCCCTCCGGCTGGGGATTCCGGCAGGTTTGCGGCCGGCGCCTTGCTATCCCTTGTGGCCGCTCGCGCCGGAGGAAAGCCTTTGATCTAAAACGTCCGCAAGAGTTTCAGCCGCAAGAAAATCCCGGTTGCTATTCAATTGCTCCGGGAACCCTCTCTGCAAGGCTAAAACCGAGCCGTAGCTTACTTGCAGGAAAAAGGTCCCGCAGGCACACAATTAAGCACATAATAAAGCCATAATAAAGCCATCCTGCACTCTGAGGAGACTATAAAGTGATTGTAGGTGTTAGCAAAAATTGCACAACATTCCCCTACACTCAAATCCGTAAATAAATTATTTTTTAATTTATGTCAAAAATCCATGGAAAAAGTCCCGAGGGCTTGGAGCACCTCAGACCCGCCCACGCTGCGGCCGGAAAATAAACAGTTAATGTAAACTTGGATTTGGGCTGATGTGCAAGCTTGAGAGGGGGTTGCTATTAATCCTCATGTCCCCCAATATGATCCCTAGCATTTACAGAGCTGTACAGTGCCGTCTTGAATTTATTTTTGCGTTTAAAGATATACGGCCGGCCGTAAGGGGAGATCCTTGCGGGCCGTATATTTGAATTGCAAGATTACGGAACCCCCGCAAGGAATCGCAGCCTTGCGGTCATTTTACGGCCGATAATAGAATGAGGCCCTATGTAACTATGTAACTAATTAGCATTGAAAAATGACAAACTACCGCAAACATTTTTGTCAGTCTCCCTGGATCACCATCCTTCCTTTAAAGTTAACTTTTCTTTTCAAACTTTTTTCACTAAAAATATTTTTATCCCTTACACTATAGCTATTATAGTTAATGGCCTCATATTGGTTTTAAATAAAGATATCACAGCTTTTTTGCTTTGGCGTAGTAAGGATGAAGTTCTATAAAATAAGTCAGGGACTCATAAATTGTATACTACTGAAACTTTGGGATATTTGGACACTATCCTCAGCACACATTAAAATTCTTGTCAAAGTTCTAATCCTAAGTCTGTGTGAATGCAGACTCTGGAAGCTGGAGGGAAGACACATTCATGGGAAGTCAGAAAAAGCCTATAGCCAGATCAGAGTAGGTTATTAGTATAGCATAAGATTGGAAGACGCATATTATTCCCTTTGACACCCAGGCACTGTAAGGCACAGCATACCACAATTAAATCAGTTAATATCTGCTTTGGGGTGCAATCATTCTTAATAGAGGGCAAAGTCAAGTTTTATAATTAAATTGTTCCTTACCCTTCATCTGTCTTGTCATTTTGCACTGACTGATATGTAAAAGAAATAAAATAGAATTGCTAAGCATAAATGTCTAAGCTGTGGATACCAATGGAGCACATATTAAATATACAGACCTCAAATACTCCCAAACTATTTTGTCGCACTGTTTGGTAAGTTGGAGTAAATTATTTAGAATTTTTTTTTACCAAAATCATATATATAATATTTCTAACATTAATATTTAAAAAAAGTGTGTGATAAAAATCAATATTTTTTTAACTGAACACACTTATTTGCAATACCGTTTAAAAAATTAGCTAGAATCTCAGGTATGTGCAGCCCACATCAGAACAAGAATTATGAGAGTCTGTCTAAATAAATACCTGTTTGTTTCATAATGCTCTGGTAGCCTGTGGCAATCAGCAAAAGAAATAGACTAGAATGAATCTGGATGCACTTTAGATGCAGTGTTTTTATTACTTGCTGTAGGATTATATTTTTATTTATCTCATTATCTGTATTTTTTTTTACCCTGTGATGTATTTAGACCAGTATTTGAAAAAAAAACTTTTCACTGTACCACTCAAAAACTACTGAAGGTCTTGGTAGATGACATTAATATTCCTGATGGTCCTCCTGGAATAGCAAATTATTTTTCTGCCTATGATGTTACAATCATATTGCTCTTTTATATGTAGTGGTGGATCTATGGGCATCTAAACAATATTTCGTAGTATCTAGGCTCTTCTGTTACTTATACAAGATGTAATAAAGCAATCCTGATTATGATAAGCCACTCTTCCCACAGTTGTCCTTGGTAGGCATATAATATCGGCCAATGTAGAAGTAATATCCGTGGGTCAAGTGTGAAAATAGAACAAAAGAAATTCAAGTGTTCCAACAGGTCAAACGGAGGTTGATGCGACTTGGCATGCCAAAAACTGAACAGTGGACGTGATTTAATGCCTATGACAGAAATATACTGCTTCAACAGAGGCATGTTTGTGGGATTTTTCTTGGTTCATTTTCATGGAATATGAGTAGTGTCGGGTTTTTAGCAACCAATGCTACCTTGTAAGATGTAAGAAGTGTGCTTTTTTGCCTTACTAAGGGAACAATTGGTTACAACACTACGTGCAATCTGGTAGGCTAGCATTATCACCTTTATTGACATAGAGAAAGTATACAGCTTAGAGTATTCTTCATTGTCTCCTATCTCTGTAATGAGAAAACTGCCCATGTATAGAAATATTTTTTTATAAAATATATAAAAACATCAATATTAAACATACTTCAATAATACAAAGTAATTAAATGTTGCTTTGCATAACATGACAACATTCTATTAACTTACATAGTGAAGACGCAATCTCTCTATATTTTATTTTTAACCTTATTTAAATGGGGGAGATTATTACCAAATGGTGTAAAACCTAAATTATTCTAATCTGCCCATGGTTTCCAAATACTGTAAAATTGGTTTTCCTGCTCCAGCATAGCATAAGAAATGTTCTAGTCGGTCAATGCCTCTATATCAGTTATAGCTGTAGTTAATATTTGTGTAATTTATTTTGTCCTTCTCTGTATATAACTTATAAAGGTCAATTTAGTATTATTTATTATGACTGAGTCTAACTTTAAGTCAGAAGCCTTTTTTTTTTGATTATTTCCTTTACTGTTACTGTTATCCAGAATGTTTAAAAATTTGATTTTTGTACACAAATATGGGATTATAATGATAATAAAGGTAATACAATATACAGTAATATCATAAATTAATTATCACCATTTATTTTTTTAAACAAGGAGAAATGTGAATGATTCTTCATGAAATAAGCTGTGTTGATTAGAACAGATCCCAGTCAAATCCCCATTCCCCTTCACTCTGTACGGCCGTGGGCTTACTATATGTCATAATAACACAACACATACTAATGTAAGCATGTGATTATAATATAACCCCATATGAATATCATGATTATTATGATCATTGTTATCTTGTACACATATATTGTTTATGATTTTTTTAATTATATTGAAATTGAAATGAGGCACTCTTAGGAATAAATGGGGTATTTCATAAGCAAATGAATGTGATCACTGAATCATAAAAAATAACTTAGAGGAATCAGGCAGCAGGCATGCCTCCCAAGAAGCAGTAAATTACTGTGAGAAGCGTTAAGATAAATCCCAGTGCCCAGTTTTTGGCATCCAAACTTTCATCGGCAGATCTACGGCTGAGCTGTTTAGAACAGTTGGCCTTCTTTTGTTCTATTTCCACTCATTCTAAACAGATATTACTTCTACAATGACTGATATTATACACACACCAAGGACCACCAGGGGAAAAGTGGGTAATGCTTGCTTTAAAAAAACAGAAAGAAAAGAGTATCTGTTTGGTGGCATACTACAGTTATATTAGTTGTATTAATTGTTATAGCATGGCTGAGACACTTGGGCCCCTATTCAATTGGCCAAATTGTAGTTACAAGAGCACGTAATGGAGCCAGTAAAAGTTACTGATATTCAATTGGCTACTTTTAGCTACTCGCATTCTATTTGCGAGTTACAGGCTCAAAATCACTGCGGTTGTCAAAAATGTAACTCCGTCCTATCTCCCCCTTTGATTCAAGCCCGCAAATGTTACCAGTGCTAAAAACGCAAAATTCATATTCAATTACAACAATTCAACAAGCCTTCAAACCCGTAAATGGCAAATGTGCCAAACATTTCTATGAGTACTAGATAGGACTCGCAAGTGGGTTAAACACCTGTTCATAACACTGTAAAAGCAAATATAAACACACCACTGTACTCTAAAAAACAGGGAAAGCAATGAAATTTGAATTAATTGCATAACAGTCTCAAGCTTTCGAAACTGCGAATATGATCGGACTTCTAAACACTAAATGATTGAAGTTTAAATTCCAGGGGCCTCATTCTAATCGAGGCCGTAAAACGACTGGGTTATGGCCCCGCAAAGCGATACGTCTATGCTGCTATTCAATTTGGCAGCGCCGCAAGGAGGTCCCTTTTATGCCAATTGCAAACCATTCTATCGGCAGTAACAACTTCCGTGCTTAATCAGGTACGCGGCCCCAAAGCCATAACTCGTGTTTTCAAGGCCGCAATCTCGGAGAAATGTAAATGCAAATATAAATTCAATACAGCACTGTAAATGATGGAGTACACAATGGGTGCCCTGAGGATTAAAGGGACAACATTCTCAAGCTGGCACATCGCCACAATGCAATACTTTATTTCACGTTTAATTTATGTCCAAAGTCTGACAGGTTTGAATAACGAGTTACGGGCTTGGAGGTTAATCAAGCCCGTCGGACTTTGGATGAAAATTAAACGTGAAAAAAAGTACTGTATTGTGGCGATGTGCCAGCTTGAGAATGTTGTGCCTTTAATCCTCATGTCACCCATTGTGTACCCCATCATTTACAGTGCTGTATTGAATTTATATTTGCATTTCCAGTGTTCCGAGTTTGCGGGATTGAACCACGAGTTACAGGCTTGCAGACGTGAATCAAAACGTAGCACTAATTTAGCAAATAAAAAAGACATCCTGTACTTTTATTAAAAGAGAAAGTGATGTTAGGTCTTATTATTAACAGCACAACATTCACAATCTCTCAAATCGTCATAAATAACCACTTTATTTCATGTTAAATTTCCATCATAAAGTCCAACGGGCTTCAACCTTCAAGGCCGGATGTTGGATTCAAAAGTCCTACGGGCTTGGAGGTTGAAGCCCGTCGGACTTTATGATGAAAATTTAACATGAAATACACTATTTTTATTTGCCGATTTGAGGGTCGGGGAATGTTGTGCTATTAATTCTAAGCCCTAAAAGCACTTTAATTTCTCATAAAAGTACAGGATGGCTTTTTTATGTGCTTAATTAGTGCTACGTTTTGTTAGTAAGAGTGTTGCGGGACCTCTTTGGTGTAAGTAAGCTGCGGCTTGATTTTATCGATTTACGGGCTTGATGGAAGAGTGATCGTAGCATTTGAATAGCGAATTGGCATTTCTTGATGCCGAAACTCTTGCGGCTGCCTAAGATCAAAGGCTTTGATGGAAGTAAGCTGTGATTGAGCTAATCGCAAGGGATCGCAGGTCGAGTCTCATAAGCCGCTCTGAGGCCGCAAATTGAATAGCTAAGTAGCTTGCGTCCTCCCCTTGTGGCTAGTTATTCCAAAAACATAGGATTAGAATGAGGCCCCATGTTTTTCCTGACGTTATAATGACAGTCTCCTTTACAATTGGCTGTTTATAAATTGTAACTTACCTGCTTGCTTAATTGAACATGATCATGGCCTGAACTGCTATGTATGGGTTCAGGTTTTACGGTTTTAGCCTTCAGCCCTGTAATTGCGAGCTTGTTCAATCTGTAACTGTTGCAAATTTCTAACCCACAGACATACAGCCTGTATGAAGGTTATTACGGGCTTGGAATTTAATGGGGGCCTTAGTCTTTAACGTTCATTGTGTCTTGATAAAATATAACTCTTAAATAAAAAAAACTTTAAAACGTGGCAAAGACCAAGCAGAAAAGTACATTGGCCGTACTGGCACTGTTGACATCAATAAAATGTGCCAGCATTACATTGAATGGACATGACTTACAGAAAAGCAATTTTCAAGATAGATAGCACATGAAATTTAACCATAAACAATGCTCATGATAGTGAGGTATATATGAGAAGAATGTATTATATATGAAGAACTGAAAGTTATAAAGAATTATTCTCCCTATTCTTTTGCACAAATTGCAGTGTTCCACACATTTAGAGCCTGATTCAATTAGAAGCCTGCATCTTGCAGTATACAGTCCGTATATCAAGTTAGGGGCCTAAAGCCGAAACAGTAAACCATGCCCTCGTATGTAGCATTTCAGGGCGGGAACATGATAAATTAAGCAAGGCCGTAACTACCCATTTATAAACAGCCAATAGAAAAGGAGTCCATCATCATTAGGTCAGTAAAACATAGAGCAAAATACAAAATAATAAAAATGAATGCCCATACTGTTCTAGTCCATGTGGGTGGCCTGGTTTGTATTAACTCCTTGATTCCCAAGATCAATATAACCCCGAAATGAAACATAAAAAAAAAATTATTGCCGATTTGCAAGCTTGAGACTGTTGTGCAATTCATTCTATTGTTTGTCATCGCTTTCCCCATCATTTACAGTGCAGTATTCATCTTTTATTTGCATTTACAGTGCTACGGACAGGGGTTAAAACCCCCTTGTGAGTCCTATCTGGTACTCATAGGATTAGCCAGTTTATGGGTGTGAAAATATTTGCGGGCTTAGGGAATTGTAGCAATTGAACAGCGATTTGTGATTTTAGCTCTAGGAACTCTTGCAGACGTGAAAGATCAAAGGCTTTGATGGGCTATAAGTTCCGGTTTTAATAACCACAAGGATTTTAAGGCTTACAATTGCTCAATTACTTAAAATTACTCTTAAAATTGCCACACATTCTATGAGCTACTTATAATCCCACAATCACTACGGACCAGCCAAAGATGCAATTTAGGGCTTACATAGAACTTTACTTCTAGCTCACAAAATAAGTCTGACTCGCAACTAGAAAAAATATCAAGTGTCTGTAAAAAATATTATGAGTACTAAATAGGACTCACAAGGCATTTTTCAAACACTGTATCAGCAATTCAACACAAAATACTGTACTTTAAATGCATGGGACAGCATGGAGACATTTAAATTAATTGCAGAAGATTTTTAAACCTACAAATATGCAATTAAAAAATATTATTTTTAAATATTATCTCAAAAAAATATCGTTCCTGGGACTCAAGGGGTTAATACATATTATGAAACCTACATGGACTAGAACAGATGCTCTAATGCATTTTATAGCATGCTAAGTGCTTGATTGTGAGCCCCATCGGCAAATATTGCTTATTGTTCTCATTAATTTGTAGCCTCCGATTGCAGGTTACAGCTAACTTTCATGTTTTACTGATGTCATGATGAACATCTCATTTACTATTGCCTATGTCTAAGAAGTAAATTATGGGCTTGCTTAAATATTGCCAGATCATATGATCATGTCCCATGAAATCCAACTTAAAAAGGCATGATTTACTTGTGGAGGCTGAAAGACTTAAGTTTGCAGCAATAGAATACTAAACATTTAGAAAAAAACACCTGCAGCCAAAATCATGGATTAGAGTCACTTACAGGCTTCTAATAGAATATGGCACTATGAATATATTTGACAGGTGGGTTTTTAGAGGCGAGATGTGCAGTTACTCAGCCCTATTTTTCAAAAGAACAATCAATATTCTTATAATTTTGTTCCACTGAAATACAAGAAGTGCACTTAATCTACACTAATATTTATACACTCTTCTGTGATAGCCCTATATTGGAACCATTTACACTATTATTATGTATGGCCTCTATTCCATGCCTCCTGGAAAATACAGTCCAAGTGAAGTTCACAAATAAATTACTGTTGAGCTATCACATCACGCAGGTAAATCTAACCTTCGAGACATGCCACTCGATTGAACCAATATCCCTAAATGTAAGCCCTGAGTATTTGTTCCATAACTATTTTAAAACTAGCGAATTGCCCGTCAAAAAATGACGGCAATGAAATTGTAAGGTAGCTAAATTAGTAAATGAATATAGTGTACCTATTTTGAAGCATTGTGATGAAGAGCTGGCAATCTGTGTTGATGTTGCTGCAGCATTAGTGGTGTGGAGCTGCTGTATAAGCATGCTGAATGTGTGCAGTGTAACACTGTGCGTGCGCGAGACCAAACCGTTAGCGTAGTCGTGTACTTCCGCATTGGTGTAAAATGGCGAGTAATGTGTGGTATAGGTCTGTATCGGAATATCCGTAGGTGTTTTGTGGTGTTTTGCGAGTTTAGAGTGCTGTAGCCTCGTTTTCGTTTTGTTCGGCGGCCATTTTTTCTGTCGCTTAGATTTTTTTTTAGTCTCTAAACTGTTTTATTTCGAGTAAAATCGAGGTGTAAGTTGCATTTTTGAGGTCCTGGGTGCTCCCTCTTGGTGTAGGTAAGTTTTTTATGTATGTGCTGTGTGTATGTATTGTGTTTTAAATGTTTGTATGTCGGCGTGTTGCGTCCGATGTTTGCGAGGTCGTAATGTGTGGTAACGTGTTTCGTACGTTGTTTGCGTGCCTCGTAAAATTTAGCGAGTGTCGTAATTTGTGTGTCGTGTTTTTTGAGTAGCGACGTGAATTTTGCGACGGTTTGAGGCCCTTGCCCAGTGACCTCGCCAGCAACTGAGTCCCTCGCTTCGCGAGGGGCCTCAGTTGCTGGCATGGAGCGCCTTCGGCGCTCCATGCCAGCAACTGAGGCCCTTGCCCAGTGACCTCGCCAGCAACTGAGGCCCTCGCTTCGCGAGGGGCCTCAGTTGCTGACATGGAGCGCCTTCGGCGCTCCATGCCAGCAACTGAGACCCGTGCCCAGTGACCTCGCCAGCAACTGAGGCCCTCGCTTCGCGAGGGGCCTCAGTTGCTGGCATGGAGCGCCTTCGGCGCTCCATGCCAGCAACTGAGGCCCTTGCCCAGTGACCTCGCTACGCGAGGGCCGCGGCTCGCTGCGCGAGCCGGGGCCCTCGCTTCGCGAGGCCCGCGGCTCGCTACGCGAGGGCCGCGGCTCGCTTCGCGAGCCACGGCCCTCGCTTCGCGAGGGCCGCGGGCTCGCTACGCGAGCCCGCAAGCGCGAGCAACGACTCGTACGCTCACAACTATATATGTGATGTGTAACATATGCCTCCCTTAACTATATCCAATATTGCTGAAGTTTTTTTTTAACTCTCTCTTATTGCCCAAAACTTGAAAAAAGGCATACAGGTACTTTCAACCCCCTATAAAGGCATAACAATCTAATATGCTTTTAAGATTATCTAAATTTAAATTAAAGTAACTCATAGTAACTGATGTTGAAAAGTCTATTGGTCCATAAATTTCAAGATATTTCGATCACCTCTGATCCCTAGATTATTTTAGTTGATAAATGTTAATTGAGCCAGAGGAAGTTAAACAAAAATCCAGTTTAAACATTGCCAAATGTCTAATAAGGGAAAAATATATAGCAATCTGATTTTGCTCTGAATCAATTTCCCTCCTATTTCAGATATTCAACATAACTTTGTATGCCGTTTTATTTAAGCAACCCCTTTTAAAAGTTATGTATTGCATCTGCTGTCACAATCTGACTGCTCTTGTTGAGAAAAGCCCTCTTGTTTCTTTAAGATTGATGACCTGTCAATTGTAATCCTCTTGGCACCTCCATCCATCCAATTTATTTATTTTGTTGACATTCTCTGTACTTTTTCTAGCTTTACAATGTCCTTTGCTTGACGTGATGTCCAATATTGTACTCCACATTGCAAATTAGGTTGCAAATGAGAATTATTTAATGGCAGAATTATACTTGTTTTCTTGCTTTTATACCCCTCTTAATATTAATGTTAATATTGTATTAGATGATGGTGTTGGGTAGATAACCCCAACTACGGTGTAGCGCAGGGTCGGGTGTGATGCTTCAGATGGCCTATGATACAGTGGTGGACTAGATGTTCCTACAACTGGTATGTATTCCAATCTTAGATATTCAGGATCCTGATAGTAGTTAAATGTTAAGGTGTCCAGTTGCTTCTTAGAGAAACTGTGTCTCTAGAGTTCGCTCCATGATTAATGGGGCTCTGTTCACTTGAGTGCCCAATGTTCGATAATATTGTATTAGCATTTGCAGATGCTCTCTGACATTGATTGTTACAACCCACTCTTCATTGCGCTTGAAAAGGCCAAAAAGACAAATCTTTCTCATTGGTTGTATAAGTTCCTGTGACGACCACAGATTTGGGAAACCAAGCACACCCCAATTTCCTCTCTCTGTGTCGTGACATTTTGTGTTCAAGATCTCAGCATCCCAGCAATTCCATTTGTATCAGTTACAGGCACTAACATATCCCGTTTCTTATGACATAAGAAGAGCACAAGTACCATTGAGTAGTACAAAGAAGGACAAGCTTTATTCCCTCTCGTTTTACAGAAATATCCCAAACACCAAAGACTTCCCCACACCGCGTCTCCAAGGTTACCGACCCCCACCCCTGGTTATTAGAATCTCCAACCCAGATTCACTGTTTATTCTCACTCTCTGTTTACAGAAATCAGAAAAGACCACCCCCCAGTTCTATATCCAATCCCCCCCCCCCCCTCTGGTTTTGGTCTGCTGTAAGGAGGGGCTTGGGTTTATCTATCTGGTGGGCTTATCAACTTTTACGACTCTCTGAGACCAGAGAGAGTGTATGCCTGGCCGGTTCTGAGTAACCATATACATTCTTGTAGAAAAACATAACTGTTTGTTCCATAAGTGATTGAAGTAGCCTTTATACAATATTAGCATATCATAGGGTCTGCTTCTAGCACAAATACATTATTTAACATTATACAATGACTCCAAATTACCTTATTACATCAAATCACTATTCTAAACATTACATTACTTGTTAAATGGTCATTTGAAAGGGGACTTGACATAACATTGTCCTGTCCTAACCACACCCTGAACATTATAAAAAACAATTCTTATTAGGCCTTAATACTCCCAGGCCATGCTTCTTGTGGATCAGGGGTACCAGATAACATTATACAGGTGTTTACATACATACCAAAACAGTCCTTGAGTTCAGTGCGTGACGTTCAATCTTGGACCATAAAGGCCCTGCTGGTGGGTCCATCCTGGCCCCCATAAGTCAATCATAACAGTTCCCTTTTCCCCACATAAAAGATAGCTGAACCAGAACCTAGGAGAAGTTGACGATTCTGCAAACCAAGTTGTGGTTGCAGGGAAAGGTTTTAGAACAAGTTACTGGGTACCAGGACAAGTTCCAAAAAAATAATTTATGAATATAAAAAATAATAAATGCCTTCCCTGTAAATGAAACACACCATACATAGTGTATTTTCCTTTACAGATAAAGACTGATAAATTGCAGAGTGCACTAATTTTGCCCAGGTGAGAAGGCAGAAGTTAGTATAAACGGGAGAAGGGGCGAACTTGTGAGCTTGCAAACATTTTCGGTATCAGGTGCAGTTCTAGTGAAAGTGTAGGAGTTTAAATAGGGGTAGGGACTTCAAAGAAAAGGGAGGGCAGATTTATAGTGCAAAGGAGGAAAACTTTATACAAATATAATTTTATATTCTTTATTTTTCCCAATGAAATTTTGTAGACAAGAATAATAATTATGAGTCAGTCCAGTGGCAACCTCACTCAGTGTACATCTTGTCATATGTGTGCAATACTGGAACAGATGATCCAGGGTCCATACCTCTGTGAGAGGTGTGAGCATGTTGCCTCTCTGGAAGCTCAAATTGGAGATCTGGAGCTGAGAATTGCAGCACTTAGTGATATTGCTCCACTGGAAAGGGGGTTGGTGCTCACTGAGCACAGTTTAGCTGGGCCTAGCATGGAGGGCGGAGCTGGGGCTAGTGAGGATGTCCAGGGAGGTAGCTGGGTTACAGTTACAAGGGGAAGCAGGGGGAACAGGAGGAGGCAGGCCAGTTCTGAGTTGGCAAACACCAACAGATTTGCCAGATTGAGTGAAACTGTTGGGGATGTCCATTCAGGAATGGCAATGCCAGATAGAGCTGTTCCCTCTAACAGCCAGGAGAACAGCTCTACTGGAGGAGAGGGATGACAGATTTGTCAGAGCCACAGACAGGTTTTGGTTGTAGGGGACTCTATTATTAGGAAGGTAGACTGGGTGATTTGTCACCCAGATCCCAGCAATCGAACAGTTTGCTGTCTCCCGAGTGCTCGGGTTCGTCATGTTGTGGATCGGGTAGACAAATTATTGGGAGGGGCTGGAAATGAACCGGCGGTCTTGGTACATATTGGTACCAATGACAAAGTTAGTGGAAGATGGAGTGTCCAAGGTGGTATTTTCTGAGATACTACCAGGGCCACGTGCTAGCCCCGGGAGGCAGAAGGAGCTTAGGGAAGTTAATGTGTGGCTAAAGATGTGGTGCACTAAGGTGGGGTTTGGGTTTTTAGAGCACTGGGCTGACTTCTCACTTCGGTATAATCTCTAGAGTAGGGATGGATTGCATCTTAATGATGAGGGAGCTTTTGTAATAGGGGATAAGATGGTAGAAAGGCTGGAGGAGTTTTTAAACTAGTAGGTGGGGGGGAGGGACTAGATATAAGTAATGGGGTAGAAAGTGTAGAGGGTATTAGGGATGAATTAACAACTCATAGGGGAGGAGATGGGGGAGGGGTAGTATAGTAAATAGGGAGGTAGTACTAAGTAATTCAAGCACAGTGGCAGGTACTTCAGAACTACAGACTCATAACATAAGGTGTATGCTTGCTAATGCCAGAAACTTGCCAGGAAAAATGGAAGAGTTAGAATTATTAGCAAATAATGAAAAATGGGATTTAATAGGCATTACTGAAACGTGGTGGGATGAATCTCATGACTGGACTGTTAATCTGGATGGTTATAACCTATTTAGGAAAGATAGAGGCAATGGTAAATGAGGAGGAGGGATTTGTCTGTATGTTAAGCCTGAATTTAGGCCTATAGTCAGAGAAGATATTTATGGTTTACCTAGTGATAAAGCTGAATGTTTGTGGGTAGAGTTAAATAGCGAAGCAGCAAATTCCAAATGAATATTAGTAGGAGTATGCTATAAACTCCGAAATATAGCTGAAAGTGAGGAAATATAATTATTGTTGCAGATTGAAAATGCAGCTAAGCATGGTCAGGTTCTAATAATGGGAGATTTTAATTACCCTGAAATAAACTGGATAAATGAGACCAGCAGTTCATCTAAGGAGAGCAGGTTCTTGAGTACACTCAGGGATCATTATCTGGCCCAGGTTGTACAAGAGCCTATTAGAAATGAAGCTATCTTAGATTTACTCATCACAAATAATATTGATATAGTATCAAATGTTGAAATAGGGCAACCTTTGGGAAACAGCGATCACAACACAGTCTCGTTTGAGATTGAATTAAAAAAACACAATTTTAAGGGGCCAACGAACACTCTTAATTTTAAAAGGGCAGATTTTAACGGTCTAAGGGCAGCAATACAAAGTATAGACTGGGACAGAGAACTGGCAGGTAAAAATACTGAACATAAATGGACAACATTTAAATCCTTATTAAATATACATACACATCGGCATATACCGTGTGGAAATAAAAGTAAAAGGAGGAAATCCCATCCAATGTTGCTTAACAATGATTTAAAGATCAAGATACGGAGTAAAAAACAGGCATTTAAATTATACCAACAAGAGGGGACAGAGACTGCTTTATGGGAGTACAAGGAAATCTTGCAAAAGGGCGATTAGACTGGCTAAAATAGAAAATTAAAAATGAATTGCAAAAGAGAGTAAGACTAACCCTAAAATATTTGTTAAGTATATTAATGGGAAGAAGCTATAGGAACATTACAATGTGACACAGGCCGTCTGATAATTAGTGACCAGGAAAAGGCAGATGAGCTAAATAGGTTCTTTTCTTCGGTATACACAAGGGAGGTACCAGTGGTTGGGACACGGCAACATAATGGGGCTACACTACCTTTGCCAAATAATTGGTTAACACAGGAAGTAATCCAAAAGAGGTTGGAAAAAATAAATGTTAATAAAGCCCCGGGTCCTGATGGAATACATCCAAGGGTACTAAGGGAACTGGGTTCTGTAATAGTCAAACCATTATATTTAATTTTTCAAGATTCACTCAACACAGGGTCTCTACCAGATGACTGGAGAAAAGCTGATGTGATACCTATATTTAAAAAGGGAGCAAGAGCAAATCCGGGGAATTATAGACCAGTGAGCCTCACTTATGTAGTGGGGAAGCTTTTAGAAGGGTTAATAAGGGATAATATACAAGAATATGTCTATTTGAACAGGATTATGAGTAGGAGTCAACATGGATTTATGCGGGATAGGTCATGTCAAACAAATCTAAATAGTTTCTATGAGGAGGTTAGTAGGAACCTGGATCAAGGCAACTCAGTGGATGTAGTCTTTTTGGATTTTGCAAAGCTTTTGATACAGTGCCACATGGGAGACTATTTTGCAAACTAAGAGATACAGGAGTTGCAGTAAATATCTGCTCATGGATTCAGAACTGGCTAAAAGACAGGAAGCAAAGGGTTGTTGTAAATGGGACATACTCCGATTGGACTAATGTGGTAAGTGGGTTTCCTCAAGGTTTAGTATTAGGTCCTCTCCTTTTAAACATATTTATTAATGACTTAGAGGTAGGATTGGAGTGTAGTGTCTCCATTTTCGCTGATGGCACGAAGTTGTGCAAGGTAATTAAATCAGATAGTGATGTTCTTTCCCTCCAAAGGGATTTACATAAAATTGAGGAATGGGCATCTAAATGGAAGATGAGATTTAATACGAATAAATGTAAAGTTATGCATCTGGGAAGGAAAAATAGCCATGCAATTTATAATCTTAATGGACCAAATCTAGGTGTATCAGATATTGAAAGGGATTTGGGAGTGCTTGTGGACAACCACCTAGGTAACAGTGCTCAACGCCAAGCAGCAGCTGCAAAGGCAAATAAAATATTAGCATGTATTAAGAAGGGTATAGAAGTCAGGGAAGCAAATATAATTCTGCCACTATACAAATCTCTAGTACGCCCTCTTTTGGAAAATGGAGTACAATTTTGGGCACTACTTCATAAAAAGGACATTTTAGAGCTGGAAAGGGTACAGAGGAGGGCAAACAAAGCTAATAAGGAGAATGGAGGGGCTAAGTTATGAAGAAAGACTAACCAAATTAAACTTATTTTCTCTAGAAAAAAAAGCTTCTAAGAGGAGATATGATTACCTTATATAAATACATCCAGGGTCAGTATAAAGATTTGTCAAGGGAGCTTTTTGTGCCAAGAGGTTTTCAACTGACAAGAGGACATCCCTTGAGGTTAGAAGTAAAAAGATTCCACCTTAAAGAAAGAAAAGGGTTCTTCACAGTAAGGGTGGTTAATCTGTGGAATTCTCTACCAGAAGAGGTGGTGACAGCGGATTCGATAGATAGCTTTAAAAGGGGACTGGATTTCTTTCTAATTAAAAAGGGAATTCAGGGTTATCATGGATAATTAGAGAGGCAGTATTGATCCAGGGAGAAGTCCGGTCGGAACCATAGACCTAGGGTTTGAGAATCTTAGAATATCAAGGACAAGCTTTCTGGTATTTGGGGGACTCAGCAGTAGTGGGGTAAGCAAACAGGATCAGGGTACCTCCTGAGTGCTCAGGGAATTGTGGTAAGGCACAGTGAATTCAGAGGACTATGCAGTTGGGTTTATCTGCTCCCTAGCCAACCTCCTCTCAGATTGCTATACTACCTTTATTGAGTCAGAGGGGAGTCAGTTAAGGGGTGAGGTAGATACAGGGGGTACTCACATTTCAAGGCCAAACAAAAGAATTTTAAACATTAATGCCACTATTAGATTGAATGGGGGTCACGAACAATGGCTAAGGTCAACTATTTTCTAACTTGTGGTTAACCACAAGACAAAGGAGACACCACTTAACCTGACACCACTTAACCTTTGTCTATTGACACAAGGGTTTCAATTGCTGTTTTGACAACCTTGTGTAACTAAACTTGATGGTTTGATCATGTTCTTTAATCTCATAGGTAGCCACATAGATTAGTGCCCATCAATGACCGACTGCCATTGCAAAAGAGTCCATGAGTCCAGAGGTGTCATGCCGCTGATCAATATTACAAAAGTGATTGTTGACAGCACTCTTAAATATGTTTCTATCTCTGATACCCCTTCAATCTCTGATATGCAGACTCCTAAAATATTTTCTGTCTCTGATACCCCTAAATTTGTTCCATTTATAATATAAACGCATGATTATGTTTCCTTCCCAAATGCATAACTTTACATTTCTCTGTGTTTAATTTCTCTGCCCTTTTGCATAGAAACTAATCCTTAGCTTAAAACTATCTTGTATGGGGAAGAGGAAGCATTTTGACCTGACTTCCTTGTTTGGCAGCTTTAGAACAATGGTTAACAAAAATGCTCTCAGTACACATCTGGATTTAAAAGGATATGGAAAGTTTCTGCATTTTACTACTAATATGATATAACTATGTTTCTATTTACTTTTATGTACTTTATTTTATTAATAAGTGATAAAATCTCTGTTTTTCAGTCTATACAAAAGTATACAAATCAGAACTTCTTGGATCTGCAATCTGTAGCTCATGAAGACACAGACTCTTCTTTACTTGCTGTACTTGCTGTACATGGCCTCATACTGAACCATAAACATTCTGCAACATGCAAGATGGTCACTGATCATGGGCAGCTGGTGCATAGGGGCAAATGGGCCATCAGCCTCCCAAAATGAATGCATTGACGTAATACCCCAATCACTTACTTAATTGTATATTTTATACAGTAAAAAAAAATATTATCATGTTCAGTATTCTATTTTTTTAATAGCTGCTGCTGTCACTTTAAATGTCAAAACCCTCTGTTCTACAGTTAAACACACTGACTTATCAAATCTAGCCCCCTGCTGGCGACTTGCCTAATAATACACATTGTACATGTGAGAATTAAAAACAATAAAAACAAATAAAAAAAAACAGTCATAATGCTGTCTATGCCCAAACTGTGCTCTAACTGATAGAGCTGAGCCTGTCTGTCAAACACAGCATCACCCAATCAGAATGGCCGTAGGGAAAAGTATCAAACAGGGACTGCAGCTCTCACAATCCCCCTGGAAGTGAATACAATCACATATTATAATTGTCGAACTACAAGATGTTGTCATGCTTTGTGTGGTGCGTACGACTTAGGCGATGAGCGTCAAAAGCACTTAACACTTGCGAGCCTCGCAAAGTGTCGGTGAGCCGTTAACTTGGAACACTTAAGGGATGAGCGCCAAAGGTCCTTAGAGTATAAAAAGCTTAACATTGCTTCTTCAATCGAGATGGATTTGCCCTACTTATCCAGGGCTGAAGAACGAGGGCCTGACCTTTAAGGATTGTCACTGGAGGGAATCAAAAGGATAGGTAAAATATACTTTGTCTCCTTATAGGAGAAACGTTTCTTATTTTGTGCATATTTTTTATGTATTTAGTGTTAGGTAAACTGGGGGTCCTTAGATAGATAGATAGATAGAAGAAGATGGGCAGGTTAGCAAAGTGTGTTCCCTTTAATAGGTACCATTCCATAGCATTGCTTCGGAGAATACTAAGATTCAAACTCAGAGTCGCCTGCAAACATATGTTAGAGCTAGAGTGATATGGGCAAAAAGCCCTGGGTGCAAGTTCATAAGTTTTATGGGATTCTTTTTTTTTTTTGCAGGATCCATTGAAAAGCCCCGCAAGTTTTCTTTGCAAAACCCCTGTAGTCCGTCTTTATGGGAGTTCTAAAAGGAGTCATAAAATATAGGCCAAAGAGATCTGCGTTTCCTATCATGAATAGCTGAAGATTCTTGGATTAATTATATAACATACAAAATATCTAAAGTCTTTGACATATAATGTATTATGCACCATCTACCAAGCTTCTCATAAATTATGGACAATTAAGCTAGCATCTATTGTTTAATAAGCATTATGTAAACTTGTAATTTAATTGTCAAAAATAAAATGGTCATTGTACAATGTTCTAAACTCTCACCGCTGGATGCTGAATGCTTCCACAGCGAACAACTTCAAATATTTGTGGACTTTGTCAGGTCACTCCGGTCACCTTGAGAGAACTGAAACCTTTCAAGCTGCCATTATGTTGACTTTGTAAGAAAACTTTTTTTCCCAGATTTTTTTTACATCAGTAGGAAGAATGGCAGCACACTCAATATAGTGTGTTGGTTGATGCAGGCTACAAAATTATTTCAGGCACAAGAAGCAAACAGAGAAAAGGTTATCATCTCTTGTCATGTTGTGAGAGGCATAAATTGTATGTTTGTAATTGTAACTTGTGACACAAGAAGAACTCTCCAGTTACAAAATGTACTTGTCTGTCGTTTTTGACCTTCCCCACAGGTTCTACATCAATCTAAGTAAACTTTATGAATCTCCTGTGGTTGTAAAGAAAGACTTTAGGTTCAGTGTTATTTCATGTGATTCTTAAGTCCAATTTCCTATTGAATGAAAAATACTTAAGGCAATTCAATTTAAGTTGCCTTAATAATAAAAGTTAGAAGAATAGGAAATCTGTAATTCGGAAGCAAGTCTAATATAAAAAGTATATATAGTTTCTTATAAAGAAATACATATATATCAAGAATTTAGAAAATGGACTCCATATATTTTTTTCTGATCAATAAAATATATTGTAAGCTGCTAAGTCACATATACATTTTAAGAAATTATACATTGCAAATAATTTTCCTATAAATTACGAACTAAACCCAGCTGTGGAAAAAGTGAAGGGCCCCAGTGCAGAATAGCTTCTAGTAGCTCCCACGCCCCCTGTTTAAGACCCCAGAGAAATGGGTAGTCTTATAAATAGGAGCCTCTTGTGATTAGGAGACATTTCTTTTTTTAGGTCTTGTCCTCAACAGCTTTAAAACTTCACTATGACCAACAGGCAATAGAATGCTGTTGAAGAGCAAGCCCCTAAAGAATAAACCCCTCAAGCTACAGTCAGTATAGCAATCAAAGAGGAAATCCCCATTGACACAAACAGAGCCAGCTGAATATAAAGCTTTCCCTAAAAATGTCTTATTTGTTCATGTCAGGCAGTGAAGCATTTTTAGTTTGATTAATATCTTGCAAACGACAGTGTTTTTTTAATTTGTTCTATGAGTCTATGATACTTACCTTGACTTCTTTAGATATATGTAAAAAACAGTAACAGCCAAAAACATCTTGTTAAGTTTTAGAGGTGGGTCAGGTGAAGATGATATACACATATAGACATGAACTAAGTAAACCTTAATTAATTTATAACATTTATACAGCTTTAAATACTATGTTCCTTGAATGATTTTTTAAATAAATACTGTAGTCCTATCACGCACTTAGTTTAAAAATTATATAACTTTCTTCTTTTTACGTGAAGTTGAAATGAAACATTAGCAATAAAGCACACACTAATGGTTTAAGATCAACTTCAATTTGACTTATCTGAAACTTGTAAGAAAATCTTCTCCAGTGCTCCTTGCAGGGAGGACGGACCTGACCAATGTATTGAGCCCATGTGTGGTCCATGTAAATACTGGTGATGGATCGGGCCCTTCAAGAGTGGGACATACTGTATTAAAAACATTGGAGATGGTGAGCATCATTGTGCCATTATACTGTATCTGAAATATTTATTTGGGAAACCTCCTCTCCGTTCATTTATCTTTCTCTCTATATATATGTATATACAGGTATACCCCGCTTAAAAGCTACCCCGTTTAGAGTTGATTCGCTATAGAGCTATTTTTCCTACCAGACCTCTTTTAATGCTAAATCCCGCTATAATGACGTTTTGCCTGCCAGACCCCTTTAATGCTCTGATTCGCTATAACAATGTTTTTCTGCTCCAAAGAAAACAGAATCCAGAAGCTCCAACATCAATAATTTAAAGTTTATATTTCTGTTAATGTTCAGTTTGTGTTAGTGTTATGTTTGCTGTTTCTTTAAAGTTCATATAAAACCCCAAAAATGTAAATTTCTATTAAAATTGTGTTTTTTTTCCATGAGTTCCCCTATCCCTATCTTCCCTATGTTAAAATGACCCCATTTAGAGCTGTTTCGCTTAACACTCCTATTGCCTGGGACCAATCTACAGCGTTAAACGAGGTATAGCTGTATATGTACAAATAGAGAGAAATGAAAAATCAGAGTATTGCAGTCTTTACAGCCCTGTTAAATTCCCTGAACTTATAAAACCGTTGCCCGTGATGTAGCCCGCAAGATTTGCGGCTATTAAATTGGCCCTGTAAAGCAAGCCGCTCACCATCTGCGGGTTAAGCGCGAAAAAAGGCTATGGGACGTGGAAGTACGCACCCGAAAATCCTTTTTTCTCTCAAGCTTGTAACTGCTGCATTCCAATATCACTATTAAATTGCAACAAATTTCCAAAGACACTATGGCGTTTAATCCCGTAAGCCCCAAATGGAGGCAAAAACATTATGGTCTCCAAATAGGACCCGCAAAGGGTTTACAGATAACTTTTATAATATAAACACACCATTGGACATTAGAATATGGGAAAAGCATGGAAAGGCATTACAATTACTTGTACAATAATTCCCCAATATTTATTTTTTATTTTTTTAATCATATGTTGGAATGGTCATGAACATGTTAATATGAAAAGCCATTCTGCAACATGCATAAAGCAATTAAAGACACACTACCTGATTAAATAGCAACACAAAAACATGAAACTCATGCCACATTAACCCTTCCTCACTCACAAAGGCTCTAATAAGGACCCAGAAATAGAAATATAATTTAATATCACATCTACATTTGGCAAAACAAATAGTGGCCATATTTCACCACCACATCACATATATCAAGTACCCGGGGAACATTTTGGCCCTACATGGTATAGCTCACAGCTTCATTCAGGTACACAAACCCCTTTCACCAATCCACAAGTGGACATGGGGAACATACACCACACTAATTTAAATTGATGAATAGTAAAACATAATGGGAGGTTACCCAATGGGAATGGGTATACATCTCTGTACATGGCCACCAGGATGGGCATAGCGGAGATTAACCCTGATGGAGGTGAGTTGTCTGTTGATCCACGTGCCTCTGGACAGCCTCCATGTGTTTTTGCGGCCCTTCCTGATGGGTTAGAGTAGATTTGTGTGGTTTATGTTCCCCTGGTCTTCTTCAGCATTGCTAAGTGGTGGTGGCGAGGGGGCTTGTGTACCTTAATGAAGCAATGAGCTATACTATGTAGGGCCACTGTAGGTGGGCAGGTCATAGTAGAGAGGTCAGACAAATCCCAGTACACTAGAGGAGGAACTGGCAACCCACTCCAGTATCACATATTCCTATCATGTCATATTCCTATCAGCCCTCAGGGGAATGTTGATACTTTACAATATCACTAACTGGACATTTGCATGTGCATTAACCCTTTATGTTGATTTTATATATGATATATATTATTATATGATATCTAATGCTATTATTACTATTATTATAATTTTTATATGTATTGATCTATTGCATAGTAACTAGGGCTCATTAGTTTACAAATATAGGAATGGGGCAAAAATGTGATGTATGTGAATGTCCCATTATCCCAACCATTGACAACACACTTACACGGTGAGAACAATATAACAAAGCTTTATTTCATACACAGAGCACAATCAGAAATGGACAAGACTGTGCTTTAGTACCATGGGTGTGTTGTGGGTGGATACTGGAAGGGCGAGAGACTGTGGGCAATCAAAGGACAACTAAAGCGTTAACTGTTAGACAACATCATAAGGATAATGCATAGCATCTACTAGGGTCACATGTGGTCAGGACACCACAATAACCATTATTGGATGTGACATAGGAACATCATATAACACTCCATTCAATAGAAATAACTATTAATGCGCACACAGCAACCATATGGTCTCCATCTGAAATATTAAACAGATGCTGGAAATCATGGATCATGTGATACTAATCAATTCCATACACAGTGTGTTTTCACACATTACTGCTGATTCCAAAATAGATGATAGGAATCTGGAAAACATGAAGAGGAGGTGTTAGAAGAATCATAAGCTGTTATTATAGTACATTGTTTTTGCTCTGGACACATCAATAAACCAATTAACATTATCGTCAGGGACGAGCAGTGATAACCATATTGATTCTGTCCTGTTCGATCAGATTTCCCAGAATATGTTGAGGATGTCTAATACAACAAGACATGCTTCAATGTAACCACAATCTTTTTGCAAAGAGTGCTATCACTATCTACATGGAATAGTTGTTCCATGCTGATATCACATCTCACTGGTATATGGGTGGTACCAAGGCCAGACAGATTACACTGTTCATATTACCCCTAAACACAAGCACATTGATCCTCATGTAAAACCAAGGAAAGCATCTATTTTGTTTGGATGACATGAAATACATTAATCTGCTTTCAAACTGTTAACAGGATGAAATGCAACAAAAACGCATGTATAACTGTTGTTTTAGATTAGCAGATCCTAATGGGACCGTGCAACTCTAAAGCAAGGACACTATTCATTAAGATTTGAAATTCACGCCAGTCATGTTCATTATTGAAGCAATATGTAGTCATATATTGCATTTCAGATCCATCTGCAGTGATGAATGACACTGATCGAATGCCTATTGGGAACTGGGTTTAGTGTTCACCCATATGATGGTATTGCACTGCTCAAAGATAAAGAACATGCCTTTATGGTCGTGAGATTTGGCTATTAACACCTACAGAGACAAGAACAATACAGTAAAATCCTTGTTATCTGGCACTCAACCAACCGGGACTCTCAAGCAACCGGCACCATTTGCAATAAAATCCCAATTAAACTGCCAATTTATTTTTCTATTTGTTTTTTGGGGGGGCCAAATGGCCCAATTTAGTTGCTAACGCATTTTAAAGACATTTTAAGGTATTTCGAGGGGTTTAAGGGTAATTTAGACCCTTTTTCGGGACTCCTGATTAACCGGAAACTACACTTTCCGGCAATAGACTCGCAATGAGTGCCAAAGGCCATAAAGTTACGGGTTTACCGAGGCCTGCAATGAGCGAGACCCATGTCATAGAGGGGGGAGAGATACCTGCAAGGAGTGCCAAAGTTGGCTCGTAACGTAGATGGGGGTGGGGGGCACACATTGTGTGGCAAACAGCATTGCTATGCTTCAAATATTTTTGCCGTCATTTTTGACAGGCAAGTCGCTAGTCTTGATATAATAGTATTGGCCAGAGGTCGAAAGGTCAAAATATCAAAAACTTACAAAGCTCCTTCTCTCTCTTTCTCTCCAATGCTCATAAACCCACCAACCCACATACCTGTGTGTTCACTTGCTCATCTACAGCACAGTCAAGTATTTATGGTTTTAGCTCCCTTTTAAACCCCTTCTTGCAGCATTAATTGAGGTTTCCCGCTTTCTGTTGGCTGTTCGGCCTTTGCCGCACTATGTTATACCGCAATTGGTTATTGGCGGCCGATTGCTGCTCGTCCTGCCCCTTAACAGCTTGGGTGCGTGGAAAGGATTTACGGGCTTGCGTCTCAAGCCTGTAACTCACGCCATAGTCTAATTTAAGAGCTCTGTAAAGCAGACGATTTTCAAGGTCTCACGTTGCCAATATGGGCTTCAAATTAAATGGGGCTGATAGTGGTACCTTTTTTACTGGACACACATATTCAGAAATAAATGACAAGCTTTCAAGAGCTTCCTCTCTTTCTCAAGTCAATAGCTATACTGATATTAGATTCCAAATTAAAACCTAGATATTACAAGGTTTAAAAAAAAAATGTTCAGTTCAGTCAGCTGTGAAGAAGACTCCATGAGTGTAGATCAGAGAAAATAAACAGGGTCGTAAATATTTGCAGATCATAGGGAGTAAGGAACCATGAAGCTGTAACAGACCAGATGGAAACCAGAGGGAAAACAAATCATACCAGGAATATGTTTGTCCAATAAAATAGGTATCACTATATACTGCAATACTCTTATTATTCATCTGGATTACTGGACACTCACGGCTACCTCACTCTTCATTATATATAAATATATATATATATATAAAAATGCCACCAGTTAGGTCCTCTCCTTGCAAGGTTTTGGAATTAGGGATTCCCCTTGTAGGAGGCTTGCTCAAGGATCTGTGGAGAGCATGAATGCAGCTCTGGAAAAACAATGCAGGATTCCTGGGTAACTAGACTGAAGTGATTTGAAAGCTCTTTTTCCACAGCTGGCTTGACTGTATGCTTTCAAAATGGGTATTGTCCTTTATTGAAAAACACAGGGATTTATGTATATGGGAGAACAAAAAGGTCCTGGTATTTCATTCAAGTGTAGAGAAAAAAAAGGTAACAATAGTAAGATAGGAAGGCCAGTAGGAGGTTTTCAATGTTGAAAGCCTCCATTGTGTTACTTTCACAATGGGCCTCTTAGACTTGTCCTTGCGAACAATAATTGGATCACCATATATGGATTACAAAACTCTGCACATACATATATATGTGATCCAATTATTCTTTATTATTATTTAAAGAGCTTGTTTAAAGGGACATAGAGCCCTATGCTTATCGGGTACTCTAACTTAGTGGAATGCAGTAAAAAGTCTGCGGGAGCTAATTCAAATCATTCACTCCCCCAGCTTACAGCAGTCAGTGCACAAACGTAAATACTGCTCTGTAGCCGCAACAGATATCTGTGCATGGAGCTGCCAAGCCAAGCTTTACGGATGAGACGGCCCTTGGAGCCAATAGGAAACGTAAACGTCTTTTAATGAGTGGGAAGTGTAGAACAACTGCCGTAACTAGCTACAGCAGGGGAACAGAGACACATATATATAAAGTAATTGTATTTTAGTTTATTTTGACATTAAAAATATGTGATAATCGTATTTATAGGTTCAATAAATAAAGATGTATTAAAAAGATGTGACAATCATATTTATAGGTTCAATAAATAAAGTTGTACAGTTTATAGGTCACATTAAAGGTGGAAAAAGTTCTGAAATTATTTATCTTTGTCTCATTTTTTTACAGCACAGAAACCTGACATTTTAACAGGGGTGTGTAGACTTTTTATATCCACTGTACATATATAATTATATAAACTGATTTTACCTATTTCAGATTATTCTTGAAAGCTTGCAATCTGTTGGATGCCTTTTTAGTGTAAATCTTTTTATTTGTAGTATGGTAAAAATGCACTATTCATCTTCGTTTAAATCAGCTACATCTCAAGAGCTTGCAATCTGTTTTATAATTTGCTGTGTGGAAAATTGCTTACACTCTAGACTGTTTTTAAGATCTTGCATTCTAAGTTAAGCCATGCAGTGTATTAAAATAGATTGTAGTCTGTTTTGAGCATTGCAGTGTAGAAAACAATAACTTCTAAAACTGTTTTACTGAATTTAGCATTTTTCTTTTCTCTGTAATGAAGGTCATAAAGCATAATACACTGCTTTTAATATTTAAGTATTAGGTGTGCAAGTGAAACTCCAGCTGAAACTTGGGACCCAACCATATCTCTCACTCAACACTCCCATTTCTATCTGCATCCAGGCCTATTCCACCTGAGACTTTAGCACTACCCATATCTCTCACTCCACATCCCGCTTCTATCTAGGTTGACTTTCCCTCCCACCTACCCTATCCACACCCATTCACTTATAATTATTATTTTATAGTGCAGGTCTCTGCACTATCACCTGCATTTCTCACAGCTGCTACAGACACACATTAATTAATTCTGGACTCTCCCAACTCATCTCCTTCTCCCTTGCTCTTTGTAACTTCACACTCCCACTCTTGTCAGCATGCAATCTCAATAACACATCTCCGCAGCACTAAAACATGGATACCTTCCTACTAATTGGAAACATCCCCCAAACTTTGCACATGTTCCACTAAGGCCAGCTTTACACCAGTCAGATTATAACAGAACTGTCTTCTCTTCTAACCTCTCACTTCCATCTTCTGCCACTGACATTCTGGCTTATTCAAATCCCCAATTTCTACTCTTGTCCCGGTTTCTGTCTTTCAGACTCCCTTTAGGAGAGAAAAAGCACCAAGTGCCCAAGATTTTTAGTTCAAAGATAGGGCCCCTCATTTTGCCATGTGTTGATATTGTGTTTTCTTTTGCTCAATCCATGTACAGCGCTACAGAATATGTTGGCACTTTACAAATAAAGCATAATAAATAATATTAATAATAATAAAAAAATAAAAAATAATAATATATGGGTAAATAAGATTGGGTGCTTATTATATTTGTACTTAGTTACATGATTTCTGAATATGGCCCTAACAAAGTCAGTCGCGGGAGCAATGACGTTGGTTTAGATACTAGAATGCATTTAGAGGTCTGCACCTTGAGGTCATACAATATAACCTGCAGGTGGGAATGTCAGATTCTTGTAATTGTGTCTATAAAGATGTACCAACCAGGAAATACATGTTCTTTTGTCTTATATCCTTAGTATCTTAAGTCACATAATAATGCTAACAAAGTCTAATACTTGTATTGGTTTTAGATGTTTTAATACTCATTCAAGTTCTTTTTTTGTACAATCTTTTAGAGAAAGTTAACATATAAAGTTAAAATGACAGGAATATTACTAAGATAATTAACACTCCTGGCATTGCTCCTGTAATTCACATCTTAACACCTAGTCTTGAGATTAAGCTAAAAATTAAGTGTAAGGTGAATCTTGTTGAAATACCCTGAAGTGATGTTCATTAACCTTATTAAAATAAATAGACTATTAATTCCATTTCCTCTTGGATAACCCAGAGGAAGACATTTATGACTGATTAGTGTAACTCAGTTTGGTCAAATGTTATTCAGGAAACTGTTGAAATGATAAAACAAAAGCAAAATAATGTCTGCGGGTGTAGAAACAGATTACATTAAAGGTTTCTAAAATGCAGAACAATTATTATAAAATACTAAATAGCCATTGTAAGCATGTGGTTGTTGCTGCACCTATCCTCCGCCTCCCTCCTTGTCCCAAAGCCACACGTTTAAGGGTAAATCCCTGTTTTCCAGGTTTTCCTGTTCTCCTTGTCCCTTTTTTTTATGGTCCCTCCTGTTGTTTTCTCTCAAAATTTATGAGAAAAAACAGAAGCCTAAAGTGACAGTTCTGCAGACTATCAGCCTTATTAAATTGCGATTCAGTAAATTTATAAGGGCTTTATTTAAGCACACAGCATATTTTTTTACAGAAGTTTTTAGTTAGTGAAGACCTTGCTTTGGATAGAAGTTCACTAACTAAAACCTTTTGTAAAAAAAATATGCTATGTGCTTAAATAGAGCCCTTTTAAATTTACAGAATCTCAATTTAATAAGGCTGTATATATTTGTATTGAGTATTGTACACATATTAAATGTGTATATCCTGAAAAGGGAAACAAGGGTGTGTTACAGTGCAACTAACAAATGGAGAAGAAAGAGAGGGAAACAGAATTTAAACACTATACATAATTATTTTTTATATTTTACATAAATACTTATTGTATTGCTTATCAGTAACTAAACAAAATGAACCCCTGGGCAGCTATAGACTACAGACAAAGACCTAACATATGGATTAGCAATGTTGCATTATAGGAATGCCAAATGGATAGTACGCATTTAAACTCAAAGACAAGAATGACCAAAGAACCAAATAATTACTCCAAATCAGAGAATTTATTGCAGGATTAGACTATGTTCAATGGGATTAACAAAAAAATCAGTATTGTTATGGGTCCCTGCAGAATCCAAATAATATACTGTAAATCATGCAGAATTGGATTTTGAAAATAAATAAAAGACATATGCTTCATACAACCCATGCAAAGGACCATAAGATCAGCTATAATTTCAAACACAGCTTACCCCCTCCCCCAGACAACATATATCAGCATATCTAATAAGAAGTATCTAATAAGAAGTATCCGATAACATAGAAATATTGAGAGCAAGTAAAATACCTGAAATCACAGCCCTGTTACTACAAGCACTGCAAACCCAACACTCCAAAACATGTAAGAGATGCCAAAAAACAACATACCTAAGTGAATATGTACAGGAATGCCTTTAAGTGATCAGTAACAGTTCAGTATCCAAAAGGATCAGGGTCATATAGTCTGTTGACAATGGCCCAAAGTTTGCAGTACTGTAAACAATTCGATAATATAAATAGAAAGCCAATCTCATTTAAATACCCAGAAAACAAAAAAATTATATTATGTCTGGATCTACAAGGTAGAAACAAGGTGTCAGGAAGCCAGTGAAATTCATAACATTTATACACCACAGCAGTAAGGAAACTGATAAAATCTGCAGAAGCAGGATTTGACCTGAAAGTTCAAGAGACAGAGCTATAATACGACATGTGTAGTAGGAGAAGTACCTTAATGAAAATTAAATGTATTTTAATCTAAGTATATCATTTACTAATTATTACCAATTATTAAATTTAAAACAATGTTAAAGAGAATAGTGCTAGATATATTAAATCATAAGGTATTGTAAAATATTTTAGCTATATAGATAATTTCGTTGTGACCTTAATGAGTGTAATTTTATAAATATAAATGCTATAATTGTAAATCTCTAGTGTTACTACAATGGTGAATTTCATATATTGTCATTGATCAATCACCCCCACCTTAGAACACAAAAAGGAACTGAATTCTTAGGAAATGTAAGAAATTAGCATCCTTGCATCTCTAGGCAAAATACAAAAATGTGAAGAAAATCCTTACTGTGATACTAGATAACAAAAGGTATTTGTTTTGAAAGGGAATTAATTAGGAGACTCTTAAAATTCAGGAAGTCATGAGAAATAGGTGTTCAAACAAGAACTGATAAGGGCTGAAAGATAGTCAGCCACATGATCAACTTGCCACTAAATCTGATTGTTCTAGAGGGTGGGAATAGCCCCAATTTAACATAAAAACATGTAAAATGTTCTGCAGTCTCAGGCCAAGAGAATGGTGTCAGAGGAAGAAGTACAGCAGAGCAGAGTTGCTGAAATACCCAGAGTTCAGTTCAGTGAGCAGAGAACTTAATGGACTTTGAATTAATAGCTGACTATAGAGGTAGTATATAGCAATATGATAACAAAATGCATAATGTAGAATTCTTATAAGTTTCCTTCTTGTAGATATCAAGTTATACTTATTGTCTGTGATGTGTTAATCTTAAATCCCATCTTGCTACGGTCTTTTGGTTTATGTGCAATATATGTTTTTAATTATACCTTATTTGTCTGTTTAATTATTCAACTGCCCAAAATAATATTGTATTTGTAGAAATTATACATTGATTTCTCCCAGTATGCTGATCCGAAGGAAGATGGTGCCCTTACTTTAGTGATGAAGGAGGTCCAGTTTAGATCCTTAATTCAGAGAGATAAAAGTGCAAATAATTTAAATATCTAAATGCATCCCTGGAGTGGGTGTCCAAGGGAAGGATAGTGATTGTTCTTTGATTATTATCATTATTATTATTATCCTTTATTTATAATGCACCAACATATTCTGTAGCTTAAGTACAATCCAAAAACAATTTTAACAAATTGCAAAATAATGGAGGCCCCTGTCTTTGAGCTTTAAATCAAATGTACATAGTGCTTTCCCTAAAGCACTTTACATGATTGAAAACTAGCAAACTTAGAATGTAAAGGGCAAATTTATAATCTAAAGAATCTAATTGCACTTTGATATGGAACCCTGAGTAACACAGCCTTCATAGTTTGAGTTTGGGTAGGGGTGTTCAATTGGTGGATTCACAAGTTCGGGGCTAGGAAGACAGGGTTTCCCCAGGGGTAGACAAGTGGCAGATAGGCTGGCCTACACAATAGGTAGCTTACATGACCCACCTCTGGCCAGATTACCTATTAGCAAGGCTATGTGCCAGGGCTAGTGTAGGGTTATCTCCTGTACTGGGTGCGAGGTGGAGTAGGAAGGAGATCATTACTTATTTCTAGTATAAGGTAGAGGGGACTAATTTGGGGATGAATGTTAGTCCTTTGTTCTGCTGCCTTTTTTTTATTTACCATCATGTACCCCGATCAAAGGGGTATCAGTTACAATACTTGTCATCTCTTAACCTTTGCATCCTCAATTAATTAACCTCAGTGAGAAATGCTAAGCTTCATTAACTATTTTCCCACACCAATTTTCCTTGTCTAGACAGCCCGTACAAATCTCCATTTTGCGATAAAGCCAAAATAGTAGGGCAAAGTCTGGGCACACATGCCCAGGGTCAGTCATGCAGAAATCCTCAGTCCTCTTAGTACCTATATTATACTTTAGATGACAGAAATTACAGTAAGAACATGAACTGCTTTTTTAATAGAAAGTCCTTTCTATGAAAATACCTGTTCTAGTTTCGGATGATGGGAGAAGAACAAGGTGATCCTGACATTATGCAAATACAAATATGGCTAATTTTCCAATGACCACAGAAATTTTCCTTTTCTCTCCTGATGTATTGGTTGCTTTATTTAGCCTGCACCAAAAAAACACAGGCTTGAAAGGCTGCAGGCTTGAAATTCGGCTGCATTACAGAGCTATTAAATTGAACCATGCCGCAAGTTACGGGCCATAGATGCAAACCCGTAAATATTCTGGTGCACGTTGGATGTGCGGCCGTAAACATGCTTAATTAGTCAAACCCATAGTTACGGGTTTAGCAGGAGCCAATGGCAAAAGATATCGTCATCATTACGTCACTGAAAAATGGAGGTTAAATTTCGAAGCAGGTTTCAATTACGAGTTTCGATCGGACCCACATTCCAGTAATAATGCAATATTTATAAATCAGTAAATATGATATTCTAGTCCATGTGAGTTCCATTTTATGTATTAACACATTGATTGCCGGGATCGATATAACACAGAAATTAAACAGATAATAATGTATTTTTATATTGCAGATTTGCAAGCTTGAGAATGTTGTGCTATTAATTTTAATACCTAACATCACTTTCACTTTAATTATAAGTACAGTAGTGTGTATATATTTGCATTTACAGTGCTACGGATAGGACTTTAACCTCCTTGCGGGTCCTCTCTAGTACCCGTTGGCTTTTTGGCTCCATTTGCGGGTTACAGGGTTTAATTCCAGTGGATTTGTAGCAATTTAATAGTGATTTTCGAGCATAACAGTTACGGGCTTGACAGATCAAAGGCTTTGTGGCAACGGAGTTCAAAGTTCGATATCCCATAGTTTTTTTTTCACCCTTAACCCGCAAGTCATTAGCGAGTTGTTTTACGGGGCCAATATAATAGCCGTAAATCTTGTGGGCTACGTTACGGGCTTTACACGTTCAGGGAATTTAATAGGGCTGTAAGTTGTGTAATCTAATAAGTCAAGTAAAACATCCATTTGACAATCAATACAAATGTCATCAGCAATTGTAACACTGTCAGTGTGTAGTAGGCAGATTGAATGTGCAAGCAGGTTAACATCCTGTTCAAGACGTTGTTTACAATGGCATAAGTAACAATCCCTTGTTAATCCAGTAATTTTACATGGCTGCTACAACCTTTCTTTGATCGATAATTTGTTTTTTGATTTGTCATGCCTCATAAGGTGAGTATAAAATTCTGTTCCTTATTACCAAGCAAAGAGCTCCCTATTGTGACTCTAAATGGTCTTTTAGACCCATTGTTATTAAATCCTGCCAACTAAATGTACTAAAACCTTCAGCTGTTGAGATTTTTCACATTATTTAATATGACACAGCATGGAGTCACTTGCTGAGAGATCAAACACACAATATCACTTTCATATATTTCCTTCCGTGTCGGAATTGCTACTATCAACTTCTGTCTTTTATGACCATGTGTTTCAATGGCCATTACAAAGACTTGGTCAGAAAAGGTAAATTATAAAAACTGCAGCCAATATAAAATGTGGTGTTTGCTGCCACAAAATTGTACTAAAGTCTAACTTTATCCTGCAAATTCAGCCAAGCTTTGTGATGCAAACTTTATATTTTACTTCCACTGCTGGGAATCCATTTACACTCCATTTTGCTTCTTTTCGTGCATGATATGTTGATGCATTTATATAAGTTATTGGTTAATGAGCACACAGATGTACTTTGGACATTGCAAACATATTTTAGGTAGAAGGTATGTATTTTAAATACTTTCTGGCATGCTTTACAGGTTTGTCAAGTTTGTGTATACTGTATAAACCCTTGTCAACCAAGGCCTGTCAGAGGATGTGTCCAATGTGGTTCCTCTCCAGTAACTCATTGTTTCAATAAAAGTTTTCTGATTAATTATATATAATCTCAGCATATGGAGTTTTCTTCAATACTGCTGTCATTACACACTGACATTAAATTAATCACTCTGAAAGTTTTCCTTTAGGAAATGATATGTTTAAAATAGCAAAATTAATAAGAACAATGAAACATTCAAGTAAAAATATCAATGTAATGCTAGGTTGCAATCTGTGAAATTCGATTATTTTAAACATGTTCATAAAGTAAGAAACACAGTAAACTGATTACCTATAAATTTGATTTTTTTCTACAATTTTGAGAAATATCCTCACACAAAAGTGCGATGTATAATTTCAGAGATTAGCTGAGTGCTTCTCTCTATCCCTTATTAGATATCCAGGGGGTGGGAGATTATTGGACCATGATGACTGGTATAGGTTTGCCTGTACTAGCCACTGCAGGGAAGGAGGCAGATAAGCACTCCTATCAAGACTTCTGACCAGAACCTTCCCCCCTCCCCCACTCACTGGACACCTGATAGGTGTGCAGAGAAGCATATCTGCTAAAGTATGAAACACTAGAGTTTAAATGTAAGTTTCCTGACAAATTCATTTTTTTATTACATCTGCATATGATTTTAACCAATTACTAAATACAGTACAGTGCTATAAATGTAGAATAATATATCAAAGGGCTCTTTTGTTTCTCAGATAATATTACAAGAAGAATAGTTTATGCAAAGCAGTTACCACAGTCCTTAGGTGATCATTTAGTTTATCCAATTGGAAGCTGCCACTGTGGATTCCCACTGTGCTTCCAGATAAGGTGACATTGCATCTTCATGATGTTCACATTACCAAGGAGACATGGTCATGGCAATCGCTGAGGCAATACCTCTAAGCGTTCACCCACTATATGGCTTCTTCAGGACACAACACTAATATATTTAATATTGTTTTTTAGTTCCAGCTTTGACATATAATAAGTCACATTCCAATTGGTTGTCACATTGTTCCATTTTTATACTCACCTCTGGTTTTAGTGATACAGAACTCCTAATCACTGTACAGTTTCACATTAAGCACATTTTGATGGCATCACATTCAGCACACATACATAACAAGTAACTTTGTATTTACATTTAATTTAATCATATTTTTAATACTTACCTCTGTCTGTCGTATTATAGGTTTTCCCATTATTGTACAGTAAAGCATCACATTCAGTACATACCAATTCCACTCTTGCTATACATAAGAGTTATTACAACCAAGGAGCTAGCTGATATATTTACTTTGTAGGATACAGGATGTCACATGGTATCGGATGTCCTCTTTATTTGTGATCACTAGATTTATTGCACATTGATTGTATAGGGTCCTGCTCTTATATATTAGTTTCCGTAAAGTCTTCTCACACTTATGGTCATACTATTTATTTATATATATATATATTTTGGCACTTACCCCAGGACTGTAATAACACAGGATCCTCTATTATGGTACTATAATAATATAGGGTCCTTTATCATGGTACTGCAATCACTAAGACCCTATCCTTAATACATATATGTTACTATAGCTAAGCACCCAACTGAGAGTTATACATGCTTTTCGTTCCTGCCAGACACATTAGTGTCACACAACATAGAATGTGCCTTTTCTTATATGATCGCCAGACTCCTTCCACATTGGCTTCATCAGCCAATAAAGGCACAGTTTAATCTTGTATCCAATAATATAGTACTTACCTATCACAAAATCCTGCTCTTTCTGTCACATGATCGTGTCTAACCAATAAGATTCTCTACTGATGTCAAACACTTGATATCGTTTTGCCACGGCTCACTCACTATGGGCCTCATTCTATTAGCGGCCGCAGCCGTTGCGGGGCCGCAAGGACCGGCCGCAAGCTATTCGGCTATTCTATTCCCTTACGGCCGGGGGCTCCGGCAGCCTTGCGGCCGGCGCCTTGCGGCCGCACGCGCCGGAGGAAAGCCTTTGATCTAAAACGGCCGCAAGAGTTTCGGCCGCAAGAAAGCCCCGGTTGCTATTCAATTGCTACGGGAAACCTCTCTGCAAGGCTAAAAGCGAGCCGCAGCTTACTTGCAGCAAACAGGTCCCGCTAGCACCAATTAAGCACATAATAAAGCCCAAATAAAGCCATCCTGCACTCTGATGAGACAATAAAGTGATTGTAGGTGTTAGCAAAAATAGCACAACATTCCCCTATCCTCAAATCTGCAATTTTTGTATTTTCAAATTCTTGTCAAATATCCGTGGACAAAGTCCCGAGGGCTTGGAGCACCTCAGACCCGCAAAGGCTGCGGGATTAGCCTCCGTCAAGTCCGGAAATGGGTAAAATAGACCTACGGGTCGTAAAGGGCTAACTTACAAGTCGTAGCATAGAAAAGCCATCCTGTACTTTTATTAAAAGTGAAAGTGATGTTTGGTTTCAGAATTAATAGCTCAACATTCCCCTACTCTCAAATGTGCAAATAAAGATATTTAACTTCATCTATCATGCAAGCCCGCACGGGTTTGAATAACGAGCTACGGGCTTGGAGGGCAATCATCCGCCAAACCCGTACGTGCTTCACTAAGAAGCTACGGCCAAGTCTCAAGCCCGTAATCCTAAAATCAAACCTGAAATCAATTAACCAATAGGAAGATGACAATCAAGGGCACAAATAGTTTAAAAGGGAGTGAAATTCTGTAATCTGTGACTGTGTTGTATGCTGTGCAAGTGGACACACAGGTCTTGGAGTTGGAGGTTTTGTGAGAGCAAGAGAGATAGAGGAGGAGAGATGGAGGGAGAAGGCAGTGAAGGGAGAGGTCAGGGAGAGCAGGGCCCCCAGCCACAGGCTGGCCAGCAAGCTGCTGCTGCCCGCAAAAGGGCAGCAAACTTTACCATCCAGGAGATCGAAACACTGGTTAGAGGAGTGCAAGCCCGACACTCCATCCTAACCGGTGGGAGTGAAGTGAGGCCCAGGCAGAGGACAGATGCCTGGAAGGAGATCGCGGCTGAGGTCTCCTCGCTGGGGTATGCGAATCGTACCTGGCAGTCTGTCCAGCACCGGTTCCAAGACTGCCGCATCGATGTAAAAAAGAAGATGGCCGATGAGGCCAAAGCAGCACGTGGAACCGGTGGTGGGCCGCCACAAACCTTCACATACCCCGGTTGGGAGGTCACAGTCCGCGACATGATCCGGCCAGCGTCAGTCGTGGGCCTCCCTAGCCTGGTGGACTCCGGTCGGCCTGAAACCCTGCAATGTGAGTACCATGTACACCTTAACACCCTCATATGTACGCACATGTACCCCACACAGATAGATAACTGACGTTGAATTGCACTGTAAGATATCTGGTTGTGACTACAGATATATGAGGCTGCGAAAATCATGTAAATCCAGTGTAAAGAAATATACTTGTCAGAATTGTTATCAATGAAATATATGTCCAATACCTCCTCCCACAACTGATTATGATACCGTTTTGCAAATCTATTGATGTTACTGTTATGTTTGCTGTTGGTTCCCAGTGCATATAAAGCATACATGACAACTCTATTGCAATTGATTTTTTATTGTCATGAGTTCCCCTGTCACACTCTACTCCATGTTAAACTGGCCCATCCATAGCTGTTTGGCTTAACCCTCCTACTGCTTAGAATTCATGTACATTTTGAAACTAGGTATAACGGATGTATCCTGTTTTATGTGGGCATTTCAGTATGTGCTGGAAGAGTGCCGCCGCCGACTCTAGGGATGCGGCTGCGCTTGCGTCCCCATGTAGCCGTCAAAAATAGTTGGTACACCCAAAGCCCGTAACCCTCTAACCCTAACCCCCTAAACACCACTTTCTAACTCTAACCCATCCCCCCTAACTGTAGCCAGAACCTGAAACCCATAACCACTTACCTGGCCTGCTGGGCTGGCGTAGCTAGAGTCGTTGGTGGGGCACTTCCAGAGATGCGCACATATGCGCACATACAACAGGATAGGTCCGGTCTAGCTGGTACATCACCATGAGAGTACATGTATGGATGTGCACACTGCAGCATATGCGGATACAGACTCTGATGGACTGTAAGTTTGTGTTGTGTAACAGCATAATCTGGACCATGTTACATTAACATGTTAACTCACATTGCTGAGGATTGGTCACAGATTGGTCTGTCTCACACACTGGCCAACAGATTCAGATGAGCACGTGTCCTAATTAACTGCAGTTGGCACACCGCACCAGCATTACATATAGCCATGGGCCCTTTCCTGTTATCTGACCGTGACTGCTGGTAGCAGCAGTGAGCAGCCTCTACATGTCACAGCATTTTCCTGGAGATTATATAATCATGCAGATTTAGTGGGTTATGGTGTTGTTAAGGTAAGGGGTTCGGATAAGTGTGAGGGCTAGTGCTTTTGGGCTTCTGTGTAAGTTGAAAATGATGTATATAACAGTGGCAGCGCCATCTATCAGCCCCTTGGTCCAACTGCTGCTGCCAGTAGTCGGTGTCACATAACAGGAAAGATCCCAGCCAGGATCCACAATACTAATGATGCAAATCAATTTTGATTGGCGTCAAACATTCACAGCCAATTACAAGTCACTCTGATCTCAGAGATATGGAAACAACAATACTCAAATCAAAATCTTGTCTCATTTCAGTACCATCCAGGCGTCCCCTGCCTCCGCAGGTTCCTGCACCTTCTGAAGATGCAGGACCACCTGCGTCAACTTCCCCTGTAGCAGGGCCCTCCTATCAAAGTCCACCTGGGCCATCCACAAGGTGCCAACAATTGCCTCCAGCCAGGATAATGGCACCGCCTGGCTCCCAGACAATGTGGGCTGGCCAAATGTGGGGCCACCCAATGTGGTCCCATTCTGGTTGTGCCCCCAATATGGCTTCACAAACAATGCTGCCCTGGAGCATGGGCCCCTGGCAGGGCATGTGGCCCCCGCAGGACCAGCAGGCCACTGTGGCCACTCCGGCCCAACAGGCCCCGCAGGCCCAGACAGCCGCTGTGGCCACTCAGGACCAACAGGCCCCGCAGGCCCAGACAGCCGCTGTGGCCACTCAGGACCAACAGGCCCCGCAGGCCCAGACAGCTGCTGTGGCCACTCAAGACCAACAGGCCCCGCAGGCCCAGACAGCCGCTGTGGCCACTCAAGACCAACAGGCCCCGCAGGCCCAGACAGCCGCTGTGGCCACTCAAGACCAACAGGCCCCGCAGGCCCAGACAGCCGCTGTGGCCACTCAAGACCAACAGGCCCCGCAGGCCCAGACAGCCGCTGTGGCCACTCAAGACCAACAGGCCCCGCAGGCCCAGACAGCCGCTGTGGCCACTCAAGACCAACAGGCCCCGCAGGCACAGACAGCCACTGTGGCCACTCAGGACCAACAGGCCCCGCAGGCCCAGCCAGCCACTCCGGCCCCGCAGGCCCAGCAGGCGTCTCCCAGGCAGGACACACCAGTCAGCAGTGCCTCCACCCAGAGGACACAGTGGTCTGGGTTGCTGCCAGTTAGTCCTGCGCTGTCAGCGGCCCAGTGCCCGGATTTCCTGGCTCATCTCCAGCATGAGCGTGAGCAAAATCAACAGTTCATGCTGGAGATGAGACGCCATGATGCCAGGAAGCTCGAGGAGAGGAGACGCAATAACGCCCAGAACTTCCAGGAGAGGAGACGCAACAATGCCCGGAACTTACAGGAGAGGAGACGCAACAATGCCCGGAACTTACAGGAGAGGAGACGCCATAATGACCGAGTCTTTGCTCAAATGACACTGCAAAATCAGCGGATGTTCCAGGAGGCGAGGCGTCATAATCAGTTGATGGAGGAGTACGCCCGAAGGCCTGAAATGGCCCGAGAAGGCCAGCACCAAGACCGGGCTACTCCTTCAAACTCGCCTCCGTCAACATCCCACACCCTGTCCCCAGCATCCAGGCCGGAAGAGCCTCCAAACACCCGAAGAGGTCGGGGCCGGCCTAGAGGACCATCTTCCAAAGGCCAGGAGAGCCAGGAAAAACCCAAGCGAAAGCGGAAATAGGTGAGAACATGTTCATGTTGCATATAGAAGCAATTGATGTCCCAGATCTATTGACGTTGAGGTGTTGCAGTCAATGCGTATATTGTTCTAATTGATGTCTTGTTCTTATCTCTTTAGGTTCCATTTTATTGATGTCCATGGATTTCTGCCTCCCGTTTTTTTTGTTGTAAATATTTGGGAAAGCAACATAAGATTAAACATTATGTATTGCTCACATTATCATTGTTTGTTTCGTTTGTACTGTACCATGATTGGTAAACACCACATGAATGCTACACACCAACGTTATTGTAATAGTACATACATCTTCCTTCAATATACCAGCCCTGTGTTAATGTAGGGTTGGGGTAACAGCCACTAGTGCAGCTGAGGGTGGAGGTAATATTCATGAGTTTGATTACAGTAACGGTGATGCATGATATTCATGTTCATGACACATGGATAGATTAATTCAGGGGAAATATCAAAAGTGAGTCCACCCCTAAGTGAAATTGGCGATTATTTTGTGTGGCCACCATTATTTTCCTGCACTGACTTAACCCTCATGGGGATGGAGTTCCCCAGAGTTTCACAGGTTGCCACTGGAGTCCTCTTACACTCCTTCATGATGATATCATGGAGCTGGTGGATGTTAGAGACCTTGCACTCCCTGTAATGGAGTTGGAACACGCAGTCCAATATCTCCGCTGGTATACGGTACAATATCCAAGAAGCACTACAGTCTCACCATTCCCAACCTGCAATATTTGCCCACACTCAATTGGGAGTCAAATGAATACGGACTTTATTTTGTTGCCCAGAAATATATATATACACATCTCTTCCCACAGGCAATACACACATCCCCCATAGTTGGCCACACAATACACATTGAGGGACAACAGGTTGGTCACACCTCCCGGAGACTACCTGGCTACTTTGATACAATCAGACATTGCTTAGATCATCCTTCTTTGTTATGTCTGATAATGAAAACACTTTATACAATAGACTTCCTTATCCTATGATGAGTCTCTGTACTAGGATTATCTATTATGCCAAGGTCTGCAATAGTCTGGGCTAAGATTTTGCCGAGCAGAAACCAACATACATACAGTATAACAGTATGATCATATTTTAACCATAACCATAAAACAGGGTAAAACAGTGATGGGTTCCGTTACACTCCACATCTTCCATTTGAGGAGTTCCCCACAGATGCTCAATAGGGTTTAGGTCTGGTGACCTACTTGGCCAGTTCATCAACTTTTGACCTTCAGCTTCTTTAGCCAGGCAGTGGTCGGCTTGGAGGTGTGTTTGTTGTCGTTAGCATGTTGGAATACTGCCCTGCGGCCTGTTCTCCTATCTGAGGGATCATGCTCTTTCTCAGTTTGTCACAGTACATGTTGGCATTCATGGGTTCCCTCAAAGAACTGTAGCTCCTCAGTGCTGGCAGCATGCATGCAGGCCCAGACCAAACATATATGCATGTGTATAGATGTTTTTGCTAATATGTTGTGTGGATTCCCACTATATGCATTTACCTAATTATGTCAGATGCTGCCTCCCCTCTCTCTGCATCACTGTTTTGGTTCAAAATGATGGGTTCATCTCATATCAATGTTTTTGTGTTCGTTGTGACTTATCCATTTATCTCTGGCACTGGGGAGCTACAGTCCATTGAGGGAACCATGAATGAAAACATGTACTGTGACATACATGATCCCCTCCCTTGGGAGACTGGGCTGCAGGGCAACATAACATAACGACCCTAAACACACCGCTAAGACGACACTGCCTTGCTAAAGAAGGTAAAGGTGATGGACTGGCCAAGCTTGTCGACAGACCAAAACCATATTGAGCATCTGTGGGGCATCCTCAAACTGACGGTGGGGGAGTGCAAGGTCTCTAGCATCAACCAGCTCTGATGTATCATTAAGGAGTGGAAGAGGACTCCAGTGGCAACCTGGGAAGCTCGGGTGAACTCCCTGGCCATGAGGGTTAATGCAGTTCTGGCAAATAATGGTGGCCACACATAATTGACATTTCATGTCAATTTTGACATTTCAAATTAAGGGTGTACTCACTTTTGGTGACAATGGTTTACACATTAATGGCTGGGTATTGAGTTATTGATGGGTCCGAAAAATTACTTTACATTGTAGCAGAGTGTCATTTCTTCAGTGTTGTCACATGAAAGGATGTACTAAAATGTTAACAACAATGTGACGGGTGTACTCACTTATGTTAGATACTGTGGCCCTCATTTAATTGCAATTTGGCCAATTGAATAGGGCTTGAAATAAGCACATAACATATATTCTCTGAAAAATGGTTGAGTTAGTAAACATCTCTACCAAATCAAGGTTTTCACTAACTAAAATCTGTTTGACACAATATATGTTCTGTGCTTATTTTGAGCCCCATTCAATTGGCAAAATCGCAATTGAATGAGGCCCTGTATGTTCACTATTAGGATGTGAGCCACTTACAGAAACCTGTCTCATTTGTCTGTTTCTGCGTCAGATAGATTGTTAATACCAACCTTCCCTTATGTTTGAAATCAGTAATGCAAACACACTGTGAGAATTCTATTGACACCCCTAACTGATGGTGCAGAGCACAGATGTGGAGTCTGAAGGTCCTTTTATTGATGTTCCGGAAATGCTATGGTATCAACATTGACGAGGCAGACACAAACAACATCGCAGATAAATCATATTTAATATTTAACGAAATTAACAAGGCAAGCTTGCCACAAAGCCACAGGTTGACTAATCAACACAGGTATGCAAAGGATCATGGTGGAGGGGGGTAGGATACAAAATCCAAGTAACACAGGGAAATAGGGATATGAGAGCAGAATGCAGGCATGGAAAATTACATTGATATGGATGATCAGGGGATGTACAGTATATCAACCAACATTAGGCAATATAATAGATCTCATTATTGTTCCGACATATATATAACAGTCAATAAGGAAACACCATAATAATCCAGAATAAGGTGATATACATATGGGGAGAGCAAAATGTATGCTTGGGTGTTAAACGGACACTCTGATGCCACATCAGAAGTATAAGTGCTCAATCAGTGAATGCTATGAGCCCATAACGTCAGTTCTCACGCAACAATAAGCAGCACATAGATAACCTTGGTCAAAAAGATGGTGACCTGACCAGGACCATATCAGTCAGATGTTACTTATTGCAGAGAACTCACAACAAACAAGGCAATATCAGTGATAGTTTGTTCTCTGATTGAGCATCTATACTCACTGTTGTTGAATATGCATAACTGAAGATTAACGTAACCTCCTTAACTGTTAAGTCCCAAGCCTGGATTTACTCTTCCCCATATGCACAGGGAGGGTCACATCAGCACTGAAGAAAAGATCTTGAAGGGTTGGTGCTGCAGGCTTCACAACAGTCCAAGTAGAGGAGAGGATAGAATGTCTAAACCAATAGGTACCGGTGAATCGAGATAGACTATATGAGCATACACATGCTGTGGATATACCAGGAACATCAGCTGACAGATGTCACATCACATCTGCATTGTATAATGAAATTGTCTCGTGACACATATCGGCTATTCAGTCAAGGTCATCAGATATCAAACTGGATCCAACAAAGCAATGAAACGGACACATGCACATACATGAGGACATTGACATGGCCACGGAATGTCAGGATGTTTATCGTCATGCCTTTGTTTATCGTCATGCCTTGTTCTGACCGGGATCTGGAATACAAACACACAAATAATATATTAGTGGAAACCTTACATATGCCATATGAGCAGCCACCAACAGATGTAGGTATGTCGGCACACGTTAGGCATTGGGATCTCGTACAAGCTAACCATCTGTACGATGATAATGATGGCCCAGACTAATTTGTCCTGATGTGGGAATATTAGGATTAGTCGAATTCTCATTTATTTGTATTGTGCAAACATATTCCGTAACGCTGTACTGGGGAGAAGAACAAAAAAATATACAGTATGTAATATTGACAACGCAAGAAAATGGAGGGCCCTGTTTGGAGCGTAAAGTCTGTTGATAAATGATTTGTTCACAAAGGCCCACACAAGATTAGAAAATCACCACTTCCAAGTTAAAGGTAATGGACATGGGGAAGAGTAGATAAGGAATAGCAAGGTTAATAAGTAAGTGAGAGATACATAGGAAGGAGGTTGTGTCAAGTAGAAAGATATGCATTAGTCGGAGAGGAAAGGGATCAGATGTAAAGTGCGATGCACTATTTTGTAATAAGGTATCTGCCCCATGTGGACAGATAATGTAATCTGCAGATGGGACAGTCAGGAGACACATAGTTTAACCACAGCTTGAGTAGGATTAGGTGATGGGCGAATAAAAGGAGAGAGGTGGGCATGAGAGTTGAAATGAAAATGATGCAGACAAAAAGGGGAGAAGTAAAGAAGAGTCCGAGGAAAAGGCAGGGGATGTGAGGAAGAAGACAAGAGAAAACATAGTGGAAAGGGTTAATTGGGATAGTTAGCAGAAGACTTGAGTGACTCAATAAATTAAGGGTAAACAGGGGTGGAGAGAGAGAGAGAGAGAGAGAGAGAGAGAGACACCAGTGCATCCTGTAATAGAAAGGGAAGATCACAACTATCACACATTGATACATGTTCGGACATCTACATGTGGTTCTCTACCTTGGATAGATCAAGTGGAGTATTCAACGAAGAGATCTGTTCCCCCAGGACACGTCTGCATGGTCCGATAAACATTTCGGACCGCTTCAGCAATACATAGGGGATGTCTTGGGGAAAAAGAAAGTTAGGCCTACATTAATGGAGTTATTAGTCATTTCCTCTCATGCATACATGCACATGTTTCCCGCAAATACTCACTTACAATGTAGACGCCATTGATGTAGCTGATGTTCTGTTGCTGGCAAGGTTGTTTCCCATGTCTGTGTGGGTAAACAATGTGTTGACACACGGCAACAGTTCTGTAATGGCAATATGATGAGATGAGTCACACAATCCATATGATATATTGCACAATGATTCCTAGTTAACACATCCTTGAGACTATTCCTGTTATCTGACTGAGAATGCTTTTACCAGCATTCGCTGACAAAGAACAGGGGACATCCCCTCTTTGCATCACATGAGGTACATTTCTTATGGTTTACAGTATGCTGTTATGTTCATATATCCAGATTGCTAGGAATTGCATTGACCTCCATGGGATGTGGAATAGCATGATCAGACAATGTGAACATTACTGTTCTGGGCAGATGTTTTCAAATACGATTGTGAGGCCTATATCCATTGACATTGTGGAATACATCAGACCATCCTTTAGCTTAGCTTCTTGAGGTTGGCAGATATCAATATATATGATGTGTATGGGAATGTGCGCATACTTACCAGTAACGGATATCAGAGCAGGCTGTATTTGATCCAGTATGAATAATGCGTCACGAGACATATGTTACATCACAAAGCTATCCTCTACTGTGGACTGTTGGATATTCTGGAAGACAATGGGGAAGGAGAAAAGAGATGTATTAGTAACCATAAGCCATGTACATTTGAGTTGGTTGTAATTAGTTTCAGACTTACATGGGAAGTACTCAAGAATGACGTGGGCACGTAGTTGTGACCCCTGAACGTTATCCCCACCATCGGGAGGTACTGGACGCTCCGCCGGTTCAAGCGGAGCATCATCAATGTTCCCCAGACAGTTTGCCTGTACTGCTATATTGTGCAGAATACAGCAGGCCATGATGATGTGACAAACCTTCCCTGGTGTATACTGTAGCGCCCCGCCAGTGGAATGTAAACATCTGAAGCGCATCTTCAGGAGTCCAAAGGTGCGCTCTATTACATTCCGGGTTCTGGCATGGGCCGCATTGTACCTCTCCTCCCCCTCTGTGCGTGGATTGTTCACAGGGGTCAACAACCACGGCAAACACCTATATCCTGCATCACCTGAAGGAAACAAAAATGGGAGATGTAGATATGAATGGGAGTTTGTGCTGCTCGTTAAAGCATCTGTAAATATACGCAATGATTAATGTGACGTTAGTTTAGGGATCTCTGGCTTGGAACTTCATACTCCTATGACCACGTCACATCGGGTTAGGCACAGCAACAAGCTACGATGCAATGGCTCACCTTCTTTATGGCGCAACAATGGAATAACATTACAGTGGAACATTATGTATATTTTAGGGGATCCTTTATGGGTACTCACCCAGTAGCCACCCAGGTGGAGCTTCTCCAGACTCAAAATAAAGAGGGGTGGATGACTCACGCAGGATATGGGCATCATGAGTACTTCCCGGGAAGCCGGAAACCACATTTTGTATGCGCATGCCTGCATCACAAACAGCCTGTACATTGATGGAATGATAGTGTTTGCGATTTCGGAACATGGCTTCTTGCTCTCTAGGAGGTATCAATGCTACATGTGTACAATCTATAGCACCGAGCACATTGGGGATACCTCCCATTCGAAAGAAATCTGCTTTCACCTTCAAGATCTCTTCCCCAGTGTGGGGAAAACTGATGTATCTGGCAGCTTTCGGAACGATAGCATGGAGGAATGTGCTCAGGCACCTTGAAAGGCTTGCTTGAGACATTCCTCCTACTATGCTAGCAGTGTTCTGAAAACTACCAGATGATAGGATGTGTATGGCGGCTAACATCCGTGTCATGCCTGGGATGGCTCTATTGGTCCGTGAGGAAGGCTCCATGTCCTCCCTCAGGACCGCATAGAGCTCCTCCAGGCTGGCACGGGTTAGCCTAAAACGCTCATACACTTCCACATCAGTTAACCCCTCTAATGTGACTCTGTCCCTGTACACCCTGGGTGCACGAAGCCTCCTGGCCGGCTCCTGGGCCTGCTCACCCCCCTGTGGGTCTGGCTGTGCAGGAGCCCCCACTTCATGTGCCACACCCTCTAGGGGTCTCTCATCTGGCACCCCCATCAGCTGATCACCCACATCAAGGTCCTCCTCCCTGTCTGCAGGTGCCCTCATATCCCCCTGTCCCTGTGCCACTGGAGCTCTCTCCCCTAACTGACCCTAGGCATGTCCTGTGATGAGCCACTTGCCTGGCTTGGTTCCGGACCACCATGGATTGCATCAGCACGCTCACCCACATTCACTCCCAGCCGCCCCTCTCTGTCACGCCTCAGCCACTCCACAGTCGCACGCCTGACATCCCGGTTTCCACTCTGCAACATTCGAAACAAATATCCATTCCTACGACGCTGCGCTCTCCTCACATACCTATACGCTGTACTCATGTTGCTGCTATCCATGATGGTTCAGACTTGCTAATTCATGGATGATGGTGTGGTTATATAGCTTGCTAATTACCCCAGCTGTGATTATCCGGGTTGATTTCACAAATGGAAAAGCTCACTGGTGTATCTAAGCTTCATCATGTTATGAAGTTCCCTGATTATGGATTGGTTGAGCCATTTTAATTAGTAACCCCTAATATTCTGGCCCACATTTGAATTTGGGCCCATGCTCCATGATCTATGTAATGTGGCGTGAAAATATATACAATATTTGTGTTCAAAAATCTAGATGTGATAAAAGAGATGTAAATCAGATAATGTTGATATGTTTAGGGGACACATTCTATTCTTTCTGAGTGCTAAAGGGTTAATTTGGCTGCCATTTTGAGGATGTACATGACACCACAAAAATCTCTTTTATTAACATATTTGATCATTGTGGATTGTTTTTACAGTAATTCGAATGCCTTTTATTGCTTCCTTTACACTTTTAGGGCCCTTTCAGCCCTGTTTCATTACAATGCCGTAAGTGCATCGTGTGGACTTCAACGGATGCGGCCGTAACTTAAATCTAGCCAGGCGTGAATCGCGGCCTTCCGAATGTAGGAAGGCCGTGACGTTTAGGCGCGCACGCAAGCTGGAAGGGGGACGGACTAGCCGCGCCCGGCACGAACTATCCAATAGCGGAATCACGCATCGCGCCACAGGTCGCACAGCCAATCACTTACGGGATAGAGCATTTGATTGACAGTGGGAGTGAATAAATAGGAATGACACGCACCCACGCCTCGACTGTGTTGTGATTTCGGACGAAGTAGCACGCGGTTCCAGGAGCTAGGTGGTTGAGAGTAGGTAAGTTGCTTTATTATCAAGTCGCGGTTTAAGTTCTTTTTACGGGAATCCGTTACTACATTTACGGATGCCGATGTAAAGAAGTACAATTGTGTTTTTGGCTTGTTTATAGGTGTTTGGAGGTAGTTTGGAGAGTTTGGGAGTTTATATCCGGCCCATAAGAGTTTGGAGGGAGGTAAGTTGCATTGTACATGCTTTTCATCCTATAAAGCTGTCTTTTATTTGTATGTTTTGCCAATTTCTATATTTACTGAATACACTGGTGAGAGGTACAATTGTGTTTTTTGCTTCTTTATAGGTGTTTGGAGTATTTTTGGTTGTGTGGGAGTTTGGATCCGGCCCATAGGAGTTTGGAGGGAGGTAAGTTGCATTGTACATGCTTTTCATCCTATCAAGCTGTCTTTTATTTGTATGTTTTGCCAATTTCTATATTTACTGAATACACTGGCGAGAAGTAAAATTGATTTATTTGCTTGTTTATAGGTGTTTGGAGGATTTGGGATCTTTGATCCTGCCCTTAGGGGTTTGGAGGGAGGTAAGTTGCATTGTACATGCTTTTCATCCTATCAAGCTGTCTTTTATTTGTATGTTTTGCCAATTTCTATATTTACTGAATGCACTGGCGAGAAGTACAATTGTGTTTTTTTTGCTGTTGGCCTATAGGTTTGGCGAGTTTGTTTTTGTGGGGAGAGGAGTTTTGTGGAGGGAGGTAAGTTATTTATATTTTTCTGTTTAATATTAGATCTGTCTCTCTCTCTCAAAATCTCTCTCTATCTCTCTCTCTCTATATATATATATATATATAGAGAGAGAGAGATTGATTATGAGTTTGATTATGAGTTTGATTATGAGTTTGATTATGAGTTTGATTCTGAGTTTGAGATTGAGTGTGATTGAGTTTGATTTTGAGTTTGATTTTGAGTTTGATTTTGAGATTGAGATTGAGTTTGAGATTGAGTTTGAGTTTGAGATTGAGTTTGAGATTGAGTTTGAGTTTGAGATTGAGATTGAGTTTGAGATTGAGATTGAGTTTGAAATTGAGTTTGAGATTGAGTTGTAGATTGAGTTTGAGTGAGATTTCTACACATATTTGCAATACACATAGGTGTTCCAAACTGCTTCTTCAATGGGGCTTGACAATAACTTTTTTTTAGCCTAGAACAGCAGGACCATGTAGTTCCTACTACCTCTGGTACAGAGGATGGCTTCAGGATAGGTACCATGCCCATGAATATGTGCAGAATATAATGCAGATAGGATATTAGTGGCCTCAGACATGGTCCACTCCCCACACATGATAGAAGCACACAGTAAATAGCCGCATGCCTTGTATATATGCAAACTGTAACTGACCCTTCCACATTGTTTATGAAAGTATTGATCTAGCGTGTTTCATCAGCGCCTCTCAGGTCCAGAGTGAGAGGTGCTGTACACCCCTCCCACTGCTGTCACAGGCTCTTTCCACTTAAGGTTGATTACTGCAGTTAGTTCCAACATTGATATCCAAGCAGAAATAGTGTTATAGGCGATCAGAATGGGGGACGAGCGTGGAGCAGGCAAACCCACTAAAACATTTCTTTCTTTCTCTTTCTTTTCTTTTCAGGTGGTGATGGAGGGAGAGGAGCAGAGGGTGGAGGAGTGGCAGGGAGTCCCGGGGCGTGGAGGTGGGGAAGAGGAAGGGAGGAGTGAGGAGGAGGTACTAGTGGAGGAGGGGGAGGTAGTGGAGGAGGAGGTAGTGGAGGAGGAGGTAGTGGAGGAGGAGGTAGTGGAGGAGGGAGGAGAGGAGGAGGAAGGAGGAGGAAGGAGGGAGGAGAGGAGGAGGGAGGAGAGGAGGAGAAGGAGGGAGGAGAGGAGGAGAAGGAGGGAGGAGAGGAGAGGAGGGAGAAGGGAGGAGAGTAGAGGAAGGAGGGAGGAGAGGAGAGGAGGAGGGAGAAGGGAGGAGAGGAGAGGAGGGAGAGAGGAGAGTAGAGGAAGGAGGGAGGAGAGGAGAGGAGGAGGAGGGAGAGAGGAGAGTAGAGGAAGGAGGGAGGAGAGGAGAGGAGGAGGAGGGAGAGAGGAGAGTAGAGGAAGGAGGGAGGAGAGGAGAGGAGGAGGAGGGAGAGAGGAGAGTAGAGGAAGGAGGGAGGAGAGGAGAGGAGGAGGAGGGAGAGAGGAGAGGAGAGGAGGGAGGGAGGAGAGGAGAGTAGGAGGAGGAAGGAGGAGGAGGAGGGAGAGTGGAGAGGGTCCTCATCCCCAGGCAGAAGAGCAAGAGGCTGGCGGCAGGTCCAGGGCCCACAATTATAGCCGGGAGGAAAACAGGGTCCTCCTGGAGGCCATCCGTGCCCGCCCCGTCATCACCTCGGGGGGTAGGGAAGTAAAGGCTGGGCCCCATGCTACTGCTTGGCAGCAGGTGGTGGATCTGGTCAACGGTGTGGCGGGCCGTGGACGGTGTCTGCGGTCCATTAAGCACCGGTTTGACGACATCAGGGCCGCGGTGAGGAGGAAGATGGTGCAGGAGGCCGAGGGGCGGAGGGTCAAGTACCTTGCCCATGAAGGGATTGCAAGGGCCATGCTTGCACCCTCCGACGCAGCTGGAGCATCAGGCCCGGTGGAGCAGCAGGACCCAGCCTCCATGGCAGGTGAATATGACATACAGCAACATGCCACCACATGTGCATCACACACACTACACATGGCCATGACAATGACATGTCAGCTCCATAAAATAACCAGGGATAGATGGATGCATCGTTAAATTCATGAAGCTGACAAATCACTGTCATTCCTGGTCACCACAACAGTAATCAAGCAATAGAGCAGGTGTGTCCAAACGCGGTCCTGGTGGGCCACACACATGGCTGGATTTGATAACCCTGCTGCGCACAGGTGAGTCAATCGCTTCTTCATTCATCCTGATTGACTCACCAGTGCACAGAAAGGATATCTTCCAATCTGGGAAAGAGTTTGGACACCCCTGTAATACAGAGTCCATGTATTGGTGTGCCCGTTCAGCCTACGCAGTTACAGACAGCAGCCGTAATACAGATAGAGTTGTGAGCCGAGAACCATCCAGAACAGAAACCTAAGAATAGATAACAGCTAGTATAAGATAGCTAATCAGAGTAGCAAAGAGGAGAATCATCCATATTCAAGGCTAGATGTCAGATAATTAGAAATGAACACCTATCAATGAGCTAATCAACATACTAATGACATGTACCTTTCTTCTCTATCTCTCAGCATCCAGGAGGAGCTCTGGGTCCTGTGACCATAGCGAGGAGGCGGGGCCATCAGCCCCGTACCAGGATCCTCCAGCACAGGGGGAGGAGGAAAGGAGATCAGAGGGCTCGGAGTCAGAGGATGGGCTGGTCATTGACCTTGCGGGGTCACCTGCCCCAAGCCCTGGGCCTATGCCCATCCTCGAAAGGCTTGCTCTAGGGCCCTCCTCCCCCCAAGGGACAGCACCTCCTTCCCCACAAAGTGTGCTGGCCTGGTCACCACCGGGCACATTCTCCCCACCGGCTCCAGCTGTGGACCTCCCCGCATCACCTCACCACGCCCGCCCAGCGGTGTCGTCGCCGCAGAGCCAGGCTGTGCAGGTGGAGACACTGGCCGTCCTGAAGGAGCTGCTGGCCAGCTGCCAGAGGATTGAGGCCAACCAGCTCCGGATGGATGCCAGCATCTCTGCCCTCAGGTCACAGATGACCCACAGCCTGGCCAGGCTGTCCAGGGAGGTGAGGAGGCACCACATGACATCGGAGCACCTTCAGGTCAGGCTGCTCAGACATGCCATGGTCCCCAGCCCAGCATCAACGGGGATCTCACAATCCCCCAGCCAAGAGCAGCCTGGCCCCTCCTCTCCTCCCATGTGTCCGCCACCGCCCAGACCACCGCTGCCTGGCACCGCCCGCCCCCCCCCCCGCCCTCCCCCCCACCATCACCACCAGAGGGGAGACGGAGGATGGGCACAGGTGATGTGGGTCCTGGGCCCAAGCGGAGGAGGACATAGGGTCTCATTCAATTGCAATGTGGCCGATTGCTAAGGGATCAATTTGAGCACAGAGCATATTTTCTACAGATGTTTGTAGTTAGTGAACTTCTCTCCAAAAGCAAGGTCTTCACTAACTACAAACGTCTGTAAATAAATATATGCTCTGTGCTTATATAGATCCCTTTTCAATCGGCCATATCGCAATTGAATGACGCCCATAGGGTCTGCAGACATGTTTTCGCCTTCTCAACAGCACTCCTCAGTGACCATCAATTGGTCACAGGTTAAACACAACACAAAGGGCCTCATTAAAATGTGATTTGGGCAATTGAATAGGGCTCTATATAAGCACATAGCATATTGGTTTTACAGAAGTTTTTAGTTAGTGAAGACCTGGCTCTTGCATAGAAGTTCCCTAACTAAAAACTTGCTTTCAAAAAGATGCTGTGTGCTTATATAGAGCCCTATTCAATTTGTTACATAGCAATTTAATGAGGCTGTTAATTAGTAGTGTGACCAATACATTGTCACTAAGGAGTGCTGTTGAGAAGAGATGCTGCAGGCCCTATGATGTTTTCAGGCCTTATTTTTTAGGTTTTGTCTTTTTTTTTAATTTTTTTATTTTAGGTCCATGAAGGCATCTCCTACATCTGCAAGCATTGTGGAGGAATTATGAGGTGGAGGGGTTTCCCAGTGCCTCTCAGGTAGACATGCCTTCAATGGCAGCCCCCTTAACATGTAGCTCCCACAATCTTAAAGCTATCATATAGCCACATATCTCCAACATGATTGTTGGTAGCTTAAATGTAGACTAATACCGCTATGGCGGTGGACTTGCAAAGTCTCACAATGGCATGTTAATAACAGCCAGCATTAATATATGCACTAGTGACGCATGTGATCCTGACCTCAATAGCAGTCTGAGAACAGATCTTTGGGTCTGATGTAAGAAACAGTGAATCTGGCTGCTGACCTTTGTGTCCTCTCCATAATAATGGCTATTTGCCCATATTTCTGATTATCCACAGACCTAGCTAATGGTTAGTAAAGCTTGCAGATGGGAATCAGGTGAGTTGGTATATTGGTACAGTATTTAGAACTGTACTGTACATACATCGTGATTCTAAATTGTTTTGGATCCTCCTCCGCATTTTTTGATTTGAACACTTCTTTCAGATCTTTGTTTGTTCAACACACTGTATGTGTGAAACTGGATTGGATTACACAGTCCAAAGGTTGAATCATCTGTTTAATTGAGCAGATCTAGTTACAAGTTGTATGTGCTATGCACATAAATGGTTTCTTCAGTTAAATGAAGAGATTTCTGGTTCCGGTTGCAGCATGTGACCCTGGTAGGTGCTATGCATCATGCTTATTCTAGACTATTAGATTGACCCCTGTAGGTTTCCCCTTTTTTCCAGCCTCTTGCTCTTCAAGGACCCGCCCACACCACACCCATGATATTAATGCAGTTTTGACCACTGCTGATTGTGGTCTGTGTATCAAATAAAGCTTTGTTATACTGTTATGTGAATGCACAATCTTGACCACTGCTGATTGTGGTCTGTGTATCAAATAAAGCTTTGTTATACTGTTATGTGAATGCACAATCTTGACCACTGCTGATTGTGGTCTGTGTATCAAATAAACCTTTGTTATACTGTTATGTGAATGCACAATCTTGACCACTGCTGATTGTGGTCTGTGTATCAAATAAAGCTTTGTTATACTGTTATGTGAATGCACAATCTTGACCACTGCTGATTGTGGTCTGTGTAAAAAATAAAGCTTTGTTAGACCTTTCTGACTGCGTCCATGTGTTATGAATATGTTTGGTTCAGGGAAATCCACATGCATTACATTAGTGTCACATTCCTCTAAATGTAAACTGATGAGCCATAGTTAACATGCAATAGATCAATACATATAAAACTGTTGAGGAGTCAGAATAGCTTGAGATATCATCTGATCCCAAATATCATATCTACTACTAATATAGGGTTAATACCCATGACAAGTCTGATTAGCGATACTGTGGAGTAGGAACATTCCCCTGAGGGCCTACAATGAATAGGACAGGTGACACTGGAGTGCTTTTCCAGTTCCTTCTCTAGTTGATTGGGATTAGTCTGACCTCTCTGATAAGACGTACCCCCCTACACTGGCCCGATGTAGGCTAGCTCACAGCTTCATTGAAGTACACAAACCCCTTCACCCACATCACTTAGCATATGTGTGAATACAGTTAGTTGCCCAATAATGAACATGCATTGGCTAAATATCCTTTGGTTATCATATGTTGTAATGGTCATGCACATGCCAATCTGACAAACCATGCTGCAACATGCATAATATGATTAAAGCCACACTACCCAATTCAATATCAAGAGTAAAACATGAGTCAGGTCATATGAACCCTTAGCCAAGCACATGAGCTCTATTGGGATCCCTTAAATCTCAATCTAATTGCATATACATCTAGCTCATCACATCTACATTAGAGAATACAAATAGTGGCCAAATCAGACCGCCACTTGGCATATATCAAGTACCAGGGGAATATTTCATTATATGTGGTTAAGTTCTTCAGTTGTGTCCGACTCTCCGTGACCCTATGGACTGCAGCACATTCAGCTAGGTCTCTGCCTTTGCTGTTCTCCAAAGTTTGAAGGCCAAAGAGATTGGAGTGGGTTGTCAGTTCCTTCTCAAGTGGATTGGACCTTGTCTGATCTCTCTGCTATGACCTGCCCACCTACAGTAGCTCCCAGCTTCATCCAGGTACACAAGCCCCTTCACACTACTTAGCAATGCTGAAGGGGACCAGGGTAACATGCACCACACATATCTACTCTGACCCATCAGGAAGGGCCGCAAGCTCTGGGATCGACAGCAAACTCACCGCCATCAGGCATAATCTCTGCTATGCCCATCCTGGTGGGAGCCATGTGCCAGGTGTCTAGTTATTCCCATTTGGTGAACCTCGAAACTGTTCTGCTATTTATCACTTTACATGGGTGAGGGTTGCTAAGTGGTGGTGGTGGTGGTGAAGCAGCTTGTGTACCTGAATGAAGCTGTGAGCTACTGTAGGTGGGCAGGTCATAGCAGAGAGATCAGACAAATCCCAATCCACTAGAGGAGGAACTGACAACCCACTCCAATCTCTTTGGCCTTCAAACTTTTGAGAACAGCACAGGCAGAGACCTAGCTGAATGTGCTGCAGTCCATAGGGTCACTGAGAGTCAGACACAACTGAAGAACTTAAGCACATATAATGAAATATTCCCCTGGTACTTGATATATGACAAGTGGCGGTCTGATTTGGCCACTATTTGTATTCTCTAATGTAGATGTGATGAGCGAGATGTGTATTCTATCGTTGATCAACCATATAGCGTGCATCGAATGTGCGCTGTCATCTACGCACCGACACATGCGCGCATCATCAACAGCAGGCCCGAGAGGAGGCTAGCGGATCTAATGATTAGGATTAGGCAGTGGGGTGTAAGGATTAGGATTAGGCTGCGGCTACAAGGGTTAGAAGGGTTTATGGCATTAGGTCATATCACTTGCGCCCTTTCATCGACGGCCAACAGTCCAAAATATTAGAACTGCGCAATGATGTGGGACCACTCATGTCAGCTGCATGTTGTCAAAACACATTTGCTGTGCGCGCCAATATTGGGGTGACATATTCTATTATGGGGCTGTTTTAGAGGCTACAATGGAACCTATATGTGTGCTGACCAATCAAACATATGAGGAATATTAAACTAATTTGAAGTCTTGTTAATTTGTAGGCTGTAATGCTTGGGCCTCCATTTTAGGGTTACAGCAGTTACATGCAGACTGCAAAAACCGTAACAAAATGGATACCTTTAACCTCCAAGCACGTACGGCCTTTAAAAACGAGCTGCGGGCTTGGAGGACAGCCCGCACGGGCTTGAATACGGAGCTACGGGCTTGGTCAGTGAAGTCCGTGGGACTTGTACGGATTTTAAAATCAAAGTACAATTTGTCGATGTGCAAGCTTGAGAATGTTTGGCTAGTAATCCTCATGCCCCCCCATTATGTTCCCCATCATTTACAGTGCTTTGCAGTGCTGGATTGAATATATATTGGCTATTACAATGCTTGGTTTGCGGCCCTCCATCTCCAAACCCGTACGGGTTTGAACAAGGACCAGCCCGCGGAACTACGGGACGTAAAGTAATCCGTGAATAATATATCTGATTTGGGCTGATGTGCAAGCTTGAGAGGGTGTTGCTATTAATCCTCGTGTCCCCCATTATGATGCCTAGCATTTACGGAGCTTTACAGTGCATTCTCGATTTTATATTTGCATTTTCAGTTTTCGGACTTTGCGGCCGGAAAACAAGATTTACGGGCGCTGTGAAAAAGCTTCCGGCCGTTTGCATGATATGCGGCCGGCCGGAAGGGGATATCCTTGCGGCGCCGTATAATTGAATTGCAAGGTAAAAGTAGCTCTACACGGGGCCGTAAGATGGCCGCAAGGAATCGCAGCTTTGCGGCCGTTTTACGGCCGATAATTGAATGAGGCCCTATGTATTTAGCTTTGATAAAGCCAAATCTTTTAGTGCTGAAACGATCGTTAGGTACGTGTTAGGTACTTTTTCATAGATCTGGATCACCCACCAAGTTATTAAAGTATCTGTGAGGTTCCCTAGATAGGGCTGCCCTATGACCTAGTCAGGTAGACTGGGACTGCAGCAGTTACAGCCTGCAGAACTATACTCTTTCAGCAAGAAGGTGGGGATGTTTAAAGGACTTGGGAAATATGCATAGTGGCAATATTTGTATTTCAAATTAAACTCACGGATAGATGGTGTGCGAACTTCATTCCTAAAATATACCTGAGGCAGTCCTTTGGTAATAAGTTATTATTACCTACTAAAATCTTAGGTGGTAATTGATTTCCATAAGGTGTGAGGACTTCTAAACAAGTTTGCATATTGATTAAAGTGAGATAAGACTAATAGCTTTAATAGTTACAGCCTGCAACATTGATAAGCATATAATAACCAGCTATATCCCAAGTATGATACAATATTAATATAAAAAATTGTTTTTTGGAGTTGCGTATGGTTGATAAGAATAGCATAGGCACCACCAGTGAGTCATACGTTCATGAATCACACTAATTCCACTCATTCCCCATTTTCCTTCTGTCTAATCTATTGTTTTTCTTAATAAAAGCTTCTATTCATGACCCTGGCAAGATCCATTGGGCGTTAGAATAAATAAACACACTGACCCAGCGTTTCTTGGGAAAATGATGGGCCACAGTTTTATTAAAGCAACCATAAACCAATAACCAATTAACATAATTAACACTGTTACATCACAGCTCAAATAAACATCCCGGAGGAGGAGCCCGGCCCGGTCAGTAACCTCACACCCTGGGCCTGCTCCCAGAGCCTCCCAGTGCTTTACTAAGCACGCCCATGAGGCAGGGCAACGCCCACTTAAGCCCGTGGGCCGGGTGCCTCACCTCCCGCCAAAGACATTCCTACTTGCATCCTAACCTAGAAATCACAAATCCTCACCCTTCAACTCTTTACCACCCTTTTTTTTTTTTTTTCTTTTGAACCTAACTTAAGATCCCTGAACTTTGCTCAACCAACCTCACCCCCTAGACATACCTTATTAGATTATCTGCTACTTTCCTAACTGACCACCGACTCAAAGGGAGGGAGAGAGGGAATCAGCTCAATGGCCGGCGCGGAGTGAGGAGGAAGCCCGCGAAACGGGCGGAAGTCCCTTCTCCTCCCCCCAGCCAATCAGAAGCGCCCAGGCTCCGCCGGGTCATGTAGCGCTGCGTCAGACCCAGCGTGCCTGGGGCTGCCTTCGCGCCGGCCAGTATCTGTTTTAATCTCCATTCCAGCTGCGTTTTTTGTTTTAAATGTTAATAAAGATTTCCAATCTTGTTTACTTTTTTCAGAAATTGCTTTTAATAATACTTTTTCTAGGTTCTGGCTGTTGTATAACATAAATTAGGATAAATTTAAATTTTGTATAGCAGTTTTAAGCATTACAGTTTTATACACTAAAAGTGCTGGAACAGAAATGTTGAAAATGTACTAAGGGAAGCAGCCTATATTAACCTAGCACCAGATTGTATAAATGCTAAAACAATGCTTGTTAGAGTCATTCTTTCATTTGATTAAGTGTATACATTTAAAGGAGCTTTTCCAAACAAAGGGACATTTAATAATCTGATCTTTACATCGATAACATTAATAGAAACAAAACTGGCAGAGGAATGCTTCTGCTCCTCCTACAACCTGACCCATTATATGAAACAAACCTTAGAGGAAGTCATTACAAATGACCATTAAGTCAACTTGCTGTGTTTAATTGACCAATTGTTTATGTGTAAAATTGGTAATTATTCAAAGGCTTTCTCTTACTTTTAATTATTTTCTAGCTAAACTAGTGCAAGTTCCTCCTTTATTATTTCTAATAATTTACATGTGGAAATTTTTTATTTTTTTATTTTTAAATGTTATATGGTAAATTCTGACTTTACTAATATATATACAAAAAGTGGGAAAAATGTAATAAAAGTCTTTATTAATAGGGGGTAACAACGGCGATTTCTCTAAAAACAATGGGTAAAAAAATCCCAGGATTGAAACAAAGAGATAAAAATAGGCTAATGGACGTGTGTACAGAAACCACTAAATGTTGAATGTACTCTTAATAGAGGGGTTATTATGTCCACACCTAACAGTACTGTAGAGGAGAAAAGTGATTGCTAATCCAATTAAAGTAATCCTGTCTTTGTGATAAATCCTGTATCTATAATACATATATATACAGGTGTAAAGGTTCTGGATAGCAATAGCTCATCCTTTAAGAAGTCCCAAATAAATTGCTGGGAATAATCTGACCTTTGTATATACATATATATTCTTAACGGTATACCAGGGTATGATTATACCATATTTGCTTGCTTATAAGTAAGGGTAAAAGTGTTTTAAACAGGGCAATAAAGTTCTAGGACTATTATATGCAATTAGTGCCTACCCAAGGCTACTTCTCATATAAGAATAGGACTTCTATCTTGCCCATATTGCATCCCAAAGTATAGCATAATATGGAATAGGCCAATGGATGAGCAGTACAGAAAAGCCAGCAGGCTAGTTATTACTTAAAGCATCGTTATTAAAGTGCTTAATCTAACTCATATCCAGACCACAACATTCACTCATTTGGAAACGGACAGGTAGGGTAAGCATACAACCTCTAAAAATATTAATGGCTAATACAATACTGTTAGTAGTGAAGACGCTGGCGTGCCCTTAACTGTGAGGCATGCCACGTCATCAAAGGCCGACGCGTTTCGACCTCATCAGACGTCTTTGTCAAGGTAAGGTCTGTGAAGCCGTCTGGCCCTCTTTTTAAACGCTGCCGTAACTACGGCAACCAATTAACACTCAGTGAACCTGCGCAATGGATACAGGAAGCGTCTGTTGCGCTAAGATACAGTGCGATGCAAATGAAACCACCCTTATATAAGATGGGATCTAAGGAGGGAAGTAACATGAAATAGCGAAATGGCAAATATCCAGCCCAATAATAAACATGCAGTAGTAAAAATAGAATGGTAGAAGCCACAACCACAAGAGGTGGGGGAACATATTTTGAAGAGTAAATATAATAGGGAAAATAAAAAATAAAATAAATAAAAAGGGGAGGATATCTAAATAAAATAGAAGCTGCTAGAGTGTAAATATGAATATGTGGTAAAAGGTGCATAAAAACTAATAATATGAGAGATGAAACATGTAAGGCATCTCAATAAATGTGGTAGGGGAACACCCCAATATAGTGTAAATGTAAGGATGAGGTGTAGGAAAGAACAAGAAATAAGATGCCTGTGTAACAGCCATAATAAGTTGATGGCAAATAAAAAATGAGCCATCAATATAAGTGGTACAATGTGATATTGTATGGCATTTAAATGCCAAATATAAAGATGAGAAACTATAAGTGGCGAAAAAAATCTAAATTAAAAATTCTATTAAAGATTATTCTAACATCTGGGTATTCCTTCAGCAGGTAACAATTGATATAGAAAGTTTAGATTTTACTAAACTAAGAAAATCCTTCAATCTGACCAAAAAAGAATACCAAGCTCTTGATGAACTTAAGTCTTGTAAAGATATTCAAATTAAACAGGCAGATAAAGGAGGCAATCTTGTAATACTAAGTAATGACAAATACAAAGAGATGTGCAATAGGATTTTGGATGATAGAACTACCTACGAAATACTAACTAAAAATCCAAATCTTGAATATAGACTAGTTCTAAAGTCTATATTAGAAAAAGCCAAAATGGAGAAGATTATTGATGAGCAAACATACATGTTCCTCTTACCAAAATTCCCTTGTATTTCAACTTTTTATGCACTACCAAAAGTGCATAAACAAACGGTACCTATTCCTGGTAGGCCTATAGTGTCAGGAACAGGAAATCTCTCCTCCAATGCCAGTATCTTTGTAGATCACTACCTACGTGACTTAGTACAAAATTTGCCCTTTGCGTACAAGACACTAATGATATACTTAAACAGCTTGAACATCTAACAGTGCCAAAAGACACATGGTTAGCAACTATAGATGTTGAAGCACTCTATAGTAGCATACCCCATAACCTTGGTATTGAAGCAGTAGAACAATTCCTGAGTACGAAAAGTACTAACCTTGGAAAATTTAATAATCTTATTATCCAACTTCTAGAGTATGTTCTGAAATATAACTTTTTTCTTTTTAATGACAAATGGTTCCATCAGACAAAGGGGACTGCAATGGGTACCCCATGCGCCCCTAGCTACGCAAACCTATTTTTAGGCTGCTGGGAGAAGAAGATCTTCTCAGAACCAGAGATTGAGCATCTTACTATACATGCAATGATTTGGCGGCGCTATATAGACGATATCTTTGTGATTTGGGATGGAACTAAACCAGAATTTGAAACCCTAATGGACTCATTGAACAAAAATAAGATGAGCCTGAAATTCACACATGAAATCCACAGAAAAGAAATATCGTTTCTAGATTTACTCATCCAAAAAGATGATGAAGGAACCATATCAACTACTACATTTAGAAAGGAGACAGCAGCAAATACGTTACTCTTATGGGACAGCCAACATTTTGCACCCCTGAAAAAAGGTATCCCTAAGGGGCAATACTTAAGAATCAGGAGGAACTGCAGTTCAGATATCACATTCAAAATTGAGGCTGATAAATTAAAACAAAGATTCCTAGAAAGAGGATACTCAAAAAAATGCTTAAAGAAAGCTTTTCAACATGCATTGAGCTGCAACAGAACGGAACTACTGAATAAATCACACAGGACAAATACTCAAACATCAGATAATACATATCCAAGATGTATTTTGACTTATGGCTATGAATCTGCTTCAATAAAGGATATTATATCTAAACATTGGCATCTATTAAAAAGTGACGAGGATTTAGCAGATGTTCTTCCACAAAAAATACCAATTGTTTATCGGAAAGGCAAAAATTTGAAAGACACTCTAGTGCATAGTTTCTTTAAAGAGAATAAAGATAACAAGACATGGCTCAATCCCCCATTGGGATGTTTCAAATGTGGGAACTGCAAATTTTGTAGATTCATCAAACCCACAAAAATTTATGAACATCCGTCCAATGGGGCAAAATATGTTTTAAAGGATTTTTCAAACTGCTGCACCACAAGTGTAGTTTATGTGGCTACATGTTTATGTTCTAAAATTTACGTAGGAAAAACACGACGTCAACTACGTAGACGTATTGGCGAACATATCTATTCAATAAGAAAAGATCTAGATACCCCTTTAGCACGCCATGTTAAGATCTTTCATGGTGGCAAAAGTGAAGTTCTTACTTTCACAGCCCTTGAGAAGGTCCATCAGGGCCCTAGACAGGGAGACTTAGATAAAAAACTTCTTCAACATGAAGCAAAATGGATTTACAAATTACAAGCTCTATCTCCAATAGGTTTAAATGAAGGTTTCACATTTTTACCCTTTATTTGAATATACTGGTATTTTTATGGGATTGTTATCAAGTAGTCATTGTTTGTCCCTATAGTTCACTTATTATTTTTTTATTATTTATTATTTTTAATTTAGATTTTTTTCGCCACTTATAGTTTCTCATCATTATATTTGGCATTTAAATGCTATACAATATCACATTGTACCACTTATATTGATGGCTCATTTTTTATTTGCCATCAACTTATTATGGCTGTTACACAGGCATCTTATTTCTTGTTCTTTCCTACACCTCATCCTTACATTTACACTATATTGGGGTGTTCCCCTACCACATTTATAGAGATGCCTTACATGTTTCATCTCTCATATTATTAGTTTTTATGCACCTTTTACCACATATTCATATTTACACTCTAGCAGCTTCTATTTTATTTAGATATCCTCCCCTTTTTATTTATTTTATTTTTTATTTTCCCTATTATATTTACTCTTCAAGATATGTTCCCCCACCTCTTGTGGTTGTGGCTTCTACCATTCTATTTTTACTACTGCATGTTTATTATTGGGCTGGATATTTGCCATTTCGCTATTTCATGTTACTTCCCTCCTTAGATCCCATCTTATATAAGGGTGGTTTCATTTGCATCGCACTGTATCTTAGCGCAACAGACGCTTCCTGTATCCATTGCGCAGGTTCACTGAGTGTTAATTGGTTGCCGTAGTTACGGCAGCGTTTAAAAAGACGTCTGATGAGGTCGAAACGCGTCGGCCTTTGATGACGTGGCATGCCTCACAGTTAAGGGCACGCCAGCGTCTTCACTACTAACAGTATTGTATTAGCCATTAATATTTTTAGAGGTTGTATGCTTACCCTACCTGTCCGTTTCCAAATGAGTGAATGTTGTGGTCTGGATATGAGTTAGATTAAGCACTTTAATAACGATGCTTTAAGTAATAACTAGCCTGCTGGCTTTTCTGTACTGCTCATCCATTGGCCTATTCCATATTATGCTATACTTTGGGATGCAATATGGGCAAGATAGAAGTCCTATTCTTATATGAGAAGTAGCCTTGGGTAGGCACTAATTGCATATAATAGTCCTAGAACTTTATTGCCCTGTTTAAAACACTTTTACCCTTACTTATAAGCAAGCAAATATGGTATAATCATACCCTGGTATACCGTTAAGAATATATATGTATATACAAAGGTCAGATTATTCCCAGCAATTTATTTGGGACTTCTTATAGGATGAGCTATTGCTATCCAGAACCTTTACACCTGTATATATATGTATTATAGATCCAGGATTTATCACAAAGACAGGATTACTTTAATTGGATTAGCAATCACTTTTCTCCTCTACAGTACTGTTAGGTGTGGACATAATAACCCCTCTATTAAGAGTACATTCAACATTTAGTGGTTTCTGTCCACACATCCATTAGCCTATTTTTATCTCTTTGTTTCAATCCTGGGATTTTTTTACCCATTGTTTTTAGAGAAATCGCCGTTGTTACCCCCTATTAATAAAGACTTTTATTACATTTTTCCCACTTTTTGTATATATATTAGTAATTTTTGGGTGGTAAACACCCTGGGAACCTAGCATTCCTACTAGACCTTGAAATTCTGACTTTAGCATCGATTTAAGTACTGCTTGTTATTAAAGGGACAGTTACCTTATTGTAAATGGTGTTAAAGAGCACACAATTGTATGCTAGCATGATCTATTTTTTATTTACAAATCTAAAGTTTTAAGTCTGTTTACAAACATGGTCTATTCTGCCTGCTGTCTGTTGCATGATTAATAACAGACAGCCGAGCCATGCGATGAGAATTGTTTTTCCTGAACTCAGTACTGCACTGGGAAGTAAACCCATAACTAACTGGTTTAGGTGATTCCAGCATTCCAAGCTCTGTACAGATACATTTGTTAAGGGTAAATAATTTTTTTATTTTGCTCACTACACAAAGCTGTAGCTGTGAGTCTGGCAGAGGACATGTCAGCAACACATGTAAACACTAATTTTACATGTAACTATAACTAGCTCAGTGAAAAATGCACGTATTTCAAAGGTTTTGATTTTAGGAGAACTTTACTGTTATGTGGTCCAAATTGTGCTGAATTAAGTGACCATTTAACTTCTAATTTAATGGACGTCCTCTAAAGAGATATTTGACATATTTCTTCCTGTACTGTAAACCATTTTTATCCAATTTTTTAAAAAGGCATATCAGAGTTATACAGTATGTGCTTTAAAAGGTTTGATCATAGATAAATGCCATGCAATGATCAGTGGAGATTAACAGACTATTTTGAGTTTTACTTGCTTTTATCTACAGATATAATTCAAGAAGTGAGTAAATATATATGAGATATATTTATATCTGTTTGGATAAAATATGTTTGTTCCCTGTGGAAGGAGCATATCATGATTGAGAGCTAGTCACAAAGACCAACACGTCTCTCTACTCAAAGAAGAGGGCATCTGGTACTCAAGTTCTGAGATAAACCTGTCACAAGGAATGATCAAACAATAATCACTTGAGCATTCTGTGGTGAACCTTGTGCTGTTGATGATACAAAAATCACATAAAACCCTTACATATTTCTTTTTTTTTTTTATTTGCAAACTTTCTGATATTCTGTAATTGTGTTGCATGGAAAACTAGTATAGTTAAAACATATATGTAATTTATTTCTGTTTTGAAACGATAACAAATGTTAGTTGCAAATATATTCTAAAACTAAAATTGTTTTAGCAAAAAAAGGTTTTATATTTTTAAAAGACCATAGAAAAAGTTTTAAAAAGTCGCCGAAAAATGAGTTGCTAAAAATGTAGTATTATCAGGGGCAAAAGTAACGCTGGTGCAGGAAAGGCCCCAGTGCTGTCTTCATTTTTTTTGTGTTTTATTTTTTGAATTTCTGTAGTGTGGTTGGCTCCCCCACCTATGGCCCACCTCGGCCATCCGTGGCCCTATGTGGCTCTCTTGGTCGCATCTCCCCACTGCCTTAATTTCACCTTTTTTGTGGGTTTTCAGGAAAATTCATTGGTGGTTCAGCAAGTGGTGGTATCCCTCCCCTACAGGTGCTCCTTCTTGGCAGAGTAGGGAAGAAGCCTATGGCGAAACGCATGCGTCGGCTACGTTGTCCTTGATGCCCTGGAAGTGATGTCATTGCGTCAACCCGGAAGTACTGCATGAGGGATTGGATCTGCACTATGTGTATAGGAGATGGAGACGTGATGCACACCGGAGGAGCAACTTCACTAGAGTGATGACGGATTGGACTCACTTAATGTTTTAACATCCCTCAGTATGATATATACAAAGCTAAGTAATCAGACTGATCTTAAATCAATACTTTGGATTAACATTATATACATTATATCTTGTGGATACTGATATTGTCTGATATACTAGCTATTTAAACAATTGTACAATATATATTTGTGTTTAGGTATAACAAGTGGTATACACATCCTACTTATGGAATTAGTATTGTATAGTATAGTAAAGGTTTATTTCACATGAAGATAGGGGGATAAGTGACAATCCCCATTCTGACCTCTCATTTTTGTTGTCGTACCTGTGTCAGACTTTTCACAAGTTGGTCAACGGGTTCTCGGCACATTAATTTTGCTGTTCCAATGAGTTGGCGAGAACAAAAAGATTACTCCACAGATTGTTGCTTTTGTCGTACAAACATTTCAGGCATTAGTACTAAACCAAAGCACACTGTGACATATCCGAATTTACCATCTGCCATCAGGCCAGTGCTGCATAGTGAAGAATTGCCTGAGCCAACGCCTCCAGAAGAAGTAATACTTAGTGTTGATGAACAAGAAAAAGATCCCGTAGAGCATGGTGATGATGATATAAGGCTTGATCATACTTTTGAGGCTTCCTGTTCATCGTTACAACCACATTTCCTTACCTCAGGAGATCGCAATGACCTTGTCCGAGACTTGAACCTAGCTAAAACGCAAGCAGAACTTTTAGCCTCCAGGTTGAAAGGCTGAAATTTACTCCATAAGGAAACTAAAGTCTTTTTTTTTTTGAGATTGGCATAGTTGCTTTTAGGATTTCTTTTTCCTTGAAGATGAACTTGTTTTTTGCAATGATGTTTATTCTGTCATGGAAACACTTGTTTACGAGTACAAAACAGATGATTGGCATTTATTTATCGATTCTTCTAAAGTCAGCTTGAAAGCTTTGCTTCTCCACAAAGGAAATAAGTTTCCATCAGTGCCACAAGCTCATGCTGCCAATATCAAAGACACTTATGAGAGCATGAAACTCGTGCTTGAAAAAATCAAATATGAAGTATACAAATGGTGACTTGAAAGTAGTCACTCTTTTGCTTGGACTACAACTTGGTCACACAAAGTACAGCTGGTTTCGTTGTGAGTGGGACCGCAGAGACTGAAAAAATAATTACACTTAGAAACAATGGCCAAAACTAACATCATTAACTCTAGGACAGAACAATGTTGTCAATACACTACTCATTGATCCAGAAAAAGTGTATCTACCTCCACTCCATATAAAGCTCGGTCTTATAAAGAACTTTGTCAAAGCGATGGATCAAAGTGGACCTGGATTTACATATTTAAGAAAAAAATTCCCAAGGATCAATGATGCAAACATCAAAGAGGGGATCTTTATAGGACCTTAAATAAGACAACTGATTAAAGATGAGAACTTTGCTGTATGGAAATATTTCAAGAGTGTTTGCCAGAACTTCTTAGGGAACCATAAGGCAGACAACTACGAAGAAATAGTGCATGATCTTTTGCAATCTTACAAGACCATGGGATGTAACATGTCTTTGAAAATCAATTTTTTGGATTTGCACCTGGATTCCTTTCCAGCAAATCTTGGGGAAGTCAAGGATGAACATGGTGAACGATTCCACCATGACATTTCCAAATTGGAAAAGCGGTACTAGGGAACATGGAGTCCAGCAATGCTTGCTGATTACTGTTGGACCCTTAAGAGGAATGTTCCTGACAAAAAATATAGGAGAAAATCGAAAAACTTCTACCTTTTAGGGGAGTTAGTCCTTTACTATGTACATATTGTAAATATATGTAACTAGCGACTTGCCCGTCAAAAATGACGGCAATAAATTGAAGCCTGGCAATGGTGTTTGTCACACACTGCGAGCCTCTCCCCCCCCTCTACTTTATTGGCCTCGCGATGAGCGCCTTTGGCGCTAATCACGGGCCTCGCAATGAGCGCCTTCGGCGCTCATTGCGAGCCCCTCTACTTGACGGGAGGGGCTCATTGCGAACCTCTCCCCCCTCTACTTTACTGGCCTTGCGATAAGCTCCTTCAGCGCTCATCTCGGGCCTTGCAATGAGTGGCTTTGGAACTCATTGTGAGCCTCTCCCGCCCTCTACTTCCTCTCCCTCCCCTGTGTCTCTTTCCCCTCTCCCTCCCCTGTGTCTCTTTCCCCCCTCTCCCTCCCCTGTGTCTTTCCCCCCTCTCCCTTCCTTGTTTCCCTTTCCCCCTCTCCCTCCCCTGTGTCTCTTTCCCCCCTCTCCCTTCCTTGTTTCCCTTTCCCCCTCTCCCTCCCCTGTGTCTCTTTCCCCCCTCTCCCTTCCTTGTTTCTCCTTCCCCCTCTCCCTCCCCTGTGTCTCTCCACCCCCTGACCCTCATCTTTTCCTCCCTCCCCTGTGTCTTTCCCCCCTCTCCCTTCCTTGTTTCTCCTTCCCCCTCTCCCTCCCCTGTGTCTTTCCCCCCTCTCCCTTCCTTGTTTCTCCTTCCCCCTCTCCCTCCCCTGTGTCTCTTTCCCCCCTCTCCCTTCCTTGTTTCTCCTTCCCCCTCTCCCTCCCCTGTGTCTCTGCCCCCCTCATCCCTCCCCTGTGTCTCTCCACCCCCTGACCCTCATCTTTTCCCCCCTCCGCTGTGTCTCCTCCCCCATGTCTATTCCTCCCCTCCTCTCCCTCCCGTTTCTCTTCCTCCCCTCCCTCCCATGTGTCTCTCTTCCCCCTCCTCTCCCTCCCCTGTGTTTCTCTTCCCCCTCCTCTTCTCGATCCCCTGTATCTCACTTCCCCTGTCCCCTGTGTCTCTCTTCCCCTGTCCCCTGTGTCTCTCTTCCCCTCCCCTGTATCTCACTTCCCCTGTGTCTCTCTTCCCCCCTCCTCTCGTGTCTCTATTCCCCTCCTCCTCTCCCTCCCTCCCTCAGGTATCGCTTCCCCTGCTTCTCCCCTCCTTGTCACTCTTCCCCGTGTCTCTCTCCCTCACCTCATTGCTGTAGATGCGCGCGCGCACGCTTGTGTGACTGACGTCTTTGCGTGCGCGCGCGCGCTTGCCTGCCCGGGTACCCGCGCACGCGACGTCTTCGCGTGTGCGCGCGCGCGCACGCTTGCCGGCTACCCGTGCACGCCTGCAGTAGGGCTGATGGGAGCCATGGTGAAACTGCGAGTTGTGGTCAGTTGCGTCCCTTCCTTTGCGAGGGACGCAAAGCGTGACGACAACTCGCAGTAAGACAATTATAATATGTGATACTGTAAATTTAAAATCACTGTCTCTCAAAATCCTTACGTCATAGAGAAATTCTTAAAATATATTTGTACTCAGCACAAAAAATACTATAAGGTTCACTTGTTTTAACTTCTGAGACAAAAAAAGTAAAATTTCGTTGACCAGTGTTATCATTAACCATTGCACAAACCCTTCTGAAAATACAAATATGCATTAATGTTCTTAACAACCCAGTGCTTATGCAAGATAATGTATTTTCTCCCTTGTAACTATTCCTATCATATGTTAGTACATTCTATACCCAAGCAAATTGACAGAAGAAGGTGCATAAATGTTAGAAGCTAAGGGTCAGTATAATAAGAAGGCAGAGCTAGAAAGGAATATAAAACATGAAAAATGACAGAACAATTAAAACATAGACTCAGACAGTCTGCATACAAAACCAGTCTTACGCATCCCACTAAGCCAGGCCCCTTTGAGGTCATATGCTTTAAAATAAATAAAAAATGAAGCACATTGTTTCTTAATATGCGTTCCTCTTGTCAAGACTATGGTCAGTCATTGCAGATTTACAGACACAGAATAAGGAGTATATAACTTTCTCCCACAGATCTTTCATCTTTCTGTTTCTTGACAGCAGATAAATGCATTTTCATAGTTCCCGGTCTATGAACGAGAGTTTGGCCTGTCCCTTTTCTTGGGTGCAGAATCACAGGAAGGTTCTGTCTGGGCTTTGTCTTTAGTCAGTAAACTCTGTATGTAATCTTTCATCTGTCATTATCATTTGTCATTAAGATAAGTACTCGGTACAGACTTTATATCACATATCAGTGCAAGTTGTTACTTTTGTTACTTTATTTGTCTTTTCTTCCTCTTTACTCTTTACAGAAACTAGTGGTCTTCTACTTCTGAGGTGAGCATAACAAGACAAAAAAAGAAAAGGAAAACAAAATCCAAACACTCAAGGTCTGTCATACATGACCTTGCATCCATCTTTCAACCAGACATCCTCTCATAATACACACCTACCCTAAATGTCTCCCTAACTGCAAATTCAATTTCACATACGCAAAACATGAGCAAGGGGAGGTATCATGCAAGGGCTAGTAAAATAAATGAATATGTAAAATGTATAAGCAACAATGTATAATTATTTTCTTGTCATTAGAACACTTTAAATACTACTATATTATGTCTCTATAAGTGACTAAAACATAATATCATTTTCATGCCACAGGTTGTATATTGTAGAAGAAACTACTATTTCTTTCACTGTTGATATGTTTATACTAATAAGGCTCTGAAACTTTAACTCATAATTTACTCCATCTCCGATTATGTCGCCTTCTTTGAGACCTAGAAATACCTTGAAGAGGTTTTTTCAATTGTTCATCAACTTGCACCATGGCCATCATCGAAGTTGTGACCTTCAGGAGTGTCACATTATGACAGCATTTAACCAGAACGGGAAAACAACATTAAGTCTAGAGCTACTCTGTTTTGGAGCACAATTTAAGCTAAATAATCCACCTCTACTTATAAATTGGAGACTGATCTAAGAGTTTCATGATCTAAAAGTTTTATTTGCTAGGATTTCCATTTCACCTAAAAGATTTAGCATCTTTTGGATAGGCCATGCTACACCAAGACTGGGAAATAAAATGGCTGGAAATTGTTCTCCCCCACTAATGTATGTGCTACATCTACTGTATTTTGCTAGATAGTTTCTCTGGACTGTTGGAAGTGATGTATGGATAATCCTGTTGGGAAAAAGTTGCCTACAGAACATGTTCCATCCCAATGTGGGGGAAACACCTTTCCTGCCTATTTACCACATAATCAATATACTCCTTTCAATAATCCCCAGATGAACGCAGTCCATGCATGTATATTTTGTATTTCATATAAGACTCAGAAAAACTCATTACGTAAGAAGCTGTTTTCATATTTGGTTTTAAATGGGGGCATGGTAAGTCTTCTTCAGTTAGTAAGATCTTTGTAGCATTTAAGCTCCTTTGGTAAATATTCACAGGTTGAAGTTTCCTAAGATTAGGTTATAGTTAAAGAAATGATATTCACATGCTTTCTTTGTATCTGTGTTTACACTATACCATTGGAAACATCTTGGTTCCTTTAATCATTCTCTATGGATGGGGACCCATTCAACTTGTGCTGGGGAATACCTATAATGTATAATGTTGTATCCAAAGTTCAATTTGTTTGTGTGAGTATCTAGAAGAGTGTATATATTATTCATAATGGATAGATCTATAGGAAGTCCAATCATAGGGTACCCCTGCTCAACATGTTAAGGTCCCAGGGAATATATCAAGCAGTCAGATTGGACTATGTTTCTAACAACTCCATTTGCTAGCTTTAGGACTGTATTTTTGTCAAATCTTCCAAAACTTAAAGGTATGATGCAAAACAGGATAGCAATAACAACCACAGTTGTCCCCATAGTCAATGTCTTATTTTCATTCTTTCATGATGGTCAGTGAGACTTCCACTTTGGTCAGGGGTCTTTTGCCTAATGCACTCTCTAAAAACCTTTAGGTTTCTTGACTATGGTGGGGTGAATCCAAGCTATCACACTCTTCACTTTGACAGCTGTAGGCGTAGTTATGAGCATCTAAATGATTATCTTTTACACCCTTATTGACACCTCTATACCAGGTAGTATATAATGAATTGATTTTGTTAAGGATGTGGGCACTCTCCAACATTCAAAGGAGGAGAAAACATGAGACAGAGACTTCTCATATACAGTGCCTTGCAAAAGTATTCACCCCGTTAGCATTTTTCGTGTTTTGTTGAATCACAACCTGCAATTAACATGGATTGTTTAAGGATTTGCATAATTTAATTTACAGAACATGCCCACAACTTTAAAGATGTTTTTTTTTATTGCGAAGCAAACAACAAATAGGACAAAATAACAGAAAAAGTCAATGTGCATAACTATTCACCCACTAAAGTCAATACTTTGAGGCAATCACAGCTCCAAGTCGCTTTGGATAAGTCTCCATGAGCTTGCCACATCTTACCACTGGGATTTTTGTCCATTCCTCCTTGCAAAACTGCTCCCGCTCCTTCAAGTTGGATGGTTTGCGCTTGTGAACAGCAATCTTTAAGTCTGACCACAGATTTTCTATTGGATTGAGGTCTGGGCTTTGACTAGGCCATTCCAACACTTTTTCCTGTTTCCCCTTAAACCACTCAAGTGTTGCTTTAGCAGTGTGTTTGGGGTCATTGTCCTGCTGGAATGTGAACCTCCATCCTAGCCTCAAATCACGCACAGAGTGGTACAGGTTTTGCTCAAGAATATCCCTGTTTTTAGCACCATCCATCTTTCCCTCAACTCTGACCAGTTTCCCAGTCCCGGCAGCTGAAAAACATCCCCACGGCATGATGCTGCCACCACCATGTTTCACTGTGGGGATGGTGTTCTTTGGGTGATGTGATGTGTTGGGTTTGCTCCAGACATAGGGTTTTCTTTCATGTCCAAAAAGTTAAATTTTAGTCTCATCAGACCAGAGCACCTTCCTCCATACATTTTGTGAGTCTCTCACATGCCTTTTCGCAAACTTAAAAAGTGCCATTTTGTTTTTTGATGAAAGTAATGGCTTTCTTCTGGCCACTCTGCCATAAAGCCCAGCTCTATGGAGCGTACGGCTTATTGTCATCTTATTTACAGATACTCCAGTCTCTGCTGTGGAACTCTGCAGCTTCTCCAGGGTTACCTTAGGTCTCTGTGCTGCCTCTCTGATTAATGCCCTCCTTGCATGATCCGTGAGTTTTGGTGGGCAGCTGTCTCTTGGCAGGTTTGCTGTTGTGCCGTGTTCTTTCCATTTGCTTATGATAGATTTGATGGTGCTCCTGGGGAACATCAAAGATCTGGATATTTTTTTATAACCTAACCCTGACTTGCACTTCTCAACAACATTGTCCCTTACTTGTTTGGAGACTTCCTTGGTCTTCATGGCAGTGTTTGGTTAATGGTGCCTCTTGCTTAGGTGTTGCAGCCTCTGAGGCATTTCAAAAAAGGTGTGTATATCGAATGACAGATCATGTGACATTTAGATGCACACAGGTGGTCATCATTTCACTAAGTATGTGACTTCTGAAGGTAATTGGTTGCACCAGAGCTTTTTATGGGCTTCATAACAAAGGGGGTGAATACATACGCACATGCCAATTTTCTGTTTTCTATTTCTAAAAAATAGTTTTATGTATATATTTTTCTCATTTCACTTCACCAACTTAGACTATTGTGTTCTGATCCATCACATTAAATTTGGATTAACAAAACATTGAACTTAAGGCTGTAATGTAACAAAATAGGTAAAAAGTCAAGGGGGGTGAATACCTTTGCATGGCACTGTATCACTTCCATTCTGACAGAGACATATGTCAACCTATATTTTTAATCCTCAAGTTCAGTAACATGAGGGTAATTTCATGACCAGCCAACAAAATAGGCCAGTAAAAAACTAAAACCTTAAAAAAAAAATAGGAAAAATAAAACAATAATTATTCTGGTTGGTTGACATTTCTGATTGTCCTTACATTAACATATAAAATATTGGAACTCATTAGATATTATTAATACCCTAAAATTATTATATTTTTGAAACAAGTACCTGTGTTTCTATATATTGTAAATAAAAAGTACATCTGTATTCACATTTGAATGTCTAAAGCAAGAAAAAAACCTGCTTCCAGCTCAGAGTTCCGAGAAAAACAGTTATTACACTGCATTCTGGGAAGTTGAGCTGGGACACACAAATGTGGCCACAAATGCCTCGCTCTTCATTCCGTAGCCATTATCAAACATGGCTTCCTTTAAGCTTATGCATGCTGTATTACACAGCTTTAATGCAACGCCAAGGTTGGATTAAACACAGGCTGAGTATCCAATCCATGTACAGCTGTTTCAAGCTTACTAGCTATCATCAGCATGGAGCGGGATCTCAGCCCAATCATTTATAATATGGTGGGCAAAAGAGCGATAGAAGCCCTCCATCATACAGTAGAACAGTAATTAAAAAGTACATCTGTGTTCACATTTAAATGTCTAAAGCAATTTAAAAAACCTGCTTCCAGCTCAGAGTTCCGAGAGATACAGTTATTACACTGCATTCTGGGAAGTTGAGCTGGGACACACAAATGTGGCAACAAATACAAATATATTATTGTAAATAGAATGCAATTCACTCTTTCTATAATTATACAATGAATCATGAAACAATTAAAACTGGTCATTATTGGGTAATCAATCAATATTTCACTTTTGGTAAAAGTGTCTGGTTATCCAATTGTAAATTTGGTATTGTGCATCACTTAATAAATAAGACGTCTCTTTACATATATGGATCAATATCTTTACCATGCAAATCCTCCTTCTTTCCTTTATTATAACACCTGAATATCTTATATATAGTGATGTCGTGAACATCAAATTTTCGGTTCGCGAACCGCGGACGCGAATTCCATCAAATGTTCGCGAACTAACGAACATCGGCGAACCGCCATAGACTTCAATGGGCAGGCGAATTTCAAAACCCACAGGGACTCTTTCTGGCCACAATAGTGATGGGAAAGTTGTTTCAAGGGGACTAACACCTGGACTGTGGCATGCCGGAGGGGGATCCATGGCAAAACTCCCACAGAAAATTACATAGTTGATGCAGAGTCTGGTTTTAATCCATAAAGGGCATAAATCACCTAACATTCCTAAATTGTTTGGAATAACATGCTTTAAAACATCAGGTATGATGTTGTATTGATCAGGTAGTGTAAGGGTTACACCCGCTTCACAGTAACAGACCAATCTCCCCTTTTAGTGCACCGCAAACAACCGCAAACAGTCCCTTTGCACAACCGCAAACTCCCCATTTGCACAAGGTTGGATACCAAGCTAGCCATGTCCTGTTCCTTGTCCTCACTGATGTCATTGAAGGTCTCTTCCTCCACCCAGCCACCAAGGGTCCCCAAAAGGTGACAACAAGCCCCCTGGGACGCCTGCTGTGTTTGGTCTTCCACCTCCTCAAAGCCACCTTCCTCCTCTGACACCTCTTCTTCAGACTCCTCTCTCTGCGTTGCCTCTGTCTGCGTTATTATAAGGTGTGTACTGTTAAGTAGTACTATTCCTATCGGTTTAATCCCTGTTACGTCCACTATTAGGGGACATGTATATGGCATGGATTTTTGGAACAGGGAGATGGAAAAAGATGCTTGGTCGGACCTCCTACTTTGAATTTGGGCCACTGCGCGTGCAATGTAATGTGCCACCAGATAGGAGTAGTGTATTAAGTTGTACTATTCATTCCTATCAGTATAATAACTGTTACGTCACCTATCAGGGGACGTGTATATGGCATGGATTTTTTGAACATGGAGATGGAAAAAGATGCTTGGTCGGTCCTCCCACTTCAAATTTGGGGCACTGCGTGTGCAATCTAAGGTGCCACCAGATAGGAGTGGTGTATTAAGTTGTACTATTCATTCCTATCAGTTTAATACCTGTTAAGTCACCTATTAGGGTACGTGTATATGGCATGGATTTTTGGAACAGGGAGATGGAAAAAGATGCTTGGTTGGACCTCCTACTTCGAATCTGGGGCACTGCACGTGCAATCTAAGGTGCCACCAGATAGGAGTGGTGTATTAAGTTGTACTATTCATTCCTATAAGTTTAATACCTGTTACGTCACCTATCAGGGGACGTGTATATGGCATGGATTTTTGGAACAGGGAGATGGAAAAAGATGCTTGATCGGTCCTCCCACTTCGAATTTGGAGCACTGCGCGTGCAATCTAGGGTGCCACCAGATAGGAGTGGTGTATTAAGTTGTACTATTCATTCCTATCAGTTTAATACCTGTTACGTCACCTATCTTTCCTCCCAATAGCACATTCTATATGTCATCAACCGGCCTGTGTGTATTTAGAGAACCACACTTTAAGGCCCTTAACCTGGGACAAGGTGGCTTGGCTATCAGAATAGCCTCAGAGCCTTAAAAACTCGCCAAACCCCCTAATCAGACACTCACTATCATACTGGAAATGGGCCAAGAAACACATGGGTTTGTTCCCTGGATCCACCTAAATGACCCCAATTCTTGACCACCCTCAGGCCCCGAAACAGATGAGCACAACATCACAACACTGGTGGAGGTCAAGGAAACTAGATAGACTGGGAGACTGGTTAGTAAAGGGCCAGATGCTCACCTATGAGGAACTGAGGGACAAGCATGAGCTACCGCTGTCAGAACATTACAATTACTGTAGGCTGAGGCATTTCACACACTCCCTGACCCAGAAACAGGGGACACCGGTCTTAAATTGGTTCTCCAAAATTTGTAAAGATAAACCTCTATCAAGGGGGATCATTGGGTCGCTTTACAAATATAAAACATTTGTTACTGGTTGAAGCGACACTGGGGGAAGGAATGGAGTGGGGGAGCCCTGGAGACCCTTCAGAAGCAACCGGTGGCAAAATCATCCCAGGAAAGGAGAGGTCGCTTACTAAAGCCTACCCTAGGGTAACCCAAGGGTGATTGCCCAGGTTAGATATTGTAAATAATAAGCTAATACTGCTGGAGGGATGGCAGCTAATAGGACTTTGGTGTTTCCTGCAGATATACTCTTTACTATTGTCAGTTTTACCATGTTTTAGGTATCTCTTAAATTGCAATCACAGTAAAAAATAAGAAAAATTATTAACCTAAAAAGTAAAAATAAGAAGGCATAGCCAGCTAACTTTCACAAAATGTCTTTATTGTAAATATGTATTTTTGCACTACTGTTATGCAAGACTGTTCAAAAATGCTCTATTTTTCATTACACGCTGTACACCTTTTAAAATAAAATAATTTAAATGCAAAAATTAGGTATTGTTGCAGCGACCAGAAAAATTGATGTTAGTTTGCCAGGCAGAAAGTGCCCTAAAACATTACGTCTTGAACCCTAGATGGTGGCGGATAAGTCACGCAAGTCATCCGGCATTCAGGGATAAAATACAGCAGCGTGTGGACCATTATTAGCTCAAGGCAGCTCATCTATCAGGCCTTTTTTAATCGAATGTATTGCCCACTGTCAGTCCCTTCGGGATCCATCCCTCATTCATCTTAATAAAGGTGAGGTAATCTAGACTTTTTTGACCTAGGCGACTTCTCTTATCAGTGACAAAACCTCCTGCTGCACTGAAGGTCCTTTCTGACAGGACACTTGAAACAGGGCAGGACAGAAGTTCTATGGCAAATTAGGATAGCTCAGGCCACAGGGCAAGCGTGCACATCCAGTAGTCAAGGGGTTCATCGCTCCTCATAGTGTTGATATCTGTAGTTATGGCGAGGTAGTCTGTTACCTGACGGTCGAGTCGTTCTCTGAGGGTGGCCCCCGAAGAGCTGTGGTGATGCATAGAACTTAAAAAGCTCTGCATGTCCTCCCTCAATCGATTACAGTCAAAAAAGGGCTCTTTTTTTTCACTGTACACTACGGTTGCACTAGATATGAGTGTCACTGTGCACTGGCAAAAGTTGGCAGAGTAGATGCAATAGGCTTCACACACATGCCTGTAGGCAGGCAACTGATATTCAATCGATTACAGTCAAAAAATGGTTGTTTTATGTCACTGTACACTACGGTTGCACTAGATATGAGTGTCACTGTGCACATGCAAAAGTTGGCAGAGTAGATGCAATAGGCCTCACACACACGCCTGTAGGCAGGCAACTGATATTCAATCGATTACAGTCAAAAAAGGGTTCTTTTATTTCACTGTACACTACGGTTGCACTAGATATGAGTGTCAGTGTGCACTGGCAAAAGTTGGCAGAGTAGATGCAATAGGCCTCACACACACGCCTGTAGGCAGGCAACTGATATTCAACGATTACAGTCAAAAAAGGGTTATTTTATTTCACTGTACACTACGGTTGCACTAGATATGAGTGTCACTGTGCACTGGCAAAAGTTGGCAGAGTAGATGCAATAGGCCTCACACACACGCCTGTAGGCAGGCAACTGATATTCAATCGATTACAGTCAAAAAAGGGTTATTTTATTTCACTGTACACTACGGTTGCACTAGATATGAGTGTCAGTGTGCACTGGCAAAAGTTGGCAGAGTAGATGCAATAGGCCTCACACACACGCCTGTAGGCAGGCAACTGATATTCAACGATTACAGTCAAAAAAGGGTTATTTTATTTCACTGTACACTACGGTTGCACTAGATATGAGTGTCACTGTGCACTGGCAAAAGTTGGCAGAGTAGATGCAATAGGCTTCACACACACGCCTGTAAGCAGGCAACTGATAGTCAATCGATTACGGTTAAAAAAGGGTTATTTTATTTCAGTGTACACTACGGTTGCTTTAGATATGAGTGTCAGTGTGCACTGGCAAAAGTTGGCAGAGTAGATGCAATAGGCTTCACACACACGCCTGTAGGCAGGCAACTGATATTCAATCGATTACAGTCAAAAAAAGGGTTCTTTTATTTCACTGTACACTACGGTTGCACTAGATATGAGTGTCAGTGTGCACTGGCAAAAGTTGGCAGAGTAGATGCAATAGGCCTCACACACACGCCTGTAGGCAGGCAACTGATATTCAATCGATTACAGTCAAAAAAGGGTTCTTTTATTTCACTGTACACTACGGTTGCTTTAGATATGAGTGTCAGTGTGCACTGGCAAAAGTTGGCAGAGTAGATGCAATAGGCTTCACACACATGCCTGTAGGCAGGCAACTGATATTCAACGATTACAGTCAAAAAATGGTTATTTTATTTCACTGTACACTACGGTTGCACTAGATATGAGTGTCACTGTGCACTGGCAAAAGTTGGCAGAGTAGATGCAATAGGCCTCACACACACGCCTGTAGGCAGGCAACTGATATTCAATCGATTACAGTCAAAAAAGGGTTATTTTATTTCACTGTACACTACGGTTGCACTAGATATGAGTGTCAGTGTGCACTGGCAAAAGTTGGCAGAGTAGATGCAATAGGCCTCACACACACGCCTGTAGGCAGGCAACTGATATTCAACGATTACAGTCAAAAAACGGTTATTTTATTTCACTGTACACTACGGTTGCACTAGATATGAGTGTCACTGTGCACTGGCAAAAGTTGGCAGAGTAGATGCAATAGGCTTCACACACACGCCTGTAAGCAGGCAACTGATAGTCAATCGATTACGGTTAAAAAAGGGTTATTTTATTTCAGTGTACACTACGGTTGCTTTAGATATGAGTGTCAGTGTGCACTGGCAAAAGTTGGCAGAGTAGCTGCAATAGGCTTCACACACACGCCTGTAGGCAGGCAACTGATATTCAATCGATTACAGTCAAAAAAGGGTTCTTTTATTTCACTGTACACTACGGTTGCTTTAGATATGAGTGTCAGTGTGCACTGGCAAAAGTTGGCAGAGTAGATGCAATAGGCCTCACACACACGCCTGTAGGCAGGCAACTGATATTCAATCGATTACAGTCAAAAAAGGGTTCTTTTATTTCACTGTACACTACGGTTGCACTAGATATGAGTGTCACTGTACACTGGCAAAAGTTGGCAGAGTAGATGCAATAGGCTTCACACACACGCCTGGAGGCAGGCAACTGATATTCAATTGATTACAGTCAAAAAAGGGTTATTTTATTTCACTGTACACTACGGTTGCACTAGATATGAGTGTCAGTGTGCACTGGCAAAAGTTGTCAGAGTAGATGCAATAGGCCTCACACACGCACCTGTAGGCAGGCAACTGATATTCAATCGATTACAGTCAAAAAAGGGTTCTTTTATTTCACTGTACATAACGGTTGCACTAGATATGAGTGTCACTGTGCACGGGCAAAAGTTGGCAGAGTAGATGCAATTGGCCTCACACACACGCCTGTAGGCAGGCAACTGATATTCAATCGATTACAGTCAAAAAAGGGTTCTTTTATTTCACTGTACACTACGGTTGCACTAGATATGAGTGTCACTGTGCACTGGCAAAAGTTGGCAGAGTAGATGCAATAGGCCTCACACACACGCCTGTAGGCAGGCAACTGATATTCAATCATTTACAGAAAAAAAAGGGTTCTTATATTTCACTGTACACTACGGTTGTACCAGATATGAGTGTCACTGTGCACTGGCAAAAGTTGGCAGAGTAGATGCAATAGGCTTCACGCACATGCCTGTAGGCAGGCAACTGATATTCAATCAATTACAGTCAAAAAAGGGTTCTTTTATGTCACTGTACACTACGGTTGCACTAGATATGAGTGTCACTGTGCACTGGCAACAGTTGGCAGAGTAGATGCAGTAGGCCTCACACACACACGCCTGTAGGCAGGCAACTGATATTCAATCGATTACAGTCAAAAAAGTGTTGTTTTATGTCACTGTACTCTACGGTTGCACTAGATATAAGTGTCACTGTGCACTGGCAAAAGTCGTCAGAGTAGATGCAATAGGCCTCACACACACGCTAGCAGGCAGGCATATGCAATTAGATTGCACAGAAAAAAATAATACAATAAAATAAATGATGTTCTAGCCCTAAAAAGGGCTTTTTGGGTTGCTGTCCTTGCAGCAGATATCAAATGAGTCCTTCAGGTGTGTAGTGAAAGCTAAATACACAGCCTGGCTATTTCCCTATTAAATCAGCAGCAGGTAGAATATATGTCCTCTCTGAACAAATGTAGCTTCAGAATGATTCTAAAATGGAGGCTGTCCTTCAGATGGAAGGCTCTGGAAGGGAGTGTATGCTGCTGATTGGCTGGAATGTGTCTGCTGACTGTAAGGTGCAGGGTCAAAGATTCCTCAATGATAAAGAATAGGGGGCGGACCGAAAAGCGCATGTGTTCGCCGTTCGATGCGAACGCGAACATGCGAAAATCGCCGCGAATAGTTCTCCGTCGAACTGTTCGGGACATCACTACTTATATAGAATTGTATCAAAATTATTGATTCTACCTTGCAATGTCTCAACAAAAATTATACCTCTTATCTGTTATAATATAGTTGCGTGTCATAATGTACTACAGGTCAACAAAATCTCCTAAAGTTCTCATAGAAGGGTGTTTATAATTGCACATTTAATGATATTTTAAACAAGTATCAGTTTCCCAAGTAAACCATAAGCTTTTTTTTTTTTTTTTTAAACATTCTATTTTTGTTAGGTGGAATTCCTGTTCTCTCTATTTTTTTTTAATACTCCACTATGTTCTTGGAACTAAGATATTTGTTTGTTTTTGCAAAACAGTGAGAAAGAGCAAAAACTGTCAGTGAAGTGATTTTATGGGTTGAACCTTTGGCTAATATTCAGCATACACTTTAACCCTTAATTCAGTAATATTATGGCATGTTTCTTTTATGAACTTAACAAAATTCAAATATTATATTATGTTCTAAAATTATTTGACGACATATTAAATCCTAAATAGTCTGACTCCATTGCAAAAATATGTTTTCTCTGTTTTTCTATTTGAACCAGCTCTTTAGCAGACACTGTCCCCTATTACATTCAAAGCCTGCAGTTGCCTTCATACTGGCCGTAAGTCTGCTGACTTAAAATTTGCAGCAATTAACACATGGCCGAAAGTCAAAACTGTAAAGCAGGTAATAGTAAGAAGCATTTCAGGCCATGATCATGATCAATTAAGCAAGCCCGTAACTACCAATTTAGAAACAGCCAATAGTAAATGAGACCATCATCATTACATCAGTAAAACATGGCATTTAAACCACAATCAATTAGTGTTTAGAAGTCTGATTTGCGATTGGACTCGCAATCCAGAAATGTTGAAATGTATAAAAATCAATACATCTACTGGTCTAGTGCATGCGGGTTCCATGATATGTATTAACCCATTGATTGCTGGGATCGATATAACATGGAAATAAAACTTTAACATGTCTTACATCGCTTTTCGCATATTTTAAAGTGCAGTATTGATTTTTGATTTGCTTTTATAGCGTTACAAACTGGTGTTTAACCCCCTTGCAAATCCTCTCTAGAACTCATAAGATTTTTGGCTACATTTGCCATTTACTTGAGAATTTGTTGCAATTTAATAGCGATTTGCGATTTTAGCAATTGCAGGCTTGACAGATCAAAGGCTTAGCTGAGTCGCAGTTACAGTTTTGACAACCGCAGTTGATTTCCAGCCTGTAACACGCAGATCAATTGCGGGTAGTGAAACGAGCCAGTTTAATAGAAGTAACTTTTGCGTGCTTTTATGGGCTACAGTAACTACAATTACAACTACAATTTTTATGGGCTACAGTAACTACAATTTGGACAATTTAATAAGGGCCATTGTGTTCAATTGTAGCTAAATTCTCTGAAATGCTGACCTTAATATATATAACATGAGTAGGACTTAAATCACGACAAAACATTTTTTTTATGTATACCCAGAATGGCCGACAGCATATAAACGCAATTATAATATTCATCCAAAGGTGACCAGGCTCCGGACTATATTATCCATTAAAACTATTAATCAAACTGTCTGTCAGAAAAAATGCGTAATCTATGCATAGAAATTTTGTACCAATATTAAACAGGATTTACATAAGACAAACAACACAGAACATATGATCAGATAATTTTGAGATCACATAAATAATGTATGCGCATGTTTTTGTTGTTCAGTCCTTCAGTTATGTCCAACTCTCGGTGACCATATGGACACAGCACCCCAGGCACATCTGTCTGTTATTCTGGTTGTGCTTATCCATAAGATTTTCTTAGCAAAGATACTGGAGTGGATTCCCAGTTCCTTCTCCAGTTGACCGCAATTTGTCTGACCTCCCTGCTAGGACCTGTCCATCTTGGGTGACCCTAAATGGTATAGCTCACAGCTTCATTGAGATATACAAGCCCCGTCACCACGACAAGGTAGCGACCTAGAAGGGGAATGTACGCACAAAGTCCTCTATAAATCACCTTTATAAGAATTTAAAACAGAACCAACAAATTTAATATAGTTTAACCTTAAAATATAAATGAACAGAAGGAATTGAAGCAAAACTAAAATAAATATTGTATAGCAACCAAACCTGTAAAAGTATATGACATGAAATTAGTTTTTCAAATTATCAATGAGACTTATTGAGACAAATATATACAGCTTTATTAAATTGCGATTTGGCCAATTGAATAGGGCTCTATATAAGCACAGAGCATATTTTTTACAGAAGTTTTTAGTTAGTGAAGACCTTGCTTTTGGATAGAAGTTCCCTAACTAAAAACTTCTGCAAAAAAATATGCTGTGTGCTTATATAGAGCCCTATTCAATTGGCCAAATCACAATTTAATAAGGCTGATAATGTTTTGCAATAATCATTTATAGTTTGCTGAAATTGCTGATTAACTTGCTTAACAGATCCTTCATCTTATTACACTACCGGTATTTCTTATCCTCTTTCTTCCTAAGTACCATATGCTCTTGGCTTTGCCTAGTTATACAGGGAGTGCAGAATTATTAGGCAAATTAGTATTTTGACCACATCATCCTCTTTATGCATGTTGTCTTACTCCAAGCTGTATAGGCTCGAAAGCCTACTACCAATTAAGCATATTAGGTGATGTGCATCTCTGTAATGAGAAGGGGTGTGGTCTAATGACATCAACACCCTATATCAGGTGTGCATAATTATTAGGCAACTTCCTTTCCTTTGGCAAAATGGGTCAAAAGAAGGACTTGACAGGCTCAGAAAAGTCAAAAATAGTGAGATATCTTGCAGAGGGATGCAGCACTCTTAAAATTGCAAAGCTTCTGAAGCGTGATCATCGAACAATCAAGCGTTTCATTCAAAATAGTCAACAGGGTCGCAAGAAGCGTGTGGAAAAACCAAGGCGCAAAATAACTGCCCATGAACTGAGAAAAGTCAAGCGTGCAGCTGCCACGATGCCACTTGCCACCAGTTTGGCCATATTTCAGAGCTGCAACATCACTGGAGTGCCTAAAAGCACAAGGTGTGCAATACTCAGAGACATGGCCAAGGTAAGAAAGGCTGAAAGACGACCACCACTGAACAAGACACACAAGCTGAAACCTCAAGACTGGGCCAAGAAATATCTCAAGACTGATTTTTCTAAGGTTTTATGGACTGATGAAATGAGAGTGAGTCTTGATGGGCCAGATGGATGGGCCTGTGGCTGGATTGGTAAAGGGCAGAGAGCTCCAGTCCGACTCAGACGCCAGCAAGGTGGAGGTGGAGTACTGGTTTGGGCTGGTATCATCAAAGATGAGCTTGTGGGGCCTTTTCGGGTTGAGGATGGAGTCAAGCTCAACTCCCAGTCCTACTGCCAGTTCCTGGAAGACACCTTCTTCAAGCATTGGTACAGGAAGAAGTCTGCATCCTTCAAGAAAAACATGATTTTCATGCAGGACAATGCTCCATCACACGCGTCCAAGTACTCCACAGCGTGGCTGGCAAGAAAGGGTATAAAAGAAGAAAATCTAATGACATGGCCTCCTTGTTCACCTGATCTGAACCCCATTAAGATCCTGTGGTCCATCATCAAATGTGAGATTTACAAGGAGGGAAAACAGTACACCTCTCTGAACAGTGTCTGGGAGGCTGTGGTTGCTGCTGCTCGCAATGTTGATGGTGAACAGATCAAAACACTGACAGAATCCATGGATGGCAGGCTTTTGAGTGTCCTTGCAGAGAAAGGTGGCTATATTGGTCACTGATTTGTTTTTGTTTTGTTTTTGAATGTCAGAAATGTATATTTGTGAATGTTGAGATGTTATATTGGTTTCACTGGTAAAAATAAATAATTGAAATGGGTATATATTTGTTTTTTGTTAAGTTGCCTAATAATTATGCACAGTAATAGTCACCTGCACACACAGATATCCCCCTAAAATAGCTAAAACTAAAAACAAACTAAAAACTACTTCCAAAAATATTCAGCTTTGATATTAATGAGTTTTTTGGGTTCATTGAGAACATGGTTGTTGTTCAATAATAAAATTAATCCTCAAAAATACAACTTGCCTAATAATTCTGCACTCCCTGTATATACACACCCTAAAAAATGGCCGTTTCTTAAGCTTTTCTTTCTCATATACATTCTACTCATTTTCTTCAATTTTTATTTCTTCCCTCCCCCCCCCCAAGATCTTGATTTTCTTTCTAAATCATAACCCTGTTCCATATTCCTTTGTTTTGTTTTGTTCTCACCTCTGTATGATTATAAAATGGCCTCAATGTTATCTAACCTTATCAAATTGTATGCATCTCTTTCAGTTAAAGAGCAGGCCATTATATACAGCAATTTATTTGTTACCATTACAGATCAAACTTTTCAATCTGTCCATTTTAATTATCTTCACCAACGTATTTAATATGTTTTTCAAATAACGGTAAGGGTTTTAGCCAATATATATACAAAGGTGGTCTAGAAAATGTGTGTTTATATTTCCTCTTATACATTATATTGCATTTTTAAAACATAACCAAAGACACAAATTGTACCTTAAGGGCTTGTTTGACTCTGCAAGTTAGATGAAAACCTTTCTCTACAGCTACGCACATCCTAACATTCTGGTTACGCCAGCATAATTACCAAGGCCAAGCATACATAAATACTTTGGCAGGTTTTAGGTGACCACACTCCTTTATCAATACAGCACTAGTGATGTCGCGAACATCAAATTTTGGGTTTGCGAACAGCGAACCCGAACTTTACCAAATGTTCGCGAACGGGCGAACATTGGCAAACCGCCATAGACTTCAATGGGCAGGCGAATTTCAAAACCCACAGGGACTCTTTCTGGCCACAATAGTGATGGGAAATTTGTTTCAAGGGGACTAACACCTGGACTGTGGCATGCCGGAGGGGGATCCATGGCAAAACTCCCACGGAAAATTACATAGTTGATGCAGAGTCTGGTTTTAAGCCATAAAGGGCATAAATCACCTAACATTCCTAAATTGTTTGAAATAACATGCTTTAAAACATCAGGTATGATGTTGTATCGATCAGTAGTGTAAGGGTTACATCCGCTTCACAGTAACAGACCAATCTACCTGTTTAATGCACCGCAAACAACCGCAAACAGTCCCTTTGCACAACCGCAAACTCTCCATTTGCACAAGGTTGGATACCAAGCTAGCCATGTCCAGTTCCTTGTCCTCACTGATGTCATTGAAGGTCTCTTCCTCCACCCAGCCACCAAGGGTCCCTGAAAGGTGACAACAAGCCCCCTGGGACGCCTGCTGTGTTTGGTCTTCCACCTCCTCAAAGCCACCTTCCTCCTCTGACTCCTCTTCTTCAGACTCCCAGAGTCTGGGGGCTTCCACTGCCCAGCATGGAAGATTATACACAGGTCAGAGTCTGGGGGCTTCCACTGCCCAGCATGGAAGATTATACACAGGTCAGAGTCTGGGGGCTTCCACTGCCCAGCATGGAAGATTATACACAGGTCAGAGTCTGGGGGCTTCCACTGCACAGCATGGAAGATTATACACAGGTCAGAGTCTGGGGGCTTCCACTGCCCAGCATGGAAGATTATACACAGTTCAGAGTCTGGGGGCTTTGACTGCACAGCATGGAAGATTATACGCGTTGCCTCTGTCTGCGTTATTATAAGGTGTGTACTGTTAAGTAGTACTATTCCTATCGGTTTAATCCCTGTTACATCCACAATCAGGGGACGTGTATATGGCATGGATTTTTGGAAGCGGGAGATGGAAAAAGATGCTTGGTCGGTCCTCCCACTTCAAATTTGGGGCACTGCGTGTGCAATCTAAGGTGCCACCAGATATGAGTGCCACTGTGCACTGGCAAAAGTTGGCAGAGTAGATGCAATAGGCTTCACACACACGCCTGGAGGCAGGCAATTGCTATTCAATCTATTACAGTCAAAAAAGTGTTGTTTTTTGTCACTGAGCACAATATAAGCTGTGAGCCTGACACAGGCAGGCAACTGAAATTAGATTCCAGGAAAAAAATGGTTGTTTTCAATGTATGTTACACCACCAGGTATGAGTAGTAAAAATAAGCACAATAGGTCAGGTTAGGTGTTAGCCTGTCACACACACACGCTGGCAGGCAGGCTTGATTACACAAAAAAAATTATAAAATAAAATAAATGATGTTCAAAGTTTCCTCAATGATAAATTATAGGGGGCAAACCGAAAAGCGCATGTGGTCGCCGTTTGCGGCGGACACGAACATGCGAAAATCGCCGCAAATAGTTCTCCGGCGAACTGTTCGGGACATCACTAGTAATGGAAATAAGTAGAACAGAAAGTAAAGATGGAGATGAGCAAGTAAACTGAGTGTAGATGCACAGAGATCATTTCTAGATTCTGTAAATTGCTGCATATTAAGTGAATCCCATTTTTTGACCAGCTTCTTAATTTATTCTGGAAATTTTGGATGTTTCTGTCCTCCATTGTGTGTATGTGCCAATGTGTGTATAGGAACCTCTGCTTGTACATGATATGTTGGAGAACATTGGGATATTTTCATAGCACTATATGATAAGTTGTCTAATGGCAGACATCACAAGGCAGAGCTGGGAACTCTGGGTAACAAACAACTTCTGACATCAGAGATGTGTCATAATAGATGATGTCACAGAGCTCAGGGCACTATATAATAAGTTGTCTAATGGCAGACATCACAAGGCTGAGCTGAGAACTCTGGGTAACAAACAACTTCTGACATCAGAGAGGTGTCATAAAAGATGATGTCACAGAGCTCAAGGGACTATAAAAGGAGCTGCCTTGAGAAGCAAAGTCATTCACTGCATAAACATCAAGAGATGAACAGCTGGATAACCAAGTGCCAGTATCCTATAAAGACTATAGGAAATCTTAAAGGAGGAAACTATACCTTGCACATGGAGATTGAGAGATTACATAGATAAAGGTAAGGTTTAATAACTGGGGCATTATATTAATTGTACAGACAACAAAGTAGATTATACCATCTGAAGTAGTGATATAAACTGACTTCTTCTTATGTTACTGTCTTGAAACTTATTGTTAACATATTTTTAAATCAGTATAGTCATGAGTCCCATGTATTGAAGGTGCCACTTGCATTTTTCTTCAGATAATGGTAGCACGGTATAAAAATACAGCATGAATAATTTCATCAGTGAGGAGATAGCACTACGAGGTGAGAGGTGAGTATAGAATTTGCTTTAGTTTATTCATGTGTAAGTACTGTATATACTTCAGTGTATGAATGTTAAGGTGCCCCCCCCCCCCCCCTCTATGACTGGCATGGCAGGGAAGAACTAAGTTTTAAAGCAGCCCTGAAATATTTGTTTTTTAGAACCATCCCCATAAAAGTGGATGTTGTGTCACTTTAATGCACGAGGGAGTATTGTTATTTTTCATTATGTATAATCTTGTGTAATTATGTGAGGAGTGTTGTCTTAGTGAGTACCATAGTTATGTTGCCAACTTCGCCAGGAGACAAAGCACCAATCAGGGACCATTATCTGCAGGTTTTTTTTTACCTCTATGTATATAAAATCATTACATATCACAATAGATGACATCACAAAGCCCAGTTACTAGACAGAAGTTCTGCAAGTCCATATGTCTAATGTACAAAAGCCTTAAAGAGATATTGTAGCTCCAAATTTACATTATACATTATACTCCTGAAGTAACTGACTTTGGTAATGCACAAACTATAGCCTTTAATTCATAATTTATCATATGCAATTTGTCAAAAGTCTGTAAAATCTTGCAGGGCGTAGTTGCGCTAGCGACTGTTTTGTGATAATTTGAAAGATGTGTAATAATACTGTACAGTAATTGCACTGTGTTGTTCTTCTTTTTCAGAAATGTTAATGCATTGAGACAACAAACCATGGACTGGACCTCACCTTGTGCTCCTCACAACTCGGGACTGTTGTCAGGGATAAAGGAAAGTCAGAATGACTTCATGGAAGCTCATGTTGCAAGGTTTCATGCCCCTCGCCATAAAAATGGGACTCTTCACAGCCCTCTTGTGAGACTCGCTGCATACACACTCTGGCCACCATATTGGCTATAATCCCCCTGGTCATCAGTCTTGATGTGTGGGAAAAGTGGCACTTCACCTGTGTAGCCGACACTATCTGGCCTCTGTGCAATTGATACCTGCTTTTCTGTTAGCCGGACCCAAAGATCTACTGCCTTCCACTGGTAAGATAACAACTAATTTTTTTCATTATGTATAATCTTGTGAGAGTAATTATGTGAGGAGTGTTGTTTTAGTGAGTACCATAGTTATGTTGCCAACTTCGCCAGGAGATAAAGCACCAATCAGGGACCATTACCTGCAGTCTTTTTTTGTACCTCTATGTATATAAAATCATTAAATGTCACAATAGATGACATCACAAAGCCCAGTTACTGGACAGAAGTTCTGCAAGTCCATATATCTAATGAACAAAAGCCTTAAAGAGATATTGTAGCTCCAAATTTACATTATACATTATTACACTTGAAGTAACTGACTTTGGTAATGCACAAACTATAGCCTTTAATTCATAATTTATCATATGCAATTTGTCAAAAGTCTGTAAAATCTTGCAGGGCGTAGTTGCACTAGTGACTGTTTTGTGTTAATTTGAAAGTTGTGTAATAATAGTGTACGTTAATTTCACTGTGTTGTTCTTCTTTTTCAGAAATTTAAATGCATTGAGACAACAAACCATGGACTGGACCTCACCCCGTACTCCTCATTACTCGAGACAGATAAAGGAAAGTCAGAATGGCTTCATGGATGCTCATATTGCAAGCTTTCAAGCCTCTCACCATAAAAAATGGGACTCTTCACAGCCCTCTTGTGAGACTCGCTGCATACACGCTCTGGCCACCATAGTGGCTATAATCCCCCTGGTCATCAGTCTTGATGTGTGGGAACAGTGGCACTTCACCTGTGTAGCCGACAGTACCTGGCCTCCTTGCAATTGATACCAGCTTTTCTGTTTGCCGGACCCAAAGATCTGCTGCCTTCCACTGGTAAGATAACAACTGCTGGCAAGATAACAGCTACCTGAGAGTTGTGAGGCTGTGTGGAGCCGCCCTGAATCCCATCTTCCTGTTGAATCTGCACTCAGGTTCTTTCCAATGTAATTAGTCTTTACTGGGGGCAGACATTTTCTTGTGTAGCTACTTCGAGGAGGGGACAAGGCTAGTAGACTTAGATTTCCATTAGTCCTGCTGTAAGCACTTAATACTAAGGATTGCCACACTTTGTTTTACATTCACAGGTAAACAGAAACAAACATGGTGGCTTCTACAGTATTCTACTACTGCTTAAAATATTTAAAGGCTATATTTTTACATTATAAGACATTTGTCTGATCATACACACACCTTCCTTTTCGTAACATAACACATGTAATGTTATACAACTACATTGTGCTTTAACTTTGTTTCCCTTCTCTATAGAACTGCAACCCAAGACTCAAAAGAAATGTAAGCCAAATGGAACTGAATTTAGGAAACCCAGAATATTCTGTACATTCTCTGACATTGTGTGAAGCTTTGAAATTAGAACATTTGAGGAGATATCATGAGAGCCACAAGTTCTTCAGGCAGCTACATCTCTTCTTTATTCAAATAGACAACTATTACTGGCTTCATCTTATCTGCGTAAGAAGAAATTGGAGAGAGCGTGTTTGTAATAAACAATCACTGAGAGACTAGAGACTCTGCATTATGTCAAAGTAATGCAACTGCCCAAGTAACAAATATGACATATAGACACACACACACACATACACTGAATTATATACACACACACACACACTGACATATTTACACACACACACACACACACTGACATACACTCACATACACACACACACACACTGACATACACACACACACACTGACATATACACACACACACACACACTGACATACACAGAGACACACACACACTGACATACACACACACACACACACACACTGACATATACACACACACACTGACATACACAGAGACACACACACACACTGACATACACACACTGACATACACACACTGACATACACACACTGACATACACACACTGACATACACACACACACTGACATACACAGAGAAACACACACACTGACATACACACACTGACATACACACACTCACATACACACTACACACACTGACATACACTCACATACACACACACACACACTGACATATACACACACACACACACTGACATATACACACACACACACACACACTGACATACACAGAGACACACACACACTGACATACACACACTGACATACACACACTGACATACACACACACTGACATACACAGAGACACACACACACTGACATACACACACTGACATACATGACATACAGAGACAGAGACACACACTGACATACACAGACAGAGACACACTAACCACACTGAGACACTGACATACACAGACACACATAGACACTTACACACTGATTTACGCACATTGACACACACAGACTTTGACATACAGACACATACTGGCACACACACTGACATACACACACACACACACACACACACTGGCACACACAGAGACACACACTGACACAGACACACACTGACAAGACACACACATTCACACACTGACATACACACACACACACTGACATACACACACACTGACACACACACACACACACAAACTGACACTCAGGGCTGGATTAACTTTTTTGGAGCCCCTGGCGCCCCTGCCAGTTCATCACTGGTTTGGCCTTCCTTGTCAGGGTCACACTGCCAGTTCATCACTGGTTTGGCCTTCCTTGTCAGGGTCACACTGCCAGTTCATCACTGGTTTGCCCTTCATTGTCAGGGTCACACTGCCAGTTCATCACTGGTTTGTCCTTCCTTGTCAGGGTCACACTGCCAGTTCATCACTGGTTTAGCCTTCCTTGTCAGGGTCACACTGCCAGTTCATCACTGGTTTAGCCTTCCTTGTCAGGGTCACACTGCCAGTTCATCACTGGTTTGGCTTTCCTTGTCAGGGTCACACTGGCAGTTCATCACTGGTTTGCCCTTCCTTGTCAGGGTCACACTGCCAGTTCATCACTGGTTTGTCCTTCATTGTCAGGGTCACACTGCCAGTTCATCACTGGTTTGTCCTTCATTGTCAGGGTCACACTGCCAGTTCATCACTGGTTTGTCCTTCCTTGTCAGGGTCACACTGGCAGTTCATCACTGGTTTGCCCTTCCTTGTCAGGGTCACACTGCCAGTTCATCACGGGTTTGCCCTTCCTTGTCAGGGTCACACTGCCAGTTCATCACTGGTTTGTCCTTCCTTGTCAGGGTCACACTGGCAGTTCATCACTGATTTTAATAATAAGAAACAGCATTGTGTAAAGATGGACACTTTATAGGATGGAAATAACCAGCTAGCTCAGTAAGTCAGGAACAAAAGCAAAGTATCCATTCACATAACAGCATCGGAGCATTGTGGTGTAGAATATTATTCATTTTCACTATAAAATGTTAAGGTTGATCATTCTCAACAATTTGTCACCACAAGAAAAGTAATTGTATTGTAAAAACACAATACTAAAGTTGTAACAGGGACATTTTATTGCTGCATTTTTTTCTTCTTCATATTTGTCAATGAATTTATTTTATATGTATAATTGTTTTTTATTTGTATATCTTTGTACCTTTAAAAATAAATTAAACCAAAACAGTAAATTGTGTGGCTAATTTAAATTAATTTATTTTCAAAAATATAAATGTGAAAAATAAAAATGTCAATCAACAAAATATAAAGTGTGTTTACCTTATTATGTATGCCTTTACTTTCCACTTATATCTATTTTTTGCTGGTTCATATGTAATACTGGTATTACAGTTGTAGAAGAAAAGTATTTTCTTGTAAGAAAATAACAAAAATAAAAACATTATTGAACTACGGATTAACTGTAATATTCTAATAGTGTAGTTGTGAAAAAAAAAGCAAATTAAAACTTCACATAACAAGTGCCCACTTGATTTTTGTGTTATAAAATGATTTTCTTAATGGAATATATACATTATGAACAGAAAGTGGTGCAGTATATTCCTTAAACTGTTTCATGCATTATAAATAAGTGAGCCATAATTATTACATGGGAAAGATCACATTCACAGTTGTTCTTATTATGACTTCAACCAGACTAGTGCAGTGTATAGGGTCTAGAAAAACATAAATATTGTCAAAAATACTTGGCAGAGATTAACAATTATGTAGAAATCAATTAAGTAGTAATTAAATGAAAATGACAACTGTTTACCATCTAGTATATCCTCTGCACGGTCTGTGCTCCGGTGCAGGGTCCGGCAGCGCTGTCTGCGCAAAGAGGATGCAGGCACTGCAGAGTATAGCACATCCGAGGAAGGGATTTGGAGGGTGTGTCTGTTGAAAGATGGGGTGAAAATGAGGCGCCCCTCTCAGAGATGCGCCTGTAGGCACGAGCCTAACTTGCCTAATGGATGATCCAGCCCTGGCTATGTGGAGAGAAATGCAAAACGGTATTAAAAACACACAGCCACCTCTTCCAGTATGTCCTGCCTGCTGACTGAGGAGGCACATGAACTACCCTGTATCAGAGACTTTGTCTTATTATAGTATATATATTGATATTATTTGTAATGTTTAGGTTTAATACAAGCCAAGTTTTAGCTCTGTGATGTGGTCTTTCTTTCCTTTTAAACATATATCAGGCACCTTGAACTCCATTAGGCATCTTGTTCTTCTACTTCTACTCTGCTCTGTATTGGTCAAGAGAATCATAGACCAAAATAATAGAGAGAAACATTTTTAAAAAGCCAACGGGCGCTACACTAGGCACTATTCATATAGTCCTGCAAGGCGCTACACTAGGCACTATTCATATAGTCCTGCAATAGTACTGATATATAAAGTATATTATAGCAAGTTCCATATAGTCCTCCACATTACAGATGTATAAAAAGCTATCCACGCACAAGTATATAATCAGTAGTAAACTCTCTATATAATAAAAATGTATATATATATCAAGCTCCATATATTGCTCTGTGTATTACTGATATATAAAAATGATAGTAGGATCATACAGCCCTGCACTCTGCACTTATCAATGCTACTCATCTCTTTCCACCCTCCTCTCATGTAAATTCCTCCTAGGCATGCAGAGTGGTTGGTGATGGGAGAGAAGGTTTAAGTGACCTCTGGAACCAGTAAACATTCCCACCAAGGCGTGATTGTGAATGCATAGCTGTACCATTTTAGCTGCACCATTTTTAAACTTCATGATTAAAAATCATTCTTACGAAAAAATGTAGCTCTGGGGTCCCTTTGGCTCTGGAAACCCCTGAGGGTTGTCTGTCTGTCTGTCTGTTGTTTCATCCCACCCCAAGATGAGTGTGCGCTGTCTGTGTCATCCAGTCAGCTACCACATACTACTCTACAATTAGTGTGAGCAAGCACAAGGTGGAGGAGTCGGGTATATAAGCAGAGCTCTGGAATAATTGCCTCAGTTACAATGAAGATTATTTTTTTTAAAGCAGGAAATGAAACTCTGCCAGGGGCAGAGCCTACCACCTTCTCTTTTTTCTTTCCTATTTCACTCTTCACCACCTTCTCTTTTTTCTTTCCTATTTCACTCTTCTTTCCTCTTATCGTCTGTCCTATCACTCACTCCCTTCTCTCCTTCTGTCTCCCCCTCTATCCTCCCCTCCCCATTCTTGCTCTAATTGTTTCCCCCTTCTCTGGTTCTCATTTTTTTCTCTCCCCTTTACTATCCCTTGCTCTTCTTCCCCCCTCATTTCATTCGTTCTCCCTTTTCTCACTCTTCTCTTTCCCTTTTTTCTTTCATCTCATTCTTTCTCTCTCTTCTCTCTCCATCTTTTTCTTTGCCCACATTCTTTATCCCACAATACCTTACTTCCTTCTATCTTCTCTCTATTCCCTTTACCCATTACTCTTCTCCTTTCTCTTCCCTCTCCCCTTCTCCCATTTTTGTCCCCCTCATGACTACTTCCCTCCATTTCACCACTCATCTCTCCTTCTTTCTCTTCCTTTCTTTCTCCTTTCTCTCTTTGTTCCTCTTCTCCCCTACTCTCCTTGTTTTATCTCTCTAGACTTTTTCCTTTTTATCTTTCCTCCTTTGTATCTTCCTCTCCACTCTCTCTCCCTCTCTCTCTATCTCCCTTTGTCTCTATTTCTCTATAACTTCCTCCTCTCTATCCAATTGCCCCTCTCCCTTTCTCTCTTCTCCCTCCCCTCCCTTTTTCTCAAATTCTCATTTTCCCCCTTTTCTCTCTCCAATCCCCCTTATAACATCTGTTTCTCCTTTCCATTTCCCCTTTTTCTTCTCATTTCCTTTCTCTCTCAATCTTTTACCCCCCCCCCCTTTCTCTCACCCCTTCTCATTTCCCTCTCCTCTTCCTAATCTCTTTCGCCCCTACGCTCTCCCACTCATCTCTCCTCTACTACACCCTTTTTTCTCACCCTCTCCCCATCTCCTCTTTCTACACTTTCTCACTCCTGCTTCAATTTCTCTCTTCTTCCTTCTCCCTCCCCCTTCTCCTCTATGCTCTCTCCCCATCTCCATCCGTTTTCTCTCTTTACCTCTCTTCTCTAACTCTTCCACTGTCCTCACCACAAATATCGCCAGGGGCCAGAAAGGGCGCAGGGGGGACTGCCTGCGGTCAAGAGATTGCTGAGAGGGGACCCATTGCCCCAGAGCCCTCCATTTCCATTGCTCCTGAGCCCTCCATTCACTAGCTCTGGTACTGGGTTCATGAATGGAGTAATAATAGGAGGTATATGGAGTAATGATAAAGAGTAAAATAGGGAGTTTTTGAGGGTATGATGTGGATTAATAGGAGGAAGTATAAGGAGGCATTTTATACACAAATATATGGAGCTGATATAGGAGTAAATCCACCATATACCATATAACAAGATTTCAGTCTAATGCATCATGCTCAAATATCACATTATCTAATTGTCAAAACAAAAAAAATCAATCTGCAGATCTCTAACGGAAGCAAAACCAATGTATAAAACCAATGTTAGGGCTACATGGAGAAAACCACTAGACGTAGCAAATAAAACGTAAAGGAACAGCACAGCAAGATATTTCTGTGATAATACTAATTATTTGTACATTGTTGGTTGCTCAACAAAAGTAGATGAGGGTCTGGTGTAAATACCGGAGTAGTGCTGAGGTTTTGTAGAAGCAACCAGCCACAAAATCTTTCCGACTTGTTATCTAGCCACATTTAAGTACTTGGTGCTATATGGAACAAAGCAGAGAGGAAGGATGAGACACCTCTGAATACCGAGAGTGATAGACTCGCTGAGTCCTTGTTAGGTCAACCATTTGGATAATGGAGAGAAGTGCCTCTCCCTGTCTCGTCTCCTCCCATCTGTATTGATGTTCTCTTTCTCCTCACCAGAACTTTAAGTACCCCTTGGTCTCCTTCCTTGTACTGCCCAGGATCTAGACCCTTAATTCTCACCTTGCTTCTCAGGAGTGTTCTTTTTTTAACCATATGGTCTCTTTACAGCCCAGTGCACAGAGAAGGGAGATCATTGGCAGACATAAGCCACAAGGGCTTTAAGGATAGCATTCGGAGGAGGAGTGATATGTAATACTTCTGTCCCTCTCTCTACCTAACTCTATACTCTCTCTGTATCAAATAATCTAACCCCACTCTCTATACTCCTATCTCCTTCCCTCGCATCATTCACATCCTTGCTACCTCCATATCTACTTCTAGTGCAGTTCTTCCTCGTATCTGCTTCTCCTGAGACCCAAATCTCCATTCTACTCTCTATTTACTTTCTCCTTCCTATCTCCTTATTATTATTACTCCCTTTTCTACATATGCTGTTTTTCTTTTTCTCTCTACATTTGGACTTACCCTTTGGTATTACTTTAAACATACTGTAATGCTTGTAGTGCAAAACAACTTGGGGTCCTATGGGACTGACAGTTGATGGACCGCCCCATAAAATCTATCCTACAAATCAGGTCCACATACTAACCCCTTTCTGTGGCAGAATATATAACTAGGACAACAATGCAGCTACCTATGGGTGCCTCTCTGGGAGGGGTCCCTCATTTGCATATCAGTACATTTATATTGAGCATGCTTATGTTTTACACACATAGACCCTGCCTCTCTAGCCAGGGGCAAGTTCTTTAGTGGGGGGAGGAGGTGAGTGTGTAGTGGCAGGTGTTGTTGTAAATTACAGGTATCCTTACATTTTTTTGTGTATATATATAGCATTTATCACTTTTTGCAGCAAGTGTGATATTAGGCTAAGATGTAAGCTGCGAACCAGTATTTTCCATTTTGTAAGATATAAGTTATGAAATAGTTAAATCTGCATGACCCATGATTTACCAGTTTCAGCTAAAGCCATAAACAACTACTTTAGTCTAAACAATATGTCCTAGCATCTAGACCTAAGGTTTAATAACACTTTATTTACTGTGCAGAATATAAAATATAGAGGTTCATATAGGCACTGATTTAGCTAGGTACGTGTTTTCATTATAATTGGCCCAAATAATGAAAATTATCATTCATTGGCCTAGCGATTGGATAGACCATGTTTCTAGAAGGTGGGGATGGATTATTCCATTGTCTTTATGCAAACATAAAAGCTGTGTTTTGTTTATTTTTGGGCCCAGTGGTCCAGTGAGCCAGTAGCAGGGGACAATTGTAACTGGTCTTATGTTGCTAATTCATGTTTTTCCAAATAAACCAAACAAAATCAGAGGCCTCTGTGTTTTGAGTATCATGACTGAGTTTCGGAGTAAAAAGTGGTTTGTGGGTATGGGTTTTTCTACAACATTTGACGAGCCGAGCCAGGAGTGCACTAATTTGTCCATAGGTAACACTCCTAGCTAGTGATGTCGCAAACATAACATTTTTGGTTCGCGAACCGCGAACGTGAACCGCCACAAATGTTCGCGAACCGGCGAACCCGGCGAACCGCCATAGACTTCAATGGGCAGGCGGATTTTAAAACCCACAGGGACTCTTTCTGGCCACAATAGTGATGGAAAAGTTGTTTTAAGGGGACTAACAACTGGACTGTGGCATGCCGGAGGGGGATCCATGTCAAAACTCCCACGGAAAATTACATAGTTGATGCAGAGTCTGGTTTTAATCCATAAAGGGCATAAATAACCTAACATCCCCCTCCATCATCACCCTCCCCTGTATCTCTTTACCCCCTCCCTCATCATCCTACCCTGTGTCTCTTTCCCCCCTTCCTCATCACCCTCCCCTGTGTCTCATCCCCCCTCCCTCATCATCCTCCCACCTCCCTCATCATCCTCCCCTGTGTCTCTTTACCCCCTCCCTCATCATCCTCCCCTGTGTCTCTTACCCCCTAAATCATCATCCTCCCCTGTGTCTCTTTTCCCCCTCCCTCATCATCCTCCCCTGTGTCTCTTTTCCCCTTCCCTCATCATCTTCCCCTGTGTCTCTTCCCCCCTCCCTCATCATCCTCCCCTGTGTCTCCTTACCCCCTTCCTCATCACCCTCCCCTGTATCTCTTTACCCCCTCCCTCATCATCCTCCCCTGTGTCTGTTTCCCCCCTCCCTCATCATCCTCCACTGTGTATCTTCCCCCCTGCCTCATCATCCTCCCCCCTCCCTTGATGAGAAGGGGGGGGGGGAAGAGACACAGGGATAAGTGTGAGGGGTGTTAGGGTAAGGGGTGTTAGGGATAAGGGTGAGGAGGTTAGGTGTTAGGGTGAGGGGTGTTAGGGCTAAGTGTGAGGGGTGTTAGGGTGAGGGGTGTTAGGGATAAGTGTGAGGGGTGTTAGGTCTTAGGGATAAGTGTGAGAATGTTAGGGTTAGGTGTTAGGTTGATGGGTGTTATAAGTAAGTGTGAGGGGTGTTAGGGTTAGGGTAAGGGGTGTTAGGGATAAGTGTGATGGGTGTTAGGGTAAGGGATGTTAGGGTTAGGTGTTAGGGTAAGGGCTGTTAGGGATAAGTGTAAGGGGGTATTAAAGTTAGGTGTTAGGGTGAGGGGTGTTAGGGATAAGTGTTGGGGGTGTTAGGGTGAGGGATGTTAGGGTTAGGTGTTAGGGATAAGTGTGAGGGGTGTTAGGGTTAGGGTAAGGGGTGTTAGGGATAAGTGTTAGGGGTGTTAGGGTCAGGTGTTAGGGTGAGGGGTGTTAGGGATAAGTGTGGGGGGTGTTAGGGTGAGGGATGCTAGGGTTAGGTGTTAGGGATAAGTGTGAGGGGTGTTAGGGTTAGGGTAAGGGGTGTTAGGGATAAGTGTGAGGGGTGTTAGGGTTAGGTGTTAGGGTGAGGGGTGTTAGGGATAAGTGTGATGGGTGTTAGGGTAAGGGATGTTAGGGTTAGGTGTTAGGGTAAAGGCTGTTAGGGATAAGTGTAAGGGGGTATTAGGGTCAGGTGTTAGGGTGAGGGGTGTTAGGGATAAGTGTGGGGGGTGTTAGGGTGAGGGATGTTAGGGTTAGGTGTTAGGGATAAGTGTGAGGGGTGTTAGGGTTAGGGTAAGGGGTGTTAGGGATAAGTGTGAGGGGTGTTAGGGTTAGGTGTTAGGGTGAGGGGTGTTAGGGATAAGTGTGATGGGTGTTAGGGTAAGGGATGTTAGGGTTAGGTGTTAGGGTAAAGGCTGTTAGGGATAAGTGTAAGGGGGTATTAGGGTTAGGTGTTAGGGTGAGGGGTGTTAGGGATACGTGTGAGAGGTGTTAGTGTAAGGGGTGTTAGGTATAAGTGTGAGGGGTGTTAGGGTTAGGTGTTAGGGTGAGGGGTGTTAGGGATAAGTGTGGGGGGTGTTAGGATGAGGGATGTTAGGGTTAGGTGTTAGGGATAAGTGTGAGGGGTGTTAGGGTTAGTGTAAGGGGTGTTAGGGATAAGTGTGAGGGGTGTTAGGGTTAGGTGTTAGGGTGAGGGGTGTTAGGGATAAGTGTGATGGGTGTTAGGGTAAGGGATGTTAGGGTTAGGTGTTAGGGTAAGGGCTATTAGGGATAAGTGTGAGGGGGTATTAAGGTTAGGTGTTAGGGCGAGGGGTGTTAGGGATAAGTGTGAGGGGTGTTAGTGTAAGGGGTGTTAGGGATAAGTGTGAGGGGTGTTAGGGTTAGGTGTTAGGGTGAGGGGTGTTAGGGATAAGTGTGAGGGGTGTTAGTGTAAGAGGTGTTAGGGATAAGTGTGAGGGGTGTTAGGGTTAGGTGTTAGGGTGAGGGGTGTTAGGGATAAGTGCGATGGGTGTTAGGGTAAGGGGTGCTAGGGTTAGGTGTTAGGGTAAGGGATGTTAGGGATAAGTGTTAGGGGGTATTAGGGTTAGGTGTTAGGGTGAGGGGTGTTAGGGATAAGTGTGGGGGGTGTTAGGGTGAGGGATGTTAGGGTTAGGTGTTAGGGATAAGTGTGAGGGTGTTAGGGTTAGGGTAAGTGGTGTTAGGGATAAGTGTGAGGGTTGTTAGGGTTAGGTGTTAGGGTGAGGGGTGTTAGGGATAAGTGTGAGGGGTGTTAGGGTTAGGTATTAGGGTGAGGGGTGTTTTTGGATAAGTGTGATGGGTGTTAGGGTAAGGGATGTTAGGGTTAGGTGTTAGGGTAAGGGCTGTTAGGGATAAATGTAAGGGGGTATTAGGGTTAGGTGTTAGGGTGAGGGGTGTTAGGGATAAGTGTGAGGGGTGTTAGTGTAACGGGTGTTAGGGATAAGTGTGAGGGGTATTAGGGTTAGGTGTTAGGGTGAGGGGTGTTAGGGATAAGTGTGGGGGGTGATAGGGTGAGGGATGTTAGGGTTAGGTGTTAGGGATAAGTGTAAGGGGTGTTAGGGTTAGGGTGAGGGGTGTTAGGGTTAGGTGTTAGGGTAAGGGCTGTTAGGGATAAGTGTAAGGGGGTATTAGGGTTAGGTGTTAGGGTGAGGGGTGTTAGGGATAAGTGTGAGGGGTGTTAGTGTAACGGGTGTTAGGGATAAGTGTGAGGGGTATTAGGGTTAGGTGTTAGGGTGAGGGGTGTTAGGGATAAGTGAGGGGGGTGTTAGGGTGAGGGATGTTAGGGTTAGGTGTTAGGGATAAGTGTGAGGGGTGTTAGGGTTAGGGTGAGGGGTGTTAGGGATAAGTGTGAGGGGTGTTAGGGTTAGGTGTTAGGGTGAGGGGTGTTAGGGATAAGTGTGATGGGTGTTAGGGTAAGGGATGTTAGGGTTAGGTGTTAGGGTAAGGGCTGTTAGGGATAAGTGTAAGGGGGTATTAGGGTTAGGTGTTAGGGTGAGGGGTGTTAGGGATAATTGTGAGGGGTGTTAGTGTAAGGGGTGTTAGGGATAAGTGTGAGGGGTGTTAGGGTTAGGTGTTAGGGTGAGGGGTGTTAGGGATAAGTGTGGGGGGTGTTAGGGTGAGGGATGTTAGGGTTAGGTGTTAGGGATAAGTGTAAGGGGTGTTAGGGTTAGGGTGAGGGGTGTTAGGGATAAGTGTGAGGGGTGTTAGGGTTAGGTGTTAGGTTGAGGGGTGTTAGGGATGAGTGTGATGGGTGTTAGGGTAAGGGATGTTAGGGTTAGGTGTTAGGGTAAGGGGTGTTAGGGATAAGTGTGAGGGGGTATTAGGGTTAGGTGTTAGGGTTAGGGTGTTAAGGATAAGTGTAAGCGGTGTTAGGGTGAGGCATGTTAGGAATAAGTGTGAGGGGTGTTAGGTCTTAGGGATAAGTGTGAGGGGTGTTAGGGTTAGGTGTTAGGTTGATGGGTGTTATGGATAAGTGTGAGGGGTGTTAGGGTTGGGTGCTAAGGTGAGGGGAGGATGATGATAAGGGGGGGGAGAGACACAGGGGTGTCCTTGCAGCAGAGATCAAAAGAGTCCTTCAGAACTGTATTGCACACTGTGTACAGTAGCCTAGCTATGGTTTTCCCTATTGATGCAGTATCACCTACACTCAGCCTCCTCTCAGTAAGACTGCAAGTTAGTTATGATTCCAAAATGGCAGCTGTCCATGAGGTTAAAGGGTCTGGAAGGCAGGGTATGATGCTGATTGGCTGGAATGTGTCTGCTGACTTGAGTTGCAGGGTCAAAGTTTGCTCAATGATAAAGTATAGGGGGCGGATCGAACATTGCATATGTTCGCAGTTCGCCGCGAACGCGAACATGCTATGTTCGCCGGGAACAGTGCGCCGGCGAACTATTCGCGACATCTCTATACAGCACCACACAGTAAACTCTGTATTTTAATCTCACATCAGAGTCATTTTTCCTGAGTACAGCCTGACTGTAAACAGTTTTAGCCAATCTATTCGGAACGGGCCTTAACCCCTAGCTGTCCTAATCCTCCCAACTTCCATACACACAACTAAAATCAGCAGATTTCTAAAAGAGGCCCTGTCTTACCTTGTTGAGTGGTCTCAGCGTCTTATATGTGAGTGTTGGGATCCATCAGAGCACCGGGTGCTGTCTACCATATCTCAGCAGTACCTCCATTATGTTGTGTAATAATAATCTTAACAGTTTGTATCAGGCAATACTCAATAAGCAAACATAAATCCAGGTTCTGTTATTACCTTTACATAGTTACATAGTTACATAGGGCCTCATTCTATTATCGGCCGTAAATCGGCCGTAAGGCTGCGATTCCTTGCGGGGGTTCAGTTAACTCGCGATTCAATTATACGGCCCCGCAAGGATCTCCCCTTACGGCCGGCCGCATATCTTGGAACCGGCCGTAAGCTCTGAAATATAAAAACGCAAAAATAAATTCAAGCCTGCACTGTACAGCTCTGTAAATTCTAGGGATCATATTGGGGGACATGAGGATTAAAAGTAACCCCCTCTCAAGCTTGCACATCAGCCCAAACCCGAGTTCAAATTAACTGTTTATTTTCCGGCTGCGGCGTGGGCGTGTCTGAGGTGCTCCAAGCACTCTGGACTTTTTACATGGATATTTTACGTATATTAAAAAAAATATATTTTACGGATTTGAGTATATGGTAATTATGTGCTATTTTTTCTAACACCGAATATCACTTTATAGACTAAAGTGCAGGATGGCTTTATTTGAGCTATTTTATGTGCTTAATTGGTGCTAGCGGGACCTGTTTGCTGCAAGTAAGCTGCGGGTCGTTTTTAGCCTTGCAGACAGGGTTCCCGGAGCAATAGAATCGCAACCAGGCTTTTCTTACGGCCGATTTCCTTGCGGCCGTTTTAGATCAAAGGCTTTCCTTAGGCGCGATTGGCCGCAAGAGATAGCAAGGCGCCGGCCGCAAGCCGTCCGGAGCCCCCGGCCGGAAGGGAATAGAATAGCCGTAAAGCTTGCGGCCGGTCCTTGCGGCCCCGCAACAGCTGCGGCCACTAATAGAATGAGGCCCATAGTAATTGAGGTTGAAAAAAGACTTTCAGTCCATCAAGTTCAACCTTTTAAGATCTCCTCTGATCTGCAATATGCGGTCAGTTGTTAATTAATTGATCCAGAGGAAGGCAAACAGAAAAAAAAAAAAACATGTGAAACTTAGCCAATAGTCTCAAAGGAAAAAAAATGAATTCCTTCCTGACCCCATCTACTGGCGATTGGATTCCTCCCTGGATCAATACTCGCTCTCTAATTATCCAGGATAACCCTGAATGCCCTTTTTAATTAGAAAAAAAAACAGTCCCCTTTTAAAGTTATCTATCAAATCTGCTGTCACCACCTCCTCTGGTAGAGAATTCCACAGATTAACCACCCTTACTGTGAAGAACCCTTTTCTTTCTTTAAGATGGAATCTTTTTACTTCTAACCTCAAATGATTTCCTCTTGTCAGTTGAAAACCTCTTGGCACAAAAAGTTCACTTGACAAATCTTTATACTGACCCTGGATGTATGTATATAGAGCAAACCTTTATTACAAAACTAGTTTGGGAGAGCGCTGCAAGAAGATGTGAGGATAACTCTAGATTACAATGATGGTAATCACATATATAGTTGTGAGCATGCACGTTGTTGCTAACGCTTGCGGGCTCGCGTACTCCTTGCGGGCTCCTTGCAAGCAACTGTGGACCTCGCAAAATTTACGGAGTTACGAAAGCAAAATACGAGACACGTTACAACCCATTACGACCTTGCAAAAATCGTCCCAAACTCGTGCACATGAAAACATGAAAAACACAATAAATACACACAATAAATACATGAAAAGCTTACCTACAGCAAGGTGGGGGGGGCACTCAGGACCTCGGAAACTGAAGTTACACCTCAATTTAACTAATTTAACAAATAAAAGAGTTTAGACATCCAAAAAAAACCTAAGCGAGAGAAAAAATGGCCGCCGAAAAAAACGAAAACGAGGCTACAGCACTCTAAAGACGCAAAACACCACCAAACACCTAAGGATTTCCCGAAAAAGACGTACGAGATCCGAAAACAAGGACGCAACCCGCGCAACCCCAAAAACATTACAAACACAATAAATACACACAACAAATACATAAAAAAACTTACCCACAGCAAGCTGGTGCACTCAGGACCTCTGCAAGTGAAGTTACACCTCGATTTAACTCCAAATTTCGGAGGTTAGACACCCGAAAAACACCTAAGCAAGAGAAAATGGCAGCTCTCAGCTCTCTTGATTTATGTGGCATTGCACTCCTCTGGCTTCAATATTATGTATTGAATATGTTAGTGTTCTGTGCTTGGTTACAACTTCATCATTATTATATCTCACTAGAATACCTTAAAGCTCTGTTTTGGGTCCTTTTCTAGTCTCAATCTGCACTTCATCAGCAAAATAATAAGCTTTCTTGGGTTCCAGTGTCATCTATGCTGATTTTACCCACATATACTCTCCTGACAACCCCCCCCCCCCCATATTAGCTCATGTCACAACATTTCATCATAGATGGCCTAAATCAACCTTAACATAAACATGTCAAAGGCTGAGCTCTTTTTAATCCCAACCACATCAATAGCTTCAGACATCACACTTATAATTGAAAACTGCTCCAACATACATACACCCCAAATCCGCTGCCTTGGGATCAGGCTGGACTCGGCACTCTCTTTCACTCGTCACATCCTATCCCTTACCAAAATCTGCTGATTGCACATGAATTATAAATCCGATTTGTTCACTAGGATCAAGAATTCAAACAAGGATCCTGTGCCTCCCTGAAACATTTATCTCCCTTTTGTCTGTAATACACTTAACATTCTTAGAGCCTCATTCAATTGCAATTTGGCCAATTGAATAGGGCTCTAAATAAGCACATAGCATATTTTTTTTAAAGAAGTTTTTAGTCCGTGAAAACCTTGCTTTTGGATAGATGTTTGCTAACTAAAAACTTATTTAAAAAAAATAAGTTATGTGCTTATTTAGACCCCTATTCAATTGGCCAAATTGCAATTGAATGAGGTCCTTAGATTGTAAGCTCTTCCAAGAGCAGAGCCCTCTCCACTTTCTGTACAAGTAAGTATATTTTATCATGTTTGTCTTGTGTATTCCCTGTACTTAGTGCTATGGAATTTGTTGGAGCTCTATAAATAAAGGATATTAATAATTTGTGCCCACAATGATTCAGTGGCTAAATTACACTGGTTTTAGTAGATTTTTTAAAACCTTTTTTCAAAGGTTGGATATTTATAGCTTCTGTAAAGTGTAACAATTCTTTAAAAAAGGCACCTATTGTTCTGAACTGGATAACATAATTACAATCCTATGTTAAATTTCTTTAAATCTGTGTTATTTGGTGCAAAATACAAATAAACCCCACCATTATTGGATTCATAGACTAAAGCTGTGTGTTGCAGTTAAATGAATTTGTTGATCCCCATAAGACTTTTCCTTTGTCTTTTGAGATACATAGACCTGAGAATATATTACCGTTGACCCGAATCCCAGCTTTTCATCATTGCAAAATGATCTGCCAATCACGATGATGAAGTCAGCCTACCTGATCAAGCCTCCTGAACTCTTGCATAATATGGTCACTTTATTTGCAGTTAACTAAAATCCATTAAAATGAAAATGAACTCCCAAGCATTTTTATTCACTCGTTTTCTTTTTCGTATTGGACAATTAGAACATTTATCAGAAGGAACTTTAATATTTAAAGAGACACAACAAACTCACATTTTCATTATACTGTTTGGAGGCCCATAACTGATAACACGTAAAATATTTTCAAAATAAAAAATAAAATAATACTTTCAAGTTGATATATGCATCTTCATTGATGTGATTTAAGATCTCCTCTTTCTGAGAGCCTTAATTCCTTGTTGAGAAAAAAGGAACTTTACCACACAGTAGGGATTGATAAGATACTGTGAGCCCTGGAGTCAGAATGTCTGGTCAAGGGTTTGGGAGTGCAACCGAAGTAGGGGAACCATGAATCTGGAGTAGACAGACTTAGGGGTTTCAGGGAGGGGATTCACAACTTATTGGGGAATAGTAGCAGAGTGAGGTAGACTGGCTAGCTGGCTCAGGATACAGTATAAGTAGGGAAAGGATTTTTGTAGGGCTTGGTGAGCTTAGGATGACTGTAGGTTGGATATACCTGCTTCCTAGCCAACCTCATCCCAGGTAGCAATACCTTTATTGAATCAGAGGAGAGTTGGCTTGGGGGTAGCGGTTGAAGGGCTCCGGGCTCTATTCCCTTTTAGTGGTTTACCAGGATTTCCATAATATTTGGCATCCCTATTTGATTAAATGGGCGATCAGGAACAATGGTTGTGGTCAAGTACTTCCTAATTTGTGGTTAACAGGTAGACTGAGGATCAGAGGGGTATCTTTTGCAAAGCACTTAACACCTCTTGACCTATGTCTATTGCAACAAAATGTATCTATTGCTATTTGACAGCCTAGTTAACTATACTTGATGAATAAATCAGTTAACTATACTTGATGAATCATCTGAGCCCAGCTGAGAGCATAGGCATGTCCTGGGAGCTAGCTGGGTATCGATGTTGGTTACTGGTGGTGACTGCTGGTCACCCTTAAAGTGATACAACTCCAAAAATATTTTATTAACACAGTTTAATAGTTACACCACAAAAACACTATACAAAGAAACTAACTGTTCACAAAATGAAAAATTATCCCAGAGCCCCATAGCCTCAAATTACTTGGTGAAGAGTGGTCTTATGGGTCCAGAGCATAGAAACAGGGCTTAGGGCAAAAACATCACACAACAATTCAAGTCAGCAAGGGACATAGGGCCCTATACTATTGCCCCCAGGGCCCTATGCTATTGCCCCATAATGAAAATTTCTACCACGTATAGTCAGTTTACAATTGCCACATATTGGATTAGCTACTCTCAAACCGATTATGAGTAGACCACCCACCAGCTCAAGATTTACGAGTGCTAACCAATTAAAGTGACACAAAATCAATATTTTATTAGACTCGCAGCTCTAATACGCAAATATTTTAAACTCGCAAATTAAAATATTATCACATTTCTGTAAAAAATATTACGAGTACTTAAGAGGACTCTAAAGGGCTTTTTCAATCAGTTATTAGAGCCTTAACAGCTATTAAACATGCAATACTGTTCTTTAAAAATATGGAAAGCATACAAATACATTAGAATTAATTGCAGAACAGTCTCAAACCCACAAATATGCAATTTAAAAATATATATTTTTTAATGTTTTTTTGTTTGAAATGGATCCCGGGACTTAAGGGGTTAATACATAATACATATCATGGAACCTGCATGGACAAGAACAGTTGCTTCAATTAATTTTAGTGATTTCTACATTGCTGGATTGCGAGTCTAGTCACTAAATTTACTTCTCAGCACTAATTAATTTGTAGTCTTTGAGTGAAGTTTAAAGGGACAGTTAATTCAGCACAATTTGGAGTACACCCCTGTAACCTACTCATAAAAACATATTGAAATACTTTTATAATTTTTGAAATAGGTGCATTCAAAATCCTAAAAGAAGTGTATGTTTACTTGAGCTCTGGCAAGTCTTACGGGTAGACTGGCAGCAAGGCTTGTTCAGAAAGCAGAGTGATTTAACCCTTCTCAAATACATATGTGCAGAGAAATTACTGCTTCAAACTGCTAAATATGTGACTTGGGAGTTAACCAGAAGCTGAATGCTTTGCAGAACCCAAGTGAATGCTATACATCTATGTGTGTAGCATTTTCTACAGCTCACTATCGGCATATGTTGTTAATCATGGGGCAGTCAGGAGTCTGTTTGTAAACAGACCCAATACCTTATATTTTCAGGCTGTTATTAGTGTAATTTAAAAAAAGCAATAGGTCATTTTAACATAGAATTGTGTACTCTTTCACACCAGGAAGAGCACGTACGGAGAGGTAACTATCCTTTTAAGTATAAACTCTCATTTACTATTGGCTGTTTCTAAGAAGTATTGTGAGTGTTTAATAATTAAATTACAGTTTTGCTTAAATATTGTCAGATCATATGATCACGTCCCCTGAAATCAGACTTAAAATATTAAAGTTTACGAGTTCAGCCTTGAAGTCGGAATTTGTGAGCTGGAGTCAACATTGCCGACAAATTTGGGAGTTTGAGGCATTTGCGAGCAGCTAATAAAATATGGCTCATAGTCTTTTCTAAAGTTCTTATGGCCATTATAATAACTCTTGGGTCAGCTAACCAGTGTCCATCAAAGTCCTGTTGCACATCCCAAAAGACAATGAGTCCTGGGGGTTTCATTACAGGACCCATTTCTGGAGCTGAGCTATATTAACTATTTAACATAATATTTCAATGGCATTAATGTGTCAGAAAGAGGTTCAGTTGCACCCAGATAAATGTATATTTGTTTAACCTTTTACCACTGCACAATACACAATATCTATACTAATATACGCACACACCATGTAAATGTAAATCAAGATAGATAGATAGATAGATAGATAGATAGATAGATAGATTGACAGAATGTAAAATACCTTTGGTCAGTTTTTGAACAGCAGTTTGTAAAAAATTCTAAAGGGTCATTAGCTGCTTCACATTCTTCCTCACTTACATACTCCTCTTCTTTGTTTCGTTTGATCCCACAACAGCATCATTGTATATAAAAATGCTGCATTACTTTATTTTCAATTAAATAAAATGAATGTTTTCAGTGTAGTTCTTCTAAATAGTGTATATATTAGATAAATGACCACAGCTCTTTAAAAAAAAATGCATTTTTTTTCTAAATAGATTTTGCCTGCTATCAACTTGAGTTCATTAAAAGATGAAACTGTAAAAAACCTATTAAAACCAATGCTGAGGAAAGTTCTTACTTAAGATAGACATTTATGAGACGCAAGTTGATCAAGGTGAGGCCTTTCTAGGAGAAAAGTAGTTATTATTAATAATATTATTATTACGTCTAAAATTAAGTCTATGATCTAAGTATAAGTTATGAAATGAAATGTATCTTATTTGCCAGTTACTGTTCCATTTTTGTGGAGAGCAGAAGCTGCCATTTTAAGCATAATGTTTGTCATTGACACTGAGAAATCTGAGCTGATTGGGTCAAAATTTCAAGGGACAGTTCCAGACACATCCAAACTGCAGCTGAGTTGTAAGCTGTGACATATACATTCATTGTTCTGTGTTCTTCAGCAGCTCACACCATATAATAACAATAAAAGGCAACTGCTAAAACTTTTATACACGTTGCCTTTAACTTCATAGATTGGTCATTATTTCACACAGAAAGTATAAACTTATCTCACATCCAATGCTATCTAAAACATGGAAGTTTTTTATTATAACTGTTTACTAAGGTCTAAGTCCCATGATAAGAATTTGAGTCCATGCAAAACCACAAGTCCATCCAAAACCACAAGTCCATGCAAAACCACAAGAACAATTTCTTATTTGGCTCTAATATTGAGGTGTCGCAAATATTATCAGTCATACTAGCCATAAAAGAGCATAACAATATGTGTGCCATGGGTATACCCTAGAGCAGTGTTTCAGTGGACCAGCAGATAAGTTCCGAAGGATCTGCACCGGTACAAGACCTGCTGTTGAGAAGCACTACTTTAGAGAGTCATCTTTTGGACTTCAATTTATTGGATTTCCCTTTATTGACTTTAGCTAGTAACCCCACTCTCCCTTTGACTTCCTCCCTGCCTCAACCTTTTTCTTTGTGTTCTAATATCTGCCATCAGTCTCTGAGCATGCAACAATCTCTACTAATCTGGGCACAGTCTGTTATCTCTACTTGAGTACTATGGGTCCACGCCCCTGTTATGTAACCACCAGCGCTATGCAACATACACAGTTTTGTTTACTATTACTATTCTATTTACTGTATATGAATGATACACAATATCTTCCAGATTCCTCCCACCTAGAAATTAGTTTAAATTCACACAATCACAGTCAAAGGACCATTATTTGAATGTATCCACCATTATGATTCACTGGTTTTGTTAGATGAGTATGACTTGTCTCTTTGTTTAAAAGTTAATATAAAAACTTAAATGAATAAAAAATAGAACTGTTACATTTTACTTCACATACTGAAGCGCTACGGGATTTTATGGTACACTCTATATCTCCCAAATTGTGGGGATGTACAAAAACCACCAACCAAATAGTAGAACTATTTAAAGAAGAGAATTCATACAGTACTATACAAATACAAACGCTAAATAAAACTGGTAATAAACATAGAGCAACCTTTTAGTCCTATAAAATATGAATGATTGCTCTTCTAGAGATATATATTATAGCACAGGTATAACCAATACAGAGGGTATATGTACAATCCAGTGTCTCACATGGGCTATGTGACCAAAGGAAAGTCCACCAGAGACCCCGTGAGGGTAATTCAAATACAGTCTCAAAGATTATAAACAAAAGACTATCTGTATCCTCCATTCAACTAAAATAATAAATAACTGTGAGTCTCTTGGAAACATATACTTGTCACACTTCCACTTAATTCCTTAATTCCTATTTAAAAGGGCAGTAGATAGATGTGCGTATATATGTGCAGCTTCTCAAAATGGCACTGTCCACAGTGAGTCCAATATATATGCAAAATAAAAATAGGAAGGAGAGCAGACCAACCAATCTAGTGGTAGATGCAACTATTTTTGACACTTATATTTAAGCAAAAGTATGTTGAATTACATCACATTCAGGATACTGCTGTCCTCTACTTGATGTCACTGTGGTCTGTTCCCGTTTTCCCATTTGAGTTTTCTGGACTTGTATTTGTATTTCTACTAGTGTCTTTTGACTGAGTCTTAGTTCATTTTCTCATTATCATGTCTTTTTCATTCTATCTCTAGAACTAAACGGGGTTGTTTATATTTTTGCATTTTTTAAGAGTATATAATGTCACCTTTTATATGATACATATATAAAATGACTTTTATAAATAGCCACCACATATGTATTTATTTATTTATTCACTGGTAGGGGTGGCAGACATAACCTTGATATATGTAGTTTGCTTATCGCCTTAATCTGAATTGCATTATGATGTTATCAATTTAATCTAATTTTTAATTTAATGTTCCTTTTATGGCTATTTGGATCTCTATTTTCATTTGCATTTTTATTTTCCATTATATCTGACTTCATTTTATGCATTTTCTTTTGCTTTTTTGGAAGGTATATTAGCCTGGACAAGTTGTCTCCCTCCTTTTTCTCAAGCACATATATTTTTAAGTATTTGAGGTGGTACTCCACATACATCTTATGGAAGCAGTGACACTTATATAATACTATATTTTTATTCAATATGTGTTTACATTCAATTTTATGGGTGTGATTTTCATTTAGGTAATAGCACCAATTTCTTTGATTCATACGATCAAAATACATACAAGATGTGGATGTTATTATCAATTATTAATATTTTTTTCTTAATTTGTTATTATATTTTTTTTATTTCTATTTGATTAATATGTGTATAGTCCACAAGCCATACTACTATCAGTTTTTGGTGTATATGGGCATTATAGATTTATGAGATTTATGACGTCTATTCCCATAATAATGGTGTGACGAAGTGCCCTTCGCCACTTTGTCCTGGAGAGGACTTATTGCCAGCCTCCTGCCCTGCGACTATGGCCCTGGGACATATTGCCCTTTAAAAACAGTATTCGGCCATACCAGAGTGTATGTCACTTATTCTGGGCCTCTAAATACAGGGGGGTCATTCCAGATAGCTATGCCATGGAGACCATTCATATAATGAAAGACTATGAGAAAGACTTTGGTTCCATGGCCATTGAACTGTATGTATGTGGTCTGAGTGCCATTCAGTTATAATGTGTGCTCAGACCTAAGCTATCTGCAGATATGTTCTGGGTTATAATATGTTGTGGTTATATCTGTAAAAATATTGTATTGTGTGGTATGCAGTCAAATATCTTTGGTCTCATACACTTGGTCAGGAGTTGCCCATCTGCCTCTTAATAGTATCTGCTAAAACACACAAGAGATAGCAGAACAAAAGGGTTTTAGCAGACAAGATGGCAACATGAACAATGGGGGTAAGGACTCTTGAATAATGAGATGGCCTGGGGTTTCCCCATACTCCCAGCAGGGGAGTAAGTGAGCTTAGGGATGTTACTCTCTCCACCGCCAGAGGTAGAATGAGCAGTTAGCCACGCCTAGTGGGTGGCTCCTGGGGGAGGGGACTCCTGGCTCCCACGCCTTAACCTTGTCTGATTGGCCAGAGGTAATTAGGGGTTGACCAAAGGTAGTCACTGCCCTACTGTGTATGTGAAGTGTTTAAAAATGTGTGTTTTTTCCATAAAGGGAGTTCTACTTGACCCTGCAAAACGTAGCCTCGTCTCGTTCTTGGAGGGAATTGCTATATCACACTGGGGATTGCTATGCCCTGCATACTCCCTTGAGCTTTAACTACTGAACTCTTGTGCCTGATGTACTCTCCTTGGAGGAGAGGTCTTCCCCACACGGTCCTGGATGCTGGAGATTCATACAGGGTGGAAGGAAGACGGAGCGGCTCCAGTTAAGCTACGGCGGTTGTGGAGTATGTGGTGGTTGTGGTGTCCGGTGCGGTGCTCGTAGTCCTCGGCGCAAGCTAAGAAGCGTCCATCAACGGAGGTACCCAGTCGGGGTGCCAGTAGATCCGTTACAAATGGTATATATGTATATATATATATATATATATATATATATATATATATATATATATATATACTTTTAATTCAAAAGAGGTATTTTTTTTATTAGTGAAAGCATTCATTTAGTTCATTAAAGACATTCTCCAAGTCTAGAACAGGGATATTTGTTGTGCTGAAGCTTAAAAACATGTGTGAAACAACATAATAGGGATTTATACAGACGATTTTATGATCACTTTAGTTTTCGGCCCTCCAGTTACTTAAATGTCCTTACCAGTCTTCTGATTGGATAGGGAAGTCACCTGGCAACGGCGAAACAGGAATTGGAGTAGCTAGACCACTGGAAATGATCAGAATGTTTGTTTTGGGTGAAGAAGGGTTTAAAAGGTGCCAAATAATGCAATTTTATCACTATAGTCAGTTTTGAGAATAATGGTATTTTATATACTGTATATGTCTACATATGATCATTTTACCTCATCATACTATTATTTTATCATTTATGTGGTTTTATTCGTTTGTACCTAATTTTTCCCTGTTTTTACTTAGCTAATGCTAATTGCGATTGGGATCATGGTACCTATGTGTTTACTCATATATTTATGTATACAATAAAGAAATGTGTACCCCCATGAAGTACTTATGTCTTTCTTTGTTCCCTATACAGTGCTACTATATCTTGAGTGATTTTGAACTGACCTATACTGGCCAGAATAGAAACATAAAGCTTCAAGCACAGGGACAATAGAGCCTTATAGCAACAATATTAGCGTACATTGATCAGGAGAACCCATGAGAAGCAGAAACAGACCGCAGAGACATTAGGTGGAGGAAAGCAGTATCTTGAAATCACAAGGGATCGTGTTACCCAATAGTGGACATGGCTCCGGTGTGCTTAAGGTTGGAACTATCCCCACACTCTATACATAACTCATTTTGTTGAGGGTATTGCATGTGAGTGTATTATCAGTCACCATACTTTTGCGGAAATATAAGTGTATCACCAATAGGTTGGCTTCTCTCTCCCATTCCTATTGTTATGTTAATATAAAAGGCACTACTTCACTTAACCCTTTTGTCAGATAAGAAAGCAAAAAAACAGTTTTACAGTTTATTTATTTTTTAAATGCAAAAAATACTTTTTCACTGTAAAGTAATTTTCATACACATCCTACAAGTGATCAGATTATATACTTTGTATTGCTATTTAGGGTACCTATCCTGTAGGTGAGGTTGGTGCTGTAATCAGTTCTTATACTACACCAGGCTCACAATCTTTCTTTGGGTGTCTATGGTGACCTCAAGTGATACCCGAATGACACAATCCATGGACAGTTGCAGTAAAAGGTGCATGCAATCTGATCAAGGTGAATACATAGAATAACCACTAAAGTTATATTGGTTATTTATTTTTTGGTATACATTAGTTAGCATGCATTTAGAAGAGGTTTAAACCTTTATAAAAGATTTTCTTTGTATGAAAATGGGGGCAGCAAAGGTTAAGAAACTTTAATACTCCTTTAATACAGAGAGGGAATTCAGACATGTAGCAATTTTGAGTAGGTTATTCTAAGTACAGAACCACAATAACATCCGTGGTTTTAAAATATATGGATAAAAATGGGACATTAGCTGGGCACATAATGCTGGTATATTCTATGCTAGCCCTAAGTAAACAAACTTATTCTGAACTCCTTCAGTCCTACTAACTCTTCAGGAATTAATTCAAGGTACTTGAAGTGACCTGTTTTTATTTAGCTTTTCTACTATCCTTGCTATATGTTGCAGAGCAGCCCTGTCTTGGTGAATCATTACAGCAGTATTTCAAAACTGTAATATCAGATGACATTATTACAGTGTCTTTGATTCCCAGTCCCAACATCTCACTGAGAATTTACTGTTGTTCAATACTAACCGCAGACAGGGAGAGAAGAGACTTCAGCTTGATGACTTGGTAATTTACTTCAGTTTCATTGCATTTGTACTCATACAGAGACTCCTCTGTATTTATATGATGATAAACTATAGTACATCCAGTATCCGTTTGCAGAAGTAAAGGTAAAGCAATATCTAATAATTGGGCCATTTTGAGCAGAGACTCCAACACAATCTGTCAACCAGTCTAATGTGTTCTTCCCTTCCTTTATTGTGTAGTTGCTGGGGAAGGATGGAGATACTGTTTTATTTCAAATAGAAGTTTTAAAAACAATTGAATTGATGTATAATAATGTTATAAATTGTAAATGATAATGCTTGTAATGTAAAGGGCTACAGAAATGCTATATATACACTAAGTTCTCTTGAAGAGCTAGCTTAAAAAGTGGCCAGTAAAACATCTTGTTTAATGCAGAGTAGTTCCACTTTTCAATGTATCAGTTGCATTCAGCATAAAGAAAGTGCTATAAAACAAATAAAATAAAAAAATGAAATATTGCTATTTCTTTAATTTCCCTCTACCTTGCTGTATTTGTACATATACAAAGATGGGATGTCGACATGGCAAAACCTTAAAGGCAGGCACAGGGAAATTAGGCAAATAGTAATGGTTAGTAGTTGGGCTAAAATTTTGAAAAGGCCCTGACATGTTTTATCACTACAATGTCCATTAAATGTATGTCTAGTAAACTAAATTGAAAAAATGATATGCAATTATGCTGCACTGAGAGGCACCATGTTTGTTTCTGCTTGTCAAGACTGAGGTGAGGGGGTCCAACTCGGCTCCAGAATGGTGAAGTGAATGGGTTTCTCAGTGATCAGCTTCTATTCCAGGCCCATAAGGATGCAGAACAGGAACCAATGGGTTAAAAATAACAGACAGAGGTAAAAACCTCTAAATAAAAGTCAGAACACCATGGCTATATTCCCTAGAACAGTGTGCCTTTATTGGGAAAATGTGGAACATTTAAAGGCAAACAGAACAATACAACTCTGGTTCAGCCCACAAAGAAAATAAAATTACCTGTCCTTAACCAGTTAATTCAATCAGCCCTCAGATAATCCCATGACATAATGAGCTAGTATTTCCACCACAAACTTAAACACATTCAAAGTACCTTATAAAGTTTGGATTTCCTGTCTACTGCTAGATAATTCCCTCATTCAAGTTGTTTATCAAGAAGCACAGTCCACTATTCACATTTCCTGTCTCGGTAATGGATTTGCAGGGACTGAAAAGGTGGGGAGAGAAACATTAAGTGACTACAACATTAAGTAGGGCCACCAGGAGGGCCATCACAGGGCCAAACTCAGAGAAAACATCCTAATGTAAAGTTAATGAGGGAAATGGAGAGGACATAGCTCTTTGAGGAAATTAATTCAGTGGCAATCGGCAGGCTCCAAGTCAATGATCATACTGCTCTTCAGCTTATACTGGTGGGGGAAGCTTTCATTTGCTTCACCTGAAACGAGGCAATGGTTAGTGCCAGTGCACTAAATCTCATAATTGTTTTTCTGTTTTACTTTTGAAAAAAAATGTGCCTATTGTCATGTTATTTTTTGAAGGAGCAATTTTTAAATATGGACTACAATGGTCATTTAACATGTGTGTGTCTACTGACTACCAATCAGTTAGCAGCTGGCTGGGAATTCATTTTTTTGGTTTTGTACATTTAACAAAGTGTAATACTGTATTTTGTACATTACAAAAGTATTTATGTTTCATAGCAACAAAAAAACAACTACAGAGCAAAGCATTTTAAAACTAACTTGACATGAATAAAAAATTAATCAGGGGAAGGTTTTTAGTAAGCAAATTATCAGTGTGCTTATTTTTAGTTACATTCATAAGAATGGTATTAATTCATAATCTTGTGAATGTACATTCCTAACAATTCCTGACATTCTGTATCATGTAAAAGTTCTTGGCAATAGTAAGATAAAATAATTCCCCTTCCCCACTTTAGTGTCAATTATCTACACTATAAACCACTCCTCTCCTATTCTATGCTCCCACGAAAACCTATTCTTCCTCCAGTTAATATCTCCTCCCTCTTTTAAAACTCAAAAGCAGAAATGTTTCTGTAAGGTCTACTCCCATCTCTTCTCACTCTCATGCCTTCTTCTGCGTGTTATATATCCCCTATTACAAATAATCCACTTTGCCCTTCCCCTGTGCCCTCTGAAAAGCAATCTATTTGCATTTTTTTTCACTTTCACTCATGACCTATTTATTTCCAACTCCCTCAATTTATTGACTGAAACTTGGCTCACTCCATCAGAGACTGTCTCCTCAGGGGCACTTTCATATGGTGGCTTTCATTTCAGTCACACACATAGACCAAGAAACAAGCAAAGTGAAGGTGTGGGCATATTACTGCACATTTCACTGCATATCCTGGGTACCCTCCGTCCAATTCTCAGCTTTTGAAGTTCACAGTAGTGAGGGAACCTGGAACACCCCAAAACATTCCAACTTTCAGCTTACAGGACCAACCCTTGAACTGTGATGGGTTTGGAAATCTCAGCACCCAGCTAGCTTCTCTAGGTCAGGAACAATAGGATCAGGACACAGGAACACAGGAACAGGTGTAAAATCCCTTTTAGTAATACCCAACTTTGAGTTGCAGAATATAAAAGGTTACAAGCTTATCCTGGCCCTTACTGGTTTGTTAAAATATAAAAAAAAACTTTCTTCTCCCTATCCTTTTGTACTTAGGACAGAGTATAATCCAAGAAGACACATACACCTTTAGATTAGTGTACATAAACAGACTCACTTTATTCTCTCTTGCACAGATATTTTTAAGCAGTGCAAAGAACCAGCCATCACTAGCAACCCACTTTTCAGCCAATCACTAAATAGCTGGTCTGATCCTGACCACATGACTTTGATTGACAGGCTTGATTCTGCCTGTCATTCCAATGTCTTAGACAGAACTCATCTGGTATTTTTCTGCTGTAAATAGGTTCAGGGATCAGTTTTCTCCTTGTCTCTAGATTTCAGTGTCTGGTCCTAATTGAATTCTGACCCTCTGTTTTGATCACACATGGGATTTAAAAGTTCACTTATTCATTTATATTTCAAACAATAAACAATGATAGCGAATAAAGGTACAAATTAAATAAACAACAACATATTAACTTTAGATATACTATGTCACTATATATTACTCACTTTTAAAATAACATATTTGCAGTTACTAATATTACTAACTAATTAGTGAAGATAAAAACTCACAATCATTACAACTAAAACAAGTCACTAATAGAGAGCACATTCTGAACACTACATTTCTTTAAACATTACACAATGAACCAAATCACCACTGCTAAATCAAGTCAGGAATTTACACATTATAACATGACTAGATAAGGTGGTACTTTAAAATGGGACTTGGCATAACAGTGTCATGTCCTAGTATGTTCTGACCACAACCTAAACACTAAACATTATACAAACAATTCTTAGCAAGAATACTCACAGTCAATGCTCTTGGGAATCCAGGGTACACGATCAGAGTCTGAAGCCTAACATTACACATAAATGAAAGACAAATGGTCATAGTCTTTAAAAATACACACCTGGTGTTCATTGTAATAGTCCCAAATGACAGAGTCCATGAGTTCAGTGGGCTGTGACCATGCGGTTTTGGGCCATACAGGGCCCAATGCGTGTGGGGTTCCAATGGAGTTCCACTGTGGCCCGAAAAGTCTGTCATGATAACATTGTCTGCCTCTTCTTACCCATCTCTCTGCAAGTTGCTGTGATCTATTGCCAGCCTAGATCACCCTCTTCATCTCAGGATCATTTTGCCACCTAGCTCTCTCATTTTCTCTCATCCAAGATACCTTCTCTTGCTCTTGGCGATTTCAGCAGGCAGTCCCACCTCTCATAAAGTTGCCAAATTATTTTTACTTACCTCTCCCATTGCCTCTCACAATGGACAACATTCCCAACTCATTGTGATGGACACTGCCTTTTGCCAATCTCTGCACAATCTTCATTTCCCCACTCCCTCTTTCTGACCACCATCTCATAACCTGCAACCTCATCACATCTTCCCTCACTGCCCTTCTTTATTCCTAGCTACCATAACCCACAGAAACCTGCAAGCACCTGACCCACAATGTGCTACAACCCATTACCAGCTTCCTCACCATCCTCACTTACCCTGGCATTGCCACCACACAGTACAACATGACTCTAACTTCCAACCTTGACCTCTTAACTACAGGCAGATGCCTACACTCTCATTCCCTGCCATGGCAAACTACACAAACATGATACATCCAGAGGTGCTCTGGCACTGCTGAACAATTGCTGACTTCCCCCATTTCAAGTTTATTTTGCACTGCTACTTCTCTGCCCTAAATCACTAATATAAAATTTGTTCTCCAACCCCAATCATTTGTATATCTGTACAGACACCTATAAAGAATTTGTAAGAAAGCCCCAAACTATTTTGCACCATGCTCCTTAGTTCACTAGCATTGCCAGTGGGAAGAGGCTTGACATGGTATTTACGAAACAAGTACATTTTATGGTATAGGGTATTGTCATAAACACAGGAATGCTACAACAACAATTATGATTTGAATTCTGAGGTTTAAAGATTCCAAGGTTTTTATAGCAGTATTCACCCAAGACTGCTGTAGGCTGTAAGATCCACTGGAGAATGAGTGGGTACTAATGTGCGTGTAAAGGCAAACTTGTGAGGAAAGATCTCATGATTTTATAAGTATATCAATGATTTAATAGGGTTGAGAGAGGAATTTTATTCTTGTAAACATGGAATGCAGAATAATAGGCCATGATTTGAAGTAGGGAAGTGGAAGATTCAGGGGTGATATGTAAAAGTAGTACTTTACTGAGAGCGTAATGGAACAGCCTTTCACTGGAGTTGATAGGGGCAAATGCAGGAAACTAATCAAAGCATGACTAATCAAAGCATGGATAAGCACAAGACTTGAAGGTTAATTAAGTCAATCTTTTTAGGTGGATAGAATTTTCAAACTGGGTGGGCATTTTCGTTCTTATCTGCCATCAGATCTGTTTCTATGTATACATAGAGTATATACCAGAATAACAAAATACCACTGAAGTATGCAAAAAACATTTTTAATATTGCGCAGCATATGAAAACAACTGTCTTGATGTTTAATTAATAATAGACTTTTTAGGCAGATTCAATGGGTATAAGAAAAAGAGAGGAAAATACATACAGTTGTGAGCACTTCCTTTTATTACTATCTACTGTGAACAAATATTAAAACTAAAAATCTAAAATCTTGATTAATAATTCAACATATTAGATCCCACAGTGCCTTGCAAAAGTATTCACCCCCCTTGGCATTTTTCGTGTTTTGTTGCCTCACAACCTGGAATTTACATGGATTGTTTGAGGATTTGTATCATTTAATTTACAGAACATGCCCACAACTTTGAAGATGTTTTTTTTTGTGAAGCAAACAACAAATAGAACAAAATAACATAAAAAATCAATGTGCATAACTATTCACCCACTAAAGTAAATACTGTGTAGAGCCACCTTTTGCAGCAATCACAGCTCAAAGTTGCTTTGGAAAAGTCTCTATGAGCTTGCCACATCTTACCCCTGGGATGTTTGCCCATTCCTCCTTGCAAAACTGCTCCAGCTCCTTCAAGTCGGATGGTTTGAATTTGTGAACAGTAATCTTTAAGTCTGACCACAGATTTTCTATTGGATTGAGGTCGGGGCTTTGACTAGGCCATTCCAACACATTTACATGTTTCCCCTTAAACCACTCAAGTGTTGCTTTTGCAGTGTGTTTGGAGTCATTGTCCTGCCGGAAGGTGAACCTCTGTCCTAATCTCAAATCACGCACAGAGTGGTACCGGTTTTGCTCAAGAATATCCCTGTATTTAGCACCATCCATCTTTCCCTCAACTCTGACCAGTTTCCCAGTGTTCTTTGGGTGTTATGTTGGGTTTGCGCCAGACATAGCATTTTCTATGTTGGCTGAAAAGTTCAATTTTAGTCTCATCAGACCAGAGCACCTTCCTCCATACATTTTGGGAGTCTCCCACGTGCCTTTTCGCAAGCAATTTTTTTTGTTTTTTGCTGAAAGTAATGTCTTTCTTCTGGCCACTCTGCCCTAAAGCCCAACTCTATGGAGCGTACGGCTTATTGTGGTCCTATGTACAGACACTCCAGTCTCTGCTTTGGGACTCTGCAGCTCTTCCAGGGTTACCTTAGATCTCTGTGCTGCCTCTCTGATTAATGCCCTCCTTTCCCGGTCCATGAGTTTTGGTGGGCAGCCTTCTCTTGGCAGGCTTGTTGTTGTCCCATGTTCTTTCCATTTGGTTATGATAGATTTGATGGTGCTCCTGGGGATCATGAAAGATTTGGATATTTATTTATAACCTAACTCTGACTTGTACTTCTCAACAACATTGTCCCTTACTTGTTTGGAGACTTCCTTGGTGTTCATGGCAGTGTTTGGTTAATGGTGACTCTTGCTTAGGTGTTGCAGCCTCTGTGACCTTTCAGAAAAGGTGTGTATATGTAATGACAGATCATGTGACACTTACATTGCACACAGGTGGACATCATTTTACTAATTATGTGACTTCTGAAGGTAATTGGTTGCACCAGAGCTTTTTATGGGCTTCATAACAAAGGGGGTGAATACATATGCACATGCCAATTTTCTGTTTTCTATTTCTAAAAAATAATTTTATGTATATATTTTTCTCATTTCACTTCACCAACTTAGACTATTGTGTTCTGATCCATCACATAAAATTCAGATTAACAAAACATTGAACTTAAGGCTGTAATGTAACACAATAGGTAACAAGTCAAGGTGGTGAATACTTTTGCAAGACACTGTGGCCCTCATTCAATTGCAATTTGGTCAATTGAATAGGAGTCAAAATAAGCACATAACATTTTTTTTTTAAATAAGTTTTTAGTTAGTAAACATCTATCCAAAAGCAAGGTTTTCACTAACTAAAAACTTCTTTAAAAAATATATGCTTTGTGCTTATTTAGAGCCCTATTCAATTGGCCAAATCACAATTGAATGAGGCCCTGTATGTTTATAGACTTAAGTGCCATAAAGAATGAGTGAACCTTTAGACTTTCCGTTCAATTTTTTTTTTGTAAATAGTTCTCTATTTACGTTTAAACAGACCTAAAGAGGCACGCTTTGTGAGTTCCTGGCTCTGAGTTAGCATCTATATCTGGACATTAGATCATTCATCATATACTGTTAAACATAGTTTCACTTTCCTGGGTTCATTAACCTGTTGAGTACATTTTATATTTATGTCTTTATGATCAATCTGCTATCTACACTGCGTGTTTAATCTCATTATTGAATGCTCTTTTGTATGAGTGTCTTGGTAATTAAATCTCGGTTGTGCTGCATGACTCATCCTCATATGTTTTTCCATACATACTTTTTTGTCTAGCAATGATTAATGATTCTAAAAGCCACTCAATGAGTTCATAGCTTTCTGTATATACTATATAACTGCTTATGTATACCATGTTTATTTGGAGATTACTTTAACTAAAAAAATCTGAACAAAATACCTGACTACTTTTCACATTTTCAGTGCAATTTATATTTTCATCTGATATAATTGTTTTTTGATATATCTATATATATTTATTTATGATATATTATCAATAGAAACTATCAGAAGTAGAGTTCTTCCCAAAAAGCAATCTCTAGCAGTTGCATGACGAAATCTGGTGAGACAGAGTTTTTTGTACCTGACTGCTCCCCAACAAGTACTAGTACTTATCGTTAAAGGTCGTTGGTTTTTTTTTTCTGTTTGGTCTGTTGTTTAACTATATATGACAATGGGTTAGATGTTAATAGAAATAGAAAACACAGTCTTTCAGTTTTGCAGGTTTTATTCAATTTTTGTGTTCCTTCCATCTGCCGTCTCTACTTCCTGAAGTGGGTGTGTAATCTAATGATTTTCCCTATTGTCGTGCTGATATTACTGGTGGTTCTTAATGGCATATTCCCATTGTGTAAGCACAATCTTCCTGTACATTCAAAGTCTTCTCCCACCTCAGGAAGGGAACTTGTAAATGCAAATGGCAGCTTCCACAGCAGCGTAAATGCATATACAGTTATTGGGAATTATGTTAGAGGATGTTATTTTGTTTTACATTCTGAATTCTTTTTGCATATTGTCTCATATAATTCATCAAAATAGTTAATTTTAAATATCTAAGTATAGTAGTCCCTTAAGCTTATATACATACCACTGTTGTATTTATTTAAAACGTGATACCAAGCAGTCCTATGCTTAAGACGCCTATGTCAATAGGGCATGGGTGTTGGACACCCAAAAAATCTAGGGGTGGTAATTCAACTCTACTACTTCCAGGACAGGAAGCAGGGATGGATCTATTGGTGCAATGGGGGGGGGGGGGGCTATTTCTGCAGTGCCCCTGCACTATAAATACATATATAATTATATATATATACTTTATATATTTATATATATAAATGATGGGTCAAAGCTTTCATGGGTAAGACATACTGCTCCATAGCCCTCTCATGGCCAAATCTGGTACATGATTAAGTTACATTTTTTTGTATCCCCTATTTATTAAATCTGGTGCTGGGAATTTGTCCCCCCAATCCGCCCAGTTCCTACGCCCCTGCAATGGGTTAAATATATATGACCTATTTAATAAATTGAGGATCTCTACAGGAGGCAGGACCTAACATGGCTAGCTGATGGGCAAGGATTGGTCTAAGTTAAACAAAAAATTCCCAGTAATACTAAACTAATCCCTATTATCTTTCTTGGTCTACCCCTTACTGTGCTAACAGGAAAAGCATGCAATACCACCCTCCCCAAAATAAGCAAAGGCAACCCCAAAATGCCTCATTAATACTTAAAAATTGTATTTTGCACTTCAGGACCCACTCCTTCCTTTTAATAATTTGACCTACAAATCTAAAGGAGGAACTAATGCCCCCTGAATCCTCATGAGAGCAAGAACATACTAGCCACTAACCACCTTCTAAAAGGGGTTTGTGGGTTAATACTGGCTGAATACCTTGATAACATAAAAAATATCCTGGGCTACAATTTTATTTTATCCTAGCCCCTTACACCTTTGAGCTAGAAGGCATAGACAAAAAATATCTTATGAGAGGAGAGTTTTGTTTTAACTAAGGCCACTACTATGCCACCATATCCTGTATCCCTTTTATGATTGCCTGCTACTTGTACCAATACACAGTATGTAGCAATATTACTACAGAATATTGTCAATTGTCAATATTTTCAAAAAAGGGGTCCCTTTCTTTAGCAACATGAACTGTTATAAAGTATAACAGAATACGCTATACTGTTGTGAAGTAAGAGTCAACTTGAAAGCCTTTCATTTTTGTTAATATGTGCTTCTTTTCTGTATCTTGTTTATACTTTACAGTAGATCTCTGCTGTTTGAGCCAAATTCCCCTGTCAGATGCTCTGATCCAAAAGCCTGATAAGTGCAGTGTTCTCCTCCTTCGTGCTGCGTAGGTCATCCAACTGGTGCGCCAACTTCAGATCCTCTGAGACATCTCTTTAGTATTATATGAGAAAGAATGGCAGATTTTGTGAAAGCATTTCATTGAGGATTGACTGATGTTTCTGTGGTCCCAAATAATGACTGATTTCTTAATCAGACAAGTGGAAGAAGCATGGCAAATCCTATTACAGGTAAAGTGAAAAATGTACTGTTGGACAAGAATAACAATGTTTTCTAGAAGTAGAAGGATATTGTATATGTGATCAAAAACTCTCCTTAGTAAAGTCTTTGATATATGGATATAATGGTATTTTTATTAAATTACCTAAAAAATATATATATTTTTTAAACAAGCATAAAATACATTTACAATAATGTTTCTAACATATATTGATATAGATTACACTATTTAAAGAGCCGCTGTATTGCACTAGCAAGTTTAGATATTTTAATTATGCACTGATCATTACTAAAAATTCTATTTAATCATTTATAAAAGCTAAAATTAATACTATATTATTTTCAAAGTATTTGCCCAAGCTGCGTGTTTTTCTCACCCCTAATAAGTTCATTAAGGGTAATATGTGGGTTTTGATTGATAGAAACATTTAACGGGTTTTAAGAACAATTAGATACAGTATAAGCGATTAAACAATCATTCATAGGATGCCCCAACAGCAAAAGCTTGCTACTGAGGGAAACCTCTAAAACATAAAGTCTCCAGCCAATGGAGTTCATTTTGGTCAACATTATGACTGAAAATATAGTAGCTTCCTTTTAGACAAAGCGACCTCCTCCATCAACCTTATAGTGGTTGGATATTAGCAGCAGCTGAGTCAGAACTTTGGCAGTATGTTTAATATCAATTGTTATTTTTTATAGTTAACTAGTAATTGAGGTTGAAAAGATACTTTTAGTCATGTTTAGTCAAGTTAACCTTTTTTACATCTCATCTGATCCTTGTAATATGTGGATTCATTATTAATTGATTGAAACATTGCCAATGGTCTCATAAGGGGAAATATATTTCCTTAATGGACCCAAATGCTGAATCAATACTTCCCCTTCTCTAATTATTCAGGATAAACCTGAATGCCCATTTTTTTTACAAAAATATATCTAAAAGTAGTTTTTTTTTTGTTTTTTTTTTAAGGTGGAATCTTGTTTCTTCTAACCTCAAGGAATGTCCTCTTGTCAGTTGAAAACCTATTGGCACAAAAAGTTAACTTGACAAAGCCTTATATTGACCCAGGGTATATTTATATAAGGTAATCATATCCACTAGTATATGCCTTTTTTCTAGTGAAAATATGTTTAATTTGGTTAGTCATTTTTCATAGCTTAGTGCCTTCATTAGTGATGTCGCGAAACATAAAATTTTCGGTTCGTGAATCGCGAACGCGAACTGCCGCAAATGTTCGCGAACCGCCGAACATCGACGAACCGCCATAGACTTCAATGGGCAGGCGAATTTTAAAACCCACAGGGACTCTTTCTGGCCACACTAGTGATGGGAAAGTGGTTTCAACGGGAATAACACCTGGACTGTGGCATGCCGGAGGGGGATCCATGGCAAAACTCCCATGGAAAATTACATAGTTGATGCAGAGTCTGGTTTTAAGCCATAAAGGGCATAAATTACCTAACATTCCTAAATTGTTTGGAATAACGTGCTTTAAAACATCAGGTATGATGTTGTATCGATCAGGTAGTGTAAGGGTTGGGCCCGCTTCACAGTGACAGACCAAATTCCCCGTTTAACGCACCGCAAACAACCGCAAACAGTCCATTTGCACAACAGCAAACTCCCCATTTGCACAAGGTTGGATACCAAGCTAGCCATGTCCTGTTCCTTGTCCTCACTGATGTCATTGAAGGTCTCTTCCTCCACTCAGCCACAAAGGGTCCCCGAAAGGTGACAGCAAGCCCCCTGGGACGCCTGCTGTGTTTGGTCTTCCACCTCCTCAAAGCCACCTTCCTCCTCTGACTCCTCTTCTTCAGACTCCTCTCACTGCGTTGCCTCTCTCTGCATTATTATAAGGTGTGTTTAGTAGTACTACTCTTATCTGTTTAATACTTGTTACATCACATATCAGTGGGCATGTATAAGGCCTGGATTTTTAGAACCAGGAGATGGAAAAAGATGCTTTGTTGGTCGTATCACTTTAATTTTGGGGCACAGCACGTGCAGTCAAAGGTGCCACCAGATAGGAGTGGCGTGTTTGTAAGTACTACTCTTATCAGTTTAATACTTGTTACGTCACCTATGAGGGGGCGTGTATAAGGCCTAAATTGGCTTTGAGTTTGTGTGCTGCTTGTACTCATGTGTTGGTCTGGAGTCACCCAAACATTAGGTCTCAACCTGTAGAGGATAAGGGAACCAGGCTACTCTAGACCTCATTCATCATTACAGGTTTTGACAGATCGGTACTATGCGTGCAAGCTACTGTGACAACAGATATGAGTTGCAGAACTTGGTAGAGTAGACGCTGTAGGTCTGACACACACGCTTGCAGACAACTAACTGCTATGCAATCTATTACAGTACAATTTTTGTTTTTGTTTTAAATGTACACTACTGTTACACCAGATATGAGTGGTGTGTTAAGTAGTACTACTCCTATCAGTTTAATCCCTGTTATGTGCCTTTTTTGGGGGTTTGGTTGTTGAAGCCACAGTGCAGCACCAGAGGCCAGAAAAATTAGGCATGTACACATGCCTGAAAAATTAGGTATTGTTGATCTTGCAGCGAGCAGAGAAGAAGGTAGGCCTGATTCAACGCCCCATCCCTGCATATCCACACTCAGAGATTGAGGGGGCGACCCTTACAAGGCCACAGGCCGGAGATATAAAGGGGGGCCATCCCAAATAAGCACACAAGCGGGGACAAAGGTAGTGAAGGGGACATAGACGCCCATGGACTGACGGTCGCCATCTTGGCAGGAAAAGGGCCCAGCAATTAAGCCACACTGACCCAGCACAGGCAGCTACTTGAGTCAAACGCTGTACAATTACACCTTAATAAAGCTGAAACATGCAGCAGCAGGGATTCTAAACGGCCACACGGGGACAAGGAGGCTAACAGCCCCCACAGTCTCTGCACCACTCTTTTTAACAGATAACCCAAGGGGCTAACCAGGGACTTTGCCCACAAAAAAAAGCGGAAATTTATTGGAGAAATTATTAGTGTCTTTACCCCCCAAGAGAGGACATAATATACGGTATCTTTAGACTACCTGATGGCCAAACCTCCTTTAGCCCCAATGCTATCCAAGAAACATTTCAAAACTTCGATCAGACCATATATTCGTCCCAATCCCGCTGCAGCGGATCTGACATAGAGTCCTTCCTACTACAGGAAGAAGTCCACAAAATACCTGTACCTCAATTGGACAGCTTGAACCTAGACATATTCCAAGAGGAAGTTAAATCTACAATCCAAGATCTTAAATTTGGCAAGTCCCCAGGGCCAGACGGTTTTACTCATCTGTACTATAAGAAATTTGAGCCCTTGCTTACCCCCGCACCTAACATCTTTGTTTAACGCTATACTAAATGGAGAACCTATGCCCCCTTAATTGAATCAGGCCGACCTCATAGTCTTTCCAAAAGAGGGTAGGGACCCGAATCTCAAACTGTATTACAAGGCAGCGCAGCTGGCTTTCATTCCTCTGGCGCATTCTCCAAAACACATCAGCCGCTCTGGGTATATATGGAAAATGTAAGCATGTCACCTAATACATGGGATATAGTAATATGGATTCCAGGCCTGTATACTTTTTTGAGAAACTTGAAAAACCTGTTGATTAAGCACTCATTAAAAATATGGACGGAGATGAACTGGACACAAAAACTGGACACTCGGGTATCAGATCTTACCCCTATCGTACCCAATCCCCACTTTAAGATACATCTTCCGGAAAGCTCTCTCATTTGGTGGAAGTCTCAGAAGCTACTAAGGGTTGGTCCATGGTGGCATGACGACAAAATAATGACCTTTGAGTGGGTGAGAGATAGATACAATTTACCCCTGGCTGAACACTATAATTTTTGCAGGATACATCATTTTATATATACGATAAGTGGTAGGGGAACCCCCCAAAGAAACACCTGGCTGCTCAAAAAATGTAGGGATTCCCTCTTTCAGCCTGGTATTATTAGCCTCATGTATGAACTATTTAATGAAAACTCATGGGCAAACAAACCAGACTATACCAAAGCCTGGGAGAGGGATTTGGGCACCGAGTTGGCAGACAGCACATGGGATAAAAGTTGGCAAGGCTTAAGTAGGGGATCTTTAAATTATAGTCTGCTTGAGACTTCAATAAAGGTCCTACACAGGACATATATTACTCCTTTTAAGCTAATAAATGGGATCCAAAACGGAGCAGCTCATGTTTTAGGAACAGTGGTAATGAGGCTACATTTATTCATGTCTGGTGGGAGTGTTCGGCAGTCATAAGACTATGGGAAGAAACATGCTTACTAGCTTCTAAAATGTTTAAGATTGACCTAATAAAATATTTTTTGAAAGAAAAAATACACATAGCTAGTAGTTGGAAAACCCCAAATTAAAACTTTCAGGAATTAATAAAAAAAATCAACTATTTACTGCTCAACGAGAGATTTAACCATGTAGTCTTGGATAGAATCACCCAGTTCCAGACAATTTGGGATCTCTGGATAACATCCCCATTTAGTGCCCCCCTAATATAATAAAACATTTGTTAATGGTTGAAGCGACTCGGGGGGAAGGACCGGAGTGGGGGAGCCCTGGAGGAGACCCTTCAGAAGCAACCGGCGGCAAAATAATCTGAGGAAAGGAGAGGTCGCTGACTGAAGCCTGCCCTAGGGTAACCCAAGGTGATTGAGCAGGTTAGATATTGATATAGTGCTGGCCCGGTGTGACTCTCTGCTTTGAGGCAAGTCAACCCCAAGACGGCATGACACTGCCGTATCTGGGATGTGGAATAGTATCTGGGAAGCTGGGGGGGTGCCGTTGATGTGGAGCAAAACGCAGCAGCAGAAGAGGACTCAGCTGAGGAGGTTATGGAAGAGGATGGAGTATGAGGAGTAGAGGAGGTGGCAGCAGGCCTGCCTGCAAGTCGTGGCGGTGTCACCAACTCCTCTGCAGAGCCACGCATTCCATGCTTGGCAGGCGTCAGCAGGTTTGCCTAATGCGCAGTGTAGCTGATATACCTGCCCTGACCATGCTCTGCAGACCAGGTATCAGTGGTCAGATGGACCCTTGCCCCAACACTGTGTGCCAGAGATGCCATTACTTCCTTTTGCACAATTGAGTACAGGTTGGGGATTGCCTTTTGGGCAAAGAAATTTAGTCCGGGTTCCTTCCAGTGCGGTATCCCAATCGCTAAAAACTTTTTGAACGCCTCAGACTCCACCAGCTTGTATGGTAAAAGCTGGTGGGCCAAGAGTTGAGACAAGCCAGCTGTCAGACGCCGGGCAAGGGGGTGACTTTGTGGCATTGGCTTCTTACGCTCAAACATGCCCTTGACAGACACCTGACTGTGGGGAGATGAGCAGGAACAGCAAGAGGCGAGAGACGGAGCGGTGGATAGTTGAGAGGGGGCAAGGAGGACAGCAGTGGTTAATGTAGATGAAGATGCTGGACTAGGAGGAGGATGGCGGCTTTGAGTTTGTGTGCTGCTTGTACTCATGTGTTGATCCCATTGGCGTTTGTGATGTGACATCATGTGCCTTCGCAAAGCAGTTGTACCTAGGTGGGTGTTGGACTTCCCACGACTCAGTTTCTTTTGGCACAGGTTTCAAATGGCATTGCTGTTGTCAGAGGCAGACACACACAAAAAATGCCACACTGCTGAGCTCGGCGGTGACGACATTCTGGTGGTGGCAACAGCATGCGTTGATTGGCGTGCTGTCTGGCTGACCCTGGGTGCTGATGCATGCTGTCTGACTGTGCCACTAGCTCGTTGCGATGACTTCCCTCTACTTCCAACTCGTCTCCTCCTCCTCTCTGTCTCCCCATCTGAACTTTCCCCATTCTTCTTCTCTTCTAGCGGGCACCCACGTGACATCCACGGACGCATCGTCATCATCATCACCCGCCTCACTTGTATAAGACAACTGAACAAAGGAAGCAGCAGCGGGTACATCATCATCATCATCACATCGTACGTACATGTGTGTAATGCTGCCTGACTGAGACATATCCCTGTTATCTACATTCTCTGGCAATAATGGTTGCGCATCACTCATTTCTTCAAACTGATGTGTAAATAACTCTTCTGACTGATCAATTGAATTGGCTGTGGTACTAGTGTTGGTGGTGGCGGCAGGCGGGTGAGTGGTAACTTGAGAGGTGCCCAAAGCTAAGCTGGAGGAGGATGGTGCATCAATGTTCCAAGCGGAAGTTGTAGAAGATTGGGTGTCCTGTGTTAGCCAGTCAACTACGTCTTCTGAACTTTTCAAGTTCAGGGTAACTGGCCTCTAAACACTGGGCATTATTGTAGGGCCAAAGGGAATCACAGCACCACGACGGCCTCTGTGGGGTGTCGTGCCTCTGCCTGTCCTTTTTTTTTAAATGTGGACTGTTGGTACCCCAACTAGATTGGATTGGTTGAACTTGGCACAGTAATTGTAAGCAAGACACACACTATGGGTAGCGGTCAAGCAAATGAACTTTGATTGACGGTCAGACAAATGCACTTAGATTTAAGAAAATAAAAGTTTGGGTTTTTTAAATGTGGACTGTTGGTACCCCAACTAGATTGGATTGGTTGAACTTGGCACAGTAATTGTAAGCAAGACACACACTATGGGTAGCGGTCAAGCAAATGAACTTTGATTGACGGTCAGACAAATGCACTTAGATTTAAGAAAATAAAAGTTTGGGTTTTTTAAATGTGGACTGTTGGTACCCCAAATAGATTGGATTGGTTGAACTTGGCACAGTACTTGTAAGCAAGACACACACTATGGGTAGCGGTCAAGCAAATGAACTTTGATTGACGGTCAGTCAAATGCACTTAGATTTAAGAAAATAAAAGTTTGGGTTTTTTAGAAGTAGACAACTAGTAAACAATATTATATTGTATGCGTTGTGCACACACAGTATAAGCTGTGAGCCTGACACACACACTTGCAAGCAGGGGCTAGCAGGGAGACAGGCAAATGAAATTAGATAACACAGAAAAAAAAACAAAGAAAAAAAAATGATGTTATAGCCCTAAAAATGGCTTTTTGGGGTGCTGTGTTTACAGCAGAGATCTGATGAGTCCTTCAGCACTGCACTGGACACTGAATAAACTTGCCTAGCTATTGATTTCCCTATTCAATCAGCATCACCTATACTCTTCCTCCTCTCTGTAAGACTGCAAGTTAGTTATGATTCCAAAATGGCTGCTGTCCATGAGGTAGATGGCTCTGGAAGGGAGTGTATGCTGCTGATTGGCTGAAATGTGTCTGCTGACTGTGACATGCAGGGTCAAAGTTTGCTCAATGATAAAGTATTGGGGGCGGGTCGAATCTCGCATATGTTCGCTGTTCGCCGCGAACGCGAACATGCTATGTTCGCCGGGAACAATCCGCCGGCGAACTATTCGCGACATCTCTAGCCTTCATTATTGAAGTTCCTCACTATCATATTACTATCACTATCATATACTTTTTTATAACATGCTCCTACCAAATTGTTTTTGAATTTGCTCTTCCACTAGTTATTTCTACCCACAAGGCTTCAACATTATCACTGGTTCCAGATTAAAAATATTCTCTGACTACAGTTTTTAATTTAGGCTTAACATACAGACAAATCTTTCCTCCTCTTTTACCATTGCCCCTATCTTTCCTAAATAGGTCATAAACATGAACCGCCCAGTCATGAGAATCATCCCATTTTTCATTTACTGTTAATCATTCTAGCTCTCCCATTTTCCCTGACAAGTTTATTGCTTTAGCAGGCATACGCTTGCGACTGAGTTTGAGTTACTTACTTTGACCTCCATATTGACTGTACTAACCCTCCCCTTCTCCTAGCCCATGAGTAGTTAGTTCACCCCTTACCCCTCTACACTTTCCACTCCATTACTTCAATCTAGTCCCTCTCCCCCACCTATTAGTTTAAAAATTCCCCAAGTCTTTCTATCATTCTCTCCTCCAGCACACAAGCACAGTGGGATCCAACACTGCTGTAGAGATTGTACCATAGAGAAAAGTCAACCCAGTGCTCAAATACCCAAACCCTCCTTCCTTCACCAACCTCCATTAACCTCCATAAGCTCTTACTGTATCCATGGGCTACTTTTGACACTGGTAATGGTAATACTACCGTGTAGGTCCTTGCCCTAAGCTTGTTTCCTAGATCTATAAAATCATTAATAAAATCATTCTTTCTCTTACTTCGTCATTGGTACCAATATGTATCAAGACCACTGGGTCATTTCCATCCCCTTTCATTAATTTATCTACCTGATCCACAACATTAATGAAAAGTATATCGATTTTCCTAGGTGCTTAACACCACTTGGTAAGGTACAAAATATTGAAAAAAAGAAAAAATCTTTATTCAGTTAATGAGTGCAAAAAAACGCTTCATAAAAAATAAACCAAAGCAACATGGGGTGAAAGGGAGGTGCATAAATTGGCAACAACAGGCTAGAAGGAATATACCCTCTACGGTAGAACATGTAACGATTTCCAAATATCCAGGATACCACAAAAGCACAACTGATAGAGACAGAGATAGAAGCATATGATCCTCAGGGATCCTTCTAACTGAAGGGTTCTAATACTTAGATGGCCCAACGCTTTATAGCGTCCCTGTGGTAAAAACAAAGCCTGTCTTGGAATGGAACAAAAAAAATTAAAGGGAACTTTAAAAACATTTTAAAACCAAATGCCAATCAACTAGGGATGCATCCCCAAATAGATCCTTATTAAGTAATCCTGCCAAAGTAAGTGCTGCAGGCTATAAGCAGTTGCACACTGCCATGCTTTGGGGAGCCCCTATCATAGGCAGCCTCACAACAACAAACAGAGATCAAATCATCCATCTCATGTTATGTCAGATCAAATCCAAAAACATTCTAGCTTCTCCCTCTTACCAGACCTCATTTATGCTGAGAATACCCATTATGACTTTTCAGTCAATCACAGGTCATCTCCAAGTATGTTTTTTATCTACCCGATCCAAAACATGCCGAGCCCGAGCATCCCAGTAGACAGCAAACTGGTCAGTTGCCGGGATCTGAGTGACAGATCACTCGATCTATCCTAATCATAAAATCTCCTACCATCAAAACCTGCATTGCATACATTCTACTTTCTAGGCATCCTCACTTGCTCTGCTTTTTCTGCTCTTTCTCTCCTCCAGTAGAACTGTTCTAGTGAGAACAGCTCTATCTGTCATTGACATTCCTGAATGGACACACCCAAGAGTTTCACTCAATCTTGCAAATCTTTTGACATTTGCTAAATCACAACTGGCCTCTCTTCTCCTCCTTTTCCCTCTCATAAGCGTAATCCAGCTTTGTCTCTGGACATCCTCACTAGGCCCACCCTCCGTGCTAGGCTCAACTAAACTGTGCTCAGTGAGCTCCATCTTATCTTACCAGTGTAGCAATATAATTTTAAGTTCTACAGTTTAAAATGCTCATATCTGCCAAAGAGGCATGGACCCTGAATCAGCTGCTCCAGCAGTGCAAACATGTGGCAGGATGAACACTGGGTGAGGTTGCCACTGGACTGATTTGTGACTAGAAATTTCCAAAAATACAGTGGAAAAGTCAATACATTTGTATAAAGAGTGTTTTTCTATACCTTAATCTATCTAAATATTTGCTTAATAACAACCTATGACTTAGAGTGCTCCCCTTTTATTTAAACCATCACACTTACACTACAACTGCACTTTAACTAAGACTGTTCACAAGCTACCAAGTTTGCTCCTTCATTTATTTAATTTATGACTACTCACCTACAGACTGATTGCTGTTCTCTCACACCAATGTAGATAGCAAACATCCTAGCCCTTCCAACACAAGTAGCTCACAGACCAGACCATATTAAATTAAATCACTGAATATGTATTTTATTAATGATCAATACTTAAGTAAAACTTTTAGCTAATGTTGTTAGGATCTTACAGTGGTCCTTTAATTTGTTTTATAAAAAGTGAGAAACTATTGTAGTAATACAGTTAACTAAAAGCAAGAGTCAAATGATCATTGCCTGCCTTTATATGTTTTATACACATTTATGTATTTATATATGTGTTTGTTTATATATATATAAATATATATATATATATATATATATATATATATACTTATTTATATTCCTTTCACTGACCACATAAATGTGATTAACTCCAGTTGCCTAGTAAATTTGCTTTTGTCTTGTTACATGCTTTCTCCCTCTCTCGTGCTTATGCCCATGGGGAATTGATGCTTGGATGATTTCATGTAGACTGCAAGAAAAAGAAGATTTCTTCCAGTAAGTATCACAGAGCCCCTAGGCTGTGAAGATAAGCATTGTTACCTCTAATGCAACTTAGAATGGACCAGATAGCTGCGCAGTAGGCGTAACCTTGTCAGGAAACCATTGTGTAAGGAATAAAAATATTTGTCATGTGCTAACAATGCAATTTGTTTTCCTTTAATTATTTGCCAATTTGATCACGTTTAACTTCTGAAGTGCCACATACGGATCAGTTAATACAAGCTGCTCTTCAGAAGTAAATTGAGGTGAGCTTATATTCTATTATATTTATTTTATGGAAGATAAAAATTGCTGACTAAAAAAAATGGAAGGCTTGAAATAAATGAACAACATGTTTAAGGTGAGGGGTAGTATACCAAGGAAACATTCTCACAACAACGTTAAATGCAATATTCCCTTGTTTTTTATTTGGATATATTTTTAAAGATAATTAGCTGTGCACTTTTAGGAAATACAAAATTACAAATAAAATTGTGATTTTTTTGTTTTACAACTTCTACACTAGTTAAAACTTTTAAAACCTCCAAGTTTCAATGTCAAGTTTCTTCCAAATGTAGTCTTGTCGATAAATGTTTAGTTGGTTGTCTTTGTCAGTGGTCTTCAACCCTCTGGTTACCTTCTAATTCTCATAGGAACCATCTCCAAGATCCAAAACATTTTTAACAAGTGGATATTACATTTGACATATTTGAACTGAGTACATTTTAATTACAGATTTGTTCATCAATAACATCTTTAACTTTGACTAATGATTGTGGTATAAGAGGTCCAGCTCTCCTTGGCCCTCATTCATTTGCAATTTGGCCAATTGTATAGGGGTTTAAATAAGCACATAACATATTTTTTTAAAGAAGTTTTTAGTTAGTAAACATCTATCCAAAAGCAAGGGTTTCACTAACTAAAAACTTATTAAAAAAAATATATGTTATGTGCTTATTTAGAGCACTATTCAATTGGCCAAATCGCAATTGAATGAGGGCCCTTATCCTTATTTCTTCTTGGAGATCAAGTACATTAAATAAATAGTACATTTGTGTTCACATTTGAATGTCTAAAAATAAGTAAAAAAAACATATTGCACTCCACTCTGGGAAACTGGATGGGGACAGGCCAAGGAGTCCACAATGTCTTTTAACTTTTTAATCCAATACCACATTATACATGGTTCCTCTGTATTACATGCTCTATGTATTACACAGCTTTAAAGCATAACATAGCATGGAATATGTACAAGTTAGGAGACCTACCCACAAATTGCACCATTTTGAACTTTAAATGCACCTCATCAGAGTGGGGCTGGTTTGTAGTTGGTACATTATTTTTTGTTTGCTATTTACTACAACATCATTTAGCTTATAGTGGGGAAATGAATGAGATAAGCCATTATTTCTGAGCAGAAAATACATTTTTAAACCTATTGTAGACATTCAAATGTACTGTGTATTTATTATACTCTGTACATTCCCCCTCTCACATAGTACAGCGTTACATAGTAACTGAGGTTGAAAAAAGACTTTAGTCCATCAAGTTCAACCTTATTTTCATATAATCTCTCTATCGCACATACCAGCACTGGCAATATCCCACAGGTCTATTTTGAAACTGTCCTCTCGCTCCAGACCAGTTAAACAGTTCAAATATGACTTTCTGTATTTTATACTACAACATTAGTATGACAGAAATGAGAAGATGAACATTGTACAACATAAATGGTAGTGTAAGCAGTCGCATATGCCATTCATTTTGTACTCTTGGAGTGACCTACATTTTCTGTCCCCTTTTCTAATCCTAAAATTAAATTTGCTCTTTCAATTGCTTTTTCATTATTTATTAGTGGTTAGTAAATTCTTTTTACAGTACCCTTCCATATTTCTATGTTCTGAACATTTTTACCCAGGTGAGATTACTACCATGTTTTCTTACCATGCATTAAAAAAATGGACAGTCTGGTAAATCACCAAGCAAATCACTGACCATAATTCCAATTAAATTCAAAGCAGGTGAAAATATAGTTAGACTCTCATAGTAGGTGAAACGCTTAAAGAGATTGCCATAGTGCTTGCCTCAACCAGGTCTCATTGCTAGCATCAAAGTCATCATATCACCATCTTACCCTTAATCACAGCGGGTACTGAAATGTGTATTATCTGCTGTAACTTTACATAAACCGTTGCATGAAAGATTGTTCAATTTATGTATAATAATGGCAAGATTTATTACTAAACAAATCTTTCTCATGTTCTTTTTCCTCAATAACAGGTTTGTCACTATTAGTGAAGTGTTTGTTCAATATGGTATTATTATAAAATGGCATACCCTGTTATTTCATGTATATGTTTATGGTATGTTATGGTATATTATGTTGACATACCCAATATATGTCTATGCCATGATGTCAATTGCTGTTTCCACTCTCTGCATCACTGTTTCAAACTGAAAGTCCTGCAATGGGAGGTCAAACCTTCTGAAAGTTTGTCTAATTATTTATCATTATTTAATACTGAACACTCATTACTAATTCACGCTATATATATATATATATATATATATATATATATATATATATTTATTTATACAAAGAAACAATCACACAGAATATTCATTTCTGCCCCATAATAATAAGCAACCAGATGTATGTCAAAGTAGATATGTAAAAATATATATATATATATATATATATATATATATATATATCACATATCTAGTTCTCAGCAGCACGGCTTCTCAAAATCCGTTGGTAACGCAACGTTAAAACTGCTGGCTCACAAAGCGAAGTGAGGGCTGCGGTTGCAGCCAGGCAAGGAGCACCAAAGGCGCTCCTTGCGCTGGTGGAGATGAGCGCCATAGGCTCTCATCCCTACGATCCCGCACGACTTAGGTAGGGAGCGACAAAAGGGCTCACTGCGCTGGTGGAGATGAGTGTCGTAGCACTCATCCCTAAAACCCCGTAGGACTTAGGCAGGGAGTGCCGAAGGCACTCACTGCGCTGGTGGAGATGAGCGCTATGGGCGCTCATCCCTACAACCCCACACACGACTTAAGCATGATACCTACGAACCGCGGGACTACAGATCAACACAAAGCTCAATTACACAATTCACAGTGCAAGACCCGTAGCCTACAAAAATTATGACCCTAACACTTTGCAAAGGAAACCCGTACTTAAAACAAAAAAAATACGACCGCAGCACTTCGGAAAAAAAAATAATACGAGTTACAAAAAATACGAAGTTAACGGCCGAACCGCACACACATCAAAAAACACGAAAACCCCCCAAAATAAAAACGTAAACACACAATAAACCACACATCGCACGAGGGGACAGCCTGGACATCTGGAAGTGAGGTTGCACTTCAATTTAAGTAGAGTTTCAAGAGGTTCGCCACTCGAAAATCGCATAAGCGAGAAATTTAATATATATGTATATATATATATATATATATCACATATCTAGTTCTCAGCAGCACGGCTTCTCAAAATCCGTTGGTAACGCAACGTTAAAACTGCTGGCTCACAAAGCGAAGTGAGGGCTGCGGTTGCAGCCAGGCAAGGAGCACCAAAGGTGCTCCTTGCGCTGGTGGAGATGAGCGCCATAGGCTCTCATCCCTACGATCCAGCACGACTTAGGTAGGGAGCGACAAAAGGGCTCACTGCGCTGGTGGAGATGAGTGTCGTAGCACTCATCCCTACAACCTCGTAGGACTTAGGCAGGGAGTGCCGAAGGCACTCACTGCGCTGGTGGAGATGAGCGCTGTAGGCGCTCATCCCTACAACCCCACACACGACTTAAGCATGATACCTACGAACCGCGGGACTACAGATCAACACAAAGCTCAATTACACAATTCACAGTGCAAGACCCGTAGCCTACAAAAATTATGACCCTAACACTTTGCAAAGGAAACCCGTACTTAAAACAAAAAAAATACGACCGCAGCACTTTGGAAAAAAAAATAATACGAGTTACAAAAAATACGAAGTTAACGGCCGAACCGCACACACATCCAAAAACACGAAAAAACCCCAAAATAAAAACGTAAACACACAATAAACCACACATCGCACGAGGGGACAGCCTGGACATCTGGAAGTGAGGTTGCACTTCAATTTAAGTAGAGTTTCAAGAGGTTCGCCACTCGAAAATCGCATAAGCGAGAAATTTAATGGGCGCCGAAAAAAAAAGAAAACGAGGCTACACAATTACTAATTACGCAAAACACTGCCAGGCACTTACAACTTTTAACCACATAGATAATCGCCGCCATTTTACAACACTAACTTCAAACTAATAACATTACTATTATAAAATGGCGCTTTACACAACTACAGAAACGCTTTAGCCTCGCGCAAGCAGCTTATTTACACTGGACACTTGACAGATTGATGACACTTTGTCGTCAGCTCAACAACATCCCAAATGTACATTATTTGCTGCACCAACATCAAAGGTTTTTTTTAGCTCTTCAGGATATTAATTCCTGGATATATTAATAACAAATAGGTAAAGTATATTAATTTATTAATTAGATATTTCATTAAATATTATTAAAAAATTGTCTATATAAAAAATACAAATAGCAGAGGAGAGCCTTGCAATGCGCCCAGCCGAAGGCGCTCAGTGCAGGGATTGCAGGTGCTCAGACCACCAAAACAATAACAGGGGAGAGGCTCGCAATGAGCACCAAAGACAGATATTCTCATGGACCATAACACACCAGTACATCTTTATGTCCATGGTCATGCTGATCCACATGGAATTAATTCCTATGTAATGCACCTGATGACCTAATTTATCTTTCTGGGAAATACAGATGGTAGCTTAGTAAACAAGAGGATTAGTGAAGGTTGGGTTGTGCCTGGCTGGAGAGGATACACACAGAAATTGGTGGTGTGTAAGGCCACAAGGTTCCCTGGTGGTCCAGTGGTTAGGATTTGGTTGGGCCTGGTCAGTACTTGGATAGGAGACCACCTAGGAATACTAGGCGCTGTATGCTCTGGCTCACTGGAGAAGGAACTGGCAACCCACTTCTGTATCTCTGCCATGAGTACCAAGTGGATCAGCATGACAATGGACTTCAAGACTTCCTGATGTGCTATAGTCCATGAGGTCACAGAGAGTCAGAAATGACTGAACAACAACAAAAAAGGGACTGACTATGATGTCAGACTGCCACCTTGAAATCTGTGAAATGCCTACAAAACAAAGGCCCAATTAATTGTGTAGTTACACTGGACAACAGAGGCATCGGCTTTCCTGATCAGTCCGTTTTGGCTTTGGCTGTGAAGGAACAGTGGTTTTCAAAGTGAAATAACCCCTGTCTTTATGAGCGAGGTCGATGATTAGGTACCAGTAATTATTGAGTTCTTGTCTCCTATGAGGTAAAAAAAAGAACGTAGGATGTCTCTGTATACACTGTATCCGAGAACAAACTCAGTGACAGTAAGCATCTGGTTCAGTCTGGGATCTTTGGCTTTTATAACGTTTTGTTTTCACTAGACTTGTGGGACGGAATAAAAATAATAACCAGGTTTTCAGTCCATAATATCCCTTCTGATGTGAGCGGGAACAAAATGAGCCGCATGATAGTGGGTGGACTTTGGTGGCTCATCTGACGTAGTTGGGACATTCAACCATAGAAGTTTGAGGGTTCTCCAGTTGAATCACATGATTCTAAAGGGAATTGATGGAGGACAAAACCTCCAATAGTAATTTCTGCATTTGTATCAGTGCCGTGTTTGGAGATTTGACTGATGGCTGATGAGGTTCTGAGCGCCTCAGAGTAGGTGGTATGATTTTCTAGCTGTACCTGGGTACTGCATCTCTCTTAATTTAAGTTCTTGAATAATGCGGGTTACCATCAACAAGCAGAGGCAAGAATATCTGTCTCCACAGAGGGAGGTCGAGCAGGAGAAGATACTGCCTGAGATGGGAAGCTTTCTGCATCTGACAAGACATTAGTTTGGGGAGTATCATTTGATTTCTGCAACTGGCTGTCTTTGTGTGAGCAGCGTGCGACTGATTAGTTTGAACTTTGGTGGTTAGGCTGATGATGCAATGTTGGAGAGTGTGTATGGATTTAACGGAGTGCAATTATGGGAGAAGTTGTGAACTTCATGTTGATATGGCCAAGCAGGCCATGTTTCCATAGTAGATGGGAAGATAGTTGTTAGAGTTAGGTACAGTAGATAGTTTGGAATAGAGACTGGAGGTCTCTGTGTGAGACATGAGCGACTGGGTAGGTTGTGTTTTAGAGGTAGGGTTGCTGGAGCCTGACTGGAGAGAGTTTGACTATCGTATCCAAGTAGTGGGGAATTAATGCCGTGGCTAAGCAAATGATGCAAAATGAGGGGCTCCAGAAGTGGTAACATGTCAAAGCTGACAATAATGTACAGGTCAGAGAAATAAGAGTAAAAAAAGAGGGGTAGTAATGAAAATGAAGTGATGGCTATGTAATGCAGATGTAGAACATCAAAATAAAGGGGGGGGGGGGGACGGAACGGTGAAGCCACAGCGATAGGACGTCTGCAAAGGAAATCTAGAGTGGACTGATCAGGAACACAAGGAGGCTGGAAAAGTAATGGAAGGGAAAAGCCGGGGAGCAAGGCCAGCAGAAGCAGTGGAGAGACACCCAGGAGACACCCACAAGCACCAGCGGCAGCAACACCAGGAAGGAGCTCAAAGAGAGCAGAAGGGAGAGAGAACAGGGGCAATGGGTGCCCACACCACAAGGAAAGTGGGGTAACAAGGCCAACTGGCAATCACCAAGGGCCAACCCAAACCAGCATGCAAGGAGCAGAGGAATGTGCCTCCATACACAATGCCACCAAACAAAAGCCCAAAGCAGGGACTGTCCTGGGATGACACCATGCCCTGCAACCCCCCAGGTGCCCAGTTGACAGGGCGCGGAAGGGGAATAGCGAGGTGTCAGGAACCACAGCACCAGCACAGGAAAGAAGCAATCAACACCCAGTCAAGGCACAAGCAGAGCAAATTAACATTTTCCCCAGCCAAGGACCCTACCCCCTCGACAAAAAGGTAAGGTACAGAAAGATCCTACTGCAGAGCAGTAAGAACTGACAAAGGCAAAGGGGTAGGAAGAGAGTGGAGGTGACACCACTCCTCATATGGATCGTGGAAGTGGAGGCAGCACCTGGAAAAGAACCAGGCAGAGAAGCAAAAGTGCTAGAATAAACAAGCAGAGATAGTGAGAATGAGGAGAGAAGGAGACGAGGCCAGGCGCAGGAGTGGGGTGGAGACTAGTGATGTCGCGAACATCAAATTTTTGGTTCGTGAACAACGGACGCGAACTTCCATCAAATGTTCGCGAACAGGCGAACCGGGCGAACCGCCATAGACTTCAATGGGCAGGCGAATTTCAAAACCCACAGGGACTCTTTCTGGCCACAATAGTGATGGGAAAGTTGTTTCAAGGGGTCAAACACCTGGACTGTGGCATGCAGGAGGGAGATCTATGGCAAAACTCCCACGGAAAATTACATAGTTGATGCAGAGTCTGGTTTTAAGCCATAAAGGGCATAAATCACCTAACATTCCTAAATTGTTTGGAATAACATGCTTTAAAACATCAGGTATGATGTTGTATCGATCAGGTAGTCTAAGGGTTACACCCGCTTCACAGTAACAGACCAATCTCCCCGTTTAATGCACTGCAAACAACCGCAAACAGTTCCTTTGCACAACTGCAAACTCCCCATTTGCACAAGGTTGGATACCAAGCTAGCCATGTCCCGTTCCTTGTCCTCACTGATGTCATTGAAGGTCTCTTCCTCCACCCAGCCACCAAGGGTCCCTGAAAGGTGACAACAGGCCCCCTGGGACGCCTGCTGTGTTTGGTCTTCCACCTCCTCAAAGCCACCTTCCTCCTCTGATTCCTCTTCTTCGGACTCCTCTCTCTGCGTTGCCTCTGTCTGCGTTATTATAAGGTGTGTACTGTTAAGTAGTACTATTCCTATCGGTTTAATCCCTGTTACGTCCACTATTAGGGGACGTGTATATGGCATTGATTTTTGGAACAGGGAGATGGAAAAAGATGCTTGGTCGGACCTCCTACTTCAAATTTGGGGCACTGCTCGTGCAATCTAAGGTGCCACCAGATATGAGAGTCACTGTGCACTGGGAAAAGTTGGCAGTGAGAATGAGGAGAGAAGGAGACGAGGCCAGGCGCAGGAGTGGGGTGGAGACTAGTGATGTCTGGCCATGTGTCAGTCTTGGACTTATGCTATATATTCACACATTCAAATGGATTGTTTTAAGAAATAAATATTATCATAAAAAATACATTTTAATGTTTCATGTAAGCTACACTGTATAAAATGTAATTATGATTGCATATGAATAAAAAATAATAAACTGCAAGACCCTTTTTTTTGATGGAAGCTTTGGCATATCCAAAATGGAATTGACTTATTGAAATGCTAGCATTTGAACAAAGTGTCTATTGTGAGTTTATAATTCACTTGATTATTTCATTGGGGCTATTTCATTGCATTTATAAAATGGCTTTTGTACTGTGTTGCAAAGCACTACTGTTCCTGCTCAAGAGAATAATCATGGTTTTTCTAGGTGTAAAAGAATGGCTGTTCAGATGAAAACAATATCAATATTTCTGAACTAAAATAATGGACCCACTTATCAGGGATAATGGATTACAAAGACTTGCTTCTGTGGCTTCATTCAGAGAATGCCTAAACAATTATGGCATGGAATACATAAAGAAGATTTCCGCGGGGGGCATCTCTCTAACTTACAAAGTCAACTTGTGAGGCAATTTCTCGATCAAAAGAAATATTTTTCGCCCTGACAGGTAAAAAAGAAGTGCAGTCTTTTTAGTCATAATGAGATTTATACATGGTCTGTTAGTACAGCCACATACCTTGTTCAACTATTGAAGCATAAATGTGTAATTCATAGTTGTATAGAACTACATGCATGGACTGTCCATCACATAATCTGCAGAGGACCACATGCTACAAACCCCTGCCATTAACCTGAATGAGAAGCTCAGAAAAGTATTGGATTATATAGTTTTTTACAATGCTATGATGAATGTAGGTCTACCAGTGCATTATTTATAATTGTGACAAGTTACTAGTATCAATTGGATTTGTGCCCGTGTTTCCGGCACTTTGATAAACACAATGGAAGAGGCTGTAATGCTTTTTCAAGTTTTAGAATTTTTTTAGCTAGTGATACAAATGAAGTAAAACAAAACAAATCAAAGAAAATGATAGGCCTATCTTCCACTGAAGCACCACCTTAACTGAACAAGTTTCCTCTCTAACTAGCTCTCATCCAGCTAAACCTGAGTAAAGCAAAGACAAAAAGTCCAATAATTTGTCTATATTTTTCTTCAGGTCTTCAGGTCTCCACTCTGCTCCAAATAATCATAAGCTGCAGGCTGCTATCTCACTGCCTGTGTTTTTCTCGAGCTCAAACAAACTGAAAATACTCAGTCCATCAGCAGCCCCTCCCATACTCAAGGAGCAGACTCAAATCATGCCTCTCCATGTGCAGCTAATCACTTTATCAGGATAGGTAAACCCTGCCGTCCTACTGACGTAAGAGAGCTTTGCAAAGTCCATTGTATAACTCTGCCACATAATGTATTGGCTGCAGTTCTCAACACCTTTCTTTTGGTAAGACATTTCTAAATGCCTGGTTGACCATTTCCATTCCTTTTAGACACAATATAAATAGATATAGTGTTCTTAATATTATATTACAGACTTGCCACAGGAAGATATTTAAGTGCAAAATCTTTAGATAATTTGTCTTTTGTGTTAATAGAAATGATTATGTCTCTACTGTACTACAGCAAAAGAGAAGTCAGCATTTTAGTGAACTATTAATAATCTCACTAAAGGGAGACAAAGACATAGTACATTTTAGACATAAATGTGCTAAGATCACAGGACATAATGATACTGTTAGTAAAAAAAAACAACAGAAAAAGGAATTTGACAAAAGTGAATATTTTAGACTTTGTTAGCTTGTTTAGCAGACAGATAAGATTTATGTAAAATGCAGGAACACTCCTAGAACTTCCTGTAGCTAAGTATGTGTAAAATTAGGGAAAATGGATTACAAAGACATGTTATGGGGCTTGGTTCTGAGAAGACCTAAACAATGTCGCTCTCTTGCTGGCATGAAATACATAAAGATTTCCGCAGGGGGCATCCCTCTAAATTTACAATGTCAACTTGCAAAGCAATTTCTCGATCAAAAGAAATATTTGTTGCCTTGACATGTTAAAAAAAGTGCAGTCTTTTCAGTCATAATGGGATTTATACATGGTCTGTGATTACAACCACATACATTGTTCAACTATTGAGGTATGAAATGTGCCATTCATAGCCATAAAGAACTACAGGCTAGGACTGTCCATCAGATAATCTGCGGAGGACCACATGCTACAAACTCCTGCTGTTAACCTGAATGAGACGCTCAAAAAACGAATGGATTATATAAGCTTTTACCATTTTATGATGAATGTAGGAAAAGAACTTCTAAGAATAACATTTTTGCTGTGCAGGCTACCAGTGCATTATTTATAATGTATTCTCTGCAGTTCTCAACACCTTTCTTTTGGTGAGACATCTCTACATGCCTTGATGACCTTTTTCCTTTTCATTCCTTTTAGACATGCAATATAAATAGAGATAGTGCTCTTAATGCTTCTATTACAGATAGTTTTTTCAACTGGAAAATATTTAGGAACAAGAACTTTAGCTAATTTGTCTTTTGTGTTAATGGAAATGGCTACATTTCTCTACTGTATTACAGTAAAAGAGAAGTCAGTAGTTTAGTGAAATATTAATAATTCCACTAAAGGTAGACATGGAAAGTACTTTTTATACATAAATGTGCTAAGAGCAAAGGCCTTAGAGAGATTGTTAGCAAAAAAAGCAAAATAAGAAAAAGGAATTTGACAAAACTGAATATTTTCAGCTTGGTTAGCTAGTTTAGGAGCTGGATAAGATTTACGTAAAATGCAACTGCATTCCTACTGTTTCCTGTAGCTATGTATCTGTGGAATTATTTCCTTTACTTCAACTAACAAATCAGTTCTGCAGTGGTACTATACCGTGTAATATAGCTGATATTCAACAACAGCAGTATACCAATTGATTTTGGTATACTGACATCCCAGTATACCGTCTTCACAAAAACGGGAACAAGAATATATGTTATTGTAGCTGAAGCTTAATCATTTATCTTTAGAAAACCCTAAATATATCATTACTATTTTTATAAAGTATTTCATATAGCACAATAATTGTATGATATGTGGAAAATGTACTCCCAACTGTATATACTGTAACAATAATAATTACAAGTCAATGTGGAAGAAATGTATGTATAGGTACAAGACTGCAGGTCATGGACCATCATGGATTTTGTGATTTGTGAATTATAATTTATAAAAAATCAAAAAATGTGACCTGATGGTTAAAGAAAAATTCTTCATAGATGAATAGAAAGTCATTACAGTATATGCTGAATTTTTATGTGTTCCTTTCTGTCTATCTATATTACATATAGATACACAGATATACAATGTAAATATGACACATACATATTAACTTTACTTGTACTAGGTAGGTGTATGTCAAATATATAGTCACACAACTGTTATTTCAGAAATATCTTTTTTTAACATTGTGATTTAACATTATCTCTTACACTGTGTATATGATATATAATTGAATACTGTACAATGAGATAAAATAGTAGTAGTAGACAATATAGTACAATATGTGTTATACAAAACTGGGCAATAAATATTATACATAATAAATATATAAATGATTACAAGTTTTGCCCGTCTTTCTTCATCCTGTGCTTTAGACATAGGTACATAGCGCTTTGTAGTAACCCAAATGTAAATGGGGCATGCTGCTACAATTTTTTTGTTTTGAGGAATTGGTATAATTTTGGTGCTGGATTGCCATTTTGGGTTGTTTCAGACTGAGATGTGCCTGGAAAACTTTCTCTTCTTATGGTACAAGAGAAATAATACATACTGTATACAACTCCACAGAACCAGTGGCAGTTAGCCCCCTCCACCAGGTGCCAACTCACTCAATGTCACCTTCTCCCCCATCCCTTGCGCCATTGTCAAAAGACCCCTGTCCAAAGTAGCTCACTTCCCTACGAAATCTTCCTCCCCCAGCAACAGGCCCCTCTCAATGTTCTTATCCCCAATAATACTTTCCTAAAGCAGCTGCCTCCCCAAAGACCCCCACCCCTTAGCCACTAGCCCAATTAAATACCACAAAAACCCCTTATCAAAGCAGGTTTCCTCCCCTAGACCCCTTTGCTAAACAGAATCCTATCCTAGACCCCTTCCCACTCCCTCACACTCCTTCCTAAAGCAGACTCCCTCCCACAGACCTCTTTTCAAAACAGATTTTTGCACAAGACCCCTTCCCTTAGCAGATTCTCCTGCACAGACCTGTTCATGAAGCAGTTTAGCCTCCCCAGACCCTTCCCAAAAGCAAAATTGCCATGTCCCAAATCAACTTCCTCTCCCCAGACACCTTCCCAAAGCAGAATCCCTAGACCATGATCCAAAGCAAATTCACATCCCCCAGACTTCTTTCAAAGCAAATTCTCCTCCCCAGGATCCCTTTCCCAAACCTTCCTTGACATCTCTCTTGCATATTCCGCGCCTTGTGGCTCTTACAGTGTTGTCAGTTGTGTAGAACCGCTCCCGGTGACCTGCACCCGATAAGGCTCTACACTACAGAAAATAAATGTCTCCACCGCTGCAAGATTAAAGGGGATCTGTCACCCCAATAACAAGTTGGTTTTATTTTAAAATGGATTAAGTACTGTTATACTAGTTGTTCTTCTCTACAGCAAACCACTCCCCAAATATTCAGCATCATCTGTGTAGCTATATTATGTTCATGTGCGGCTCAGTGTGCTATTTTGCAGTTCAGAGTGCTTGATCAGGGTGATGGAGGGGATTCTTTTCAGCCATTAGAGAAAGTGAGGAATTGAGAGATTAGCAGCATGGGAAAGAAAAGACTGGATGGCAGTAGTTGTGAAAAAGGAGATCCAGAGAGACAAAGAGATAATGCAGGAAGGCAATCATGGCTGTTAGTGTGCACACATCTGGTATGTCTGTGCGTATGGAAAGATCTGCATTAATGCATTAGTCAGTGTGAATGATTGCTATTAGTGGGGACAATCACTAAGCACCACAGGGACTGTGTGCTACGGTGGCAATTTTATCCACAGCAAATAAACATTGCAGCTTTCAGTCTCTGTAAAGCTTAGTGAATTTTGCATTCAGATAGCATTGATCAATCAGCATCAGAGGGTCAGATTTATCTCTCTTGCATCCCAAAATGCAAGTTCCATAGATGCTATTTGATACTACTACTTGCAGACTATCACTAGACTATAATTATTTGCAATTATAATTCTACATAAGTAGAGGCATGTATCCCTTAATACAGCTTTCTGCTTGTAGAACAGAATGAGAGACATTTGAAAACTGTATTATGTACGTTTGCGTGTTATACTCTGATGATAAAACCACCTAGTGTGTATGAATATGATAATTTGTGTAAATATAGTATAAAATGTGTATGACATATTTTGTGTTACATCACTGATGGAAGTCAATTGGCAAATACTCCAAGACTAGGGGCCATATTCAATTCCAAGCCTGCAACTCGATCGCAGATGGCAGAATGTCTGCGGGTGTGTTGCGGGCTCCTGTTCCTCTCTGATTTGCGATGCTATTCAATTGCTCAAGCCCGCATGTTACTGTCACAAAGCCCAAACCGTAAACCATGCACTGGCTCGTAGCAGTTCAGGGCGGGAACATGATCAATTAAGCAAGCCCATAATGGCCCATCTCGAATCAGCCAATAGAAAATGAGATATTCAACATTGAGGTAACATGTCAATCAAATAGGTTCAGGCGTCCAATATGCGATCAGACTCGCAAACCCACAAAATAAAGAAATATGAAAATGAATGCCAATACTGTTCTAGTCCATGTGAGTGGCCTGATATGTATTAACTCATTGATACACAAGATCGATTTAGCCCCTAAATTAAACATGAAAACAAATTTAATTTCCTGCCGATTTGAGATCTTGAGACTGTTGTGCAATTAATTATAATGTCTATCATCACTTTCCCCATTATTTACAGAGCAGTATTGATTTATTATTTGTATTTACAGTACAGTTAACCACCTCCTTCTTTTGCCATTTATGGGTGTGAACTCATTTGCGGGCTTGGGGAAATTAGCAATTGAATAGCGATTTGTGATTTTAGCCTTGTGAAAGATCAAAGGTTTCTGGAGACTGTAAGTTGCAGCTGTAAGTTATAAGTAACTAAAATACCAATGCAGTTCAAGAAAACAAAAAGTATTGTGTAATTATTGAGCATCCTTAAAAGGTAATCTGCCATTAATGGTTTACCATTTTGACTGGCCTCAATAGGTATATGTTTTTCGGTTTCTTATTTAATGCACTGTATTGCTCCAAATTAAGTTTTAGAGAGATGCTGTTACAATCCAACTTGTGTATAAATCCAACCTTGGCTTTGCATAAAAGCTGTGTAATACAGCAGACATAAGCTTAAAGGAAGCCATGTTTAAAATGATTTATGGATTGAAGAGAAAGGCATTTGTGGGCACATTTGCATGTCCCTGCTCACCTTCCCAGAATGCAGAGTAATAACTGTATTTTTTGTAATTCTGAGCTGGAAACAGGTTTTTAACTTGTTTTAGACAAAAGTACACACAAATGTACTATTTATATACTATATATATATATATATATATATATATATATATATATATATATATATATATATATCACATATATAGTTGCCAGTGTTGGGAATGCTTACAATGTTGGTCACACTTTGTGAGCCTTGCAAAACGAGGCGGGCCGTTGACCGCGAGCCTCACAAAGCGAGGAGAGCAGTTGAGGCATGTGGGACTTAGGCTGCACTGACCGCCGCATGCGCTCACTGCACTAGGAGCCTAGCACAGCGAGGTGAGCATTTGAAGCACGAAGTTTGTTCAAAGGAAGCGAGCAGTTCAGGCACGCTTTGTGGCCGTCGACCGTTAGTCTCGCAAAGCGAGTCGAGCAGTTCAGGCATGTGGGACTTAGGCTGCAATGAGCGCCAAAGGCATTTTTTACAATGCGAGCCTCGCAAAGTGAGGCGAGCAGTTGAAGCATGCAGTTCGTTCCAACGAAGCAAAGCAAGCAGTTCAGGCACACTTTGTGAGCGTTGACCATGATCCTCACAAAGTAAGGTGAGCAGTTGAGGCAAGTGGGACTTAGGCTGCAATGAGTGTCAAAAGAGATCATTGCAGGGCATGCGATGAGCGCCAAACGCACTCATCGCGATGGCCGTGGGACTAGGTGCAAGTGTGAGCCTCGCGAAGCTAGGTGAGCAGTTGAGGCATGCGGGACTTACGACTTGTACCACTTAGGACCGAAACCCGTACATGCACTGTGCACCTCACCAAATTACAACTTTAATGGCCGAACTGCGGATCTCCAAGACCTGAAAATAACAATGAATAGCCATCAAATTACTGTATATACTCGAGTAAAAGCCGACCCGAGTATAAGCCGAGGCACCTATTTTACCACAAAATACTGGGAAAACTGAGTCACTCGAGTATAAGCCGAGGGTAGGAAATGTGCTGCTCCCTGTGTCCCTCTTGTGCCTTCTGTGTCCCCCTCTTGTGTGCCCTCTGTGCCAATTTCTTGTGTCCCCCTTCTCTCTCCCCTGTGTTTCTTCCCCCCTCTCTCCCCTGTGTCTCTTCCCCCCCTCTCCCTCCCCTGTGTCTCTTCCCCCCTCTCCCTTCTTTGTGTCTCTTACCCTCCCCTTCCCATATCACCCTCCTCAACCCCCCTCCTTAACCCCCTCCTCATCCTCAACCCCCTCCTCATCATTATCCTCCCTCCTCAACCCCCTCCTCATCCTCAATCCCACTCCTCAACCTCTCTCCTCAACCCCTCTCCTCAACCCCCCTCATCAACCCTCCTCCTCAAACCCCTCCTCAACCTCTCTCCTCAATCCCCCTCCTCAACCTCCCTCCTCAATCCCCACCTCATCCTCAACCTCCCTCCTCAATCCCCCTCTGCATCCTAAACCTCCCTCCTCAACCCACCTTCTCATCCTCAACCCCCCTCCTCAACCTCTCTCCTCAACCCCCCATCGCAACCCCCCATCCTAAACCCCCCATATTCAACCCCCCCATCCTCAACATCCCCATCCTCAACCCACCCATCCTCATTCTCAACCCCCCAACCTCAACCCCTCTATCCTCATCCTCAACCCCCCATCCTCAACCGCCCTCCTCAAACTCAACCCCCCTCCTCAACCTCAAACCCCATCCTCATCCTCAACCCCCCATCCTCATCCTCAACCCCCCATCCTCAACCCCCCATCCTCAACTTCCCTATCCTCAACCCCCCCATCCTCAACTTCCTCATCCACCCCATCCTCAACCCCCCTCTTCAACCTCGCTCCTCAACCCCCTCCGGAACGTCAACCCCCCATCCTCAACCCCCCCATCCTCATCCTCATCCCCCCATCCTCAACCTAAACCCCCCTCCTCACTTTACCCCCCTATGTACCTCCCCCTCTCTCTTTCCCCTCACTTACCTTACATCTGCAGCAGCCGCTCCTCCGCGCTCCTTATGGCTGCGTCTTGACCCGGCCAATGAGGTGACGCGCATGTGATGTCATGTCATTAGCATATGCTCAATCCCCCTCCGAATCCTCAACCTCCCTCCGCAACCCCCTCCTCATCCTCAATCCCCCTCCTCAACCTCTCTCCTCAACCCCCCTCTTCAACTCCTCTCCTCAACCCCCCTCATCTACCCCCCTCCTCAAACCCCTCCTCAACCTCTCTCCTCAACACCCTCCTCATGCACTCTCCTCAACCCACCTCCTCATCCTCCACCTCCCTCCTCAATCCCCTCCTCATCCTCAACATCCCTTCTCAATCCCCCTCCTCTTCCTCAACCTCCCTCCTCAACCTCCCTCCTCATCCTTAACCACCCTCCTCAACCTCTCTCCTCAACCCCCCATCTTCAACCCCCCATCCTAAACCCCCATCTTCAACCCCCCCATCCTATACCCCCCATCTTCAACCCCCCATCCTCAACCCCCCTTCCTCATTCTCAACCCCCCATCCTCAACCCCCCTCCTCATCCTCAACCCCCTCATCAACCTCAAACCCCATCCTCATCCTCAACCCCCCATCCTCATCCTAAACCCCTCATATGCTAATGACATGACGTCACATGCGCGTCACATCATTAACCGGGTCAAGACAGAGCCGGAAGGAGCACGGAGGAGCGGCTTCTGCAGATGTAAGGTAAGTGAGGGGAAAGGGAAAGGGGGAGGTACTTAGAGGGGTAAAGTGAGGAGGGGGGTTTAGGATGAGGAGGGGGGTTTAGGATGAGGATGGGGGTTAAGGATGAGAATGGGGTTGAGGATGATAAGGGAGGGGGAGGGAAAGAGAGACGCGAGGGGGAAAAGAGAGACATGGAGGGAAAGAGAGACACGGGGGGAAAGAGAGACACAGAGATAGAGAGACACAGGGTGACTCGAGTATAAGCCGAGGGCTGAAAAACTTGGCTTATACTCAAGTATATACAGTAACTTACACACTCACACACAGCATAGTGGGAGAGCCAGGAAGCCTGTGAGTGAGGTTGCAAGTTAATTTGAGGCATATTTGCTATTTTTTAATGATCGAAAATCACCTAAGAGAGAAAAAAATTGGCTGCCGAAAAAACGCAACTCGACGAAAACTAGTGCGAAGGACGTAAAATTAGCCTGTAGAATGTAAAAACAAGCACTAAGCAGTAACACTTATCCCAAGGCAGTAACAAAACACAAGACAGTAACACTCAAGTGCAACGCCTATAAAGCACACAGGGTGAGAGGCTTGCAATGAGCGCCTAAGGCGTACATCGGGGGGCTCTCAAGGAGCGTCAAAGGTGATCATTGTAAAGCAGGAAAGTTGCTCAGAGGTCCCATAGCCTCGCATCATGTGGTAAACAGCATGGTGTGTCACCAGGGGTCAGTAGAGAGCAATCAGGGTCGGCTGCTTCCTCCAGATGGAGACTTGTTTGAAAGAGCTGGAGTGTTGTGGAAGTGTGCAGGGCTACTGCTAGAGACAGCACTGAAAGTTGATGGACCAAAGCCAGAAGCTTTGAAGAGAGAGCCTGCAGATAAGTCCCTGAAGGTAATGACCGAAGGAGGGATCTGCTTATGAAAGAGAGGCCTGAGTTACAGCGCCTGAGAGAAAGGTGAGAGAGAAAGACACCTTTGCTGCCTATATTTTGCAGTGTATTTTTGCACTTAGATGTAAGACAGTGAGGGAACTACAGTTTAGTTATGCAGGACTTCAAAGAGAAGCAAGGATTTTGTTTCTGCCGTCAATTTTCTGTTGTATGCTGACAAACAACCAGTAAAGTGTGGTTAAACATTTAAAGGGCTCCTGCGCTTTCCTACATTAAAAAGTTGGTAAATACAGGGCGCTGACCCTAGTGGCAGTGCCTTGTCACAATATATATATATATAGATCTAGTCCCAGGCCTAGTGCAGCACCTATTTAGTTGGCAGTAAGCTGTAAGATGCAGTACACTGTAATATGTATATAATTGCACAGTTTCTCACATACAATTTGTATACATGCACACACATAAACATATGATTTAAGAAATGGACTAGGGAAAGCAGGAGCTGTAAGGGCAGCTTAGGGGAGCACACATTTACTGACCTAGCACAGAATAAAACCTAAATATGCCCAGGATATGAAATGTACATTAGCAATGTATGCCTCCATTCCATGGCTCTTCAAAGTCAAATTCTGAGTTATCACTTCACCTAACCTCTGTAAATGCCCCAAAACTGCCCCAGAAGAGCATATATATTTCAAATCCATTGCAATGCACAAGTGAACACCTTAATTGTGTTGGATTTGAGGCTTGACTGCCCAGATCCGACACAATTAAGGGGTTAATAGATCTACCCCCATGAGCCAGGGGATACACAGGATTCCCCCACCAATAGCTGCTACTTACTTTGAGCCTGGGGATTCCTTCTTCTGATCCACTACCTTCAATGAGCTTGGGGATCCCCTTAGGGTTCCCCCTTCTACTCTGCTAGCCACCTGAGCCAGGGGATCCCTCATCTGAAGTAAAAAGGTGAGATCCTAATCTTCATGAAGACCCATGGCACCAAAAAGCATGGAGGTCTCCACGGACCTCCATAGTATACCTAACTCTATGTGGACCCACATAGCACCTAACATTAACCTCTGTACCATATGGATCTCCACTGACCCCATTGGCACCTAATATTACCCCTTTGTCACAGGGGTCATCAACGAAACCCCCAGCACATAATATTGATTTATATCCATGGGGGTCCTCATGGGCCCTTATGTCACCTAATGCCACAGGGGTCATCAACGAAACCCCCAGCACATAATATTGATTTATATCCATGGGGGTCCTCATGGGCCCTTATGGCACCTAATGTTAACCCCTATACCATGGGGGTCCTCATGGAAAATTATGAATTATGATTATCCCTGAATTATTATTGGTTATACTTTTAACCAATCAGATATGGGCCTGGGGTAATTCAAATATTCAATTCTGATTAGCTGAAATAGGATTGACACATATTTATACTTCATACATGTGTTAATGAAACCACTCTTGAATTTGTGTCTATGTGGACATTAACATCCTGGAATATGGAACTATCACGGGGCAACAGTATTTACACCATAGGGAGTACCAAGTCCTGGTCCACTTTCAGATTCTATTCTGTGCCAACGGTGTGTTTTTTTGTCTCAGCGCTCCATCTCATTTCATAACAACCAATAAAAACAGAACTGGAGGAATCCCTACTCTCAAAGAGATTGTAAAAGCTATTGAGCAGCTAAAGAATGGTAAGGCAGCTGGAGTTCATAGGATCCAAGCAGAGATCTGGTAACATGGGGGCACAACATTTCACGGCAAGATCCATGAGTGGTTTATTTGCTGTTGACAGCAAAGGAAACCTCCACAGGACCTTTGTGATGCAATCACCATTACCCTATACAACTCTGCTCTCTGTTGCAGGGAAAATCCTTGCAAGAGTACACCTCAATAGACTGGTGCCCACAATAGCAGAAGAACTCCTCCCTGAGAGTCAGTGTGGCTGTAGAGCTAACAGGAGCATGGTTTTTGTTCTCAGGCAGCTCCAGTAGTAATGCTGAGAACAGAACAAGGGACTTTACATGACATTTGTCGACTTTACCATAGTGTTTGGCACCGTGAGAAGGATCTGTTACAAATCCTGGAATGTATATCATGTCCTTATAAGTTCCTTAACATAATCATCCAGCTACAAGAAAACCAGGGCGGCCAAGTCAGGCACAGCCACGACCTGTGGGAGCCATTCCCAATAAGTAATGGCTTGAAGCAGGGCTGTGTCCTTGCACCAACCTTATTCAAGCTATTCTTTAGGATCACCACACATACCACACCGACGATAGTCTGTTCAACCTGAGTTGACTAAAGTCCCACACCAAGACAGTGGAATGACTTGTTTGAGTGCTACTCTTCACTGATGAAGCTCTGCAGCGATTGACCTTTGGTTTCTCCGAGTCTGCCCAGCTCTTCGGTCTAGAAGTCAGTTTCGAAGAAGATGGAAGTTCTCTACCAGCTCTCTCCTCACATCACTATTTGTGAGTCTGAGTTGAAAACAGTCCACCAGTTCACCTACCTAGGTTGCATCATCTCCTCTGATGCTAAGGTTGAAAAGGAAATTGACAACAGACTGGCAAAGGCAAATGAAGCATTCTGCAGATTTTATAAAAGGGAACACCAAGTAAATGCACCAAGGTCAGTGTGTACAGAGCTGTTGTGTTGACCACCCTACTATATGGCTCTGAGTCCTTGGTTACCTACCACCATCACCTACGACTTCTTGAGCGCTTTCATCAACTCTGCCTCTGAATGACCACGTCACCAACACTGAAGTCCTAGAACTAGCAGTAGTCACTGGCATTGAGGCCAAGCTATTGAAGACGCTGCGCTGGGCAAGAGAAAAACATCTGTAGCATGGAGGATGATTGACTTCAAAGATTGTGCTATATGGTGAGATCACCACTGGTTATCGTGACAGAGGAGAACCGAAGAAAAGATGCAAATACTCAATAAAACAGTCCCTTGATGCCTGTCACATTGACCATCATCAATGAGTACTGTCTCCTCTTTCGAGAGCATACAACGGCTGGTCTTCAGGATAAAAGGGGACAGAGGAAAAACTGTGTCACTGCAGCACCCAACCCAAAGCAAGCTTTCCTTTGCAACCACTGCAATTGAGTCTGCCTGCCCAGCATTGGCCTCCTTAGCCACCAGAGAGCCTGCAGATGTGGACAACATTGTTCTGAAATCTTCATTTGTGAAGCCAAACCAATTATAGAATACCTGTAGAATGGCCTCATATTCCTTAGACATGAAGAGCAATCACCAAACTTAATGACTCCTAAGAGATGGCTCCATGAACATTTATGGACCCCCCATGTTTAACATTTGCAATAGATATTGAGGGTTAAAGGCATTTTTTAGCTTTCTCAAAATGTAAAGCTATCTAAATGTAAGAAATATAGAGAAAGATATTTTTTTTAAGATTGCTCAGGTTTCCAGATGTTGTGCTACTTACTGACCAGATTTTGTGCTATTCAAACCAGGTTATTCTTCTTTGTGCATTAATTTTGAATACAAGCAGTTTCCAAATACCAGCCCTGTCATAATTCCAACTTTCTGAAGCTCATAACATATTTTTTTTTTATGGGACTGGGTCACAGAGATGATTTTATCAACTAAATTGTAATTTTGAAGCTGTACACTAAAGTAACTAAATTTAGCACTTATCTTCTGAAATGTCTGTATATGCCTATTAATGATCTTGAACTTGTAGCCACCTGCAATTCGGGCACAACTATTTAGCTTGAAGGAGTCACATATGCAAGTGCTAATTTTTCTCTTTTATAGCTGGCTAGCTGGCACATATTGCTAATTGTCCATAAACCTAGTAAATAAATTATATGACCTGGTATTTTCCCTAGTGGGTAAAACTAATATTAATGTGTAAGGGTATAATTTAATCAGGGAATAGGAATAATAAAATTTGAAAAACGCTGTAGTGTTTAATAATAATAATAAATAAGTCAAACTACCATCCTAGTCTACAGGGTTTGAAATGAGTAAATAAGAAAATCATCTTCTAATGTGTACAAATAGAATTGAATATAATAAGGTATCAATATTGTTCTTGTAATCCTCATATGACAATAGAAACCGTTAATCCCTGGATCACTCCAAAGTCACTATAAAGTAGTGCTTGGATGGAGGAGCTTTAAAAGATAAGTCACACTAAGAAGATTAATTGGTCAAGTCCACATCCCTTGGCCTTAAAGTCCAGTATTCCCTTTAGGAAATATCTGCGTCTTAGAAGAAATTGTGACACACTATTAATGTTTGAAAGACAAGCAAGAGAACTTAGACGCAGATTCAAAGAACGTGGTTACCCTAACAGGGTACTAAAAATCACCTATCAACGAGCCCTTAAAGCAGATAGGACAGAATTGCTATTTGGAAAGAATAGCCAAAAAGTGAAACAAACTGAAGATGAAAATGATCCGCTACGCTGCTATGGACGTGATTGGAAACAAATTAGCACATTAGCACATACTCTTGAACGATTCGACTTTGAAGACCCATTTAATCACTGGACCTTTGATCACATATCGAAAGGCCAAAAGCATTGGTGAAAACATTGCAAAAGGTTTCTTTAGACCAAAAGATGAAATAAAGACAACTTGGCTTACTCCTACTAAAGGACTTTTTAGATGTGGACATTGCAGGGCTTGTCCCTACATACAGCCCAGTCACCGATTTATTCATCCAATCACTCTGAAGAAATACCCCCTTAAAAGATTTATAAATTGTAAAACAACACATGTTATTTATGTTTTGATATGCCCTTGCCCTATGATATATGTCGGCAAAACATTACGGCAACTACGCCGCAGGGTATTAGAGCATACCTACACTGTAACAAATCAAATGGATACACCAGTTTCACGCCATATCTCAACATTCCACGTCAACAGACTTGACTTACATGACATTTTTTGTCGTGGATCACCTATGTAGGAAACCACGAACAGACAATTATTACAACTAGAAAGCAAGTGGATATTCACTTATAATTCCCAACATCCGTATGGGATTAATGAAGGATTTTCTTGCTCAGCATTCCTATAAAAACTTTCAGAGCCTGGTCACATTAAAATAGTTAATGACATCTCAGTATACCAAGTCTATATAACTTTATTTAACCCCTTTTCATATGTTCATTCATTCTTATTTTTTTTTTACCACCCAACACATCCCTTCCTTCCCAAACCCCACCCCCCCTTGACTCTTCACTTCACACCCACCCATTAGTCTTTCAACACATTCCACAGGATCAAATTAATTTACACACAACATTCACATCACACTCACTCACACTATATTTACACCACAACATGCATATTCATGCACTTTTCTTGATATTATCATCATTATTTTTATGTTCAAATTATATTTATATTTATCCTCATGATTATTATCTTTATTACCTCATAATTCTCTTTTTTCTCACAATATTTTGTTTTAGTCATTCATGATAGACTGTACTCATTCAAATTTACACACTTTCACTCATCACACCTTTTATTTAATAATTTAATATTATGTTTTATATATATGTGTATATGCATATATATATATATATATATATATATATATATATATATATAATATGTATATATATTTGTCATACCCTCAACAGAGGAGTTTTTCATTGTTACCTACCACATATTCATTCACAATCATTTAGTCTTCACAGGATGAATTCCATATCATACCTATACCCTATATGCCTATACTGTTAGGTCAAAGTATTTCACTTCATTTCACTCTTTATAATAGTTTTTATTTCATTTCCATCCTAAATTCATTAATTAGTTTTTGGGTATTATTACTATATATCTTATCTAATGAAATCTATTAGTCTCATTCAATCCATTTCTGCTCAATAGTCTATCTTCAACTAATTTGTAATTTTGTTCACCACTTTGAACTGATAAAGTTCAATTATTCAATTCAAGATGGCTGACGCATCACATGCAGTATGCCTATACAAAACGTATATATAAAGCTTTAGTATCTTATCGTTGCTCTCCATACCCTATATAACTCAATGTAAAGGCAATGACGTCATCACGTTAGCATCAAGTTATGTGACGTGACAGGCCCCTTTTTTTGACGAAACGCAGAAGTAACTTAAGCCTTAAATAGGCCCATGCTTTTACTAAATTTACCCCAGAGGAATCTCTCATTGAGAACGAAACGGACCGTCGGGACCTTGAGAGGGTGATGTGCAGACTTTATCCTATGGAGGATCTAATTTGCCTGGCGTTGTGTCTGAAAACTGCAAGTATTGGGCATTAAGTGGCTCTTTGTATTTATACATATATGTGTACCTTGCCATTCAGCAAAACCGCAATTACAGGTTTAATGATGGATCTTAAATAGGTGGTGCACGGTATATGATTAACTTTATCAGCCCATTCTTGCTACTATTAGCCCCTTTTTGCTATATACAACTAATTATAGTGCCAGTATATTACCTACCTCTGCACATCATCCCTCTCTCTTTTTTGTTTTTAATCTACTTAGTGGGACTTATCATTTTTTAAAGCTCCTCCATCCAAGCACTACTTTATAGTAACTTTGGAGTGATCCAGTGATTAACAGTTTCTACTGACATATGAGGATTACAAGAACAATATTTATAACATATTGTATTCAATTCTATTTGTACACATTAGAAGTTGATTTTCTTATTTACTCATTTCAAACCCTGTAGACTAGGATGGTAGTTTGACTTATTTATCATTATTACACACTACAGTGTTTTTCAAGTTGTATTATTCCTATTCCGTGATTAAATTATACCCTTGCACTTTGTCCATAAACCTCATATGACTCAGATTTGCAGCATGATTTGTGATTATAATTTAGTTTATCCCCTGTAGCTAATGTGAAGATTTTCCAAAACTACAGTGGCAATTTATGCTTCATCTCTACCAAGGTCAGTACTTTATACAGTTTGGTATTTGTAATCCTGATGTTAGAAGGTCTGGATTAAGGTTATCACAGACTAGCAGTGATATGATCAGAATACAATCTACCCTCTTCAAAACTTCTTCAATAACTTGAGATATTTCAACACAATATTTAAACTATCACAATTAAAAACAGTTAAAATGTTTCAAGTCTTTCTTTTATCTGTAAATCTATTACAAGAAAAAAGATCATTAGAATTTTTAACAGATTTGTATAAAACACATTGTTTGACGTAGCAGGTGACATAGACTTTCCCAAGCTATGCACTGAGAGAAGAATATGGGAAGGTATCTAGTTGAGACACTGAGATACATTCCCTACAGTGGTGGGTGGATTATGGAGCAAGCTGGAAGTGTCCCTGTAAGCAAGCAAGCTGAAGATAAGATGCACTTAAAATGTGACTTGAAATTGTGCAACTTGTGATGCATGGGTTTTTGATCTTCATAAACAGTTTAGCCTATGCATCTTTGTATATTCTGAATCTCAAATCTCTGTACCTTCTGAAGTTCCATTTACAACATTCATAGTTTAATTATATGCCAAAATATTTTCATCCTTTTTTCGTATTGTACAGAAATATTATTTTGTATGCTAACATAGTAAGTATTTTTAAGTGCTGCATATAAATAATCATATTAATGTTAATATAATGTGAAGCAAACAAACATTTATAAAAAAAATAGCACAATCTTTATTGCACATATATGGTTTGTGGGACTGTGATTAGATTTAGATAAGTGCCTATAGGGCACTATCTAGCAAAAACATTATAATAAACTCTCACTGGCAAACAATACTAAAAATATAAATAATTATTATTTTTATTAAATAATGTATTTTATTTTTTTACTAAAATGAAAATTGCTAAAATAAATCTAAGTGTACATAATTTAATTGTCATGTAGATGTGCTGTTATCTGTGACTAAGCAAAAAGAGTTAGAGGTGCTCAATCTGAGAACAAACAATACCTAAGTAGGTTTGTTCTATAGATCTGTTTACCTACTCTGAGAGCAGCCTCTTTTAGCTCACTTGTGCCCTTCACAGAGACAAATATCCGGTAGTATATCAGTCTGGACTCACCCAAAAGAGTGATATAGCCTCGAAATACCAGGCAATTCTACTCTGAAAAAGAGAAACAGCAAACCGCAGACTTACTTTTCTTACTTGGGCCTCATCAGTGAGGTGTAGCTGCACTCCCTAAAGCACAATGAGCAATGAGTTCACGTCTGGAGTCCTCATCACCAGATACATCCAGAGGTGCTCCTGTACTGCTGAACAACTGTGGAGAAAATCTCATACCTCAGCAGATTTCCTCCAAAACAAGTTTATGTTGCACTCCTACTTCTCTACCCTCAAACTTGCCAAACAGCACTACTTCACATCTTTAATATCTACTCTATCCTCCAACTCCAAACGTTTGTTTGCCACATTCAACACTCTCCTCCACCCACCACCACTCCCTCTCCCTTCCTGTCCAATGGCTGAAGACTTTGCCAGCCATTTTAAGCATAAAATTGGACACATGCACAATGAACTTTCCTCTCAATGTGGCTCACATGCTCCCTCCCCTCAGTTAACTGATAAAACCTTGTTCCAACCCCACATTTACTATGGGCACCTTTGACCTTGTAACAGAGGATGAAGTCTTCAGTCTGCTATTAACCTTTTACCTTACTACCTGTTCATCTGGATCCTATTCCATTACAGCTCATCCCTCCCCTCTCTACCATACTTATCCCTGCTCTCACACATCTCTTCAATCTTTCCCTAAATACTGGCACATTTTCATCATTTCTAAAACACGCCATAATTACACCCATTTTTAAGAAAATTACTCTGATTTTCTATCTACTGTAAATATCGCCCTCAACTTCCCCTGGCTTCCAAACTACTCGAGCGGCTTGTCTAGAATCGTCTTACCCAATTTATCTCTTCTAACTCCCTTCTTAACACCTTCCAATCCAGCTCCCCAACATTCTACTGAGACAACAAGAGTCACTAATGACTTGCTCACAGCCAAATCAAAGGGTCACTTCTCTATTCTACTTCTTCTGGATCTTTCTGCTGCCATTGACACAGTTGACCACCCTCTTCTAATCCAAATTATCCGCTCGCTTGGCATCCGTGACACTGCTCTCTCATGGTTCACATCATACTTGTAAGATTGAACATTTATCTACTTCTCTGGCACCTCTTCTTCTCCTAGCCATCTGTCTGTAGATGTACCCCAAGGTTCAGTCCTAGGCCCTTTTCTCTTCTCCATCTATACATCATCAATTGGTACCCTATTAAATTATTTTGGGTTTCATTATCATCTCTATGCAGACGACACTCAAATCTACTTCTTAACACCAGATCTATTCCCCTCTCTTCTAGCACGTGTTTCCAACTGCCTCTCATTTGTATCCTCCTGGATGTCCGTTCACCACCTCAAACTCAACATGTCTAGGACCAAACTCTTAATCTTCCCACCCTCTTTTACTGCTTCAGGTCCTCATATCACTCTCACTGGCGACAATGCCATCATCACTTCCACTTCCCAAGCACACTGTCTTGGGGTTCTATTGGACCCTGCCTTCTCTTTTATTCCTCACACATATTCAACAAAATCTTGTCTTTTTCATTTAAAAAAACATCTCCAAAATATGTCACTACTTTACCCAAGGCAAAACTAAAATTCTAATACACCCTCTCATTATATCTCGTCTCGACTACTGCAACTCGCTTCTTGCTGGCCTGCCCACCACCTGTCTATCTCCACTTCAATCCATAAAGAATGTTTCCGCTAGACTGATCCACTGTCATCAACTTGCTGGGTCTGCAGCACCTCTCTGTCAATCAATCCATTGGTTTCCCATAGCCTCCAGAATACAATTTTAAATCATTACCCTTACTTATAAAGCCCTAAACAACAGTGCACCCCATTATATCTCTGCTCTAATCTCCAAATACTCACCCATCCACCTTCTTAGTTTTGCTAATGACCTTCTTTCCACCATACTCACCCACCCGCCTTCTTCGTTTTGCTAATGACCTTCTTTCCACCTCTCTTATCACCTCCTCTCATTCCTGTCTTCAGGACTTTTCTCATGCTGCCCCTATTCTCTGAAACTCCTTGCCTTGCTCCTTGCCTTGCTCCACTAGACTATCTCCCTGCCTCCAACCTTTCAAAACATTACTAAAAATGTATCTGCTTAAACAAGCCTATCACATTCCAGACTAACATGCCAAACTCTTCCTCCTGTACTACACCCAAACCCTGTAGTTTGTAATTCTGCAATTTTCATCTTGAAAGGTGCTTTAGGGAAAGCACTATGCACACTAGATTTTAAGCTCAAAGACAGGGCCCTCCATTATTTTCAATGTCTTAATATTGTTTTGCCTTGAACGTAACCCATGTACAGCTCTACGGAATATGTTGGCAAGATAATAATAATAGGTCTGGTTACCTACTCAGAGAACAGCTTTCAGCTCACTTGTGCCCTTCACAGGGAGAAATATCCTGGCTGCTCTCTGAGTAGATAGCCAGACCTATAGTGCAAACCTACTTAGGTATTGTTCGTTCTTAGATGAGCACCTCTACTCTTTTTGTTTAGTTCTCTGTGACTAGTAGTATTCTCAGTATGTACTGTGAAGGGTACACTGTACCATATATAGAAAAAAATGCAATATCATTGTTTACAAAAATACCCTGCTCAATCTGAAGACAGACAAATAAGTCCAATATTATCCTATCGGTGTCTGTAAACAACAGAATTTGTTTGGATTATCACTTCAGCAGTATCCAAGGGTATCAGAACAAGAGGACCAGAGGCATAAATCATGTTCAAAATATTCCATGATCAGTGGCAGGCAGGACAGATTCATAAACGGGAAACAAACCAAAATATCAATCTAGGCAGCAATCCAAAGGGGAGTCCAGAAACCAAAACACAGGAAGCTTTGAGGTGGACAAGCCAACAACTCAACAAATTCAGTTTGCACTCTGCTTTAATTTAAACTCCATGATCAGGCCAACCATGCTGGCTGCATCCATCCTCATTCACCACACCTAACTATTTACTTCACTTTGTAGTTTTCTGTTTGTGTAACAGGACCCTGGCGCTAAATATTGCGACAGTGGAATGATGTGCATGACGGTGTTTACCCAATCAGAAGACAAATGTTTTTAGCTCAACTATACCATGTGCAGAGAAAAATATCTTGTATTGTATAATGCTGGTCTCACCCAACAAAAAAGTCTGGCCCTGAAATACCAGGCTCTGGGAAAACAACCTGACACCAAACATACAATAATCCTTCTTAGGTTTTGTCAGTGAGGTGAAGCTGATCTACTGATTTCTTCTTCTTCTGCCCAAACTAAACACTCCAGAGAAGCAGCTAACCCAAGCGCTCTGAGTGGCAAAACACTTGTTGAGCATGTCTTTGTTGTGGTGTTTTCACAACAACAAACCAGGTTTTCTGGCCTGGTATACAGAATTGTGGAGAACTCTTAGATGACCTATCCCCCTATCTCATGGGAATGCAAACTAGTATATACAGAACTTTTTATTTATTATTTTACTTATATTCACATAAAACAGTGCTTTTGTGCAAAGTGCTTTCATTTGTTATATGATTTATGATTACATAGTTTGAAACTTTATAAAAACATTGGGGGAAGGGCTAATGGCAATAGTAGTAGTCGAGGGCATTACCCATGAACAAAAAAATCCATAGTATATGGTGCTTTTATCCAAAACACTGAATAGCCTATGTCCACTGTTAGGGCAGGAAACAAAACAGAAACAGGGATAAGTGCGGCCCCTTGGTAGACTTCTCAACCATTCTTTCTTTCAGCACCTCTCTCATCTAAATCTAAGTAAGTCAGGAGACAAAATGACCGCAACTGACGGGAGAATCAAAGTGTCTCAATTTATTACATGCAAGTCTTGGCGTTATCTAGTCCATAATCCTACCCATTCATTACATAATTTTTGGGGATGTGCAAAACTGCACATGTATTAGAACACCTGGTATAGACAAAAGATAATATGGCAACCTTGAGGTATAATTACAGGACAATCTTTACTAGTAAACAAGATAGCAATCTTTAGTTCTGCACATAGAGCCTTCATACATGCAAATACATTCCACAGAATGTTGCTTACTAAGCAGTTTGCAGTTAGGCTTCAACCCTTTATACCATCTGTCCCCTTACAACCACCATGCTCAAAACTTTACATACTAGAAGAAAGCAAAACAAATTATTGAGTCACTAGGAGAGAGACCTAGGGCCTCATTCAATTGTGATTTGGCCAATTGAATAGGGCTCTATATAAGCACAGACCATATTTTTTTTAAAGAAGTTTTTACTTAGTGAAGACCTTGCTTTTGGATAGATGTTTACTAACTAAAAAACTTCTTTAAAAAAAAAATGTTATGTGCTTATTCAGACCCCTATTCAATTGGCTGAATTGCAATTGAATGAGGGCCCTAGTGTGAAAGGCCAAGGACTGAAACATGATCATGGGTATGCCTGGTCAAGTTGTGAGCTCAGTAAAGTAGGAGGAGTTGAAATAGTTAAAGAACCTATTTTCCCTAGAGGGAAAAACTAGGGAGATTTTAATTAGTCCATTATCTCTAATAATTTGCATTGTAACTGTGCTGAGTTATGTTGTGTCCGGTCATACATTATTTGAGCTATTGAGGTTCCATTCACCATCAGGACTGAGTAATCACTTTTGGTGGGGCTCGGTCAGTGTCACTGGGCCTCATACCATACATTTCAGCAAAAGCGCCCACCAACTGACCTTTCTCCCATTTCCATTCAATATCAGGGCTGAGCAGTCACTTTTGCATGGTCATCCATTTCAGCAGAAGCACTCACCAACTGACATTTGTGTTTTAACCCCCTTGTGAGTCCGATCTGGTACTCGTAGGATTTTCTTCTACATTTGCCATTTACGGGTGTTAAAACATTTGCGGGCTTGAGGAATTGTAGCATTAACATGAATAGCGATTTGCAATTTTATTGATTGTAACTTTTGCGGGCTTGATAGATCACAGGCTTAGCTCGGTTGTAAGTTATGATTTTGGTAAAAGCAGTGATTTTCAGCCCACAACCCGCAGATCGTTTGTGTCTTGCTAAAGACCAATTGAATAGCAAATTAATTTACAGGTTCCAGTAACCAACAATTGCTCAATTCAATAGGGGCCCTAGAGTCTCACACGCCGCCACTCTTCTGCCTCTGAACTCATATACCATGGCTTCCACCCACTTATGATTTGTGTTAATTTAGAGTTCAAAGACTTAATCACTAATTAACCTTTTACTCCCTTTCCAATTATTTACCCAGCCCTTTTAATTCTTTCATATCTTATCTCATTAATCACTTTAGATTGAAAGTTTGCAAGTTTACAATCTTGCAAGGTGCTTTGAAAAAAAGCACCATGTGCCTTAAATTGTACACTCAAATACAGGGCCCTCCCCTTTTTGCTATGTTTTTAATATTGTATTTTTTTCTTTGTACACTTCTTTGTACTTAAAAAACTGTTAATAATAATAATAATAATAATAATAATAATAATACTAATATAACATGTTTCCTCCATTCTTAAAATTGCAAGTGATAACTTTTAAAATAACTCATGTAAAAAAAAGCAAATGCCACTTCCTCTGTGTTCTTTGAGAGCAGTATTTCAAGTCTCCAGTTTCCAGTAACTCTAGTCCACATGGACCATTAAAAGGTCACATTTAAATTATTTGAGTATATATGGTTTTACTAGTGTCTTTCTAATGAGTCATTCTGAAGAGCCAAATGTGAGAAAGCAGTAATATTTTAAAAATATTACCTGCTTGTAGTCTCTAAGGACTGGAGATAAGAAGCACTGTTTAAGAGAAGAGTAAGTTATGGATATGGTAATAAATAAAATAAAAAACATATTTTTATTTTAGTTATAGCTGTATCATAGTTTGACATCGGAAGGAAATACTATGCAAAGCAGCAATCAAGTGTTTACTCGGTAATATATCATAGTATAGTTGTAATGTCAGAACTTCTTCATTTACAGTGTCAGCATAATTGCCATAATCCTCATACCTCTGCGATCCACTATGTGGCTGTCACATCTCTGCCTGTAGTGTAGTGTCTAAGGGCCTCATTCTATTATCGGCCATAAACCGGCCGTAAGGCTGCGATTCCTTGCGGGGGTCCCGTTACCTTGCAATTCAATTAAACGGCCCCGCAAGGATCTCCTCTTACGGCCGGCCGTAAATCTTGGAACCGGCCGTAAGATCTGAAATCTAAAAAGTCAAAAATAAATTCAAGACAGCTCTGTAAAGCTCTGTAAATGCTAGGGATCATATTGGGGGACATGAGGATTAAAAGTAACCCACTCTCAAGCTTGCACATCAGCCCAAACCCGAGTTTAAATTAACTGTTTATTTTCCGGCTGCGGCGTGGGCGGGTCTGAGGTGCTCCAAGCACTCTGGACTTTTTACATGGATATTTGTCGTATATTAAAAAATATATATTTTACGGATTTGAGTATAGGGGAATTTTGTGCTATTTTTACTAACACCGAAAATCACTTTATAGTCTTCTCAAAGTGCAGGATGGCTTTATTTGGGCTATATTTCGTGCTTAATTGGTGCTAGCGGGACCTCTTTCCTGCAAGTAAGCTGCGGCTCGGTTTTAGCCTTGCAGAGAGGGTTCCCGGAGCAATTTAATTGCAAATAGGATTTTCTTACGGCCGATTTCCTTGCGGCCGTTTTAGATCAAAGGATTTCCTCTGGTGCGAGCGGCCGCAAGAGATAGCAAGGCACCGGCCGCAAGCCTGCCGGAATCCCCGGCCGGAGGAGAATAGAATAGCAGAATAGCTTTCGGCCGGTCCTTGCGGCCCCGCAACGGCTACGGCCGATAATAGAATGAGACCCTAAGGGTGTACCCATGCTATGATAAGCACTATGATAAGCACTAGCAAATTTGGAGACTTTCGTTGCCCAAAGCATCATCCAGTAAGGGTTGATCTATTTGGATGATTTTATTTTTATCTATTCTGATTGTTGCACCAGCCCAGTCCATTTATTTGTGGCTACTGGAATCAGGAAGTGCAAAATAGTGCCTATGTGAGACTGGCATCTGGGCAATTGTTTGTCTTCATACCTCCGGTCTGTATTTTCCCTGCATTCCTGATTGACCTCCTGATATTTTGACTTTCGTACTCCATTTCTTCTGGCTCCCCTTGACCTTGACTTGTTTATTATTGGATATTTCCTACCATGACTCCTGGCCTTTGTACTGTGATCCTGTGCTTTCTGCCCTTTGACTCTACTGTCACTACCTATCTTAAACAATAAGAGGAAAGCTCAGCCCCGTTAAATCTAAAAACATAGAACAAAACAAGAACAAGTGCAAATACTACTCAGAAGCATACCTCATTGTTACCAATAATGGGTGCTCTCCAACTACATAAGAAAGCCTATGTCCTCTGGGACACCTCTATATTGGAAACTCAAGATTAGCATTCCCACAAACAAGCTCCATGAGCAAAAGGAAATGCATAGGGATAAAGGTTACAATTATAATAGTTATGTTAACTAAAGTATTTGTCAGAGTCACCTATGCTTGATTTTCTAGAAGTGAGGCATTGCAGAGGATACAGAAATTCCTCTACAGTTTTACAGGGAAAAGACCATAAAGCTTTACCTTATAACTTCCTGATTCTGACCAGCATGTGTGAGCTAAATACAAAATACTAAAAATACTAAAACAGATCTCACACTACCATATCTCCATCACCTTTCCTTCCTCCCAGCTCTCCCTGCATTGCTCACACCTTCAGACTCCAATTTCTCAGAAAGGGCTGAGGCCAGACAAAATGGATTTTTCTACAGAAGACAATAACTTCTATTTATTATTCTCCATATTTGCAATATTTTATGTATATGTTATATTATATTATATATTATATTTATACTATATATTATAGTTTTATTACTTAGGTTTATCAATTAATGAGGTTTCTTTGTCAACATGATACTATTTGCTTAAGAAAGAAAAGGGGTCTTCAAATAAAATGCAGTCAGATCGTTAAACTCATTACTAAAGGAGGTGACAGCAGATTCAATAGATAACATAACTTTAAAAAAGGGTTGGGTATATTTTAAATTAAAGGGCAAATAATGTTATGCTCAACAACTATGCTTTCTGCACCCCCCATTTGCTATGCAGCTAGGTAATAATGTAATCAAGTGCAGGTCATTGAGATCATTATATGTTAACAAGTATTATTACTTATTAAAATATAAATACCTATATAGCTTTGATATATTTCTCATCTTTGTTATAAATATTATGAAAGGCATATCTAGCCAGGTTAAAGGTGATATTGTTGACAAGTTTTTTCATCATATGCTGGTTCATACAATCCTGGGCTTGAGGAAATAAACCACTGTATTTATCTCTCTTGAGATGAAAAAAGATTAAATTGTTCTGTTTTTTTTATGCACCATGTAGACAGAAGCGTACTGAGTATCTATCAATAAATGTTGAGTGAATAATTTCCCACAGCATGTGACTGGACATATTTTATTAATGTCTCACACAATTCCTCCAAGCACAATACCTACAACCAAAATACATTTGAAGTTGATGTCTCGTGCTGTGGTGAAGATAGCAGTGCCCTAGATATTGTTTTCCCATGAACAGAATAAGACTCACCCCCAGTGAGTGCAAATAGAATTGGCTTCTAATTTAAGATAACTAATTTCTTCAGTATTTAATTATGGGGCATGGCCAGGGAATAGCTCAAGGAAGAATAAGGCTTGCTTTGCTATTAGGTCCAGTATGCAGTTGTCTAGATAAGCCTTTATTTTAGACATTATATTGAGATCATGTTTCACTCAACATGGAATCATTTGTAAAATGTATGTGGACTTTGAGACTAGGAAAGACAAAACAAAAAACGTGATTCTGAAAAGATACAGGTAGCGCAACCTAATAATTTGGTAATTACACAAAACAGTGTAAGAGACACTCTCATAAAATGGGCCTCATAAAATAATGTGCTTATTGGATGGTACCAATTTTAAGGATATAGTGTGTCACAATTTAGTTAATTAAAAAAACATACACAAAACATACATTTTATTCCTTCCACAAGGACAAACCAGACTTAAAATTCCAGGTAATCCCCCTGCAGAAGTGAAACAAGATGAACATTTGCTAATTAGACTATACCTTTACTTCAGTTATGGAATATTAGAAACCTTTAGCAGAAAAGCCCGAAACAATTTTTTGGTTGATTGATTTACGATGCTAAAATATTTTGTTTCAGTTTTTACAAGAGTATATTCTGAGTTCAATTTTGTACACTTAAGTTCCAGTTTAACAGTTAAATAAATTACAGAATTGCTACATTTCTAAGTGACATAAACATAATCTGTTCAATTGCATTACAAATATAAAAAAAAAAAATCTGCATGAATGTATTAACTGATGATAATAAAATCATACTATCCAGAAAATTATCTACATAAATAAAAATAAAACAGAAAACATTATTTTAATAACCAATGAAAATTGTTTAAATTAATCCAAATTAAAGAAAGGAAAATGTAAGACTCAGTCCAAGTCTGATATAAATATATATATAAATACAACTATTAAAGAAACAAAACTCAGAAAGCCTCTGTCTACTGTCTGGAAAGTGGTTGATTGAGGTTATGATGGTAATTTGCCTATAGAACATAAACATAAAAATAGTTTAAATAAAGCACTTTGCATTTCCAGACAGGCTTAGTGAACTTGGCCATTGAATAACATATTCATGTAGCAGACACCTGCTTTAGTTATAAACTACTTTAGCCAGGATTCCAGGGTTTAATCCAATATGTAATGGATGAAAATCCAACTGATTATTCTATACACAGCAGACAATCTCAAAAGACAGAAATATGGAATAAATATAGAAAAGCATATATCAAAGGAAAAATAGCCCAAGCAATGTGCCTAAAATACTGTACAAGAGAAGCCAAATACAATAAAGGGATTTATAGAGTAGAGAATTATCTCTTCCTTCTCGTGGTCATGATGGCTGCACCTTAAGAGATAAGACAAATCACATTTATCATGTGTTAGTGTATTAGTTTCACTTATTGCACATATTCCAGAGCTATTTAAAGTGTGGGTCTGGAATTAATACAAGGTGGTTTTACTAATTTAAACTCAAAATCTCAGAGATCGAAACCCATATTTACAGTATGTAAAATGCAGTAGTGATAGCAAATTGAAGACATACTCTCTTGTATAATAAAGAATTCATATTGATCTACATAATCTTCAAGAATAGTCTGTGTGAAACAGTTGTAGATTTTAAATAGAAATCCTACATAGAGACTTTGTTTAATTTATGCTAGCAGTCACTCCTCTTCTCAACACCCAACAATTTTCTAGCTATTAATGAGCAAGAAACGGAATAAATAATATTTAAATTGATTATTTCAATATTTATTAGAGCATTCAGTGGACATCTGTTAGCTGCTCTGAGTAAAGAAATGCCTTATAGATGAGAATTAAGTATATTTTTGAAAATAAAATTTTATGTACTTTTTTGATAAAGTACCAAGTCTTACCATTAATTGGCTATTTTGGAAACCTTTAATATATTAAAAGGTTTATTTCACTCAGCTCATCTAAGTTTATGTTTAACATCCAGGGCGCTTGTTGCCATACCCAAAAAAGAGGCTTCTGGGTGTTGTTTATTCATTGTGCTTTACTGGAGCATTTGTTTTATTTAATGTGGTGTGGTAGTATGCCCCAAAGGCAAATTGACGATAATCAACAGGAATAATTTATTTAGGGTGAGCCAGAGCAATAAGAAAGAATATGCATACACATCCGGGGTACATTAGAATTGCTGAGAATACAATTGGCATTATGCAATTCCATAGTCATCAACACACCACCTCTCCATTAAGGGTGACCTGTCTCTTAACTGTATTGCCTCTTTAGTTTTGTTCATTGCTGCATTTTGCTCATAAGCCCTTCTATATCACTATTTTGCTGTATATTCTTCCTTTAGAGAGGAACTACATATACTCCTGCCATTGTTTATCCTCTCCACTAATAATAAAAAAACTATGTAAATTTTCTTGCAATTAAAAGATTAATGAATCATATATGCAATTGGCCCAACATTTATAGAGTCCATCTCATCCAATCCTTACAGTAAGAGCACTTTCATAGGACCTCATTCAATTCCCTATATTGCAAAGTTACACAGGCAAAACCTGCCAAGTGTCTTTCTTTAGCTATTTTATTCCCCCCTCTCAACATCTTTGCGAGTGTGCTACATGAAATGCCTGTTAATAATTCCTATTCACAATATTACACTGGCTTCCCCATTGATATTCTCACATCAGTTGCTTGAGTTCCAAAAAGCTATTCAATTTCAAATTGCTCAAAATTACTTGGTACTCACAACTATTCTTGATTTCTTTCTAAATATATTAGAGTACTACAGAGCACTCGCAAAAGCATAAAAATGCCTTTTCTCCTGCCTTCCCTCTCCCCGCTCACTATCGATCGCCCCCTTCCCCTCTCAAAACTTATGCCCCTGTCCCTCCATTACCCCCATCAGTCATCTACACAACCGTAGGGTTCCATTAAGACCCCCATGACATCTAAAGTATTAATCTCCAAAAGCTGCACCTAAAAGTTAACTCCCACAATTAACTCCAGTGCCGAGGGTGTCCTAGAAGGACCCATGTTGTAGATTTTAAATAGGCTTGGGTTTACGAGTTGCGGGTGTGCTCAGTAATATTACTTGTGTGGAACATTGAATATACGTGTAATATTACTGAAAAAAAGCTCCCTCAGCTAAAATGATGTTTGAAAGTAGTTTACATGTTTCAAATAGAATAGGGCTCATATTCTATATACATAAGTACTTTCTATACATAGTCCACTCAGGTGTATATCTTGGATTTGACTTCTGCTATACATTCACTGGCATTTCAGTTTTTCAAATTGCTGCTTCAATTTATATCCACTAGTAAATCATAAACCTGAAACTTTAATTAATGCATATCTTCTGAGACCGCTGATTACATCTAAAACTTGTGTGAACTAATAATATGTAAAGGTCATGGTATTCCTAATTACTTTACAGATGTAGGGATAGCACTGCTATAATCCGCTGTGAACTGGCAATATGGGATTATTACTGTGAAGGAGAACTGACAAGGGTCAAAAAAGCACTTGGAGATTCAAGAAGCATCTTACCTAGCTGTCTCTCTCTTGGTGGACTAAAGTGTAAACTTCTCTGTCCCCTCAGGCCCACATGCCACTTTATTAAAGGTGTATGACACATTTATGAACAATGAATTCTCTTCCATCCAATGTTCACCTCACATTTTCTTACTCTTGTTTTCTCTCAATCTTCGGGAGAAATATGTAATGATTGTGTAGTTTCTGCAGTATATATGTGATGTATAGATTATAATGCACATATTTGTCTTTCACAAGTATATATGCCCCTTTTGACAAACTGAAACATGTGGAGGTATGTGATACTAATGGAATATATTCTATTTCTAGATGCTTTTACTCACCCCACTGAGTAAGAAAGTGAGAGTGGTTGCTTTTGTCTTCCCAAAGCAACATCCTAAATCTCAGCTGGAACAGAAGCTGCGGTAAAAAAATATATATCAGAAATTACTTTGTATTATTTATTCTGTGATGATGGAGACGCAGGCTGCGGCAGATTGGATATTTTTCCAAGGATTCTCTAGTGTGGTAAAATGTTCTGTTTTTTACTACATCTCTCTTTAAATTGTAACCATTATAGTTTATACTTTCTGTTTTTCACTATCATATTCACACCATGGTTTTGGAACTTTAATTTTGTATTTCTGTCTATATCTAGGGTCATGTGTAGTAAACTACTTTCTAAAGGGAAATTACATTCAAGTATACAATTCCACCTAGAGAACTTATTTCCCGAAGTGTTTCTAAACATTGATTTTTCAAAGGCCAACAGGTAATTCAGAAAATATTTCTTTACTATACCAACATAGTGTATACATTGATCTTTTTTTACTTGCATTCTTTAGTCGGCACTATATTTGCATTCATTGTCCATGAGGAAGAGTACCTTCTGCGGCTCAAGGCCATAAATGTCAATCACAACCCTCGGCCTGGGAAGGCAATTTAATCTGTACAAATTGAGAAATGCACTTGTAAAGAAACCCTGAGAGCGCCGCTTCATTGCTTTATGCATCATCCTTCCTGTGATTGCCCTTGATAGAAAAAGGTGCTTCACTTTTGCAGTGGATCGTCATTAATGCATTTGGTCTGTCTGACAATATTAAAAATCAGGAACGGCGTCTGATGTGAATAAAATCATGTAAACCTTTAAATGGCGGAATGTGGAAACATATACACCTACAAGAGTGGGAAACTAATCCCTTTATTCTGCATTGTCAGATCATTTGCAAATGCACTTCATACAGATTACAAGGCACACAGGAAAGGGGGAGAGAGAGACTATATATAAAATGTATATACTCAGAAAAATGGAACGCTAATCCCTTTTTCCTGAGCTCTTCATTCATATACAGCCACAATTCATATAGATTAAAAAACAGTCTTTATACTCTGAATAAGTGATTTAGTGGGAAACAGATCCCTTTATTCTGCATTCTTCGACCATACGGATTAAAAGTCACCAAATTGAATAGTCTTTTAGAGTTAGGGATTCTTCTGTGCAAAATTAAATCATGACTACCATTTCCCAGTGATTTGGGGTTTAATCTGGATACAAACACTCATCATTTGAGATTTGAGTTCATACTTGTTTCATTTTAATAAAAATCTTTTTAGAACAATCTGCGTTTACAGGAATCTCTGGGGCGGTGTCCCTGTTTCTCTATTTGTATTTTAAATAACTAAGGTTTATAATAGAAATGCTTTAAAATACATTTTAATTGTAAGTTTTATAGTGCAGGGATCCATTTTCCCAATGTGCAGGTAGAGACGTCCTGTACATTCATTTTTTTTTCCATAGATACAGCTAGAAACATTAGAAAGTTGGGAAAAAATTACATTATCAACATAGTGATTTTAATTCAAATATGAAGTCGGGTAAACTGCACCCAGTACAGACTCACAAGGAATATCTACTCTAGAGTATGAAGTCTGGGTAGGGACACTCTTTAATGCCAATAAAATTATTAAACGGTTCACTTACAGACACTATCTGACATTATAACACAAAATATGGCCAAAGCACAGGAAATGCATGAACCAAATGACTAAAAGACAATCAACAGTTTGATCATATATGGAACTGCAGTGGATTGTACTATTTCCCTGTTTGAGCACAAATAAGTCTGCCTTGGCTTGCAGTTGATGGCTTGTAAAATATTTAACTGGTAGTGTGAGTAAATGCTTGAATATTCTTACTGATTTATTATTCAATACAGTAATGTGTCTAATGGTTTAGCAGGGGTGGCATGTATGCTTGTTGGATAATGATAGATTGGTCTAATCTATAATTTATTCACTAATGTGTGAAGATAGCTCCAACTTCAAAAGCAAATTTCATTACAATAAAATGTTGGGATCACGGATTTATGACAAAACAAGCTGTATTCTTTTGGAAATCTGAGTTTTCAATTATTTTGTTTTTTAACTGTTTTATAGTTTTTCATAAAACATACAAATGTTAAGTTATTTGAGTGTAAATGCCGTTATTGTGTCACATTTATGTTGTGAACAACTTGACTTGATAAAATGCAAAGTGTTTTAAAGGTTAAAATAATCAAAATAGCCTATATTTTTTAACTATGATATAACATTCTTCAGTAATGGCAGCAGATATTTGCTTTTTATTCCTATCATTCTGAGGTCTGTGGGCTCCCATTGTCTAATGAGCAAGATGGCTGGAGAGGCAAGGGGAATATAGCACCCCAAAAAAATGGCCGCCAACCATGAGAAACAAACAGGGGAAGGAGATGAGTAGAGGGAGATGGAGAGAGGGATGTAGAGGGAGTAGTAAGGAATAAGGTTGGGTGGTAGGAGGGGGAGAGAAGAGACACTGGCCCTCAAGTCAGTGTGTGAGATAAAGGCACAGTAACACAAGGGTTGGGGTGAGCATGCACAACTGGAAACAGTGCACACAGCTACAGTCTGTAATAAAGGCTATAGATTGAAGCTTATAAAAAAACACCCAATGCATCTCGTTTACAGGAGCTTGGACAAAGTAGAAAGCATCCGCAGGACTTACGGGAAATGGCTGAGTAGTCTTATGACAAGCACTTTTGTCAGCAATTAGCCGTCACTGGGGATATGAGGTGCGTTGATAGGGTTATGATTAACTGGATGAAAATAGTTACACTATTAAAACTAGGCAGGTCCTTTTGTGGCATGGTAGTACACTTGGCTGACTCAGCCCAATATGGAATAAGCCAGAAGGGTTACTACTTCCTGTACAATGAGATTGTGTGCAAAAAGGGTACATCATGCAAATTTAAGCACAAATGTTCCGAGTGTGGGAATCAACACCTTATGTTTAGATACTTTAAGAGGCTTAGGGCTACTGCAGATTCCTCTTCTAAGAGCAACAACCCCAATTCTGGTAAAAGCATGGTTCCATGGCTAAAGGTAGGTGTGATTCTAAAAAGGCTAACCTTTTGTTATGCTGGTTTAGTTCTGGTTTTATTTCCCCTGTTCTATATGCTCCTTGAGCAGGTGCCTGGGTAACCTGATTTCTGCCAAACAGAATGCTTCGGTTGTTCTTGAAAAGCTTCAAAAAGAAGTTTTGTTGGGGAGCATGGCTGGGCCCTTTACTCATCTTCCATTACATAATTTGCATATCTCCCCTTTAGGGGTAGTTCCTAAAAGAGAGAAGGGTACATGCCTGCTTATCCATCATTTGTCTTACCCAAAAGGTGCTTCAGTTAAGGGTGGTATTGATAAACAGTTATCCTCGGTACACTATGCTTCCTTTAATCAGGCTAGATTTGGTTCGGAAAGGCTGGGCATGGAGTCTGGGTGGCATAAACCTTCAGCTGCCCCTGGGTCAACCAATGGGATGCTTTATTTCTTGCGCCTATTTTGAGACATTCAACTATTTTGTCAGTGAGTTGTTTAATGTGAGTTGGGAAGTAAAACTTTGATTCATTATTTAAATGATTTCTTAGTTTTGGGTTCTTTATTTCCCCACTGCTAGAACTTAATGTGTCCTTTTGTTAAGGTAGCTCAGGGTTTTGTTATCCTAATAGCTAATGAAAAAAATGAGGGTCTGACTATGGTCCTTAATTTTTTCAGGGAATATCTATTGATTCAGTTAAATTTTAATGATTATTATCCATAGAGGTGATAGATATGATAGATTTGCATGCTTCCACTGATACGGATGCTGCCCTGAAAAAGATCACCCTTTCGGATTTATAATCCCTTTTGGGTAGGCTTATTTTTGCTTGTAGGGTTATTTCCAGGGAGAATTTTTAATAGACGTTTTTCTTTGGCTACTGTAAGGATACAGCAGCCTCATCATCTTATCCGAATTTCTAATCTGTTGAGGGAACATCTGGAAAAATGGCAGACATTCTTGGAGCAATTCAGTGGGAAATCATTGTTCATGGCTAGACGAGTTTCTAATAGGATCTTGCAGCCTTATTAAATTGCGATTCTGCAAATTGAAAAGGGGTCTATTTAAGCACAGAGCATATTTTTTTACAGAAGTTTTTAGTTAGTGAACTTCTATCCAAAAGCAAGGTCTTCACTATCTAAAAACTTCTGTAAAAGAATTAGGCTATGTGCTAATATAGAGCCCTTTTCAATTTGCCGAATCGCAATTTAATAAGGCTGATGATCTGATGATGCAGCAGGTACTGTGGGTTTTGGTGCTTGTTTCAGAGGTATGCTTCTTTATGGCCTTCAGCATGATCAAGGTCTAGTTTAAACATCTGGCAATCTTGGAACTATTTTTTTTGTTGCTATATACATTTGGGGGGGATAAGTTGAGAGATCAACAAGTAGGTTTTATTGTGATAATCTGGGAGTTCTCATGGTGATCAATAATTTTATGGCATCATCTCTGCCCATGGTGCACCTTCTCAGATAATAGTGTTGTTTTCTCTTAAAATATATATATTGTGCAGGTCTGGGCACATACCAGGTTACCAGAATGTCATTGCTGAAGCTCTACCTTGCTGTCAGTGGCAGCATTTCTGGGAGCTTGCTCCAAAATCCAGTCCACTGCAAATTCCTTCTCTGGATCATCTGTGGAGTATAAGTGTACTACCTTGACTCCTTTAAATGAGAGTTTAATAAAAAGTTATTTGCGACAATCAACTTGGGCAGCCTACTCAAAAGTTTGAAGACATATAGTTGAACACAGTCTTGCAGGAGCAGCAGGTTGCCAAAGTCTCCAGCTTGAAGAACACGTGTATTTGGTTTTGCATATTCAGTTCTTCATTATTGACAGCAGATAATTGCTTTTTGTTCCTATAAGCATTAGGCACTGCCACTATGAGATTGTTTGACAGTAGGGAAGAAAAAAATCTTAAATTAAATATAAAATATACTAATATGTGCTAATTGCAAACAAACACATACTTTACTCACAGGCCCAAGTGTTTATAACAATTTTCAGTATTCTCTAAATTATTTTCTCCATTAGTTTGTTACCTGTTCTCATTGGTGGTGTATTGCATGCACTTTCTAATAAAACGACATATTCATAGTTTAAGTACTTAGAGCCCTATTAAATTGCAGTCTGGTAAATCCAAGTTGAAATCGCAAGGCCTACGCAATTAGAAAATGAGACAGTTTACGACGCTATTAAATTCAAAGTGCTGCGAGATACAAGTGACGGATGCGATCTTGTACAGGTTAGGATTTGCAAATGAGGGACGCTATCTCGGATAACTTTTGATTTCCGTGGCTGTGTATCAATTAATCTATTAAGGTTTGCGTGCGAAAATAGCACGAAATACGTAATACGGATCACTTAACAGGGTTAATATGGATTCATTCTGATGTTTTTGTGTTTTTAAGTAATCAGTTAGTGTGTCTTTAATTGCTTTATGTAAGCTGCAGCATGGCTTTTCATTCCAAAATGTAACAACTTATTGGTTGTATAATGCATTTGCTTTGGTGGGGGGAGGGGGTTGTGCAGTCAATTGTAATGGCCTTCCATGCTTTCCCTCTGTTAAACTGTCACTTTTACACTTTAAGTGGTCTGTACGTAGTACTTAAAACTATTTGCTGGTGCATTTTTGTGCATTGATTTTGCCAGATACGAGCGTACAGGCAAAGAATTCTTGTCCGCGACTTACTCCGAAGCGCTTCCTGGAGACAAATCTAGGAAAATAAGTCAGAAATTAGGCAAGTCAAACGCAAGTCGATTCGTAGTACACAAATCGCGCTACGAGGTGCATTTGTGAGATACGATTATAAACGCAGCTCTAATTTAATAGGGGCCTTAATCACATATATAGTTGTGAGCGTACGGGCCGTTG